>JAIPUX010001880.1:43165798-43211460 GCA_020142125.1 Phrynosoma platyrhinos | reverse complement strand
TTTTTTAAAAAAAAAATAGGAAGATACCAGGGTCAGAGCAACTAATCCCACACATATTTGCAATCCTGTGACTGGGGCTGCTGCTGCCATCACACTCTTCTCCTGACTCCCCCTTAACCCCACCTCTCTGCCCTATGTCTTTCCCAGCATGCTTAGAAATAAAACTTATTATTATTATTATTATTATTATTATTATTATTATTATTATTATTCAGATTTTAAAACTTTTATTTTTATTTTCATTTTCATTTTTTCATGCAATTCTGGAGCTTTGCTACTTTGTTGGAAGTTTTTCTTCACAAGAAAAGAAATAGGATGGGGTGAAGGCAATTAGGATAGTGAGGGGGATGGGGGACAGAGGAAGAGGAGAATAACATGACACCACATAACTGCCAATATTGCAACTGGCTCAGTAGTGATGTTTCTCATCTAGGGACTAGTGTGATTGGGAGGTCATTGATGGGTTTTCCCCTGTCAATGAATAGGGCCACAGCAACTATGGGTCAGGGACACAGAGGCATAGTCATGCAGTAAGTATTGCCAAAAATCAACACTTTTTTACTTTGCCTGGAAACTAACTGACAGCCGGTGAAGTGATTTTAATATTGATGTAATATGATCATGCCTAGGCATGCCTATTGGTAACAATAACCAATTTGGCTGCCATATTTTGAACTAGTTTAAGTTTCTGAGCATGGTTCATGTATGAAGTACATGAATGTATGAAGTCCAGCCTTACCAGGGTGTGCATTACCATCTTTAGGTCCTCTAGTTCTAGAAAAAGGCACAGCTGCTGTGACAGCTGAAGCTGATATGAAGCATTCCTGGCTGTGGCATCTATTTGAGATGTCATTTGGAATGATGAATACAGAAGCACTCCCAGCCTGTGAACACAGTTTTTCAGGAGGAGTGTAACCCTATCCAGGACTAGCTGACACATCTCCAAACCCAAATTAAGACCCTTGACAGGAAGCACCTCTAACTTCTCTGGATTCAATTTCAGTTTGTTTTTCATGGTCCAACCCATCACCTCTTCCATGCATTCATTTAGAGGAGACAAATTATAGAGGAGATTATCAGTTCATTTCAAAAACTTTATTAATTAGAAAAATCATGATATGTGAAATGATCTATTGCAGAGAGGCCCACTTTGAAACAATAAGCAATAAGCATAACTCCACTTTTTCTCATGGTAATGGGGTCTGTGGGCTGGAGTGACTACATTTTCTTGAGCTTTGTTAAAGAGGAATAGGGAAGCTAAATGTAATCAGACACAATCTGTGTTTCAAGAAAGCTTATTTCAGTAAGCTTAGGGAAATAAATGCTGGATTCTCACCATGGCTGGAAATGCTCAGGAGGAAAAGAGTTCACAATGTATGTGAGTGTATTAAAGATGAGATATTGAAGGCATAGTTGCAAACAATTCCAGTGAGGAAGAAAAGTGGGAGGTGCCTAAAGAAACCAGAATTGATTTACAAAGAACTTTCAGAGGAGCTGATATTTAAAAGAGATGTATAAAAAATGAAAGGGGGGAATCTCCAAAGAGAAATACAAATGAATAGCCATTAGCTATACGGGGAAAGTCAGAAAAGCTAAAGCTTATAATGAGTTCAGACTAGCTAGAGAGAGATTAAAATAATAAAAAGGCTATTTTTGGCTACACTGAGACCAAGAGGAAAAACAAGGAAATAAAAGGGCTACTGCATTGAGAAGATGCTGGGTACATCTATATTGTTGAAATAATGCATTTTGAGACCACTTTAAATACTGTAGCCCCATCCTATGGAATCCTGAGACTTGTGGTTTTACAAAATCTTTAGCCTCTGCCAAACAATGCTAATACCACACAAAACTACAGATTTCTGTAGAATGAAGCCATGGCAGTTAAAGTGTGTCAAACTGCATTATTTCTACAGTGTAGATGTACCGGCTGAAATGCTAACAGGACACAAAGAAGACCAAATTGCTCAATACCTTCTTTGTCTCTGACTTCTCCCAAAGAAAAAACAGTGCTCTGACTGGTAAAAATAGAGCTAATCATGTAATGAGAGGATTGCAGCCCAGAATAAGTAAAGAGGTAGTAAAAGAATACCTATCTATTCTAAATGAATGTAAGTCTCCAGGGCCAGTATATTGTAGTATATTGTGATTTTAGTAAGACTTTTTGGCAAGATATTCTTGCAGATAAGCTGGTGAACTGTGGGCTATTAGGTGGATTTAAAACCAGTTGACCAACTGGACTCAGAGACTACTCATCAATGGTTGATTTCATTCTGGAGAGAAGTTATTAGTGGTTTGTCTCAGAGTTCTGTCCTGGGTCTGGTCTTTATAAATGGCTCACCAATGGAATAAAAGTCATGCTTATCAAATTTGCAGATGACACCAAACTGGGGGGTGGGGTGGGGTTAACTAATACTCAAGAGGACAGGATCAGAATTCAAAATGACTTGACAGATTAGGGAGCTGGCTCAAAACTAACAAAATGAATTTGAACAGGAATAAATGAAAGATACTACATCTAAGCAAGAAATATAAAATGTATAAATATAGGGTGAGTGATATCTGGCTTGAAACCAGTATGAGTGGAAAAGATCAAGGGGTCTTAATAGACCACAAGCCAAAAATTCTAGACTATATCAACAGAAGCATAGTGTCTAGACCAAGGGAAGTAGTAGTGCTATTCTATTCCGCTTTGGTTAGACCTTACCAGGAATACTGTGTACAGTTCTGGGCAACACAGTTCAAGAAGGATATTGATAAGCTGAAAACTGAAGTGAGACCAAGATGATCAAAGGTTTGGAAATAAAGCCTTGTGAAGAGCATCATAGGAATCTGGGTATAATTGTTTGGAGAAAAGAAGACTGAAAGGTGGCATGACAGCAATCTTTAAGTATTTGAAGGGATGTCATGTAAAAGATGGAGCAGACTTGTTTTCTGTTGTTCTAGAGACTAGAACATGAATCAGTAGATTTAAAATAAAAGAGAAAAGATTCCAGATAAACATGAGGAAGAACTTCTTTATTGAAATAATTGTTCAAGAGCGCAATTTATTGCTTCAGAGGGTGGAGGATTCTTCTCCCTGGAGGAGTTTAAATAGAGGTCAGATGAAAATCTTTCGGTACTTTATTTCTATAGTGCTGCATATACAGTTGGACTACATGGTCCTTGTGATTCCTTGAAACTCTAAGATCTCAACATTCTATGGTTGTATGATCTGCATTGTAGTGTAGTATCAGTCACATCAATATTCTTGCTTTACTTACGAATGTAAGATTTTGGCCCTAAATACTATTTAGACCAGGGGTAGGCAACCTTTCCCCTTTAAGGGCTGAGGGACTTCAGCTCCCAGAATCCCAGGAGCTATTGGCCAACATGGGACTATTGGCCAACATGGCTGAGGCTTCTGGGAGCTGAAGTCCCTCGACCCTTAAAGGGGAAAGGTTGCCTACCCCTGATTTAGACAAATGTTATAGTCGGTGAAGGTGATGTCATTGGAGAGGTAATTCTGCTCTAGATTTCAGTCTAGTTGGAATTACCCACTGTCAACCAAAAAGCCCTGTTCAGATTTTAATAAGTTCCAGAAGAAGGGACTCACAGGTAGCAATCCATCATAACATCACACTTAGAGGAATGACTAACTGAGGATGTGTGACAGCGTGAGTTGAAAGATGAGTTCTGTTTAACCATATTTAAATGTCAAAGCTAACCTAAACAAAAAGCTCAGTTTTCTCTATCTACTTGTCTAGTCTGTGTACAGAAATAGCACTGATTGCAGCTGAGTGTTTTATCAGGACATCAAGGCTATTTTAAGACCCTAATGGCTTTTCACATCAGTGAAAACAACCCAGAGTTGTCTCAAATCTGGACTACCTCAGGCCAATTACATGTCCTGTATATTCAGTATTTCTATACCCAGCAAAGCAGCATGGTTACAGGTAAGCCATGCAATTTTCAAGGTGGGTTTATTTTAATGTTATTTTATTTTGCCCCCTTGAATTTGCCCCACACTTGTTCAAAGAGTAAGAAATACCAAAGAATGAAACCAAATATTGTACTATTTCACTTGTTGTATGTCTTCAAGTCAATACTGACTCGTGCCAACCCTAAAATAGACCTATCAGAGCTTTCTTGGCAGAATTTGTTGGGTTTCATAGCCAAGCAGAGATTTGACCAAATCTCCCAAGGTTCTAGTGTCCTCAAACCATGACACCATACTGGCTTTCACTATTTCACTTAGCAAGTATTAATAAATAGCTTAAATCAAAGCTTAAAAAATTATATTGCAAAGCAATTCATTTGGAAAGGACAGTGTACAGGAGCAGTGTGATTTGTATTTCTGAAATGCTTTTGGTTCCACCATGTCTCTCCTTATATCCTTCCTGTAAAACTTAAATTTCCACAGACTTAATCAGAGTTCAACAAGTTTGCTAAGGTAGCCCAAAGAAAGTCTGAGAAAATATCTGGATTTTTCTGACTGATTGTAACTGAAGCAACAGGAGAGTTATCTAGATTTTGACAAGCCACAAAATATTGAGGATGAGCTATGTTCTCACACATCCAACACTGAGTGTCATTCAGTCTGTAATTACCGTATATGATGTTAAGGCCCAGACACATGCAACATTCAATGCATGTAAGTATTTAATAAGTACAGTTTTTTGCTTCTTTAAATGGCAACTGTAGGTTATGTGTCATGGCTAGATGTGTGGTTGATCAGGACCAAAGTGTGGCATGGAAGGAGAAGATATTTAGCCATTTATGAACATACCATGGTCTCATCAGAGCACCTCACAGAGGTTACTATTAGCTGTAGAAAGAGATACCACTAAAACTGGATTTCATAGAATTCTTAAGCTAATTTTGAGGGCACGCCATGCAGTACAGAATGGCAAGCTTCCTGTGACATACGCCAATCCCTCTAGCCAAATCTTTGCCTTGCCTTGCCTCACCTCACCTGAAATCTCGAAGTTACATTTGATTCAATTTAAAAAAAAAATCCACACATTTTTCTAACAAACTCTTAGTTTTCAGCTCACTGTTAAGGCTGCTTTTTGGACAAATGCATTACAAATGACCTTATATATTTGAACATTCTGCTTCAGGTTTATATGATGTAAGTTCTATTAAAAGAATAACATCAAAATATTCTATCTGTAAAATTGGGTTAATGTGGAGCCAGTGTGGTGTAGTGGTTTGATAGTTAGAGTATGACATTGGGAGTCCATGGTTCAAATCCCCACTCAGCAATGGAAACCCACAGGGTGACCTTGGACAAGTCACATCCTCTTAGCCTCAGAGAAAGTCAAAGGCAAATTCCCTCTGAACAAATGCTGTCCAGAAAACCCCATGATAAGGTCACCTTAACATTTGGCTCTTTAAAATATCCTGTTAGATGGGTTGTAAACAGAAATAAGCACATTGCTCCTTTTGAATGAGTGGATATGACATATCTGCTACCAGATGGCTTCATTTTAATCAGTTTGACATCTGTCCCACATTTAAAGTATTTAATTCTCATGTTTTTCCATGAAGAAAATTTTCTATGAAGAAAATTGTTGATTTGAGTAAATTCTGATCAGAAGCAAATTGAAATGAAATGTTCACCAATGGCCAAATGCAATAGGAACCAATATTCCTAGTGTGGAAGATTGAATATATTGCATCTGCTGTTAAAGATGAGGGACTTGTTCCAAAAAGAGCTTGCAATCATATTTCAGACTCACTAATATGGTTGAATGTACAGGTACTCAAATAAAAACTTTTCAAGAATGAAGCCCTCTGCCTGGATGTACAAATAAGCCTCTTCTGTTTTCATGCGTTTGATTTTTTTTTTTAAATATCCTCAGTTCTTTCCAACCCAATATGAAAAGACCTGCAAATTCTGGTAATTATAATCAAAACCAGGCTGAAGTTAAATTTGCACCCATTCTTAATTAATGTGTCTCAACAAATGCCTTACTATATTGACTAACTGGAATGTTGCAGTTCAGTATTAGTTAAGGTTATTCATACATTGTGTAGAAAGCTTTAAAGCTGAATGGTCCACTTTGGACGTGTTTGGGCCTCTTAAAGTGAAATACATGTCTTCTCTGAAATGGTCCTAGCCTAAATGGGCTGCTCCTGGAGATCTACAACTTATTCAGAGAATTGCTTAGATTGAAGCCAAAATTAAAACCACTGTGTTAATGAACCATGTCCAAAGTGTGCAGAAAAGGAAAATAGCAGAAAATTGAGTGAAAGATGCTGGGTTTGATTTTAGACATGAAAGATCTAGTTTTCAGTGGAGGAAACTACATCTTTTCTAAGGTTGTAGTTTGAAACTGCAGAATTAATTCAGTTTGACACCACTTTAGATGTCATGGCTCCATTCTTTGGAATCCTGAGATTTGTAGTCTGTTGTGGTAACAGAGCCCTCTGACAGAAAAAACTAAATATCTCACAAAACTAGAAATCTCAAAATTCCATATCACTGAGTCATGAAAATTAAAATAGTGTCAAACTGTATTAACTTTGTAGTAGAGAATGTTGAAGCAATGTGTCAAATGTTTTGAAGCAATGCCCATCTGCCTGCATTTTTTTTCAAACAACAGTACCTGCTGCAAATAAAAGTGCATACATGGATGAATTGCCTTTATTTGGCCTCTTCATACACCAAGACTGAGAAGGTGTAGTAATATGGCTAGCTAATGCTGTGGTACTTGCTTAAAAATGTTAGATGCTCAAAAATGTGTTCAAAAATGTCCAAAATGTTAGTCAATCTTCATAATTTCCTAAACTCCATGCCTGTTTTTCTGAACATTTTGCAGGAGTTTTTCTATCAGAACCTCTACAACAGGGGTGGGAATCATGTGGCCCAGAAGATGTCACCAAAATGCAACTCTCAGTACTCTTTACCATTGATTATGCTGGCTAGAGCTGCTGGAACTTGCATCTAGAGGCTGGCATGACTCCCACCCTTGCTCTACAATGCATATAATGTTGCTCATTAAACCAAGGTTCTCCATGCTCAAAATCCCAATATGTATCTGCCTAAAATTCCTCCCTTTAGAACATGTTAGAATATATGCCTGCAAATATCATCTAGAATAAAGAAAGGGTCTATGTTTCTTTCAGCAAAGACACAACCCAAATGATAGATTTGTCTTAAGGTTGCCATAAGTCAAAATGACTAGGAGGCACACAACAACAACAATAAAGGAGGAAAGCAGGAAGAGGAGAGAGAAAATGGGACATTTTCATAGCAGCTGAAAAAGTTGGGTAACAGAGTATTGATCAGGACAGTTGGGGCCATGTCATAGTATATTGAGGAAAATGCTGTCTGTTCCCCACATCAGATAGCTGAAGAAGCAATACTTTACATAACTGTCTTTCAAAGGACATGGCACTGCTAGGAACAGTGGTACAGTGTAGCCAGAGTTTGCAGGGCCATATTAATGATCAGGAATTATGATGCCATCTATTACCACCACCATAGACTCCTCTGTTCCAGTGGCATCATGAGGACTGGCAGTAACTCATCAAGTCAGCCAACCCATTGACCTCCTCCCATATCACACCATGCAGAATCCTTAGTAATTTTTCTTTTATTAATGTTGCTCATAAATCATAATTTCCATGTATCACTGAATAGAATGGCAATGATTGTGACATAAACAAATAGTAAAATTAAAATTATACCTTTATAATATCACACACACAGTCTAAATGTATTTACATGTATGTAGTTTCATGTGGTTAAAGCGAAAAATTGGTAAAATGTGGAGTTTTTAAAGCATTTTTTAAAAATTGAAATTAAAATGTTTAATTTTTTTAAAAAAATATCTGGGACCTTTCCTTTCTCTGCACACTGAGCCTCACCCCACTCACACCATCGCTTCTACTGAGCTTCAGTATTTTAAAGGCACACAGGTAAACACCATATCCCATGCCTGACAAAAGGCATATGTTTCAGGAGCAGTGGTGTCACCCCCTTTAGGGTGTCACCTAGTTCAGCCTGGACCCAATCCAGGAGGCCCCTGCTCTTTTCCCTCTACAGCTGGAAAACAAATGGATTTTCTCCAAATGTTGTACAGTTATGAGTTACTCCTGCTGTAACTCAAAGTGTTTGTGGTTTTGCTTGGTCTTGAATTGGCAAGATATGTCAACTTAACAATAGATGTGCTCCTGGCAAAGATCAAAACATTTAGAAATGGCATCTGTGTTTTTGGGACTTTCTGTGCAGATGTTGCTATGAGGACTGTCCTTCTGAGGGTCTGAACTTCAAATTTATTGCTACACAGTCTAGCAGAAGCACTTTACATTAATGGACCCCATCTTCAGAAAACATATGGTGGAACTGATAAGTAAAAGGGTTGAAGTTGTATTTGGAATTATAATTTGCTTTCTTGTTTATGTGAAATGCTATACAGCGTAAGAGAGAGATGTCTAGAAGAACAGAAGAGGAGGAGACAACGGGCAACTAAGAAGATCAGTACATTTATTGGGACTTTTGTACTTTGCTTTGCACCATACGTAATCACAAGGTAAGTTTTAAGCTAGCTGCTTCCATTTCATTTAAATGAAGAGACACTTGACAGAGCCAGCACTGCCATTAGGCAGAGTGAGGTAGCTGTTGCTTGCAACAGATTTTGAGTTCTGTAAAGGGGGATCTATTGTAATTTATTTAATATCTTTTTGTATTTTTACTGGTAAGTAAGGGGTGAGGCACTGGTTAAGACTTTCTGCCTAAAGAGCACATGAGCTACTCTTTAACAGCACCTATATGTCTGGTTTGATGAAATTTTAAAGAAGTCTTCTTTCCTGACTCCAAAATAAAACCATCAAAATATTTTGGCTATTTAATCCTGAATAGAACCAAGTGGTTTTTGAATCTTTTAGTGAAACTATCCTCTTTTCTACCTTCTCTATTCACTCCTGCTGTGTATGATGGCTTCCCTACTATGCACCATCCCAAATATTTAGCAGCCACTATAGGAGAAAATTTGAAGTGACCACTATTCCTGGTGGTGAGTTAAGTTAAGGGACACATTCTTATATATCAAAGCTTTTCCCACTTGAAAGCACTAGACTGAGATAGTGTTTTATAAGCCATCACTGATAAATACATGCTAGGCAATGCATAAAAGTGTTCATTTGGAATAAGACATATTTGCTTTTTAAAAAATCATAGTGTAGGAGTCCTTAGTGAATGATAATGAAGAATTTGCATCCCATATCAGAGGGGTTCACAAAAATCCCTGTTCTGTTGCTATGAACAGTTGCTGGGAAGAAGGAAAAAAGAAGCAAAAGGGAAAAAAATGGGGGAAGCATCACTCAGAATTGTTCCTGTGGAAATGAATTATTGAAATGTTGATTACTGTGCTTCAGAAGCAGCATAAGAGGGAACAATCTAAAAGGTTATGTTAGCTTCTCTGAACATTTGGAATGTGTAGATTTATTTTTAACAAAATGGTTCATGGAAAAAATGAGACTATTTTGGTACACATATAATTTGGAATGGCATTAATAGCATCAGTGCTACCCTCAGGCTGATGTATATGGAGATAAACCAAGACTGCAAAATGATCACTCATCTCTTTTAACCTAAACATTTTTTGTATATAGTCAGAAATGTATATAAGAATAATGTAATGAGCATTATTCAGTCAAAATCAAGGGCTCAGGAGTAGAGGTTCTGGGCTCTGTGATAGAGATTCTAGGATCAGTGGTGCACCCTCAAACCTTGGCATGGCTGAGGGTAGAATCTCCCAAAGATCAAGAGAATCACTGCCAGTCAATATTGATTAGATGGACCAGTGGCCTGACTCAGTATAAGACAACTCCTATGTTCACATTGAAGGCTCAGTGATTCTCTTGTGAAAATTGAAAGTAGGCTTAACTGTTCCCTACAGCTGTCAGTGAGTTGGACCCAGAGTGAAATCATGAAAAGTGTATCTACCTGGGTATCCCCCTTCCCTACACTTCACAGCTTATCTCATCCAACCTCAGACGCAATATTGATTTACAAGCCTGCTTCTCATTTTAGTGTAAAGGTTTTTTTTATAGGAGATTCTGGTCTGTTAATGTATATATCATTATGTACTCAAATATTCCCCCAATTATCTTTTGATATTACATTTTTTTCTCTGTGAAGCTCTTTTGGATAAAATTCTACATTTACTGACTGTTTATTTTTATTTCATTGCTGTTGATTTTCATGTTATGGTCTATCACAGCACACAGATGGGCCACTATGGTCCTCCAGATAATCAAAGACTATGGGCCTTTACAGACTGCCAGAAATAATGCAGCTTGAGTCCACTTTAACTGTCCTGGCTCAGTGCTAGGGAATCATGGGAACTGTAGTTTTTTCTGAGACATTGAGGCTTCTCTGTCAGAGAGCTCTGGTGCCACAATAAACTACAGTTTCTATGATTCCCTAGGACTGATCCAGCACAGTTAAAGTGGACTCAAGCTTCATTATTTCTGGCAGTCTGCAAAGGCCTATATTTCCCAATACCCCTCCTATCGCCTGTGCTGGAAGTTACAGTCTAATAACACCTGTGGGCCACTATTGGTGGGAACTGCAGTACAATAACAACTGGAAGGCCACAGTTGCCCAGATTTTGTAGACTATTGGTTGAAGCAAGAAACTGAAGAGATTTTTTTTATGATTTACTGATTTACAAGAATGAAGACTGATGACAGGGTCTTCATGAATGCAAGCACTCCAAGGGGCCCTCTTGCCAACTTGGGAGATCATGTTACTGGGAGTTGGTACTTGTCCTGCATAATAACAACGTAAGAAGGGTGGTGGTATCAGAAATGCTGTTGAGGAGGCAGAGCAACCTATGCGTATTCTAGTTTAAAAGGTTGGATGATATATGACAATTTCCAGCAACGTCTTTAGGTAACAGTAAAGTCTGGAAGGGAGTTTGCCATGTGAAAGTAGAACTGGATGATCAAGTTATTTTCCCCCCTTTCTACAACAGAATCCTTGGCAAATGTAGATAAAAACTGGTCTCCTGTGCCTTAAAGAACTGACATTAAAAATGGAAAGGGAAGCTGGAAATATCTTGACTGGTTTCTAGGTAGACCTGTATAGGATTGTACTGCTAAAATGCATGTTCTAGTGATAGTTGTACAATCCATGTTATGTCTAGTCAGAAATAGGGCCCATTGATGTCCCAGGGAGTGAGGAAATAGGTTTGCTATATTTGCTGTATTTGAAGCAAACTAGTTTCAATATAGTAGTTAAAAGACAATTAGAATAAAAGGAGAATAACATTTTTCAGAGTACAGTTTTGATGATAATACAGATCAATAGGATAGCTAATGTGTTCAGTTCCTCTTTATCAACCAGAGCTCATGGAGATTTTAAAAACTCTTAATATTTACAGTTCTTTCTTATATATACCTCCTTCTTGGGGAAAGTAACTAACAAAGGGACTATATTTAAGTATGAAAATTGCTCCTAGCAGAAATACATTCTCATTGGTCCATGAAAGGTTTTATGGAAAGGAACTTCAGTATAAAAAACCAGTGCTAGTAACACAAGATATAATAATAATAATATAATAAATTTTTATTTATATCCCGCCCCTCTGCTTAGCAATCGGGGCGGCTTACAACAATTAAAATACAATAGTTAAAATACATTATAAAGTCCCAATCCCTCCACCCATCCCTCCCACCCCTTAAGACAGAATTAAACTTGAAAAAAATTTAAGACAAAGATCAATAAAATGAAACAAAATTATCAATTAATAGTGGCAGGGCAACAGAGAGCATAGAGAGGAATTCGGTGTTCCGTCCTCTAAGGGGATCAATCTGGGAAGGCCTGCCGGAAGAGATCCGTCTTAACTGCTTTCTTGAAAGCAGTGAGTGTTGTGGTAAGATATCTTCCTTTGAGAGTGTAATTTAGAATAGAGAAAGAGTTATTTTATTATTGCTATTGTTAAACTACTAGAAGTCAGACATCATTGCCAATCTACTCCAAATCACTAGTAGATTCAGCTAAACTTGCTGTCCATCTCTGAAAGACAGTACTGAAAAATATTATATGCATTCTACTTACATGCAAAACTCTACATTTTACTGATAAATTCATACTTCTGCCCTACTCTCCCAAATACTTCTTTTGGGTAGAGATTTGTTGTTGTCCACTTCAACTTATGGTGATCCTATTAATCAGAGACCTCCAAGCCACCCTGTTATCAATAGCCCTGCCAGACCTTTCATACATTTCTTTTAAAAAGCATTTTGCTCAGGCTTATTTGAAAAAGGAAATTATTTTTCTTTTCTTTTAAAGTACAGACAACTCCTTCTAGAGCTCTTTTTTTAAAAAACTCCCTGGCCCCACCCTGATTTCCCTACCACATCTGTAGTGCAGACACAGCACAGTTAAAAAAGAAGAAGAAATAAAACACACCTTTCTCATCCTGCCTGTAATTGCTGAACTGACTTCACTTTGAACAAGAAGCCTGAAATATGCATAAGATCCTTTAACAAAGGGCAAAAAAGAAAATGTGTTTCAATTGGCAGTTAATGTATCAGACGTACAAATGGGGAAAATCACGAATAAAGAAAATGACATGTGTAAACAACCTTGGAAAAAATAAGCATGAAAAAACTATACATTGCAAGAAAAATATGGGTGACTTTTAAACATCCAAAAGCAAAATAAAATATGCAATAATCATTTAATAAATAGGCATCACTATAGAGAATCAACTATATCAGTGGCAGAATATTGAATGATACATATATAGATCAATTTGTGTGACACTGAAGATCCTGTGAAAACAGGAATTTTGGCCAAGTTCTTGTAAACTTTTAGCATATGGTAACTTAAATATGCACAATGTACAGTTACACCAGATCCAAACAAGTGCCACAGTTTTGAGCTCCCCTGTTGTGTAGTCATCAGTTATATCCCTACTCACCAAATCAAAAGGTGTGTGTGTGTGCATGACTTGCAGAATGATCGGCTGCATTGGTGTAGCACTTACACACCTTGTCATGGCTGAAATAAAGTAACAAGATCAGAAAACTAATTTTTACATCTGTTCTGATCTTGGATTAGCCCCATTGTAGAAAGGCATGGGCATAGCAGCTAATGAGTATGATTTTCAATTACTGTGCTCACCCTTGAATGATTTCATACCATGACTGATTTTTTTAAGATGCTCTGATTATATCATGGATGGCACTACCCTAAGAAAGAATAACCCATTGGAACAGAGAACACAATTTCAAAAACATAGTGGAAAGACATTAATATAATGTGTTTGACAGGACATTTTATTATGTATTAATTCTGTACTATATTAATTGTTTCTTTCAGTGATCTGCTATAGTATTTTTTCCAGAAACTTGCAAGAGATGTTGTTTTTGAAATAGATTGAACTGAAGTACATTTCAATATAGTGATATCAAATGACACATCTATTCATTGGCTATTTCTTTATTCATTTGGTGCACTTTTCAGCCAGAAAGGCTTTTAGAGCAGCTGTTAATTTGACAGTTCCCTAACCACTTGGGTGTCATTGAATATTACTCAGTGTTAATCAAACTGAAAGGTATTTTCATTGGATCAGATCTATATTTGAGCGTATGTAATTGGGTGGCAGACAGCCTGAAGGGTGCAGTAGTTTGAGTGTTGGGCTGTGACCCTGAAGACCCAATTCTCAGGGCAACCATGAAACCCACTGGGTGACCTTGGGCAAGTCACATGCTCTTGGCTACATGGGAAGGCAATGGCAAACCTCCTCTGAAGCAATCTTGCCAAGAAAACCCCATGATGTTTCAGCTTAGAGTTGCCATAAGTAAAAAATTACTTAAAGGTACACCACAATAACAACAACATTAATTGGGTGGCCAAAAGACCTCCCCACAGCCCTATGTTGTATTTGTATGTGCACAGAATGGTTCTCTTCTCCCTCCCCCTGCCTGGAATAAAACCTCATTAGAATCAGTCTGGTGTAGTAGTTTAAGTGTTGGACTAGGGCCAGGATTCAAATCCCCACTCAGTGACAGAAACCCACTGAGTGACCTTAGGCAAGTGACAGTCTCTCAGCCTCAGTGGAAAAGAATGGCAAACCTGCTCTGAAAAAAAATCTTGCCAAGAAAAGCCCATGCTATGGGCTAGAGTCACCATAACTTGGATACAGCTTGAAGGCAAACAAGAAGAAACAATTACATTCATCTCAAGAAGGCCTCTGACCTTCAGGAGGTTTCTGAAGGCTGGTGAAGACCACAGCTGAAAGAAAGGAGCTGAGAAATTCCACATGTAATTATTTTTGGCCAAGTATGGGTGAATAAACAAACAAACAAACACATAAACACACATGCAGTTCAGATGGGTTCATGTAAATATGAATAACATGTTTGCATCATAAAATAAACAGAAGTGTAAATTTTAATGAGCATCTGAATGTCCTCCCAACTAAAAACAATGCAATGTAAATAATATCTTTGGATGAACATCTAACTCAAGTATGTGGTTTCTGGACCCAATGTGTCATATTAACTTATACTAGTGCATACGTACATAATTAACTGGATTAAGTTGCAAATGTATAATTGAGAAATGAGCAACTTCATGCAGGGTGGGGATTTCCATCCCCAACTTCCCCATGGGCCATCTGAGACTGCAATTATTATTTTTGGCTGCATCTCAGCCACCTCTGGTTGCTTTTTTGGCCAACAGAGGTAATCTGAAGGAGTTCCAGTGGACTTGAAGTCAGTGGGAGAGTGCTTTTGCCATTCGCATGTGTTTTGGATGGATTTGGTGTGAAACCTCCCTATAATTGCACTTTTTTAAAAACACACACACACACACAAACTGGAGTTGAATAGGAGTTGAGGATACAAAAGTGGGGTTTGGAAGCCACTTGCAGCCTATGGGCCATAGTTTCTCCACCCTTAGTATTATTAATTAATTATTACTGATATTAATTAATAATCATATTAATTATATTATTTATTAATGATATTTGTCAAATTACCAGTATTTAAATGGAAGAGAAAGTCATTTTTGCAGCTGTAGCACTCCTCTTTCCAATATGCATTAACCAATAGCAGACAGACATCTGTGTGTGTGTGTGCGTGTGCGCATGCACAGACACGCATCCTATAGTATGAATTATGCTTTTTCCTACATTGCAATGTCCTGACCTCTTTTCTGCATTTTCTCTCTCATCCTCTACCTGTGATAACAGTAAAAGCACTTTTTAAAAAAGCAGAAAAGGGTCTACATACATTTAAATCCTGTTTAATGGAAATCTTCCACGTAAGAGCATCCATCATTGCTTGTGACAGAAAATCCCATTTTGAATCTGACAACTTGACAGAAAGTAATTAGAAGAAAATGGAACTAATTGTTCACTTGAAGTCAATAGTATAATCTCTTCAAATGCTGCCCTTGGGTAACAATGACAATCAATAATCTTGGTTCATATGTCTATTCTGATTTACCACTGTTCTAACAATAGTGGTAAATCACAGATGTGGTGGAAATTGTGAAACGCTCCAGATATTGTTGAATTGCAACTCCCATCAGCTGAGATGGCCAATGGCAGGGAATGCTGACAGTTACAGTTGAATATCATCTGGAGAGCTGCACAATTCCCACCACTGTCTTGGGCTGTATTCTTATTAGAGAATAAACACTTTAAAAGACAGTGGAGCCTACTTCTGAATAAACAAGTTTAGCATTGCATGCATAGAGACATATAGACAGATAAGTGAACAATGCTACTATGGGATTAGTGACATGTATATTTTTCAGATGGAGTTCAAATAGGAAACTAGTCTATATACCTGCCCAGCTCTTATAGCCAGTACTAAAACATTTTCACAAGTTTCCAGCTGCACTACTGGTATTTGCTTGACAAATGTAGATGCATGCAAAAGGTTGGAAGAAACAAACTTCTTCATCCTTCCCTTTCCACAGAAGCTCTCAAGATGTGGAGCAAGAGAAGAGGACACACACACACATACACACCATAGTTGAAGGCATCTTCTCTGAGTAGAGATCTTTTATTAGTGGAAAGCAGATGATGAATCCAAGCCATTTCATTTTTGTTATTGTGGTAACTTATGGCACCACTAAGATGCACTTTTCAAGGGGCTTTCTTGGCATGATCTACTCAGAGGTGGTTTGCCATTGCCTACCCTGAGGCTGAAAGTGTGTGACTTGCCCAAAGGGCACCCAGTGGGTTTCCATGACTAAGCTGGGATTCAAACCCTGGTCTCCAGAGTCCTAGTCCAACACACAAACCACTATGCCATGTTGGCTTTCATTTTTAGCAACAACTACAAAAACCCCTCTCTTATTCATTTGCTTTGCTTCATTCTCATTCTGATATTGTGATCCTTTATATTGTTTCTACTGATGGAAGCTGCCATGAGTTATCCAAAGATAAGCAGCAACATTTTACAAAGAGGAGCAGCAAATATTTCATACATGTACTCCTTAATTTGAAACAGTCCAATAAAGCACAATTCTTGGAAAGAGCCATATTCATTTCTAGAGTGGCTAGAAATGGGTATACACACAATTACAGAATTGTTTGCAACTTTCTTGGTTAAATCCGACTATAGCTTAAATCCAGTTTTAATTCCCATCTACCAATTGAAGCGATGGAACCTGCACAGAGGTTGGCTTTCCAAGTTTATTCAACAGGTCTGCTCTTTTCTGGGACCAACTTTAGGCCTGTGGTTTCCAACTGTGTGCCCAAGCAAACAATTATGTAAAGACTATAGCTAGCATCATATGCATGTGTGCATATATGGCTCATACTATTCTAACCGAAAAGCAGTGTGTTGCTTTGCTTAGTATAACTGTAGCTGAGGTAGCTAAATCAAATGATTTGTAAACAAGCAGTAACGGTAGGCTATTGTAGTCATGTTCTTGTAAAGATCTCAGAGGATAACTGCTCAGCAGAAATGGAATGCTTGTATTAAATTGTATACTTTGATATTTGTACCAGATAGTAAAATTATTCTTTCTTTTCTTGACAGACTGGTAGAATTGTCATCAGTAGTCCCCATCAATGCACACTGGGGAGTCATTTCGAAGTGTTTGGCTTTTAGCAAGGCTGTTTCAGATCCCTTTGTGTACTCTTTATTACGGCATCAATACAAGAAGACATGGAAGGACATCATAAACAAAATGTTAAAAAGAAACTCAATAAATTCATCCGCCCTCACAAGTGAATCACAAAGTCGAAACATTTTGCAACCAAATGAATGAAGATTGAACTACTTATTCAACGTAGTTGAATACCAGTGGACAAAAGTCGAGGAACCATAGGTGGTGCCCTTAGGAACATGAGCTCACAGTATTTTGGAAAGCCTGCCTTTTAAATCTTCAGCAACTTAGGTAATGAATTTCATCACAAAGTTGGGATGCCTTTTAGTGCTGATATACAATCACCTTTACAAATCTCCCTGCCAACTTCATGAAATTGTATATTCCTATCCACAAAGGCAAAAATCCTATCTTTATCAAGGGTTAACTGGATATGGATAATGTTAAAGGATTATGCTTATATAAAACATTTCCAAGGGTAGCCATGTTGACCATGTAACCATTATTGGAATATGCTTATATATATATATCCATTCCCATCCCATCCCACAAGAAAAGCCTGCTAAAATAAACTTTGAATCTTGTTACGAGTTTTGATGTGTGACAGCAATTGCCGCCTGCTAACATGTGACCCTATGAATTATATGATCGGATATAGACAATCACTCCTGATTCTTCCTGAAATTTACCTTCTTTGGCCAGTCTTAACTATACATAAATTTATTAGATCAGGATCTTAGTGTTCATCCACTACCTCCACATTTCTTGTGGTTTCTCTATGGGCAAGTCTACAGAAAGAAGCTACTATTATTAGTTCTTTTTTCATTGCCTTGTGATGATGAACAGCAATTGCTTTCCTATGTCAAACACATCCTACATCAAGGACAAAATGACCAAAATGCCTATTAGAAATGTCTCAATGTTAGTTTCTAATTTTTTAAAAAGGTCTGATAATATAAAATGGAAGGGGTATAATTCAGTAGTTTGGGATATATTCTCTTTCCTCTCCTGCCTATTCTTAAGAGGGGAATTGCCACTACTGTTGCCTTTCCTTCTCCTACAGACCGCTCCCTTGGTTATACATTGCTATATATGCCTAATGGTGTACAATAAAGGAAGGGCTGTATCAGGCCTCATATATTTCTTAAGAACTTAGCACAAAATCATGAAACGCAAATGCCACACTAATCTCTATTTGCCAAATGTTATTCTGTACAATTTAATTTAAAATTGGTGAATGATGTCCATAAACTGGGATACATGAGTCTCTCCCCCTCTCCTCCCTCTCCCCCTCCCCCAATTTTGAGTGTTTGGTTATCTTTCTTGATTTCCATGAAATTCTCAATTCCTAAGGGAATTTCAAGGAAACAGAAAATGAAAAGCAAACCAACATGTGAAAGCCAACATGAGCTGCATCCACATTGCAGAAATAATCCATCTTGACCACTTTAACTGCTATGGCTCAGTGCTGTGCAATTCTGGGAATTGTAGTTTATTGTGCTGGCAGAGCTCTCTGACAGAGAAGGTTAAATGTCTCACAAAACTACACTTCGCAGAATTCCCTAGCATTGAGCCATGGCAGTTAAAGTGGTGTCAAACTGGATTATTTCTGCAGTGAAGACAGCTCAATGGTGTAGTGGTTTCAGCACTGTTCTAAACCCCACTTGACCATGGAAACTGGGTGACCTTGGGCAAATCACACCCTCTCAGCATCAGAGGAAAGCAAAGGGAAACTCCCTTTGAACAAATCTTGCCAAGAAAACCCTTTGATAGGTTTGCCTGAAGTCAGAAATGACGTGAAGGCACACAGCAAAAACAATAATGCCTAAGAGACTTTTCAGTCAAATGTTCTTGAGCTATTTACCTATGTAATATATTTGGAGCTGGAAGACTGGTAGAGCTATGAGAAAATGGCTTCTCAAAATTCTTCATGGGTGTATGGGGGGGGGGGGGAACGACACCTTCCTGTGTTTGGACTGTAGGACCCAGAGAACCATTTTACATAAGTTCTCCAAAGTGAGGAGCGATTCTTTGACAGTTACATGCAGCTCACCAAGAGTATTACCAGCAGTGATGTAGCTACAAGGCCGGGGGGAGATAAGGGTACTGCAACCCCAAATAATTATGCATCCATAGAAATTTTCCTTCAGTCCCCAGATTTCTAGCATTGCAGTAATTTAAACTTTCAAGATGAGAATGTAGAAATATAGTCTAGACATCCAAAGAAAAGGGACAGGCAATGTTTTCACAGGAAAGCAAACACAGCAAATGCGAGCCTTTTAAGTGTGAATGATGTTCAGTGTCTGATTCTCTGCAGTACTACTAGCAGGTTGGAGATTGAAGGAAATTGTTATTTGGAGTGGAGAACAGAATTATTTTTGGACCTCATTTTACCCCCTTTCTCTGTCTACAACCCTTAGTAGCAGTAACAAAACTTTTGTTCCAAAGTCTCTGAATCAATTTGTTGGTGCAATGATGTTTTTGCTTTGGCTACATGTGGCAAAAGCTGTAATCAGTCATTGGTAGTTTATCTGCCACTATGAAGTTTCCAGAATGTCCCAAGCATAGTGTAATCCTGGGACATTCTGGTTGTGGCAAATGGTGAGTGCCAGAGGCACCTAGGTACAAAATAGTGGAGACTTTTCAAAGAAATTCTGCAAAATAGCCTAAGACAAGATTATCACATTAGCTTCACTGCCGGGATAGACCCGAGATATAACTTTCTTAAGGTGGAGTTTATCACATTCACCCATCACCAGGCAGTATGCAACAGGTATGCAATCCAGGTTTCTATCATAGCTTTTCAAGAACGAGATTTTCCCATTTTTGAAAAGATGTGGGACAAGCCTGGAGAAGCCTGGATTGCATAGAGGCTGCCTAATGCCCAGTGATGGGTGAATGCAAGAAGATCTGCCTTAAGAAAATTATATTCCAGGTCTATCCCAGCAGTGAAGTGAATGTGATAATCTCCACAAAGTTTTCTGAGAGAATTTTCAACAGATCTCTCCTTAGAAGTATACAAAATGAATTTGCATTTGTTATCTGAAGTTACTTTCAAGGAACATGCCATGCACATTCTTCTCATTGATAATGCATTGTGTGTGTGCACACACATGTATTCTTTTGCACATTAAAGTAATTCTCCAACTGATATTAATGCTTTCAATAATTTTATGAAAAGGTAGGGCCAGCTTTTCTTCCAGATATAACATTTAGAAGCAGAACTTTCATCTGACTGCCATTAAGTCATTCTGCTGTCCCTGCAAATTTCAGTGGCCACCATTTTTGCATGCACAAATTGCCCTGTTTACTTGCATTTAGTTGTGTTTATTTCTTATTTAGAGTATTTATACCTCACTTTTCAGTCACAAAGGCTTTCAGAGCAGCTTACAAATCAACAGAGAAGTGTAAACTAATTTTAATCTTTACTTGTCCTAGGAAGAACTCTAGTTTTAATAGAAGACAATAACTAAGATCAAGATTTTATTAGAATTTGTAACTGAAATGCATTGAGTTTTTACAGTACCTGTTTTCTAACCATGCTGTGAACCCAGCAGGATAAAAATTTTTAATATATAGATAAATCATTTTCTACTCTTCCCCAATCTAGTGCAGTCCAACAAATTTGGAGGACACCAGGTTGGAAGAAATGTTCATATTAGCTGGTATGCTAAAGTTCGACAAGCCGATAGGCATAAATTGGTATAATCTTTGTAACAAAATCTGTTTCCAAACCAGCGTTTTCATGCAACCACCTCACTGCTTAATATTTTGTTTTTTAAAAAATAGCTTCATTTTATCCACACACCCTCTTTCCTTTCCTTTCATATTAATTTGTCATACTTACAGTTAACAGATGATTTCATAATTAATTTTAGATATTTGACCCTGAGGCTATCAAATTTTAGATATTTGACCCTGAGGCTTTCTTTCAGTGATTCATACAAAAGTACCATCACTGGTCATTTTGACTCTGTAGCTTATTAATATCACTCATTTCAAGGTAGCTAAAGCTAATATGTATATGAGGCTGCTTTTGTGTATGCCCCCCAAAATGACCAGTTAAATAACATGTAAAGAGAGAAAACCCAAGAGCAGCATTTTTTTTAGCAAATTGTTTTTGCTGTTGTCATTTCATGCTAATAATCAGCTTAAACATGTTATAACTTGCAAAACCTATTTTGGAATCAGTAATGTATCACAGGAACACTTCTAAAGATATAACTTTTTTTCTTTTTTCTATTTTCTCCCACCTTCCTCCCCTTTTCCCCAGTATTTTTACCTTGCATGTATCCTTTGTTTCAGTTGTCAAGATTGTCTGCAGCCAAGTTGACCATAATGCCCAAAGGATAATAACCTAATTATCTTCTCAGAAAACCAGACCAGACCCATGTGTTTAGGATGTGGTTTCAGGTCTGGTAAGATGCAAAACATAGAAGTGGAGAATGAACTGGGAACTGGAAAAAATAAGGGAAACTTAATATGCCACAAAAGCCAGACCTCTGTACAAGGCCCATTACATTGGATGAAAGAATTAATTAAGAATGCATTTAAATCTTTCCCATTGAAATCAAGATGAATGTAAAAGTCCCTAGCTTTGGCAGAATCACAGCATGTGTGTTTCCCATGTGTTCCCAAAAGCTGATATTTTGTTTTGGCTACTGTATGTTTGGTAAGTTATATATATAGATTGGAAAAGGTAGCATGTGACAACAAAAACACTGTTACATGTTGTGTGTCCCTTGTCCAAAATGCTTGGAACTAGAAATGTTCCATATTTTGGATTTTTGGAATACCTATACAGTTGGTCCCTCCACATTTGCTGGGGTTACAGATGAAGAACCCCTATGAATGTGTAAAAACCACAAATAAAAAATTGTTCTTTTTACCTAAGAAAACACCTCTCTAGGAATCTTCAGGTCTTCCAGTGGAACTCTATGGTCAACATCTGCCAGACATTGATCATAGAATCATGCTGGAAGACTTACAAAAGTCTAGATAAGTGTTTTCTCTAGGAACTTCTAGGTTCTCCAGCACAACTCTATGGTCAACTTCTGACAGAATTGCACTGGAGGACTTAGAGAATCCCAGAGATAACATATTAATCAAACCCACAAATAATCAAATCTGTAAAAGTCAAAAATCACAAAGGTGGTGGGCCAACTGTATTTGCATATACATACACAATGACATATCTTGGAGATGGGCCCCAGGTCTAAACATGAAGTTCATTTATATTTTGTGTTCACTTTATATGCATAGCCAGAAGGTAATTTTATACACTATTTTAAATAATGTTGTGCTTGAAACACAAAGGTTTGTGTAGAGTGAACCATCAGAAAGCAAAGGTGTCACTATCTTACCCACCCATGAAAAAAGTTTGAGGTTTTGTGAGTATTTCAGATTTTGCAATTTGCAGATAAAAAGAGAGGCTCAACCTGTACTATTACTTCCACTAGCACTATTGCAATTTATTTATTTATAGCATTTCTTTTTCACTTCTTTATCCACCAAGGCCTTAAAGAAAGACACTGAACAATAGGTTAAAACACTTTACAATGTTAAATAAATAATTAAAAACAATTAAAATATTTCAGACAACTCTTTAGAAATAGCTCTAAAACTCGATGGATTTTTTTTTTTAAAAAAAGAGAGAATTGGCCTTTAGATCTAATTTTAAGATCCAGAGGCCAAATGAAATAGCAAAGTATTCACTATCTACCAGAGACTAAGGGAAGAAGTCAGCCTGACCTCCCTGAAGAGGGAGTTCCATGTTTGGGCTATTGCTACAGATAAGGCCCTGCAATATGTACCACCCAGTCTAGCCTCATGAAGTGGAAGGCCACATAATAATGCTACCATTGATTATTGTAGATTTAGAGCAAACTCCTGGCCCCAAGCCATGTAGACAGAGTGCAGATAAATATGAAATGGGGATCAGATTGGGTCAGTCTGATCCAAGTACATGAAAGGACAGGAGGAAAGCAAACTCAATACAGTACTATGTTCTGTGCCATTTACAGAGCTTGGAAAAATTACTTCCTTGGACATCAACTTTCAAAATGTTCCTACTAGCATAGCTATTGGGGGTGGGTCTTTTCTCTCTCAACCATTAGAAAGCACAAGGAAGGAACCATTGAATTTTCCTCTAGATGACATTGGCTGTTAGCTGTAGATGGTTGTCAGCACCAGTAGGTGATGATTTCACTAGTCTGGCTTCTTTATCCTACAGGTCTTTAGTCATAGAATGCTTGAGTTTCTCAAGATGAACAGGCATGTCATTCTGATGTAGTCAAAGTCTTTGGCTTACATTATCCACTATTTTCTTCTACATTAAAAATCATATGATTTAAAATATTTGGAAGCAAAAAATGTAGATTTTCAAATTCATGGTTATGAGTGGCAACATGAAGGTCTTAGGTACTTACTGTCACAGACTAGTACAGAATTCTGTGACTGCAGTCCTTGCCTCATTACCATAGTTCATTGTGGAAAGACATTCAAGTGAACTATGAATTTGGTTTAAAGATGGAGTCAAAATATTTTGGAAATAATAATTGGAAGCAATCATTGTGCTGGAATTATCATGCTATATGATGATTAGTCATTGAAATTATCAGAAATGAATTGGTCATCTATGTGTTAAGGCTAGTGAGTGTGACCATCAGATCCTACACAAAGCATGAGCAGAGGCATGCCACTCATCATGGGGTTGTATATTAATCCTGTCATCAAGTCAAACTGGGTCATAAGCTGCTGCTTTCTCTTGGCAAATTTGTCTAGCTAACTTGATTAAGTGGTGTAAATCATAGAATCATAGAGTTGGAAGAGACCACAAGAGCCATCCAGTCCAACCCCCTGCTATGCAGGAACTCCCAATCAAAGCATCCCTGACAGATGGCCATCCAGCCTCTGCTTAAAGACCTCCAAGGAAGGAGACTCCACTACTCTCCGAGGGAGTGTGTTCCACTGTCGAACCGCCCTTACTGTCAGGAATGTCATGCCGATCTTCCAGATAAAGTAGCTATCAATCAATACCATAGACACACAGAAAGATGTAACACAAATCTACTTTTTAAGTGGATTTTCGGCCTTGGGGAGTATTAAATAAATAAATAATGTGTAAATCACAGTTGTCCTTCAAGGAATGGACTGCCTTCAGGTGTTTAGTTTATGAGGTTGACTTTATGCTACAGTTGTCATTATCTTTTGACTATATTTCAATAAAACCTGGAATACAGACAAATGAGCAGCAAGAAATATACCAATGAATGCTGCATATTCTGCTTTATAATGATTCCTTGAAACTTTGTATCTGAAACTTTCATGTTCATCCTGGTTCATACATTTGTAATAGAGATGGCATTTCTACATTATTATGTAGCAAGTTAACCCCTTTGCTACCTTCACTATGGCAAAATGTTTTATATGAACCAGCATTCCACTTGAAGATCCAGTTACATGGATACCTGGTTTACATAATCCTTTCCCCTTAAAACGGGAGCAGAAGGAGAAAACCCAGAATGAGACTATCTCATCTAGTAATCACAAGCACCAGCTGTTTTGCAAACAATATAACTGTAGTGTAGGGTAGAATGGTGACCTTCCTTCTATCTCATGTAAGGATAAAACCAGTCATGATATGCTAATGAAATAAAGTTACTTGGAATTGTATCTAATAAGGCATCATAATTATTCATTTTTGGAAGATCTTTCTACTGAAACAGGAAGAGGTGTCATATACAAACAGTTTTAAGACTATTCAGAAATTGTGTACAAGTCTATATGGGTCTGTTCACAATCTGGGTTAACTTTTGCAGAACAAAATGATTTATTGTAGAACTGAATAGAGACAATACAGCACTGAGATTGTAAAAAGTAACAGAAAGAAAGACAGGTATTCAAGCTCTGGAAGTAAATGTGAGCCAGTTCATCCCTAAATTTCTCTCCCTGCTTAATCTGTAAAATGTTCTTGCTTCAGTACAGCCTTGAGTAATCTATGTCCCTTCAGATGATGTTGGACTACATCTGTTATCGTTGGCCACTGACCACATTGGCTAAGACTGTTGGGATTTGAATTCAAAAAGTGAGTCTGAAGGACCATAGGCTCCTCACTCTGATCTAAGCTTCAATCTAAACTTTACTTTATAAAAAGATACACCACATTTCAGATGTGGAAAGTTCCCAGTAGGGTATATCTTTGACATAAATTTATCATAAAAGCATTCTTTGATTGGGAGAGAAAATGTATAAAGGAAAGTTACATTATCTATCTCATTTAATCATTCATTGGCAAATCATGTGTTATTTGAGCCATAAATTTCTTTTCAGTATTAAATAGCTTGTAGTTTGGTTGGCTTTATCCCAGAATTAACCTTACAACAGAAAAAAAATCATTTTTAATATCCTCACAAAAACATTTTTAATATCTCACATATTATCATATTTCTTGTTCAGGGATGCTTGAGGCAAATGAGAACTGTCATGTTTGTCCTCAGAAAGAAATGATCCAATCTCTGGGGTGATGAGAGGGAAGTAATTTCTTAACATTTTGCTGATAACATTTTGGAACATACTAGATTATATATGGTTCTGTAGTCCATTCTCTTGTTCTATGCTATACTGAAATAAATGGCAGGCAAAATATTCAAAATGTAATAATAAATAATAATAATAAAATTTATTTATACCCCACCCCTCTGTCAACCAATTGGGGCAGCTTACAACAATTAAAATTCCATACAGTATGATGCTTCCTAAAATACAATCTAAAAATCCCCAGAACCCACCCACCCCTCAAAAAGTATTAAATCATATATACATTAAAACATGTGAAAATAACATGACAAGAGAAAAATAAATAAAACAAGTAAGAGTACAAAACAAGCAAGGCAGTAAAGAGAGCCAAAACAGGAGAGATAACTAAAACAATTCCTGAGGCTGGGAAAATCTAGTCATGAAAGGCCTGCCAGAAGAGATCCATCTTCACACCCTTTTTAAAACTGCTTAAGGCGGTTATCTGGTGGATCTCATCCAGCAGGCCATTCCATAGTCTGGGAGTGGTTACAGAAAAGGCCTTCTGGGAGGTTGCAGACAGCCTAGTTCTCATTGGCTGTAGCAAATTCCTCCCAGAGGACCGGAGTGCACAGGGAGGATTGTATGGGAGGAGGCGCAGTGGAGATATAGGTTAATATGTATTTTTACTGATTCTGATATATTATTGGGAATATTTTAGGTTTGCAGCTATATTATCCATCTGATTTCACAGCCAATCCATTGCACCTGTATCTTTTCTGCTACATTATGAAAAGCACCTAGGGAAAAGAGATAGTCAAGTAATTGCTTCCTCTTCCCATCATTCCACTGCTGACAAACATGGTAATTGGCTCTGTACCTTAAAGGCACCAGACCCTATCTGATCTTGGAAGCTTAGCAGGTCAGTCGTGTTTAGTACTAGGATGGGAGACTGCCAATGAATGCCAGGTGAGGTAGGCTACATTTCAGAGGGAGGAACTGGCAAAACCACCTCTGAGGATTCCTTTCCTAAGAAAACTCTATGAAATTCATGAGGTCATCATAAGTTAACAGGTGACTTGAAGGCACATACACACACTCACACAAGAGGGGAAGAGACGACAGGAAAAAAATATACCCAGAGTCATTTAGTTTGTTGCTTTGTACTTAGGACATCTTACACACAACATCTGGTTCACATAGGGTATTACATGCATGGTAGATGTCCATCTACCATGTGATTTGAGCACCAAAATATGTCAGTTCAGGAGGTGGACCATAAAGATACATGGATATTTTACAAAAACAATGTTCATCACATGCACATTGAAATACTAATATTTATTATCATTATTATTTATAGAATATCAGTTACATCCATTAATTAGACTGAGCTGCTTTAATTATCCACAACAAAAAGTGGAGCTTCCTGTGTTATTGTGAGTGTCCCATGTTGTGCAATTGAACCATTTTTATCTGAGCATTGCTACATTTTGCATACAAAGCTTAAATGGTCATAATAAAAGTCCTCATCTCAAAGGTGCTATAAGATCCCTTTGCATAAACATCATATAGATTTTTTTAAGTCCTTATGACTGATATTAATAAATATATGCCCATATCTTTATTCTATACAATCTCAGTTGCAGAGTCTCATTAATTCTATAGCCAAATTCAGCATGAATGTACATGTTTTCCTAGCTGCATTTTTCAAATTAAGCTATGCGTGAATATTATGTGGACTGTTTGCCAAGCAGAATGGGAAACACCTGTTAATTTCAGCAGATCTTCAGCTGAGCTAAACCATGAGAATCAGGCAGGGAACCATGAGAAACCACCCTTTCCTTCTAACACAAACAAATACCAAAAAGCACACACACCACTGTATCTCTTTTCCCTTTTTATTTTCTTATGCATACATACCTTTTGGATACAAAGCTTCAAGGAACAATTTAGCACAACCCACCTACCTGCTCTACATTCTGAAATGGTGGGATTCAGCATGAGGTGAATAACTTGATTCTATTTTCATGCGCCTTGGATTTTATGCTCATTGATATGAGGTGAAGCTTAGAAGATAGAAAGCTTCCAGGTTTATACCTAGACCTGGAGCTCTTCATCATTGTGTGGACCATCTGTCCTTCCATTCAAGTGTTCCTGTAATGTTCTTGCAATAATAGAAGGCCTGTGAGTCTACTGAAATTCTCATTAGTAGCACAATGGTCACTGGAAGAGAGAGAGTTTTTCCATGCTACTGTTCAGTATGCAGCAGTATACAATCTGTAAATTCTGAAAATAGGATCCTTGTGCTTCTTTTTCCTCCAGGAAACAAACTATAATGTAAAATGTGAAGTTCATGAGAATTTAATTTTTTATTTCTTAAACTTTATCTCCTCATGGTTTCAGATAATAGTATGGCAACAATATGTTCTAGTGAGGATTCAGTCAACTGTATTCTAAGCAATGTTGCCTGTACAATATTTGCTATTGTGCTGATATTCAAAAAGAAGAAAGCACAGAAGATTAAGTGAGAAATCTCTTTTCAGCTTTATAGATCAGTAATGCTGAATCAGTAAACAAATTCAGACATGCTTTAATGAAGTCACCCATGTTCTTAATATATACAGTTGCAGGATCAGGGGCTAAATCCTTTAGGATAATTGTAACAGTTAGAAGCTCATATGAGTGGGCTATGAGTATAATTCAGCCTTAACTCAACCTTTGTTGAAATGCATGTTACTATGGTTTTGGTAAAGTATGTTTTGTCAGTGTGATTGTTCACAGATGGATGAATGTGGAAGGAAAAAGCAATGTGAAACTTGTGGAAGAATGTAAGTTTTTGTACTAGAAGATGAACAACCAATAATATTACAGAATCTGTTCTTTAGGTTGCTGTAAACCTTGTTGAGTATATGTAAATACTTACTAAGAGATTTTGGATATCACTGATTCTGGGATTTTTTTTTCAAAGAAATGTATTGATTGAATGAGCTATAATGAATGCAAAAAAAATCATGCACATTTCTATATTTATATTGTAGGTTAAGATCATGTCAGGATAAGCTGTAGTTGCACTTTACTGAAAAGCAAATATGCAGTTGATACTATAACCTCAGTATAAGGCCATGCATGTCAGTGCAGTAACTCTGTGTAATAAAAATGGCTCCTATTTGATGGGAGGCAGAAATAGTATTATACATAGTTTCCACATCTCCAATGACTCACATCAACATTTATGACCAATATGCTGACAGATATCATGTGGACAAAGTCTGTCTTGTCAATATTCTTATTGATGTACTAAAAATGTTCCTTTCTTCAAAAAGTTTAAAGTCGTTTGAGTTTATTTTTTGCCCCCAAACATGGATATTAAAAGAATAAAAGTCATTCTGTTTTGGCTAGGGAAAAAAGTAAAATAGACCAATAAAAAAGAACTTACTGTTCTTATACTGCTAAATTTAGAAAAGGCCATTATGCTTTCTGCCATTAATGGACCCACAGACTTCTATTTCTTCACCTCAGGTCCATAGACTTCTAAAGAAGGAGAAAAATTTCCTGCTCTTTGATAAAGTATATTTGAAGCCCATGTAATCCCACAAGGGCTGGTCCAAGATATTTTGCTACCTAGAGCAACAAATAGTGCTCCTCTTTTCATAATCAGGATGGATAATGAATAAAGCTACTCACGTAGAAGCTACTAGAAGCATTTCCCTTACAGTAAAAATACTATGATAACAAATTAAATAACTAACCATTTTCTTCCTTTTCACGATCCTGAAAATCTGCGGCTTGAGACAGTTGCCTCAATGTGCCTAATGAGAAGGTTGTCACATGAAATATCATTTTGCAATGATGATAGCAGTGGGTGGGAAAAAGAGATAAACAAAGCAAGGCAGTTTGCCTAGATCTTCATTCTAAAGTGAGGTGTGTGGAAATGGCATCTCAAAATTTTCCACTGTATTTGTGAGTGACGAAATAGTGGAGCAGGAGGGGACATTTCATCAAATGTCTCCAACAGGGGTAGGCAGCCTTTCCCCTTTAAGGGTCGAGGGACTTCAGCTCCCAGAATCCCAGGAGCTATTGCCCAACATGGGACTATTGGCTAACATGGCTGAGGCTTCTGGGAGCTGAAGTCCCTCGTCCCTTAAAGGGGAAAGGTTGCCTACCCCTGGTCTCCAAGCAGAGGAGAAGTTCTCCTTGGTTGTATCTGCACTACAGAAGTAATCCAGTTTGATACCACTTTAAGGGCCATGGCTCAGTGCTACAAAATTCTGGGAAGTGTAATTTGTTGCAGCCTCTGAGCTCTGCTCTGGTGCCACAACAAGCTATACTTCCCAGACTTCCATATCATTGAGCCATGGTCATTAAAGTGCTGCCAAACTGGATTATTTCTGTAGTGCAGATACAGCCACACAGTTCCACAGAGGAGAGGCTCATCATTGGCAATAGCAACTTTCTAGCTTCTTTCTATGGTCTTGGGGATACAAATGTCTTGGCAGCTGGACCACCATTTTGCATCTTTTGCAATGTCCAGACCCAGTGTTATTTGTGGGCATTTTGGAGCAAAGTGTGCAAGATGGCTTTTTCCAGGAGGGTAGGGGAGATGTGTACAGTGGAAAAATCTCTTCAAAGATGACAAGATTATAATCAGTGTTGTCCAATAGCTAGGATTTTTCTGCAATGTCTACAATTTAGACCTAACTAAAATATGTTCTGACAAAAATTCAGCTGAATTTTTCAACTGGTAGTTAGCTTCAGTCATCTCAGAAGTTGCTTGTGCCTGTTGTGACTCGGACAGAGATAAATTCTTTCCTTTCCTCTCACTTCCCAAGCACTAAACCAATGTGAATAAACAGGGGATGTCACTGAGTTTAGTAACATTCAAGTCTGGCTAGACAATTAAAATATTCAGACTTCAGCAGTGACTCCTGGGTTCTCTCTGTGTGTGTCTTTGAATATCTCCTATTATGGCACTTCACAAAACATTTTTGAATTTTGTGTGCACTTGACACATAGTTGTATCATGCAGTATGGAAGAAGAAAGCTGGTATAAATTTATACTCCAAGTCGTAATGATAGAGAGAACATATGGTTGATTGGAATGACAGAAACATCTTTCTTGTAGAGTAATATCAACCTTCCTCACATTTCTGAGAGATGATGCATATTATTTTCCAGAATTAAAATAGCCCACTGCTGCACTGTGCCCAAAAAGAATGGATAAAGGCTTGGAGCAATAACTCACACATTAGTAAACTCCTCCAAAGGTTAGTAACTCTGCTGTGCCTGTGCAGAAATGGTGGGATACTTCATTCATTCTTGGTTGGAGACACTTCAGATTCTTTGTCTGCAATGACTGCTTGAAAAAGGAGGTATTCTGGAGTTTCTTGGGAGTCTTTAAAGTTTTTGCCCCCATGAGTTATCAGTTAATCTCTCAACATACATTGTTGTGTCATTTCACACAGTTTGAGAAAGAAAACACTGAATAAAAAATATAAGCTCTTTATAGACATCCCCTGAACACATACATGTTTAGCAAACACACCGGCCGCATTCATATATTTATGAATAGCTTGGTGAGGGGATGTCAAATACAGTGGCATGGCAAGCAGAGAGAAGTAGTCTGAAGATCAATGCACTGAACTGGTCCTTGTGATTCTAGTCTAGTATATCTTCTCCTTATAATACCATAACATCATGCAACAGGCTACTCTCTATGAGGATTTCCTGGCGATTTTTGTGGGATTTGGAAAGATCACAATGTTCAGCAAACAGAGGCTGTAAACTCATCTGGAAAGGATGCTATCGCTGCGTTTTCTATGTGAACATTGAAGGTATTACTATATGACTTTCTTTACTGAAATAGTGGTGTACCTCTCTAAGCTGTAATGGTTAGGAAAGTGTAGTAGTGGCCTCTATCTAGAAGATAAGACATACACCATTCTCAGACTACTCTATTGAACCATTACTTTGGAGAGAGGATGTGCTTTGGCTTCATTCTCCCCACACCAGATCATACAGCATGTGAATGGCAGACATTAAGAAGACCTGTGTAGCAGACCATAAACTCATTGTAATGATATGAAGTTTCCCATTATAGGATCCAAATAATAGACAAACTACTAGAGAGGAACAAAGAGGGCTCCTCCATAGGAAAATACTGAAAAACATGATCACAAACTGCCTTGGAAGTAGAAAAATAATAATGAACAGGTGCCTTGATATGTGAAATGTATTTGTACAAATAGGATGCTTTTTTCCTCTTCCTCATGGTTATTTTTATAAACACCATTTTAGGGTGGAATCCTTGTGAGTTATTTGTCAAAGGAATGTAACATTTAACATTTATTTGAACAATATATGGGAATTTGGATAAATGTGTGGTCCCAGGGAACTAGACTTCTGTTCCACTGAGGGCTTTTCATCTTGGAATTAAGGTCCTATCTCATAAAATCATCTAATATCCTACTGTGTATTTCTTATCCTGGAAGTAACTATATAAGAAATACTTTGAGAATTCACATTACCATTTCCATGTGCAAGATGTTGGTTCCTGGGCAAAAGGTGAAGTGGTAATGTACCAGTAAAGTATGATGCATCAGAATACATGATTAGGTTGTGAAGATACAGTTTCTAATTGTAGCATTAAAGAAGAGCCCCATTAATGCCATTTTTTGCCTTGATTGGAACCTCAAATGTCAGCTACACCACTGAATTGATATTTTTATGGTAACTTGATGATTAATACAGTGAAAATGATGGAACTAATGAAATATTTCAGAGTAGTCTGGAATTGAAAATGACAGAAACCTGCATTCTGATTCCAAAGATGTAACAAAAGGAACATGGAAAGATGACATGAATGAAGGCAAAGATGTAGCTTTCTTCCCTACAGTGATATCTTAACATTTGAAGAATTTGGTATCAAAAACTTATCTAGATGCCACTGTTACCTTTTAAAAGCTTTAAACCACTATGTAGTGATAAATACTATGAATACATAAATCTTTCTGTCAATGTTTTGATTTTCCAGAGGAACAGTATTTCAGCCTATCTCACATGGTAAGAAAAAGCTGGATTTCATAACTAGATACATTGACAGGCTTAGGACAATATTGGTTCCATCATTCTCCTGTACCCTTGCATCAATATCTCTATCACTTTCATGCTAATTTCAAGTAATTATTGAAATGAAAATAAAAAAAAGATAGATTTGTGTCTTTCTCTTACTACTTTTTTTTTAAATGTAAGAGGCCTGTGTTGACTTCGGTTTACAATGGCTTGTATCGTGTGACAACATATCAAATGTTGTACTGTATTTTTATTATATATAATAAATAGTCAATACAGGAAATAACATCTAAGTGTATATATGTTTGTGTATGTTGTGATTTTGTTAAACATTATTGGTATAAAAATGTGGTTCCAATTACATAAACTTGTGTGAACATTTTTGTAATAAAAGTTTACATTTAAAAACATGTTGGTTGAATGTCTTATATTATTAATCATATATATTAAATTATATGATGACTGATACAGACAGACTTGAATGAAGACTGGTTGTCATTATATTGACATATTAATGAGTGCTGGTGGTAATAATGCTGGTTATAGTCATTCATGATCCTTGTAAGCTTGATTGATACTAGGACTACAGCTTGTGAGGACAAGGGATTTAACCAACAACAAGCACAACTTTCCTACCAGCAACTAGTAATTTAAATGCCCTCTCACTCCTTGGCAAGATCTTTACTCCAACCTGTTTCCATGGCTGCTATTCAGTACACTGTGTTTAGTTTGGCCTTTCTGAGAAAGAAATGTAAAGTTAGAGACTTGATCACACCAGGCTCGTAAGGTGCCACGATCATGTTAATCTAGGAAACACAAAACATACCAGGTTGCAGACAATAATTATCACACAGCCCTTCAAAATCACTATGGTGCTGCTTTTGTCCTGGCCTCAGTCTTCTACATGCCAGCTTCCACAGCCCCACTATTCTGCCCTTTGCCATGCCCAGCATGCCTTTCGTACTGTATTTATATTTATTTTTTGTGCAGTTGTGCAAACATGGTAATCCATTAAGTAAAAACAAATAAAGAAAAGAAAGAGGAGAAGAGCAGAATCATGCCCACTTGCACCACGTTAATTGCCTACATATCAAAATTGCTTGGAGAAAAACTTAGTACACATGCATCAACAGTGGAAAAGCAGCACATTTGGGAGGCAATGACAACTTTTGCTCATCAATGAGGAACACTCCAGCCAAGAGTGACACTAGTGGGTTGCTGAGTGTGGACCATACCAGATGACACCCTAAGGGGTGTGTGACACCACTGCACCCAAATTATCTGCCTTTTGGGGGGAAAAACACACACACACACACACAAAAAAACAAGCTGTGGCATTGGTCTGTCACTTTAAAATGCTGAAGAGATGGTGTGAGTGGGATATATATCTTACCAAATTTTCACTTTAGCCACATGAAACTATGTTCATGTAAATACATTTATATTGTGCATATGATATTGTAATTTAAAAGTATAATTTTAATTTTGCTAGTTGTTTATGTCACAACTATTGCCATTACATTAAGTGATATATGGAAATTATGATTTATGAATAACATTAGTACAAAAAACATTACTAAGGATTCTGTATGGTATGGTATTGGGAGGACCTCGATGCAGGGGGGTGAAACCATGAGTTACCGCAAAGACTGATGCCAACTCTAATGACAGCACTGACTCTAGCCACAGAACTACAGACCAACTACTGGACAGATACTGTGTCATGTGATAACAGTCACAGACTATACTGTTTTAGTTCCACTTTTCAAGCCTTGTGTGATAAAGTCTTAAGATCAAACCTCAAGCAATACTGTAAGAAAGAAGAATCAGAGGATATTCATATAGAAGATATGTTTTGAGTTGAATCAGCTCTCAGACCCGTTTGGTGGGAACAAGAGAGGAGGCCTTCTTGGTGGCTGCTCCCAGACTCTGGTACTCCCTCCCTAGAAAGGCCAGGATGGCCCCATCCCTGCTCTCCTTTCAGCAGCAGATAAAAACTTTTTGTGCTTTTAGGTTTTTTCAAACTGAGAAATGTTGGGCTTTAAAAGCTGTTTAGATTTTAAAGTTTCTATAGAGTTTTAAACATCTTTTACATTTTAAAGCGTGGCTGGTTTAACTTTTTAACTTTTTAAATTGTTTTTTTTAAATTTTATATGTAAACATTTTAATGCTTTTGTATTGTTTTAAATTTGTTGTTTGCCTCCTTGAGTCCCTATAGTGGGAGGAAGGTGGGATATAAGTGAATAATATAATCATTATCATCATATATCAGAATGAAGAAAACAAATACTAAAATGTTATCATCAGCAACACACTTTTCATAGACATAATCAAATGTATCAGCATGTGAAGAAAAGTGCTTCTATGAAAGCAAGGAAAATATGGACACGGAATCCATATGCAAAGATGCTACCTATCCTAATCTTTCAAATCCAAGATAGCAGGTATGTTAATGATAAAGAACAAGGGAACAAAAGTTTGATTTTAATGTCTACTTCCAATAACTGAGGTGTAACTAGTATTTGAACAATCAGCCTTGTGCTAGTTATTAATATAACAAAATGGGCATTGCAGTTCAACAATATCCGAATGGTCACACATTGACCATCCCTTTCCTACATGAAACAGTCTTTCTATACAATATCAGTTTGGGCCTCATCTCAGTTCTCCACATCTCTGACTCCCGGTATTGCTCTTCTTTCCTACATCATGTCCATCACCTGAGATGAATAAAATGACTAACATATTACTAATTTGTAGTTTGGTTATTGTTACTTTGGCAGGTGCAGAAGATCATTAACAAGGTTTGTTTGTTTTTTTGCACTATTATATATATATTTCCATTTTGGCAAAATCAAACAAACAGCATCTTTTTAGTTTCCAATTAATGAGTGCAACGGAACTGTAAAAACAGCTGGCTTTCAGTGAATATTCTACAGTGATAGAACCATATGGTAAGTGAAGCTTTTGGATGCTGTGTAGATTGAAAAGCATTTTATTCAGAGTATGATAGCCACAAGTGACTTGTAAAAATGGTGGCAGTATGGGATTATACTCATATCTGTGAGCTAGTACACATCTCGTGAACATTGATATCTACTTGTGAGGATGGCACCATAGATCAGCATTTTTTGTGACCTTTCTTCTTTCACAGGTACACTGGTGTTTTCCAGAGCAATTTCTCCTCTCTGTTGTTGTTATCTCTTCACTTGTCCCAGCGGCTGATGGATGCACTCTAGATGTTTGTGTGAAGTTTAAAGGAATTAACCAATATGCTGAACCAATTTGGGGGGTGGAGTTCAGTGCCATGGATAGGTCCTTTCATGTTTCACCTCAAACCTTAAGTAGATGCACTGCCTCACTTGGGGGGGGGGGGTTTGCAGACTGCCAGTGCAAATTGTGCAAATTGAGTCCACTTTTAAGGTTAGGATTAGTGCTAGGGAATCATGGGGATTGTTTATTTTCTGAGACGTTGAGCCTTCTCTATCAGAGAGCTCTGGTGCCACAATAAAATACAGCTCCCATGATTCCCTAACCCTAACCCTAAAAGTGGACTCAATTTGCACTATTTCTGGCAGTCTGCAACCCCTCTGACTTGGGCAGCTGCCACACTGCAGGAATAAAGTAGTTTGCCTTCCATGGCTCACTGCTGTGGAATTCTGGGATTTGTAGTTTCTCACAAATCTACAAATCCCAGAATTTCATTGAGTCATGGCAGTCAAGGTGGTGTCAAACTGCTTCATTTCTGCAGTGTGGATACACCCATGGAACCACCAGGTGTCAGTGACTGAAAGTGATGCTTTCAGTTAGTATATCCAGTATCCCTGTCATAACTCTTATCTCTGTACCAACAGTCAGAACTCTTGACAAACTGTTGAGCACTTTTCCTATTCATTTCCTTACTTTCTGTTTAGCATCAGCCAAAGCACGCACACCATCCCATCCTTTCCCTTCCCTTCCTTCCTTTTTTCTTTAAAAAAGCCACATTGTCATTTTCTTTTAAAAAAAAAAAAAAAGATGCATTGCCATTGCATGTTGAAATATTTTAGGAAGTAAGCCTATGAAAAATAGAATAATTTATTTCATACACTTGATGTATATTTTGATTTAGGAAACTCGGAGAGACACATACACACACACACAGTTCTACTGTTACCTTCTGATGCAAAATGATTTGTATTTCTATTAATTTATTCTGGCTCGCTCTCTCTCTTTCTCTCTCTCTTTGGCAGCTAGCCAGTAATGACAGATAGCATTTAGAGAGAGAAAACTGAAATTAATTATCTGGCAGTAAACAAATGCTTATTCATGTTTAGTGCTTTGTCAGCAGACAGCAATGAGGCTTGAGAGGGAAACAGGATTAAAATATATTAACCATTCTTCTCATCTCAAACTATAAGTGTCTTTGACAAGTGACAGACACTCAAGATGTGTTTCCTAACTGAATATGATAAAAGAACAATAATGACAGCAATGAAGGATGGAAGAAGCCTTGGAACAGCCTGGGAAAATCCCACTTCATCCATTAAAACTCTGACTTGGCACTTAGAGGCAGACATGCATTCACCTGACACTGTCAAACACTCATCTCCCATGTATTAGCAGCCCCAGATATTCTCACCTGCTATTGCCATCCATCTAAATAAAAAGAGCAGACAATCAAACATACTAATTGGGATTTTCTACTCCAGGATCAAACAGCTTCTATTTCCCTCTGTATTCTCTACTTTATTTTCAGGACTTGGAAAAGTTACTTTTTGAACTACAACTTCCATGCTGGTCAGCAATTCTTAGAGATGATGATGATGATGATGATGATGATGATGATGATGATATTTGTTTATATCCCACCTTCCTCACAGTGTAAGAACTCAAGGCGACTAACAAAATTTAAAACAGTCAGAAGGCGGAAGCAGATGGCGCAAAGGGCCAATTTGGGGGCAAAGAAGGGGAGGGGCAGCCACATGGTGGGCGCCCCAACCCCTTCCCAAAGGCATCGTTGGAGCGGCACTCCAACGATGCCTTCCCGCCGCAGCGTCCGCACATGTCCAGCCTTTTGCAGCACACGTTCGGCAACTTGTGGAAGGAGCGCTATTTTAGTGCTCCTTCCAGGGGTGGTGAAGCTGCGCCACAGGGTGGAGATGTGGGGATACCTTGGCTCCGCAGCGCAGCTTCCCGGGGCAGCCCAGGGCCGCCCGTCTGCTTCCCCCCTAAGTTAAAACAGTATGAAACATTAAAAATACAAAGTTTAAAAAACAACAATGTCAAAAGATTAAAAACACTACATTATTAAAATTTAAATTTTAAAACTCTTTAAAAAAACTCTTATATAATAATAATAATAATAATAATAATAATAATAATAATAATAATAATAATAATAATATATTTTATTTGTATACTGCCCTAGTGGAAAACCAATCTAGGTGGTGAACAATAAAAATTGTAAATTACAACAAGTTAAAACAGCAACATCCCTCCACCCCCATGTCAGTGTGCAAAAGCCTGGTGGCATAAAAATGTTTTTATCTGCTGCTGAAAAGAAAGCAGGGATGGAGCCAGCCTTGCCTCTCTAGGGAGGGAGTTCCAGAGCTTGGAAGCAGCCACCAAGAAGGCCTTCTCTCTTCTTCCCACCAAACAAACCTAGGAAGGTGGTGGGACAGAGAGGAGGGCCTCTCCAGATGTTACAGTCTGACAACACAATTTTGCAAAGTCCTAGCTGTTTTTCTGAGAGTGGTGTGATGCATTGGAAGTCTTTGATTTGGAAAGGGCACACAAAAATGCCCCTAAAATCTTAGCAGGTACTAAAGCTCTGTGCAGGTATTATGCCTGAACAGTTGACACAAATTCAGCTAGGAAGGATGGGGCTATCACACCAGTCCCATGGAGGTGGTGACCCTAAAGAAGTTGCATGTGTGCATGTACAAACCTTTAACTCATCCTTCAACACATGACATCCCTATGAATTTCATAGGGTTTTTCTAGGCAAGGAATCATCTAAGGTGGTTTTGCTAGTTTCTTCCTCTGAAATACAACCTACAACACTAATATTCACTGACTCCCATCCAAGTACTAAAAAGGGCTGACCCTGTTTAGCTTCCAAGATCAGATGGGATCTGGAGCTTTTAGTATCCTTTAACATTAGCTATGCTGCCTAGAACAGTTTCCGGGCCCAGTACAAGGTATTAGTTATTACCTTTAAAGCCCTAAATGGCTTGGCTCCAACCTATCTCTGGGACTGCCTCCTTCCGTACAATCCACCCCACACAATCAGGCTCTCTGGGAGGAATCTGCTGCAACCCATAAAAACTAGGCTGTCGGCAACCACCCAGAGGGCCTTTTCAGCAACTGCTGAATGGCCTGCTGGATAAGATCCGCCTTATTACCACCTTAAGCAGCTTTAAAAAGGCTGTTAAGACAGATCTCTTCTGGCAGGACTATCCCAAATAGACATCCCAGTCCCAAGAGTTAATTCATCTTTGGGCCTCGGCAGATGGCTTATTGAGCCGTCTTGGAGGCAAGGAAGAGGAGGGGCACGTGCGGCGCCACCTTCCTCTTCCCGAGGTTGTCCTCAGAGCTGCCGGCCCTCCGCATGGCTGGCGCGCCGAGGGTAGCCTCCCGCCACAGCGTCCTCACACGCTGCGGCGGAAAAGACAGGGAAAATGCGCCCTACGCGTTTAGGGCGCACTTTCCCTGTCTTCTAAAAGGTGCGCCAATTTGGAGCTCCTTTTAGGGTCGCTGCAGGAGTGCAGCGGTGTGGAGGCTGCGGTCCCGCGGCACTCCGGACCAGGGCGTCCCCGACGCCCTGGTCTGCATCCCCCTTTTGTCTCCTTAACTCAGCCTCAGTTATTGTTATTGCTGCTTGGTGCTCTATTTTAAGGGGTGGGTGGGTTTGTAGGATTTGTATTATATTTGTATTGTAATTTTAATGTTGTAAGCAACCCCGATTGTGTCTGCAGAGGGGTGGGATAAAAATTATTATTATTATTATTATTATGACTGATAGAAATTTAATCCAACAGCATTTGGAGAGCTATACATTCCACAATCCTAGGGAACGGGTGCTGGATCCTTAACCTTCACATTTTAAGGAGATTGGCTGCAGATTTTTAAGGAGATTGGCTGCCACCATTACCTCCCCCCCCCAACACCTACCACTTAATCCAATCAGCACCCCCACTGGAGGGTTTCCAAGGGGCTGTGCTAGTGTCCTGTTTTGGTCTCAACACATGCCCAGATCCTCTGAACAAGAATGTAAGTAGATGCAGAGCTGAGAAAAACACAGGGAGACATATGACTCACCAGAAAGGAGACTGAAGTAGTGAAGCCAGTTCAGTTCAAGTCATACACAGTTCAGCAGTAAATCCAGTCAACATTCAAAAGAGAGATCCAAGAGTGTTGTCAATAAACAAAGTAAGGTCCAAATCTGTCATGCAACATGAACAGGAACATGAGGGATGAAGGTTGCTTCTACCATGGAGATCAGTTGTCAACAACATCTTCCTGAGGAAGGTGGTGGACTATTTATGGTCTGGCAGCGTCCCACAGGTGCTGTTTCATTGCTGAGGGTTTCAGATATAAATGGCCAGAACATCTCTGCTCCTCCTTCTCTTGACTATGCTCTGCCAGGGTCACTACTGCCATATCTGTATCTCCATCTGTGTCTGTTGGAGGATTTCACAATCTGTCTCTGGCACTCAAATGTCTCCCTGTCATTCCATTTCTCTGTGTATTCATTATCAGTGTCAGACTCTATGCTGAGATAAATTATAACAGTTAAGATAAGGTGACATATAAGAGAGGGGAAATGAACCAAGCTCTTTAGCTGCATATTTTCTTTTAACATAATATGTAGGTATAATGGCTGACATCCTGTTAGTAGTTATGTGTACATAAGTGCAGCTTGTGTGTAAATCCCCTTTTGGACAGAGTGTAGAAAACTATTCTCTTTCCCTAGTGCTCCATCTGAAAATCACCCAGGCCCAGCAGCTGTAAAGGTACTGCTTCTTCTTACCAGAAAGAAGAGGAGGGAAGGTGGAAGTGATGCACATCATGAAGATGCAGCTGCTCTGTACATTTTTTTGGAGGGGAGAGAGGGAGTGCACCCTCTTTTCTCCCCATCCCACCCCACAACAAAACTAAGACTGGCTGCTTTCTCTCCCTTCCCTCCCTCAGGCCTTCAATCATCTGTCAGTGATGACAGTGGAGACCTCCTCCAGCATGACAGTTGTCAAGAGATGCGAGGATGCAAAACTGTACATTCAAAACTGTGCACACATCTAGGACCTGATCATTGTGCATTGAAGTCCTTCTGTTGATAATCTGGAAATCACGTCACATACACACTCCACCTCCATGACATTCATAAACAGTTTCCATAATATTGCTCAGGTGTTTTCCTGGAACATTGTAATGTTTTGCTTTATTAAAAGAGGGTGCAATTATGCTCTTTAAGGCATTAATTATCATTGCCTTTTGACTACCGCTGCGTCACTTGCATTTTAGACACTTGCCATCCAGGTGGGTGATTACAACCTTAAGATCAATTTTTTGTTGCGGATTATTGCACTGTTAGTTCTTATTCAGTCAAAAGTACACTTATCCTAGCTTTTGTACTATTCAGTTTCAAAGCAGCTTTTACTTAAAACACTCTACAATTGCATTTTTAATACTAACAAGAAGATTTGTCTTCTTGTTTTTATTACCTTATTTAGAAACTTATTTTAGAGACCTTCCTAACTTAATTCACATATACCAGCTATGCATGGAAATATTCACCCAGGATTCAATTGTTCTTTGTTTCTTCTTCTGCCAGTGTGTCTATCACCACTTGCTTCTCTTCACCCAGCTATACCTCCAGTATCTTTCCTTGTTTCTTGCCACCAAATGCCATCAGTGATCCCATGAGAATAAAAAATGTATGCTAATGAATTGGATCACTGGTTATAAATCCTTATGGATCACACAAATGAACTCAGTCTACGCCAGAAAAAAATCTAGAAATGTCTAGAAAAAAATGAACTTAAAAAAAGTAAATATTGAAGTAGCCATACAAGTCACATTAGATTTATTTCAATATGAGATGGTGCTACATGCTTTCAAGACACTTTTCCTTTTGGTTAACTCTGTTTTGATTTTGACTCCAGGAAAAGTTCAACGGTAGAAATCCTGAGTAATTTATTCTTCAGTTTAGACTCCTTCATGAAACTGTGAACTTCATCCACCATAGATAACAACTCTGCTAATATTTACAGAATCACTTATTTCAGGAGAGTTAAGTCAAAAATTCCTGATCTGCCAGGAGTTGTTTATTGGCTTTCAACACATTTCATTTCAACCTCCGATTCACCCCTTGAAAGGATAAACAAATCAGAGGATAATTGAAAGTGTAGCCCTCAGCAGCCAAAGTATTTCCAACAGTTTCACACTTCTGTAGAAGAAAGAAACACTGCTGTTATGCGTCAACATGACCACAACCAGCAGTATTTCCAGTGAAGAAAAGTTCCAGGAGATGTCCAAAACAAAGAATATACACATACTATATAGAAACATGGGCTGTAGTGGTGTGAGATATGTTTTGCTTGCAAAAATGTTTATGTTCTATGCCTAGGATATCAAGGCAGATCTAGGTGAGACCTCTGTCTGCACCACTGCTACACATCAGCATAGACCAGGGGTAGGCAACCTTTCCCCTTTAAGGGCCGAGGGACTTCAGCTCCCAGAAGCCTCAGCCATGTTGGCCACTAGTCCCATGTTGGCCAATAGCTCCTGGAATTCTGGGAGCTGAAGTCCCTCGGCCCTTAAAGGGGAAAGGTTGCCTACCCCTGGCATAGACAGTACTGAGATAGATGAACCAATGGGTTCACTCACCAAGGCAGGGGTAGGCAACCTCTCCCCCTGGCTAGTATCACCTGGAGGAAAAGACACCATCACCAATTAAGCTAACTGAAATGGTGGCGTGATTGAAGGTATACCCTAATAATGAGGCTGCATCTTATTTATTTCATGGTTTTTTCCCTAGGTTTTTGTATCCCTTATACAGGTCCTAGGGTACATCGCTATGCACCCAATGCTCATTCTGTGAGGGAGCTCCCGAATATTGTGAGGGAGAAACTAGCAAAAAAAAATAGCTGCTGGGAGGATTTCAGGACCTCATGATCAGCTGCCTATTCCCACGCTTCGCTTATCCCCGTTGGGTGTGGTGCCTAAAAAAGCCCCCAGGGAATTCAGGTTGATTCACAATTTATCTTACCCAAAGGGTGAGTCTTTGAATGATGCTATAGATCCTGGGCTTACGTCTGTTAAATACGGATCATTTGACTCTGCTGCCTAGATTATTAGGAATCTAGACAAAGGGGCCCTTTTAGCAAAGTGCGACATTAAGTCCGCCTTCAGGCTCCTTCCTGTTCACCTAGATGATTTTGACTTACTGGGTTTCCAATTTGAAGGGAAGTATTTCTTCGACAAATCCATGCCAATGGGGTGCTTAATTTCTTGTTCAGCTTTTGAGAATTTCAGCACCTTTCTTCATTGGTGTGCAGTTAAGCGGACAGGTAATAGAGCCATAACACAGTATTTAGATGACTTCCTGATTGCTGGGAGTCCCAATTTCTCACAATGTGGGGATTCTTTGGTCAATTTTCAGGACTTAATGTCCAAATTAGGAGTTCCCTTAAAGGAAGAAAAGACTGAAGGGCCTGACATGCAGCTTACCTTTTTGGGTATAGAGATTGACACCATAGCTGGGATTTCTCGATTGCCAAATGATAAATTGGTGGCTATGAGGCGACAGGTTAGGATGATGTTGGGGAAGCAAAAAGCAACACTTCACGAATGTCAATCCCTTACAGGACTGCTGAATTTCACCTGTAAGGCTGTAGTCCTGGGACGAGCATTCTATGCAAGATTATATAGGGCTACTGCTGGGGTAGCTGCACCTCATCATCACATTAGGATCACAAGGGGGATTTGATAGGATTTAAAGGTTTGGGACTCCTTTTTGGAGCAATTCAATGGGATTTAGTTTTGGAGATCTGAAATGCTGCTTCGAGCAGATTTCCAAGTGCACTCAGATGCTGCTTGTGCTCATGGCTTTGGTGTTTATTGAAGTGGTCAGTGGGCTGCAGAGGCATGGCCTTCTGCTTGGTCAGAGCATGGTCTGACTAGAGACCTGACGTTTCTGGAGCTTTTTCCTATTGTGGTGGCTGTGCATTTATGGGCAAGTCAATTTGCTAACAAGACTGTCTGGCTTTGGTGTGGCAACCAGGTCGTCATCCACGTGGTAAATTCTCAGTCTTCCAAGTCCCCCAGAATCATGTGTTTGGTAAGGGCAATGGTCATGCAGTGTTTGAAATTTAATGTGCTATTCTAGGCTCAGCATGTTCCTGGTGTGCTTAACCCTTTTGCGGATGCCCTTTCTCATTTTCAGCTCTCCAGGTTCTGGCAGCTGGCTCCCGAGGCATCGACACACCCGATGGAGGTACCAGCCTGGCTCTGGAGCCTTGGAGATTAGAAATTCACAGGGCAATCCTGAATTCCATCGCCCCATCTACAGGCAAGTCCTACCAAGCAGCATTGAATACGTTTAATCAATTTTTATTGGAAATTGGGGAGGTCCAAAGTTGGCCAATTAGGGTGGACCTGGTCCTACGTTTTATAGTCTATCTCAGGCATGCAGGTCTCTCGACTGTTACTATTAGGTGCAGGCTAGCCACCCTGGCATTTCACTCCAGGGCAAGGGGTCACTTTGATCCTACCACAGACTTTAGGGTTAAAAAAGCTATGGAAGGTTGGTCCAGAGAATCCCCTACAATAAAGGACTCACGATGGTCGATAACTGGCACAGTCCTGGTTAAGTTATGGGAACAGTTAGCTGATGCATGTTATTCACCTGAGGAGGTGGCTTTATTTAAGGCAGTATTTGCCATAGCCTTCTTTGCAGCATTAAGAATTAGTGAAATTGTGCCTGGATCCCATAATGATCAATCTAGTAGGGCACTTTTAATTTCAGATGTTGTCTTAACTGAACAGGGGATTCAGATTTGTATTAAGCGTTCTAAGACTGATCAGTAAGCAAAGGGTCAGTCTATTTCTTTGTCCAAAGCGCCTAGTGGGCAAATTTGCCCGGTTCTAGCAATGACCAATTATTTGAAGATTAGGCCCAAACTGGGGGGTTATCTCTTCATACATGTGTCAGGTATGCCCTTAACTCAATTTCAATTTAGGGCAGTGTTAAAGGAGACACTAAAACAGGCTAAGCTACCCCAGGCATACTTCTCTTCACACTCCTTCCACATTGGAGTGGCAACAGCTGCAGCCACTCATGGCTTGAGTGAAGGTGATATTTGCCAAATTGGTCAGTGGCATTCTAGAGCATTCAAGTCATATGTTAGACAATCAGGGAATGTGACTCCTGATCAGCTGTGCTAATTTGCCTTGTTTTAATTTCAGCTGGCTTTTTTCAAGGCAAGATATGGATTGTGGGCCACAGTTTGGTCTTCTGGGCAGAACGCCAGGTTCTTGAGCATCAGTGTGACTCTTCATTGGGCTTGTTGCACATTGGAACCATTAAGTGGTTTTGACAAAGGGGCATAATGTGGGGATCTTGCAATTGGCTCGGTCGTATCTGCAACCCCGGGTTTTAGTTATACACTTGGGGAAAATGACTTAGTTAAAGTACCTTGTTTGTAGCTGGCAAAGCAGATGGTGAGAGATCTGCAAGAAATTCAGAAGGTTTTCCCAGGAGCTGTAATCCTTTGGTCCAAGGTATAGCTGGCCTGGAGCTCACAAAGATGCTGCGATCAATAATGCTCAATGATGACTTAATCATTCCATTGCCAAACAGTTGTCTAAACTGGGCATTTTTGTAATTGAACATGAGATTAAATTTGATAGGCCACAGCTGTACAGGGGGGATGGGGTCCAACTCTCTCCTGAAGGTTCGGAGATTTATGTTAAAGCACTTTCCAAATAAATTGAGAAAGCAGTCTGCGGGGGGGGGGGG
>JAIPUX010001880.1:43143609-43154923 GCA_020142125.1 Phrynosoma platyrhinos | reverse complement strand
CACTGTTTATCTAGGAGGCTTGTTTGGGTATGAAAGTGGGATAGTGTGGCCTAATAGGAGATCAGAGGAAATTGGCTCCTGGCCCTAGCACAGTTGCCCACACCTGCCTTACATGTAACTGCCATGTCATTTTGAATAGAATGTGGTGCCATGCCCCATCATTTTCCAGTAGTGAAAGTTTCTTGTGGGTGCATTCCAGTTGTGGCTGGAGAAACTTTAAACTGTGCAAACTTGCATGCATGTACATGAACATTTTCATTCATGTTTATTAGAAAATTTATGAAAGCAAGACTCTGTTTCATATTACATCCTAATAATCAAGGTTCCAGTGGAAATGAATTGTGTGCATCTTTTCCCTAAATTAAATATTCCATTATCTCAACTATACCTTAATGGAGGCACTCCACAAAACAGTAACATTAACACAGCTCCTGTATCACTTTCAGTCTTGGCCTATATTTTCAGGTAAACAAGTGCTACAACCAAGGGCAAAATCAACACTATACTTCAGTGATTATTTCTCTTGTCTGTTTACTTTATTACTATTCCTTCCAAATCTTAACCATGTTTAATAGCAAGTCATCACCATTGCTTTCAGTGGTACATGGTGGGTTCAAATAAGGAAATTTATCAAGTGAAAAATGTCTGTGCTTCTCATTAAGTCTGAGTGGGATAGATCCAAAGCTGACATGGTCCTAAAAATAAGTCTTCCTTGCACTATATTAAAAGTACAAATATTGTTTATTCTCAGCACAAAATCCAATTATGAGAAGGATATAGTATATTCCAATTATATAATACATCAGGCTTTCTATGACTCACACAGAACCCACTGGCTATAAGTATACTGAGGGATTTAATGAAGCATAACAATATAAAGAAGAGGACACCATATGCAACAGCAGCCACATCTAATATTTTCTGAGTCCCCTACGGTCTTTACACTGGCTATTGTATTAACCTATTCTCAAATCTTATTCTACATAGGTTCAACCACAAAAGGTCAGCTTTAATGCTGTGTTAGATGCAGGCTGCCAAAATGTATTGAGAAAATACAGGCAACTCATCCTCAGAAAAAGACTATGGAAGTTATCATGCTTTAATAAGAATACATCCATGTGAGGATCAGGAAGAATTTTCTGAACTTCACTGAATTTTAATGGTAGAGACCAAAGCCCACAGACACATCCAGTTTCCTCAAAATCAGTGGGACTTAAACTTTTATGTATAATAATTCTTCAAAAAAATAAATGAAGGGTCACCCCTACCATTAGAGTGAGATGCCCACTTCAAGCAGAAGATAATGTTAGGGAAACAGTGGCAAGAACATGGAGGACAGCCTAGTCTAAACCCATAAGCTAAGCAACTGCTCTCATGTGCAGTTGAGGTAACCAGTGTTGAAACAGAGGACAACTGCCAGATGTGGTTCTCCATTACAAGAAGGAAGATGTCTTACACCAACCCTGATTCCTTGCATTTAGAGCTGAAGCTCAATGTATAGCTCAAAGGTTCAGAATATTCAAGACTTTTAAATTGTCAGAAACATGTCATTCAATTATGCTATTGGTCAGGCTACATATCACACTAAATATACTTTAACGTCAAGGGAAACACTAGCCTGACTCTGTAGCTGTAGTTTCCTGAACAGGAACAGAAAAGAGAAGGAAAAGGAGAAGAAACTGCCATAAAAGTCCCAAAGGAAAGGAACAATGCAGCCTGCATCACTTTTCAACCTTCTGGAATGAGCCAGCAGGGCAATGGAAAAACTGCCCCCTTCTCTTAGTAGATTTTAAAACAAGCTGCAAAGATGTGAGATAACTCTACTGCCACTGGACCAGAGGCAACAAACAAATGCTGTAGCTAGAGCTTTGTCAATGAGTCCTCTCCCACCCTGTTCAGTTTTTCAGTTCCTATTTTTCAAATTAGTTTTTCAGGTCTCCCTCTCTCCTTTCTCTGTACTTTTTTTCTGGACATCTTAATTTCATCAGTCATGTCTGAGTAGCTTTCTATCTAATCCCCGTGGAAAATAATTTTCTATATTCCCCTCCAAACTTCTTATCTTCTGAGTCATGACAGAAGGGGCAGATAAGGAAATCAGAAAGAGAACACATGTACAGAGAGAGGAAGAGAGAGAGAAAGAGAGGTTGAGGAGAAAAAGGAAGGTACCATGGATGCTCACTTCTATGCAGCTAGCAAAGTGTGGACACAGAAAGTGGACTCAGGAAGACAGACAATAGATTCTTGGGTCCATAGTAAAATCAGAATAATGTAAAATGTTTAGCATGTCCAATGACAGTTAAGCAAAACAGTTAGCTATAATGGCACTTGGGAATAGCACAGAAATATTTTTCTGGGAGAAAAGCAAAGAAAGAGGCAATTTTCATGAGAACAAAAAGGGTTGGAGGAAAAGGTAGAGGTGAGAAATCAGCAGGGGCAAAGATGGAAGCAATGCTTGAAGGTAAACGATGTAGCAGAGATAGGCAATGTGTGGCCTTAAGGCCACATGTGACCCCAAGGCTGTTTTTCCAGATCTTGACCTCTCCAGACTCACCATAACACCCCTTTTCTGACCCAAAAAGAAAGCAAATTTCCTTTCCTGGAACTGCTTAGCTTTATAAAAAGATCAGTTTTTAAATATTGGTAATGAAGTTGTTTTACTTTACAGCAATTTTGGCTGGTAAGGGTAAGGGCATTGTTGTATCTTTTAAAATGAAGAAATCTGGCAGTTTAACTGTTTCCTGAGCAAACATTACTGCTAGGTGCCATTTTGATATGCTGTTGCTAGGGGTGACTCATCAAGCATACAGTAGTATGAGCTCCCTATGCATGAAGTTTCATCTCTGACAGTTACAACATCTACACAAGCAGATGTTCATGTGTAAGATTCCAGTCACTTTAGCTTGCAGCTATTATCAAATACACTATCACTAAAAAATCAAGCAGTAGTAACTCCAATTCTTCCTTAAGTGCCTTTACTGGAATACCTAAAAAACAAAAATATAAACATTTTTTTTTGGGGGGGGGAATCTATACCATAAGAAAGAATCTAAGCAGCATAGGAGAGTGTAATGCTCTACCCTTACGTCTCCACCCAGCTACTGGTTTTCTGGGCATGCAATCTTGCAAGCTACCTCAGCATGGAAGTGGTTGAGGTACTGGGCACGTAGTCAACATCTGCAGCACTTCTGCACCCACCAGCAAAGAGAAGCTGTCTTTTTCCAAATCTCCAGAGAGCATGATGCAGATCCAGAAAAAAGATGGCTCTTTTTTTCCTATTGGCTGCAGATGAATGCTGCCCAGGCACCCCATACTGCATCTGGCTAGTAGATGGCTAGGGGAGTGCCTGCCTTTCATTGTAACAGCCTCACATCATGGGGAGAGGAGTTGTGTAAAGAGGTGCTGGATGGTTCCTTGTGCAACAACTACAAAATAATACATGTAATGTGTACATATCTTGCCAGGAAGATTCCAAGCTATGTTTATAAGTCAGTTTCAGAATGTTCAAAGACAGGACAACATCCTATTTTTACAGCCAAGACTCTTCTACATGTACACTATATTACTAGAGGTTATATTCTTCATACTGCAAATTCTCCCAGCAGAAATGGAAAATGTGAGACATAAGCTTACATCTTTGAGTGACAAAGGAATGACAAGTCAATTGGGTTTCCTACATACAGCAAAGCAGATCAGTATAATGCATTATATGTCTCATGATGGTCAAATGTTGCTGCTGTTCACTTCCAAGTCAAATCCATTCAATAAATTTAAACCAAACTATCTGACTTTTAAGTACAATGAGTTTTAAGCAACATGGTCCAAATTAAAGTCATCCAATGATAACACTCAGTAATTATAAATGCTAGTTGGCATCCTGCATTTCAGTTACATTTTTATAAACTAGAGTTGTGAATCTGTAACTTCTCTGTATTCAGATAGGCTACTTATTCATGATTGTGGCACTATTTGCACAATCATAAATACAAACCAGAACCCACTTTAAACTCAAGAGAGTTGCTCCAAACAATGGAGGTCTGCAGCATGGGTGAGTAGGGCACTTCAGGATGACATGACCAGCTGTTTCCTATTCTTGAGCCACAAGGCAGGAAGCATAATTCTTAAATGCCACACTCACCCACATTGCACACCCCCATTGCTCAGCGTGGCTCCCACAAAGTTAATGGGTTCTGGTGTTGATTCCTTAAGTAATTTATAACTACGTTTACTGACATTCTGTATTACATTTACTGTATATAGTTACAAATGTAATGTAGGATCACAGTCACTGTTAATGCAAAACTGTCAGAGAATAAAGAAAGTTAGTAGGGTCAGGAAAGTGTAAAGGGTTATCTAAGCACATGGGGGGAAATGAGAATGGCATTACAGAGGCTGTTAGAAAAATCGGATTAACAAATGTTTTGCAAGCCTCAAAAATAGGAATCATTGTCTGATGAGGATTAGTCTCTATGATTTGTGAGAATGACAAGCAGATTCATACAGAAGACACAGAAGGGGAGAAAGTAAATGTTGTGACTCAGAAAGGCAGTCAGAGGCAGTATGAAACAGACTATTTGTTACAGAGTACTTCATTTATGATCTTCAAAAGGCACTGAAAACATTAGGTTTTGGACATAATGAAAACAGATCCAGACTTTGGCCAAACAGGATAGTCACTGTTTTCAGAAAGGCATTACAAATTAGTAAGGAAGCTCCTATGAAAGATGTATTTTATGATGAGCACTGCCTGAATGGAATGCCCCAATGCATAGTTAAAGGTTATCAAACGTATTACAAAAAGTCTACACATTAGATCAAACATTGGTGGAAGAATTAATGATTCATTTGGTAGATCTTGCAAGGGCAGAACTAATCAGATGTCTGTAATGCCTCAATACTCTCTATGGTTTGAGCCCTGGAGAAGAGACCCGCAGTACTGAGCAAACCTGACACAAGTCCCATGCAAAGCAAGTATTTGAAAAGTCTTGATCAAGATTTAAAAAAATAAGCAATGCATGGTTTTATTTAAAAGAAATGGGGGGGGCAACCAAAACATCTCCTTTCTTTCATTCAACTAGAAGATTTGACTAACCACTAGAGTTCAGACTACTCTGACCACAATTAAATTGGACTAGATTCCAACTTAGGCAATCCAGTCCTCACAAGACTAGGAAATGTTCAGCTCTGTCTCAGAGCTGTATATGTCAACATTTCTGACTCAAGGGTATCTTCAATTGGAGGAAGGCATTCATGCTTCAGCCAGGTATGGGAAAAACAACAGACAAATGGAACTTAAAAGCAGTGACTCATGTTACAACAGCCTATTCTTACACTAGTCTAGGGGCAGTTTCATTCATTTTCCTGTACCAAAACAAAAAGGGGAAAGATAGATAGTCCAAATAGAAAATTGAGCATCTCTGGCATAGTGGCACCACAGAGAGAGATTCTCAGGAATCTATTCCATGCTTTTGTAGTACACAAGCACAGTGAGAGGCTGCATCCTGTGCTTCACCTGAAATGCTTAAATTAGTTTGTACAGTATGAGTGTTTCACAACAAAAATATCAAAAACAAGTTTGGCTCATGACAGAGGATCAACAGATTTAACAGAGACATATTTACATATTTCAATAGATAGAAATAACTTAGATTTGCTTTTCAGCAGATATTATGAATTCAAGGTGCTCCCTTTTGTCCTTGTTAAAGCCCCAAAAGTATTTGCAAAAGTTTAGTATCAGTAACAGTTTATTCAGAGTATTAGTCCTATACCTGCATGACATTCTTTTGTAAGCAGGTATAAGGAGCAAGGTTGTTTGAGAGATCATGCATTTTATATAAACTATGAAAAGAGCTACTTGAATCTCTAAAAATAAATAATACACTTAGAAGCAGAAACACACACACACAAATGATCTATCTCAGGAAAAGCTGAAAAAATTGAAAAGAGGTCTATCATTTACTAGCCCAGCAATCAGTTTATTTTATGCAACTAGTATGTTTGCATGCTCTGTTCATTTCTACAATTCAGCTTTTGCCAATAGCTCATTTCCACTTTTGGCCATTGCTACTTCTACAACAGTTTTCATTGACTCCTAAAAGACATTACCAGCTAGTTTGGGATTTTGAATGATAGCTGTGCAAGTTCAGTTTGTACAGAAGATCATCACTTTCAGACCCACAGAAAATGGCCATTAAGTGGGGTTGCAGACTGCCAGAAATAGTGCAAATTGAGTCCACTTTTAGGGTTAGGGTTAGTGCTAGGGAATTATGGGAACTGTATTTTATTGTGGCACCAGAGCTCTCTGACAGAGAAGGCTCAATGTCTCAGAAAAAAACAACAACAATTCCCATGATTCCCTAGCACTAACCATAACCCTAAAAGTGGACTCAGTTTGCACTATTTCTGGCAGTCTGCAACCCCCTTAAGTTTACTTGATGGGTGGAAGGTTTCATTGTTTGAGTGAGACAACTCAGGTTATATGGTCAGCACTGGAGATCAGCAGCATAAATGTTTTGGAGCTTTAGGCAATTTGTTTAGCATTAGGATCTTTTCAACATCTGATTTTTTACAAGCAGGTCCAGGCTGAGACAGAGAGAATTTTTAGATCAGGCTTATGTGAGCAAAAAAGAAGGGTCTTGGACCTTATTAACATTTTTTTAAAACAATCCAAACTCTTAAGCAGGGGTAGGCAACCTTTTTGAGCCGGGGGCCGGGTTGCTGTCCCTCAGACAACTGGAGGGCCAAAGCACCAAAAATAAACAAATGAACAAATAAATAAATAAAAATTAAATATATATATATATATATATATATATATATATATATATATATTAAAAAATAAAAAATATGCATGCACATTCTCTCAGCCCCAGAAAAGCCATGGCAAAACCCCTGTGGAGATTTTGCCAAGAAAACCCCAAGAACAAGTAATAACAACAATAATCAATATCTTCATGGCGGGTGGCAGCAGTGGCAGGACTGGCCTGGGGCCGGTCCAAAGGCCTCAGGGGGGCACATCCGGCCCCCGGGCCTTAGGTTGCCTAACCCTGCTCCTAAGGTTTGAGGAGGAAAAAAAACAGCCCGTCCCAATAACATACCTGAAGGGTGCCCTGAACATCAAAACTGACTATATAAGCAAACCAACAATATCAACAGGATCTAAATGAAGAACTATTTGATAGAAAAATCATAAGGTACGGTAGGTCTTCTATGAATGGACAGAGCAACAGGTAATTATATATATTTTTCTCTTTAGAGAGAATCCATGGAGGAGAGGGTCACAATACTCTATTGTCACCAGAGCTGCTAGCAAATCTCTCTTATTCCTCTTATGCTAACTAAATCCAGAGAACTGAGGGAAAATAAACAAGATAAAGTACAAAATGTTCTGACAGATCCATATTGACCCAAAGGATTTTGTTTCAAACAATTCTACAGTGGCTCCACCAATATTTCTGCCAAATCAGTTAGATCTATTTCTCTAAGGTCCTCTAGCACATCCAGATCCAAGCTGGCTATACCTAGCTGTTTGATCACTGGGCGGAAGGACTCAAAGATATCCAGATAAAGTGTTCATGAGTTTATTGATTTCTTAGGTTTCATCCATGTAAAATATGAGTGAAGTAATGCAGTAAGCATTTCAAAGTTGTACGAATAAAGATTACAAATATTAAAGAAGCACCAGCTCTCATGGAAAAAGTTTTGCATAGAGTCCGCCTCTGAAAATTCTAGATTGGCAATAGCAGTAATGTCAATAGCACTTAAGGCTGTTGGGATGACTATAATATTGCTCATCTCCATGTAAATCAGCTTCTAATGTAGTGATAACTCATCACTCATAGATTTCTACCTTGGGACCTAAAAGGAGACTGGCATCTTGCTTAGTACTTATGAGATTGGCAGCCAGACTTACAATCTTGTAACTTTTGGATTCATCTTTATGGTCATACCACCACCCCAAACCTACCATTTCTGTTGGGAGCCACCCCCCAAAAGGAGGTACTGCAGACTGGGGTACTAGAAGATGACACGTTCAGATCTCTCCTGGTCACTGAAAGCATTGCAGCAGGACTCCAAAAGTCTTCCAGTTGCCTGTTCTGAATGGGCTCCATGCTTGGGGCCTTTGCAGACTGCTAGAAATAGTGCAAATTGAGGCCACTTTCAATGTCTCAGAAAAAAATACAATTCCCATGATTCCCTAGCACTAGCCCTAACCCTTAAACTGGACTCAATTTGCACTATTTCTGGCAGTCTGCAAAGGTCCTTGGTTTCCTAGTGCCTCATCTGCACTACTCAGCAACCCTTTGGCTGAAGTGCTATCTGGCGGAAAAATATATGTTTTTTGGGGGGTGACATTATCACTACATTAGGCACTACAATAATGTAGAACCATCATTGCAGTATGCCTGATGATGCAGGAGCTTGGCCATAATTCTCAAAGTACTGACAAGTAATCCATTCAAAGAATTTTGTAAGGTGTTTCTATGTTTCCTGTGGATATATCACTTCAGTGAGAAGCGTATCAGAGCTATCAGCTTTATCTGACAGTCAATAGTCATTTTGCATAAACCCAAATCGTGTCACTTTTAGGTTAGACACAGCTTTTCAGCCAAAGGTTCTACTACTATTTCACATCTCACACAAATTATTTCTTTTTGTCCTCACTCATCTCACCCATTAGAGAGAAAGTGATATACTTTATATATACAATGGCTGGCATCCTGTTAATCATTTACAATGTTCTGACTTACACTTATGACATTTTAACTATTTCTCATTCACATTTACAATTAAGGTATCATTGTTACAATCAATCTAGCTAACTGCACTGAGGGATGGAATTCTCTGGCATTGCTGAGTAGGGCATTGAAGGATGATGCATCCAGCACCCCTTTTAAAAGCATTCAATGTTGTTTTGAGGAGTTGTGCTAGAATCCCACAGGGGATTCTTGCTTCTAATAAGCACACCATCAAATGCTGGTAGGAGGGGGTTGAGCATGTTATCCTTCAGTACCCTGCTTGCCAACACCTCAGAATACTATCCTGAGCTGCAGCTGGCTGGATTTTAAGGAGGGTTTTCAGGGTCACATCAGGAGACAAATCATAGCCACATTATCATGCAGGATCTCAACCAATTAATAGTAAACAACTATTTGAAATGCCAAAAAAGAGTGTGGGGAAACTGAGGAATTATTTGTTCACTCAGCCCTTGTAATATAAGCCAACTAATTCATAAAATAAAGTTTTCTTATTAGACTCAAGTGTGCATAGTTCAGTGTTATGGTTATGCAAAGAAACATTGACTAGAAAATACATGGCCCTGTTCAACTCATGGAACCAGCATGGAATAATGGTTTGAGAATTGGACTCTAGAGATCAGGGTGCATATCTCTTCTTGGATGTGGAAATCGACTGGGTGACCTTGTGCAAGTCACACACTCTCAGCCTCAGAAAACCCTATGATAGGGTTGCCTTAGGGTTGCCATAAGTTAGAAATGACTTGAAGGCACACAACAACACAATATCCAACTGATACAGTTATGGCCAGTAGAATATTTGCATTCAAAGAATATGCTAACCTTCAAGAAATATGCAGCACTGCAATGAAGAGCACATTAACAGATTTAAAAAAAAAAAAAAAGAACCGTACAAAATATGGCAGCTGATGCCTCCTTTGGATGTAGAAGCAGAGCTGGGCTTAGGTATATCCTAAAATCTTCACAGATTGCTTCTCTGTACCACTTAGAGAATAACAGTTGGTACTCAACATGAAGCATCATTTTTGGAGAGGTGTAGAGGAGTCTATTGCTGCATAGTAAAACAAAACAAAGCAGTCTACTAAGAGATGAAGCTACTAATTCTTTTCTATTCTATAACTGTACTTTCAAACTAAATATCATTGTCATGGCCAAGCCATGTAACAAAACTGAAAGGAGGAAAAGAGGAGTTATTATCAAAGTTTAGGATATAGCAGCTGAGTCCTGCCTCTGGTTTGTTTAACGTAGGATATCCAACATCTTTATGGAAATATAAAGGCTCAGCTGTGTTGGCCATTTAGCAAATTCAAACAAAAATCCACTAAATAGTGATACCTTTATTGGCCGACCAAAATGCACAATATACTTGTTGCAAGCTTTCGAAGCTCCACTAGCTTCTTCATCAAGCAAAATGTTACAAACCAAACAGGAGAAAAAAATGGAGACATTAGTCAGATGCCTGCATTTTGATGCTTCTGTTCTTAGTTAGATGGTAAGCAGAGGGTATCTTTTGCAGTCCATCCTCCTCTTCTGTCCATGTGGTTATTGGGAGATTTGCAAAGATCAGGAAATTTCAAGTCCATTTGCATCTCAACAAGTAATTCTCTCTTCACCCAGGATCTAAACATCATTTCCTGGACCTGGTACAAACTTGTAACACAGGCCTCCTTATCACAATGATGCTACAATCCTTCATCCCATATATCATGAGCCATGAGAAAAGTTTATTACTGAAATTACTGTTACATAATCTACATTTCTGAAAAATGTCCTTTTTTGCTGTTTTTTGTTACCTAGCCTACAGGTTTTCTAACTATTTTCTAATGTTTTGTCTTTGACAAAGGGATTATCCTGTTAACCTCATGACTTTTAGAAAACTCTTTAACAGACCAATGTTGCTACAAATATTAGCTCATTAACTTTCAAGCTTTATTTTCCTGTTCTTTTTCATTGCAAAATCATGAATTAGCTCCCTTGCTAGCTGTTTTTTTTCTTGAAAGTTCATAGTGAATAGATGACTTAAACATTTTTGCCTCATCATAGAAGGCCTCCAATTTTTTTATTGATTAATTTTATTAAATTAAAAACAAACATACATATAAACACATACATATCATGACATATTAAACATTCAGTTTTGTCATATAAATTAACCTACATCCAATCATAAAGACTACAATCATCCTAACCTACAAATCTAAATTCCCACACATACCTTGTTTCTTGTATTCCTTCATACATTCCTAAACAACTCAATTCTTTCATTCTACATTAAACTTTCTGAACCCTTACCAAGTCATTATACATCACATATTATAGGGAAAAACAAACCTTTCTCCTCTTATATTGTATTAAGACAAAATAATATGCTTTATAAAGCTTATTTCCAAAAATTATCGAACAGAAATTTCCATTTTTTATTTGCTTCCATGCCTTAATATGCTGTTAATATATTTCTTTTTTCCTTATATTACCTTTAATTGTTTTAATTACTTTCTTATATATTCATATTCTTTGTTCCCAGTCATATCCTTTCAGCAAATTAGTATATTTATCCATTT
>JAIPUX010001880.1:43125352-43141223 GCA_020142125.1 Phrynosoma platyrhinos | reverse complement strand
TGTAACTTTGTGCTGACCGATTGGTCGTAATAAAGAACTTGAACTTGAGCTAAAAACACTAATATAAATGTAAATTCATGCTTCATAGTCATGCTCAAAATAGAGAACATTTTCAAATTCTTCCTGGACAGAAAATTGAAATGTAAGATACATATCTAGTCACTCTGTTTGAGATCTAAGCATTTACTCAGGGACCTGTGAATCCTAGCAGAAGCAGAAGCAGCACTTGCTTCCACTGTCTTATAGTACTGTCTTTGCCCTTCCTACTAGATGTTCCCCCCTCTTGTCTATTACATGCAGTTCTTGTTATGACTGTCCATATAAAATGCTGGAGAAGAGACCTCTTTGTCTATCTGCATCCTTTCATGTTATACAATTATACTACCATGTTTCCATCCATCCTATTGAATACTGGGATGTTGGTTGGTGGAAAGGTATTTAGATTTCTTTTCCAGAATGCTCTAGTATCTCACTAAACTATGCACCCCAGAATTCCTTAGGATGGTTCCTATGGCAGTTAAGGAGGAAGTAAAGTGCTATAATTGTGTAGTGTAGAAGGTACCTCAGTTTCACACAGTCTTAAATGCATATGTGCACTCTTTCTATTTTAGTCTTATGAAGTCAGGATGTCCAGTAGTTCAAAAATGTAATTTGAGATTGTTTCAATACTGCTTTTAATTGGTTTCAGTAAATCTCATAAGATATGGACAATAGATACATTAATACAAAAAAAAAGTTTCTGTGCATATCCTGAGGCTTGTTCTACAGTTTATTCTGTTTTTCCTCATAATATTAGGGATTGTAGCCAGTGTCAGGCCACTGGACCTTTGGAATCTAGTAAATTGTATCCCGCTCCTGTGTGGTATCCCTGATTCCAAAAAGAAGATATTCTGATAAATGCTAGTCAAATCAGGTGTTGAAGCTTGCTCAAATAAGAACAAGTATTTAGATACTTAGTAGTCTTGACTCACAGCTGCACAACTGCAAGATTGCATTAAATGTGATGGATTCACTGCCCCTGAGCAAAGCTTTATTGCTCAAAAACTCTCTTGCAATGTCAAAGCAAAATGAAACAAGCCAGTTCAAAATTCCAGCCTTTTGAAAGTTTAACTACACAAAATTATATTATGCTGAGAGCAAGGCTGTGTCTTAAGTTCACAGTCCTCAGATCTATTTGATCTATTTGACAGCAACATCATGTTCCTCTGCCAGAACTGAATACCTTGCCAGCTACTTTAAATGCCTTGAAAACTACATAAAAAGCACTTCTCCATGTAGGAACTACATGAGATTGGTACAGTCATACCTCCCCGTTCATGGACTTAGAGTCCACAGTCTTGATCCTTCATGGACAACAAGCAGGGAGGGACAAAATGGCCATGAGCCCATGACGAACACATAGAGCCACACAGAGGAACACATACCCATTAAAATCAATGGGCCTACAATATTTGCAATTTTTCCAATTTACAGGGGGATCCTTGCAAATCAGGAAGGATGACTGTACTATGCTTAAAACACATGCTTCCTGTGCACTGGACCTTATATTTGCAGTGTTCACTCATAAGTGATCTGTATCCCTGGAGGAAAGTGTTTCAGCACTCAGAGACAGAATGGCTATTGGGCACAAGTGGGAATGCTGAGACTCTCCAAATATTCTTGGATGGCAAATCCTAGCAGCCTCAATCAGAATTGCCAATGATGATAAATGATGGGAGCTGTAGTCCAGCAATATTTGGAGGGCACAGCATTCCTAACCCTACTAAAGATCTCGTTATTCAGGTAAGAGCAATTTAAATACAACACTGGCCATGTGAAGAGCTTCAACCAAAAGTCCCACTTCAGTTTCCTAAAAATAGTCCTTCTGTAGAAATCAAGTGGTGGTGGAGGTGCTCACATTTGGGGTGGGAGTTGCTTATTAGTTCACTCTTTATTGTTATGAGGATTTTTGCATTCCCAGCTGCTTGCTTTTTAACCAGTTAAGTGCTTTTTAGGTAGCTGCCCATGTCACTGGACAAATATCTAGGCCAGGGGTAGGAAACCTAAGGCCCGGGGGCCGGATGCGGCCCCCCAAGGCCTTTGGACTGGCCCCAGGCCGGTCCTGCCGCTGCCACACACACCCCGCCGCCTACCATGATGATATTGATTATTGATGTTATTACTTGTTCTTGGGGTTTTCTTGGCAAAATCTCCACAGTGGTTTTGCCATGGCTTTTCTGAGGCTGAGAGAGTGTGCATGCATATTTTTTAATTTATTATTTTTAAAAAACATTTTATTTATTTATTTATTTATTTATTTATGGTGCTTTGGCCCCAATTGTCTGAGGGACAGCAACCCGGCCCCTGCCTACCCCTAATCTAGGCTGTCGCAGACCTCCCAGATTATGGAATGGCCTGCCGGATGAGATCCATCTTATTACCACTCTTGACTGCTTTTAAAAAAGCAGTAAAGATGAATCTCTTCCAGCAGGCCTTCCCAGAATAATTTCCCAGCTCCCCAAGTTGGTCTAGTTTTGCCAATCCATTCCCCTAGCCACCACTGCCTGTTTTTACTGCCTGTTTTTATGCCTGTTTAACGGCTTTATTATATGATGCATCAGTTTGATTTTGATTGTTTTAATATTGTCTTAGTTTAATCTATTTTTAAGGGGTGGGAGGATTGGGGGGATTAACTTGATTAATGTGTTTTACTTTGTATCGTTTTAACATGTTGTATGCCAACCCGGTTACTTAGCAGAGGGGCGAGTTAAAAATAAAATTTATTATTATATTATATAATGACAAAGGAAAACACTCTATGGAGTTTATCGCACGGCTTTTCAAATCAGCTTACCTTTCCTGGCTTAAATTTTAATTTGCATGGCATCCTGATATTATTGAAGTGATTCTGCCACTGAATCTGCCCTCTGGATCCATCCTGGATCCATCCCTGCTCCAGCAGCCATTTTATTAAGTCAGAAAACTCCCAGCTCCGAAATGGGCATGCTAAGCACCACTGGGAGTGGGGATAGAACTGGAATGGACTGAGGTGGCAGATTCAGCAACAAAATCATTGCAATAATATCAGGATGCTGCCCAAATTAAATTTTAAGCTGGGAGAGGTAAACCAATTTGAAAAGTGGTGCGATAAGCTTCTATATGACAATTTATGAAATTTCAGTATGGATTGAGGGGGCAGCTAAACTATATTTTGGGAAATGCTGTACATTGTTATGGATATGTTGCATTTAGAAACAAAACAAAAATATTTGTTTCCTCTAAATCACTCCAGAGCACGCCAATCTGCCTGGGATCTAAATCAGAAAGATTGTATCCAATTTGCACCCATGCAGTCCAATCCTATTTGGTTGTAAATTTAGGATTCATCTAAATTGGCTCTGCAGCCCCAATATTAAATCAGTTTCAGATCCTAAATTGTCAACTGTCTATGACTGATCTGAATTCTGAAGTAGATTAGGGTCATACCTCTGTGATTTGGGTCACACTACTGCATGTGTCCAGATTAGAGTTGCCAGATGAGGATCATTCTAGGCTTTGAGATTTCCAGGCCAAAAGCTGAGAACTAGGGACAGAGTCTAGGGATGTCATTAAGCCATATGCTTTCAGCAGCAATTGCAGTTACTCACAGCTTGTCATTCAAACATACACAGAGACAGAACATTTTTTCCCAGCTGGGAAATTATGGGCCTAAGCAGACTGCCAGAAATAGTGCACATTAAATTGAGGCACTGCCCTGGCTCAGTGCTAGGGAATCATGGGAACTGTAATTTATTGTGGCGCCAGAGCTCTCTGACAGAGAAGGCTCAATGTCTCAGAAAAAAATACAATTCCCATGGTTCCCTAGCACTAAGCCAGGGCAGTGCCTCAATTTAATGTGCACTATTTCTGGCAGTCTGCTTAGCCCTTAAGTGTATCTGCAAATACACTTGTTGTTGATTTAATTTAATTTAATTAACCTTTGCAAACTACAGCAAGCTACACTGTCAGTTAGAAGGCTTTCTATCTAACCAGTTATTAGCTTGAAGTATTGTCTCTTTTACAGATCTGATCACAAGAAAATGGAAGAATTTGGATGCTTGCCTGTCACCTAGAGGTGACCCACCAAACTTGGGAACTCTGGCTGGCACCCTGAGATCTGGCAATCTATTGCAGAAGCTGTCACACACCAAGTATGTTTTTCTTTCTGTTTACTCTTCCATGATGTGCTGCTTACTAGATATGGTAAAAACAACACCAAAGTAAAATCCTTTTCTGCCATAAAGGAGCAGGAGATACAAAAATTCCTCTGTAAGGTGTCTTCAGAGTTTTTCTGTTTGAGGGTGTGAATACTATCCCTTAAAAAAAAGGAGAGCAAATTTATCTAAATCTAAAACAGATAGGCCTGTAATGGTCACATGATAGCTCTGTATATTACATGCTTTGCATGCAAAACTTACATGCAATGCATTCAAAGCATGTAATCTACAGAGCTATCATGCTACCATTACAGGCCTATCTGTCTTAGTTTTAGAAACATGTGTTCTCTCTTAAAAGGAACAGATAGAAACAGAAGATATGAATTAGGCAGTATTGTGAGTAGACAAAACTGGGCTTGATTGACTAACAGCTTGGCACGATATAAGGCATGCTCCCCAGGCTTTATAAATATATGAAAGAGAAAGCAATCACTTCAATTAACCCCCCCCCCAAGCAGGGTAAATGAAAAATCAATATATGAAATTCCTTCATAACTGATGCTGTATCATGATGCATAGACCATATATCCGCACATGCACCATGTGTGTGCAGTTATATCCATATATTCATATTGCCCATACATAGATATCCGTACCTGAATTCAAATGCTACAACAAGAACCAGACTGAAGATCTATAGTGGTGCTATCTACTTGTAATGAGCGCTGGCCATTTGACACACACTGTGGCTTCTGTGCACCAGCTAATAAATTACAGCTAATACATAAATTATACAGAACAAGCATGTTGCATGCCCACTATTAATATCCTACTCGAAATAGTTATATTCCCCCTTAATGCTGAACATCATTGTGCAATATTTGTAACCTACAAATATTGGTGTGATAGAAATTAAATAAAATAAATGTATAAATAGCTTCTCTCTTAGTGTGCTGACATCTCTGAGACAGCCGGCTTATATCTCCTTGCAAGAAGGAAACAGGTGGTAGTCTAGCTGGTAGCTAGCAGTAACTGGATTAGTATTTGAAGGAGCCCAGTCCTAGGTGGTTGTTTTGTCATATTCTATGAGATGTGTATATTCTATTGTGCATTTCCTATCTAGGTAAGACCCCTGCTGTTCCTTGGTGTTGTTTTCCAGGACAAGAGATTCTCTTGGTGTACTAAACTCTCTTCTGCTAACAATTGGTTGGTGTTAGCTGATAGGGGTGGTCCTAGAGTATGTCCACTTCAGAAAGAATGCACTTTGACATCATTTTAAATATTGTAGCTCCATTCTATGGATTCCTGAAATTTGTGGTTTTACAAGGTCTAGTCTTCTCTGCCAAAGATGCTGGTGCTTTGCAAAATTTTAAATCCCAGGATTCTGTAGGATAGATCCATGGCACTTGAAGTGGTGTCAAATTGCATTATTTCTACAGTATATATGTACCCTTAGACTTGATGTTGAGGGTGACCAAGGGTGTACAACATCTTAAACAAGATGTTGAGGGTGTCCAAGACTATGATTTCAAGGGTGGTTCAGAATTTCATGATTGTTACAGCTTCCATGGGGATGTCCCAACAAGTCATTTTTCCCAGTGTATATGGCAAGAACTACTCTTGCTTTGGTCTTTACTGGGGAAACAGTAGCATTTTACAGTGGTTACACTTCTGTTTGCATATTCAGTTGAATAAGGTGGTGTTGTCTCATGGAAACTCCATTTTGCATCCCATAGGGCTCCATTTTCTCTCCCTTGTCTTATAACATTTACATGAAACTTCTGAGATGGGTTGTCCAAAGGGATGGAGTGAATTGATGACATTCATAGTGGATGATACTCAGTTCTTCTTTCCATAAAACACAGGTCCCTGGGTGATTATTCTGAATTGATGCTGGGACTAGGCAATGTGTTTGATGTGGGCTAATAAACTGACACTCAATCCAGATAAGATGGTTCTGTTTCTAGATACCTAGCCCAGCCCTCCATTGCAATGCCAGGCTGATGTTTCCACGAGTGTCCCGTTGTGCCATCCAGTGCACTGCTGTGGTGAATCACTCACTCTGAGGTCATGCATCTCATTCAGACCACAGAGCAAGTGACTTGCTGAGGCTGCAGCAGCATGGCATGGCACAGAGGGATCATAACAGGAGTGACCAGGTAACAGGGGGACACTGGGGCAGTGCTAGGGCCAGAATACTGTAGGCTGCTCTCAGAGTATTCTGGCCCATGTAGAAACCACTCCATTCTCTCTGTTGGTCTCTTAAATATGGAATGCCCTCCTTAAGGATATTCACTGAATAGTCTTTATTACATACAGTTTGATTTTGAGCTAAGATCCTTTAGTTTGCAGCAGACATTTAATCTTTCACATTTTGTTTTTGTTATTAGTTCTATTGCTGGATTTTTAAATCTTAAACCTTAATGTACAAATTTGCTAGATTACTCTTTCGGTATCGTTGTATTTTATTTTTATCAATTTTTATCATTGTATTTGATTTTTATGATTGTAAAGCACCCTGAAGACACTTGTTACCTGAGTGATTTATAAACTAAATAAATTCATTAAAATATTTCTAAAAATGACAAAAATGATACTTACCATTTCTATAGTTTACTTGAATTGTGGGAAAGGTTTCACCTAAGTTAATTGGTTGAAATCTTTACACCACACTGTTATGTTAGGTAAATATTTATTGCTGTTGTGTGCCTACAAGTCATTTCTGATTTAATTCTTAATTCTGGCTTAAAGTCATTTCGTGACTCTAAGGTGAACCTATTATTGAGATTTCTTGGCAAGGTGTGGTCAGAAAGACTTTGCCATTGCCTTCTTCTGAAGGTGAGAGTGTGTGAGTTGCCCAAGATCATAAGGGGACTTCCATTACTGAGTGTGATTTTGAACCATGGTCTCCCAGCATTCAAACCAGTACATCACACTAGCTCTCATTAGGTAAAAATACTTATCCCTATATTGTAAGAATGAGACAGAGGATGAGAGACAGTCATTTGCAAACTGAGATCATAGCAGGGAAGAGATAGCTAGGTATTCCTTGGTTTTTAACCCAGTTGTTCAGCTGCCATCCCTAACTGTCATGATTTAACTTTTTAATTCTTGCCAGCATGATCAAACTCCAATTTAATTAGCCCAGTTACTGCATGTTACTAAAAGGACAATCAACCTAAGTAATAGAAAACAGAGCAGCAGATTATTCAATATTCTCTCTACATAAACTTTCTCCTTGGGATTAATCCAGTCAAACTGATTAAAGAAAACATATAGAACATGTATTTCAAGTTCATGTTAACCTTATTATAGGATTATAAAATAAGGATGCTCTAAACACAAGAACAATTGCAATGAACAATGCATTTATTATACATTCAACAGGGTAGTTATTACTGCTGGGCATGAACTGATGTTCATGGTTGGCTGTGGCAGAGCTATAAATCTACCACCAAGCAGTGGCTTTCACCATACCATGGGAAAGTCAGTTTCAAAGTAAGGCCACTGTAGACTGATCCAGAACCACATAGCTGATGCCTTAAAAACTACCCCTTCTTCTAGTACCTCACTTTTCTATGACAGTTGGACATGAATTTAATTGCTTCTCTTTTCACATGCCTCTTTGTTCTCTGTTGTGTTTCATTTTGGGTTTGCTGTAACTGAATGGGCAGTTGATGAAAGGGTAGTTTTCTTGGGCAGAACCCATATTCTGTTCCCAACCCCAAAATTTTACATTCATATACTTAAGTGTTGAATTCTAAAACCTCATTTCCACACACACACACCCCAATCTATAGCTGATCTTCACAGCATCTTTAATTCAATGGTTTCAAGTGAAGCAGATTATGTGTTGTCATATCTGCACAGAATTTTCTCTGAGCACTCAGTTATATGGAGCCTTTCTTCCAGCTCAAAAGGTGTAGATGCCACACTCAACTGCTATTGTGCAAAAAATTTTTTTTGTAGGGGACAATATTATTTTCCTGTATTTTCAGAATAGCGTATAAATCCAAACATTGAGCTGTGACATCCCAAAATATTATTCAATATAATATTACTAATGTGAATATGGTTAGAAAGGGGTATTTATAAATATCTCCTGTATATTTTTTTCTATTGCTAGAGTAGACTTCAGTTTAGGTGCAAGATATGATAGCATGATTTTTTTATACTCTAGAAAGTAATCTATACTGCTGGCGCCTCTGCCTTCCTTGCTGTCTGTACCGTCGGAGTGAAAGACTAATGGGTTGCTTTCCAAATTTTTCCATGATCTCTTTGATTCGGGCCAAGTTGGTCTTGCTGATTGTGAAGTCACATTGTGTTGCACCCATGTCATAGCCTACAGCACAGTTTTTGGTGGCAGCCGTGTAGCCCTCTGCTTTTGCAGTGACCACATATTCTCCTGGGTTGAGAAGGCGCCAGTAATCACCATCATTTGCTGTTGAAGAATCAAATAATAAATATTAGAACACATTTGTCTTCACACCTATTTAGAGAGTTTGCTGATCCCAGCTGCCAACACCTTCCCCAAACTGGCTTCTGTTTGATGTTTAGAAGTTATTAGCAGCTGGTTTGCTGGTTCTCCCACTTTCTCTGTTCCTCATGCCCCCCCATGCCACCTGATTTGTCATGTCCTCAGTGATCTTTTTTCCTCACACCCCTGCCTGATTTCCTCCTCGTATCCCTGCCACTTGATCTGTCCTTCCCATTTGCCCCCACTGCCTGATCTCACCTAATCTGTCCTGCCACATCCCACCACCTGATCAGTCCTCCTTGCACCACTAGCACCTAATCTGACATGATCCGTCCCCTCTGTGCTCCTGCTACCTGATCTTGCCTCATCTGTCCTCACTGCACCCCCTACCACCTGATCTGTCCTTCTCTTGCCCCTGTCTGCCATCAATCTTGATTCTTCGCATCTGCATGCCCTAAGTAGGGCAATAACCAGGAGGAAGCAGAAGTGGAGCAGTGTGGATACTGGTGCACCATACAGTGTAGTACCAGTATTGAAGCAAAGATACAATAAAGATTGCTTTAATACCAGTATGTCTGCATGCTTCAAAAAACACAACTGCTATGCTGTAGATGCCTAATGTGACAATCTTTTCCAAAATACTGTAGGATGAAGAAAGTGTTATGTGGATCTCCAAAATAAAATTGGTTTCTATAGGAACAGAACTTGGGATTTTCAGGGACATTTCCCTCACCTGGAGGGGCTCCAAGATGCACAGAGGGAAAGAAGGGAAGCAGGTAAGATGCCAGAGAGGCTGCATATGAATTTGCATATGCAGAACTGAACTTTCCTCTGTCTCTGTAGTGGATATTTCAAATATTTGTCATCTGTGCATCTATATCAGTGTGTAAACTTCTGGATGTGCATTTTAAAATGACAAAATGCATACTTTAAGTTTATTTCCAGTGTTAGTTCCCTCATATCATTCTAATTAAGGTTACTTTTGTCATGTCCAGTTTATCAACTTTCAACATTCATTTTCAGTTCCAAATAAGACTTGCTGTCCATTGTCATTTATTCAATGTTGGTCTTTCAAAGTAAATATTTGCAAAACTTGAATATTGCAAAGTACAGAAGGGCATTTACTCTTATATGTTTTACTGTCCTTTTACTGGAAGGAAGATTTTTGAGGGGTTACACTATTCTAATAGGTTGGTCTGAATCCTATTGATAGACCTAACTACAGTAGATGTACTGAATCAATGGGATTTATGTAGAAGTTGACTCACTATCCAACAATTGATTCAATGCATCTTTTCCAATTGAAATGAGAATTCCATACATAATTCCCTTGTGGTTCAGAATAAGATAAAGAGGAAGGGGCTGAACAGACCATCCCAAAGGAGCGGCTCTGTGCTGCCCCTTTGCTCGCTGGATTGGGGCTGCAGCAACCGCATGCTGTGGCCCCAATCCAGTGCTTTGCTGCTCTAAAAAGAACTATCAAATGCCACTCCTTTTTAGAAAGGCAAAAAGCCACCATTGTCACCACTGCCATGGCTTTTCAGCACTCTTTTGGTGCAGCGTGTATGAACGCTGCATTAAGGGAGCACCCTGACACCTCCCACCATGTGGTGGGGTGTGCAGCATGAAGCCGGTGTGAGGGCAGAGTTGCAGAGGCTGGTGTGCAGTTGCCACACCCCCACTCTGCCCCCAGGCCAGCTTTTTATGCCAGTCTGCTCAGATCCTAATAATAATAACAATAACAACAACAACAACAACAACATTTATTTCTATCCCGTGCCTCTGCAATGCAATTGGGTGACTTACAGTTTAAAAATTTCACAATACATATATCCATCAATATCCTAACCCACCCACCCCTTAAAATATAATTAAACCAGAAAAAATTAAAACATACAATAGTTAAAATACAACAAACAACATATTACAACAATCACAGCAGCAGGATTCCCTGTAATTCAAAACAGTGGCGGGATCAGAGGGGAGAAAAATAGCTGAGATCATAGGACTGGTATGACTAATCAGGAAAGGCCTGCCGGAAAAGATCCATCTTGACTGCCTTTTTAAAGCTGTCAAGGTTGGTAATGAGACGGATCTCATCCGGCAGGCCGCTCCATAATCTGGGAGCGGCAGCAGAGAAGGTCCTCTGGGAGGTTGCCAACAGCCTTGTTTTCATGGGTTGTAACAGATTCGTCCCAGAGGACCGGAGTATACATGGGGGAGAAGCGGTCCCGGAGTTAAGTTGGACCCAAGTCATGTAGGGCTTTAAAGGTCAAAACCAACACCTTGTACTGTGCCCAGAAACTAATAGGCAGCCAGTGGAGAGCTTTTAGCACATGTGTTATGTGCTCTCTTCTGGCGACACCAGAAACCAACCTGGCTGCCATGTTCTTAACTAATTGAAGTTTCCGGGTCAAGCACAAAGGTAGCCCCATGTAGAGCGCATTACAGAAATCAAGATGGGAGGTTACCAGAGCATGTACCACAGTTTCCAGATCCCTACTTTACAGGAAAGGGTGCAGCTGGTGTATCAGCCGAAGCTGATAACAAGCACTCCTGACCATCGCATTCACCTGATGTCATGTGAAGTGATGAGTCTAGGAGTACTCCCAGACTGTGATCACAGTCCTTGGAGGAGAATGTGACTCCATCCAGGACTGGGAGTTGTATTCCCAGACCTGGTTTTGGAGTAAGTTGAAATGGAGTAAGTTCCATTTTCTGTTATGTAACTTTTATTGTGGGCCTAAATACTATAAAAGCAACTGATTCTATCTGATCTTGAAAGCTAAGCAGGGTTAAGCCTCGTTAGTACTTGGGTAGAAGATTGCCAAGGAATATCAAGTGATTTAGGCTAATTTCAGAGGAAGACTGTCAAGGTCTCACAGTCATCTCCTGCTTTTGCCTAAGCTGGATGGTACCTCCAGAGACCATCTATCTTAGCTACAACCACCCACCAATTTGAATCCCTCTTGCATGACAGCTCAGTTGGACATAGCTGAGGTTCCACATTTGTCATGCTTTTAGCTCTTTTCTTTTCTAGGTTACAGGAAGAATTTGCAGCTGTGTGGTTACAGCTTCCAGCTGTTCCCAGTCTGACTGAGATTTGGGAGGCATATGATAATAGGCTTCTCCCATTAGCTGGTCAACATAGCTGAGGGGATGTTCTCTTTCAAGGCAACCAAAGAATTAAGGATGGGGTAGGTTAAGTTGATTTATTGGAGTCAACATCAGTGGAGAGCCATTGAGATCATGAGAGACAGTTGACCAGTGAGAATGGCCAGTGGACTGAAGCACAAAGCTTCAAGAGGCTTCCCAGGTGAAATTTTAGAAAGCCTGAGACTCAGCATGAGGTGCTGAGTTTAACAAAGAACAACAAAAGGGATGTTTTGAAATGATGCTTTGTCCCACCTCAATGGGAGCTCCACACTGCTAGGTACCACTATGACTCCTAATCCTGTGAGTAACTAGAGTATTTAGATTAGTCATATCAGGAAATTTATGCTAATTTTGGTGACCTTAGCTCAGGGGTAGGCAACCTTTCCCCTTTAAGGGCCGAGGGACTTCAGCTCCCAGAATCCCAGGAGCTATTGGCCAACATGGGACTATTGGCCAACATGGCTGAGGCTTCTGGGAGCTGAAGTCCCTCGGCCCTTAAAGGGGAAAGGTTACCTACCCCTGCTTAGCTGAATGTAAGCTAGACTATTCTGTAACTTGTAACTGCCCTAAGTGTGCCTGAAAGGAGGATGCTTTGGCCAGTGTAAATGTTTTGCTTAGAATAAAGCTTTTCCTTTAAAGTACTTCTCTCACACTCTTCACATGAATTGCTCACAGTCATTGACATGTGTTGTGCAATGTTGCTATTCTGCATGGGGGTTCTTTAGTGCTTGTTGTTGTTGTTGCTGTGGTTATTGTTGTTATGTGCCTTTAAGTCATTTCATACTTATGATGACCCTAAAGCAAACCTATCATGCCTGGATTGGGTTACCATGGACAAGTGGGAAATTGAGCCCTGATCTCCAGTGTCTTAGTACAATGCTCAAACCACTACACTATGCTGCACCACACCATAGTACAGAGCACAGAGTATGTCCACATGTGGATATTTATCCTACACTGAGAGGATGCTGTATTGAAGCCTAGGAAAATTTATTTTTGCCTGTGTAAATCCACTTGTTCTTCAGCCAAAATGGAGTAGATCATTAGTAATTAATGCTTTGCTATTCTTAGCAGTTTTATGCTCCAGTTTATAGATTGGCTCTAACAATGAACATTGAAGTGGTTGTAATTGATCAGCACATCCAGTTATTTTCTGTTGCAAAAGACATGAGGTACCTGATTCTTTTAGAATAGGGGTAGGCAACCTTTCCCCTTTAAGGGCCGAGGGACTTCAGCTCCCAGAAGCCTCAGCCATGTTGGCCAATAGTCCCATGTTGGCCAATGGCTCCTGGGATTCTGGGAGCTGAAGTCCCTCAGCCCTTAAAGGGGGAAGGTTGCCTACCCCTGTTTTAGAATAATCCAAATGATAGAAAGAGCAAGAACACAAATTTGGCCTACATTTGATTTGAGCAAAGTTTATGTCAAAAATTTGAAATAAAAATAGCATGTTATGGTCGCTACGATGTGGAAAATGTATTACTAATATTTAAGAGCGAATGCAGATTTTTTAAAAATGGATGGGGAGGCGGGAGGAATAATAAAAAAAGTAAACTGGTCATTATATGCTTGCACTATTTCATAAAAGTAAAATTGCCTCAAAAACTGAAGTGTCAGCTTGGGCTACATACTGGAGTGGTTGGTTGCAATTCCATTGATTTTCATAAGATTTAAGTGACTCAGATATAAATATTCCAGTTTTGCTGTGGAATAGACTACAAATAGATCCAACATTTTGTGGGCTACAGCAATACATATATGCACTGATATGTGTGCAACACAGGATATGTGCAAAATAGCATAGATTAGGTAAACTTCAGGCCTATGCAGACTGCCAGAAATAATCCAGTTTGAGGCCACTTTAACTGTCCTGGCTCAGTGCTAGGGAACCATGGGAACTGTAATTTATTGTGGCACCAGAGCTCTTGACAGAGAAGGCTCAATGTCTCAGAAAAAGCTACAATTCCCATGATTCCCGGGCAGTTAAAGTGGTCTCAAGATGGATTATTTCTGGCAGTCTCTATAGGCCCTCCATCAGACACCAAGATACTCTTGTGTGAGACAAAAGGGTAGGCAATATTGAACATATTTTAAAATATATGTTCCTATAAATAATTTTCATAAATAATATGAAAACTATCATTTTTTGTGGGGTTTTAGGCTATGAGGCTGTGGTCTAGAAGAATTTATTCCTGACGTTTCACCTGCTTCTGTGGCTGGCTTCTTCAGAGAATGGTGGCATGGAGATGTGTGGGGTATATATACAGCATGACCCTAAATTGAGAGGAACCGATTTACATGTTAATCTGTGTTTGGGTCTGTTGGTGAATGGCAAGGCCTCAGGGTGGGAGGATATGCGAGGAGGATTTGTGTTTATTTAATTAATGATCCTTTGTCCAATGGGAAACTTCATGACCCTGGGTGAAGTTCATTTGCATGTGCTGAATCTTGATTTTGGTGTTTTTCAGGACTGGTAGCCAAATTCTGGAGCTAAGCAGACAGGCAAAAAGTGCTGATGTTTCAGTGGCTTGGGTGCATGGCGACTGCCCACCATCCACCTCAACTCCACCCCCAAAGCGGCATCATGCCACCCACCTGACCAGATGGTGGGCAGCATGGGAATATTCCTGAAGTGCAGCAATTACACACTGTGCACTGCAGGAATGGAGTAGAGCTGCGATGGCAGCGAAAGGGGCACCATTTTCCAGCACAAAAAGGAGTGGTATTTTGCCATGTTCTTGTGCTGGAAAAATGCTGGATTAGGGCTAGGGTGTGCATTTGCCACAGCCCCGATCTGGTAGGCAAAGGGGCAGCACAGTTCTTCCAGCCTTTTAGACATTTCCAGGTGCAAATTATTTGTTTATTAGCAACATGTCCAATCTGAGTTTTTTTGTTGTGAAATCTGTTATTTCCCTTCTATGGATGTGAAAATTTGCCAAGAGTCCTTCACCATGCTTACTAGGAAGTAAGAAGATGTAAAAACAAATACAATAGCTCTCACACACAAAGAGCTGATTTCACACTAATGCAAAATGACATTGTTGCTATTATTTCTTCTGCCGATGGGTAACTTCTGGTATAATATGAGGCTACAATAAAACTCAAGTTAGACTAAAAGAATGTATTTTGATCATTGTTGGGGTGGGTGTGCTAAAGCTGGTTTGCACACAACATGTCATGTTTAGGAGTTGACTTGTGCCTTAAAAATGAGTGGGATGTGAAAATCTCATTCCATTTTGTTTTTTGTTTTTTCTGGATTCCACCTGTATTTTTTCTCCTCCTTAGTTTAAATTTCATTGAGAGGCATTGCTTTGTTCTTCAAAATGTTTTCTCTCTCATTTTCTTCTCAAACTTTCTGAGGATTTTCGTACACACTTTTCCTGCTGCACACAATTCCCTGTGCATTATTAATTTTCATATTAATGTATGCATTTTCCTCATATGAAGGATTTTACTAAAATATACATTCCGAGTTGTACACATTTATTTACATGCAACCAGGAAAAGGAGGATGAAAATGTCCACCACTTCCAGTTTCTCCCCAATGACAGGAAAGTGAAACATGAATAGTCTCAGAGATCGCAGATAAATTTGGTTTTTATTTTTTAAAAAGGTTAATAAAGATTTATTTTCCATTCCTAGTGATGTAACACTATTATTAGTAGCAGTAACACAACAAAATAAAGCAAAAATGAAGCAAAAAATGTCTTTAGGGAAGAAATCTTATACAGGAGTGGATGCAACCCTTGGCACTCCAGTTCTCCTTAATTCTGATAAGGAAAGCTGAGAATTTCAGAAGAGCATTCATGAGTCATAATGTACTCCCTAAAAGCTGTTCTTAATTGAATTTTTAAAATCGTTTTTTAAAAATTAAAACAAATCATTCAAAAACATCTTCTAGGGAGTGCACTATGACCCATGAATGCTCTTCCAGGGGACTCCCTTAAAATAGTCCAAAAAATGGTTCTAAAAGTGGCTGGAAATAATTTCCAGTCATCTGAAAATGTACTCCTGGTGCCAATGTTCCTATTTATGTAGCTTTCAAGAGTCAAGCCGTGTGGAAAAT
>JAIPUX010001880.1:43100022-43117188 GCA_020142125.1 Phrynosoma platyrhinos | reverse complement strand
AGGGGTGCTTTGATTCTATGTTTCTGCATGGCAGGAAGGGGGGGGGGGTTGGACTGGATGGCCTGGTGGTTTCTTCCAACTCTATGTTCTGTAATTTTATGAGACCAGGTTACTTGCTCAAGCATCCAAGTGAATCATTTATCTGCATTTCACTTGATGCACTTGGTACACTTTTCCTGAGTTCCTTAAATCTTAACATCACCAATATCAAAGGCTTAGTTTAGAGATGGGCAGCCCTTAGTCAGCTATGACTGGATACCTACAAGCATTCTCTTCAAAATGCAAAAAGCTGAGGGGGTAAGAACACAGGTCGGACTAGTATTTCACATTTCCCACCTCAAAAACAAAAACAAATAATACAGTTTGATACTACTTTAAATACTGTAGCTTCATCCTATGGAATCCTGGGATTTGTAGTTTCACAAATGTGCTGGTGTCACAAAATTACAAACCCCAGCCATGGCAGTTAAAGTGGTGACAGGCTGCATTATTTCTACACTGCAGATGCATCCAAAGAGACCTCTGCTTGAATCCATGCCATGAAAACATTTTAGTTAATTGGATCTGGCATATTTAATCTTTCCAAGACATAGATTATCGTATATGAACCCAAGCTGTTCACAATAAAAGAAAAGGAATCCAGCAACAACTTTGATTGTCCTTTGCATTTTATTACTGAGCAAGCCATCAGATAATGTAGCAAGGATGCTGGAGGACTAATGGATTCCTATATTTATTGAATACAGGCTGTGTAAAAGTTGCTCTGATTCAATTAACACTTTAAAAATTCTATTTTATGTTCATTAATCTCAGATGAATACTTAGGTATGTCAGAGCAACTAAAAGAGAAGTGGGGGAGAATAGAATATTTTAGAACTATCCTTTTCAGAATGTTCCTGAATGTGTTACAGTATTGCGATGGAATCTCTTAAAGATAATTTAGAGTATAATATAGCAGTAAAATACATTTGATGAACCAAATCCAAAGCAATAAGTGCTACTATAGACATCAGATAGTACTTAGGCACTGTGATAAAGTCAATTCTTCAGTGTTAGTTGACAGCATCATGAGGCTGTTGGGTCTATTCATAATCAAATTTGCTCAGCTTTTTTTTTTAAAAAAAATGAAGTAATAAATTAAATGATTGTACAGTTGCTAATGTATTGGAAATGTGCTCTCTAAGAAAAACAAGACATTTATCAGGCACACTTATTCAAAATATATTTTTAATTAAAATAATTAAATAATACTGCAATACAAACATTAAAAACTTTCTACACTTCCTGATTTAAATCATTTTTGCAGACTGAAGAAAGAAATATTTGCATTCTGACATCTGAATCATCATGTTCCAAGCCAAGGTTAATACTTTGTGACCCAGAGCAAACATTATAAAACTGGCTTCCAAGTTAGATACTGTTTATTTAATGGAAGTTTTTCTCAGAAATTAATAACAAAACAGGCCAACAAAAAAGGCTAAACAAATGCATTCATTTCTATGGAATTCCTATCAATGTACAGTGATCTACAAGCCTACTGGTTTAGGGCCAGAGTTAAAGCTATCTCATGTTGGCTGAAGCTCCACAATAGAAAATGGTAGGGTCACAGTATGGAAAAGATGGTGAAATGTTAATGGGGACAAAATGGAGGTGGAACTGCCAAGATCTACTCTGCTTCAGTCTTCCCAACAGGAAAACATGTTCTAAGTGGTGCACATAGAACATAAGAGATAGAACAGGAATATCCAGCTACAGTCAGCCCTCCATATCCATGGATTTTTTTATCCACTGATTCAAGCATCCAAAACTTGAACATATTTAAAATATATATACATTCCAAAAAGCAAACCTCGGTTTTGCCATTTTATATGAGGGTCACCATTTTATTATGCCATTGTATTTAATGGGACTTGAGCATCCATGCATTTTGTTATCCGCAGGGGGTCCTGGAACAAAACCCCAGAGGATACCAAGGATCCACTGTACTCTAAATAAATTCAAGTGTTCCATCTGAAAGAACTACACACAGGGATACTAAAGGAATTTTCAGATGTAATTTCAGAGCTACTGTCAGCAATCTTTGAGAATTCTTGGAAAACAGAAGAGTTAAGAGGAGGACAAATTTCCCATCTTCAAAAAGGGGGGAAAAAAGAAAATCCAAGCAACTACCAAATAACCAGATTTATGCTGATAGCAGTAAAGCTTCTAGAACAGATCATTAAGCAGTTTGTGTATATAGTTGGCAAGCAGGAGAATAGAGGAGGCTGAATGTTGTTTCCACCTTCCAAAAAAAAAAAAAAAAAAAAAAAAAAGAGGGGGGAGAGGATTGGACCAACTACTGACCAGCCAACTTTGCATTCTCTCTCTCAGGTAGGTTCTAGATGCTGCTGCGTGGGAATAACTGCTCTTCAAGAAAGGAACTGATATATGACATACCAGAAGGTGCCATTTGATCCTCAGTGCTACTTAACATGAAATTGCTGGGAAAGGCATAGGGCAGGGTGTTTTCAATATGCTGATGACACCCAAATATACTTCACCATATCCTCAGAAATAGCATCAGCTAAGGATAGTGTGCCTCTTCTGAATAAATGGCTGAAGAGATAATGGATTACTTCAGGGAGAGAAAAAAAAACCCTGAAGCTGAATCCAGTCAAGACAGAGGTGGCTACTGTCAAGGGTCCTAACCTGGCTTGAGATCTGTCAACCAGTCCTGGGTGAAGTTACACTCCCCGAAAGACTGTGCTTGCCACTTCGGGGTTCTTCTGGCTCTGAAGATGCCAGCCACAGATGCTGGCGAAACGTCAGAAAGAAACTCTTCTAGAACATGCCCGAAAAACCCACAAAAAACTCTTCTGGCTCTGTTGCTCCAAATGACAGCCCAGATGGATATGGTGGCCAGGATGTTTACTATCAACTTTGGTGTTATGCCAGCTGTGCCCCCTCCTGGAGCTGTAGGATCTATAGATGGTAGTGAACATACTGGGAACCTCAAGGCTGGACTTTTGCAATGTGCTGTATATTACCTCTGTACCAAGTTCAAAAAATTAAATTATTTCAAAACAAGACATCCAGATTAATTGCCAGCACATATAGGCATAATCACATTACACTAAGTTTTAAATCACTCCACTGGCTGCTACCTACTTCTAGGCAAGGTACTATGTGTTGGATCTTACCTTTAAGGTCCTACTTGATCTCTATATAAGATCACCATCTTCAACATAATCCACTCTCTGCGCTCAGGTCCTCTGTGGAACATCAGTCAGCCAAAACTAGGCTGACAACTGTTACCCAGAGGACATTTTCTTCAGTCATGTCCTGGTTGTGGAATAACGTGCCAGAGATCTGTCAGCTAGAGAGGCTGCCTGAATTCAGCAATACATCCATTTTAACTATTGTTTCTACTTGCTTTTTCTAAAATCTGAATTATTTGTAGTAATTCCAGCTTTACAGATGCACATATAAATTTGCATGTGCAAATTCTATTCCAATGTGTGTCATAAGCCTGTACTCCTTATCTTTTAATTACCTAGGAACACCACTGAGGGTCATCATAAATCAGAAATGACTTGAAGGCACACGACAACAATAACAACAATAACAAACCATGTAGTGACCCACTCAGGAAGAGATGGCTGAGAGAACACAGAATTCACTGAGGTGTTTTTAGGCTTTGGGGGAAGGAGGAGGTTGTTATCATGAGAGTCACAGCAAGGCAAATTTAAAGGACAAACTTTGAAATCTCTGTACTGCATGTACACAATGAGAACTCTACTCGCACCAATATCTGCCAAGGCCTATTTGTACCCTAATGTGCTCCTAATTGGTTCCTGATTGATCTGTAGACCAAACACATTACAGAATGTCTCTTTTTTCTTTTATTGCCAAATAGGGGAGAGAGAGTTGGATGTGATTGATTAAACCAGTAAGATCAATTGTAGTTGCTGAATACCCAGAAGACCACTGGAAAAAAAAGAGAATAGAAAGGCCTTTAAACATGAGAAAGAATGAGTGTAACCCAAACCATCTGATTTGCTTTCTTAATATCACATAACTGTTTGAACAGATATGTATTCAGTCTACACAGATATGTATATTCCACATATATTGCAAATACATATAGGGCCATTTTTAATTTACATATGTGAGACTTTTTATTGCTGTAATTTTAAATGGCTCTGTTCTAATTAAATGTACATTATTTGTTACTTTTTAAAATATAATGTAAAAACTATCCATAATATTGCCAGAATTATTCACACACACAAAAACAGACACCTCTTAGACTTTTTCACATTTTGATATGTTACACTCTGAATTGAAATGGATGTAATTGAAATTGTTATCACTTGATGTACACAGGATATTCCACAATATGTAGATGAAAAATAGATTTAATTATGTCACAAAAGTTAAGTAAATAAAAACTGCTTAAGTTGCATAAGCATTTACCTGCTTGGGTAGGAGCACTTTGGTAGCAATTAAGATGAGAGTCTCTATCAGTTTTGGGTATCTAGATCCTACAGAATTTTTGCCCATTGTTTTTGGTAAAATTGCTCTAAATCATTGCTGAACATTCAGTTCTTGCCACAGATTTGCCACAGTAAGATTGGGGCTTTGACTGAACAATTCTAAGATGCTAAGCTTCTTTTCAAACCCCTCCATGGTTGCTTGGGCTGTAAACTTAGAACCATTGTCATGCTAGAAATTACCACCCCATGTCTTTTGCAGCCTGAAACAGATTTTCCTGTAAAATTGCCCTATATTGGACTCCATCCAACTTTCTCACTCCCTACCAAGGGATAAACATCTTCACACCATGATGCTGTCACCAGCATACTTCAATATGGGGATGGTGTTCTTAGTGTGATGGACACTGTTGACTTTGTACCATGCAATGTTTTGCAACAAGACCAGAAAATTCAGTTTTGGTCTCATCAGACATTTTCCCCACATATTTGCTGTATCTCCCACAAATTCCAAACAGGGCTTGATATGTGTTTGTTTCAGGTTTTTTTCTTGTCACTCTTCTATAAAGCCCAGCTTTGTGGAGCATCTAACCATTACTTGTCCTGTGAATATCTCTGCCATTTCTGGTTTAGAGCTCTCCAGTTCCTCCAGCATTACCACTGGCTTCTTGGTGACTTTGATTAATGCTCTCTTTACCTAGTCACTATTATTGCTGCCCAGTATTGTTACCCAGTCATTATAAGATGGCCATATTTTTATATTCTTTCCATTTTGCAATAACATACTGAACAGTGTTTCTGGGGATCTTTCTGTTTGTGAGACACAGATATTTTTATAAATATCTACACACACACATATAAATATATACAGCCTGTCTTTCTGTCACTGTTTGGTACTGGGGATTAGACTCAGAGGAAGGTGATGTGAATATTGGAGGAAGGAGAAACAACAATCTAAGATATGCAGATGAGACCATTCTACTAGCAGAAAATAGCAAAGATTTGGAAAGATTGTTGAAGAAAGTCGAGGGAGAAAGCACAAAGGCACATTTACAGCTGAACATTAAGAAAACAAAAATTATGATCACAGATGATCTACAAAATTTTTAAGTGGATGATAAAGACATTGAAATAGTTCAAGACTTTTCATACTTGAGCTCATTCATCAATCAGAGCAGAAACCACAGTCAAGAAATCAGAAGAAGACTTGGACTTGAAAGGGCAGCTATGAAGGAACTAGACAAGACCCTGAAGTATAAAAATATATCACTGAATACTGAAGTTAGGATTTTCCATACCATCATATTTCCCATTTCTATGTATGTGAAAGCTGGACAATGGAGAAAGCTGATAGGAAGAAAATCAGCTGGTACCATGGACTTTTAAAAGAACAATGAATGAGTCCTAGAGCAAATCAGGACTGACATCTGCCTAGATGCCAATATGACTAAACTGAGGTGGTTGTATTTTGGCCATATCATGAGAAGAAAAGACTCACTAGAAAGGACAATTGTGCTTGATAAAGTTGGGAGCAATAGGAAAACAGGAAGACTGTATACCAGATACAGTCTGAGAAACCATGGCCATGAATCTGCAAGAGCTGAGGAGGTTGGTTGAGGATAGGGTTGCAGGATTCTCATTCACAAGGTTGCCATAGGTCAAGGTCAACTTGAAGGCAGTTAACAGCAACAAGTGTCTTTTTAGATTTTTATTTCCAGAGTAAATATTCCTGTCTTCTTTAGCTCACACATTTGAGTACTGAAATTTTTGTTTCATTTCTTGTTTTCCAGTACCTAGTGTCCACTGATGCATGCTTTTCACACTCCATGTTCCCATCATATGTTTTGCACAGGTTTAGACTTCCTTTCACCTCTGAGCATGTCAACAGCTGAACATCCTTTCAGCTTGAGTCCAACTGCACCATTAGCCAAAGTGCTACTCATAGTTGTGCTCTGCTCTTTCTCAATAGCTCACTGTGCCCTATAATCTTGGAGTTTCATCTGCTCACAGTATCTATTGCTCCATTTTGGATTGTCCCATCATAAGGTTTTTGTGTAAAAGACATTCACAGAAGTGGTTTACCTATGCCTCCTTCTGTACAGTACTAAGAAGCACTAGCAATGGTGTCACTGCCATTGTCTTTGGGAGATCTTCCACCAATAGGTTCTCTCAAGAGATCCCAGTAGGATCCTCAAGTGTAAAGATATTTCATTATATACTAGGGTTAGGACTGTCCAAGCCATTGTATTTCCAATTTCTACATATGGTTGTGAAAGATGGACAGTGAAGAAAGTGAATAAAAAGAATATCAACTTTGAAAAGTTCCAGGCATACCTGGAACTACTAAAAAGACAAATAAATGGGACCTAGAGAAAATCAAGAAATGTTTTATTCATGTTGTATTCTTTTAGTTTTGTTTGTTAATTGTGTGTGCACATGCATGTGTGCGTGTGTGTCTGGCCCAACTAGTTCTTCTGCACACCTCTACTCTAGACTTGTTTGACAGGTCCTTGATCTTCATTATGCTATTTACTTTAGATATGCCCTCCAACAGACCCTTGGGCCTTCCAAAAACAGATGCCTGGAATTGCACCCAGGTGGACTCTATTCAGTTCCTGAAGACAGTGGATTGCATATGAGTTGCTTTAGGCATTTCACAACAAAGGGAAAGAATACTCATGCAACTGACAAATGCCAGGGTTTTGTTATTGTTGTTTACTTGACTTTTAAGCCAAAATAAAAATAATCATATTTTTGCACTTCCATAGCATTAAGTGTTTTGTGTAATAATGCTGCCAACTTCTTTCTTTCAGTTCTTTCAGTTAGTCTCAAAGGTGCTACAAAATCTCTCTATATGTCAATTAAATCCACTTGGATTCGAGGCTGTAGCACATTGAAATGTAGAAAAGAGTGTGAACACTTTACAAGGCATTGTGTCTCAATGAGTTGTGGTGATGACCTAGAGATCTCAAAACATGTTCTAACAGGTTCTGCTAGACTAATTAGGCTTTTGGTACAGCCCCAGAGCATCCCAATTGTGTGTATGTCATCTGATGCAGAGACTTGTCACCAAAAGAATGGCCCCCAGATGACAAATTGGCCTGTGTGTGGATTAGCTGTGTCCAGCATAATTGGAGGGATTGCTCATGTTAGAGAGATTTTCAAGGTATAGAATGACTTTGTGAATCTCTGTACATGTCCATGTGTACATATAAGCTTATGTGGTGGCTGTTGCACCCTTGACTTTGACCATCATTGTCTGTTGTACTTTCCTCACCCCTTAACCAGAATGGGCACCAGCCACCACTGAAACTATCTGTCTACTATTTCAGCCCTCACAAGGTACAATACAATGTCTGCAAAGCTAATACTTCCAGGCCCTTTAAGTAAAAAAGGGCTACTGTTTGCTATATATCATCTGGAACACTGTTAATTGAACTGAGAGAAGAATTTCTAAAGCTCTTATGTTCCCTCACTCCATGCCTGTTATTATTATTATTTTTTGGGGGGGGGGGGCTTATTTTTCCATCTATCTTATCCTGTCCATTTTTGATCCCACACAAAGTTTTTCTTGCTGTTGAAACACTTCAGTGGATTATATAGCTTTCTTTTCAAAATTTCATCCCTTCAATTCACACCAAGTACTGTACCAGCTGCTTGGATTTCTCTCCTTAACCTGGACCAGGTGCCACTCAAATCCATGACACTATAAAAAGAGAGCAGCATGAACCACCGTGGAGAGCACTAACAGAAAATGAGTCCTTGGTGATGAAAATCTGACAGCTCAGTATCAATCCAGAGACATCTTGCAAAACACAAAAGGAAACAGTCATTACAGTGTTGTTTCCTTGCTGTGTAGGTGGGTGACTGCCATTAAAGTGATGGTGTTAGAGAAAAATAACAAGTATGACCTTTTAGAAAGTTTTTATGGGTTGAGTCTCCCTTATTTCAAATGCCTGGGACCAGAAGTGTTATGGAGTCTGGATTTTTTCAGATTTTGGAATATTTGCATGTGCATAATGAGATATCTTGAGATAGGACCCAAGTCTAAACATGAAGTTCATTTATGTTTCATATACTCCTTGTAAACACAGTCGGAAAGTAATTTTATACATAATATTTTAAATAATTTTGTGCGTGAAACAAAGTCTGTGTATACTGAACCATAAGAAAATAAATTTGTCACTGTCTCAGCCGCCTAAGTGGACAATTATGGCTTCTGGAGTATTTCGGATTTTGGAATTCTAGATAAGGGAGACTCAACCTCTAGTAGGTTTTTTTAAAAGGAATACTTACTTCCGGCAACAGTATGCCATGAAGCTCCATTTACAGTTCCATCTTCCTTCTGGAAGTCCTCTGTATGACATACTCTCCTTCGAGCATCTGTCATTAGCCGATGAGTGGAAGCATAGGAATATGCCAGCCACCTAAAAACATGATCATCTGGAGTCGGTGTATGCTCTTGAGTTTTCCACGTAGACCGGACCATATCATAAGGATAAGCAACAACGAGTTCTCCTCCTTGTAAGTTACCCCCAAGCACAAATGGATTTTTTTCCATCCATGCTATTACTGCTCGTGTTTCAACTGCCACCTAGTGAGGGGAGAGGCAAAAATAGGGAGAGAAGAAAAACAATTAAGCCAACTCAGGAAATCCTTAGTGTGGAACAATTAGCACAAGCTTGCCAGAGGAACAGCAAAAATGAAGCTGATTTTTTTTTAATAAGCGAGAACTTTTCCACCATATCTGGAACAAGGATTCAACCCATGCATAAGTATCCTGGGCTCTTGAATATTAGAAGCACTGTCAACATCAACATCAATGCTGGTTTAATTGAATCTATCAAGGCCCTGTTATTTGGCATGAGTCAAATAAAATGGCCTGCCCTCATCCTCTGGGTGCAGATTTCAGACAACGGAGGGCTCAGTCCCTAGGTCTGGATGATCTCTAGCATGTTCGGCACCAAACCTGGGTTAGACCACCCTTATAAAGGAGTAAAAAAGTAATTAATTGCTCTATATCCCTTTGTTTTGATGCCAGGAGGCTATTTACATATACATCCTGCTATGCCACCCAGTGCACCTGCTGCTGACATGCATCACTTGCTCTGATGTCAGGACAAACACTCAGCCATGTGACTGAAGCTGAATGCCTCACTCTGGCTTCAAAGTGGGTGATGCACAGAAGTGGCAGCCATGCAGAGTGTGTATTAGAATAGCCGCCTGACACTGCACAGCAGGACATGCATTAGAACAGCCATCTGACATGGAACAGAGAGCTCCAGATAAAGGGACAGACTGGGGCAACTCTGAGACCAGTATCTGCCAGGCTACTACTGAAGTATCCTGACCCATGCAAACACCCCACTGACAATAAACATCTAATTTATTTTTCTTCCATATTGTTATAGAATGTGATGACCTCATATAACAATGGCTAGGTGATATGATTTTTCTTTCTAAAAATCTAAAAGTGGAATTAAATCGATTTTATCTGCAGGTGCCTAGATTATACTGAGGGTATTTTTGACCAATCAAAGGACTTTCTCCATTCTGCAAGTAATGGTCTACTATGACTGTGGACAGAAGCCATTACACTGGGGCACATCAGCAACTAATATGTAGCTGATGAATGGAACCTACTGTTTACCATCAGTAATGGACTGAATGATGGAGAACAAATTGAAACTCAATCCAGACAAGGCAGAGGTACTCCTGGTCAGTCGAAAAACAGAACAGGGTACAGGGATTCAGCTTGTGTTAGATCGGGTTACATTCCCCTTGAAGACATTCAGCTTTGAATCTGGAAACTCTGGACTAGGAATGGGAAGGGCAGTGATGAAAGAACTAGACAAGGTCATACAGAGTAAAGGTACACAAGTGACCACTAAAGTTAGAATAGTCCAAGTCATTGTATTCCACAGCACCATATGCAGATGTGAGAGCTGGACAGTGAAGAAAGCAGATAAGAAGAATATCAACCCATTTGAGATATGGTGCTGAAGAAAAGTGCTGAGAATACCATGGGCTTCCAAAAACAAACAAACAAATGAGTCTTGAATAGACCAAGCCTGAACTCTCCCTGGAAGCCAAAATGATTGAATTGAGGCTGTTGTACTTTGACCACATCATTAGAAAAGACAATAATGCTAGGAAAGGTGGAGGGAAGCAGAAAGAGAAAGACCATACACCAGATGGATAGACTCAATAAGGGAGGTGATGGGCCTGAATTTACAGAATCTAAGCAGCGCAATGGAGGATAGGAAGCCTTGGAGATGTCTCATCCACAGAGTCACCATGGTTGAGGTCAACTCAAGACAAGCTAACAACATCAAATCTGGGGGGGGGGGTCAGGAATGCTATCTTTTCATTTGAAAATGAGAACTCAAGATGACAATCCAGGAGTGAGCCAGGATTAAGAAGCAGAAATCAGAATCATAAAACCAGGATGAAACTGAGAAGGATCAGGAATAGGCAAATGCTCATACAATCACATTTCCTGTGAAAAATGTCTAGTCAACTTTTATGGTTATTTCTGAAACACATAACAAAATCATAATGATTGATGCAGTTTGTTTTAACCTGAGGGGTGTGTGTGTGGAGCCAGAGTGGTGTAGTGGTTTGAATGTTGGACTACAACTCTGGAGATCAGGGTTTGATTCCTGGTTCAGCCATAAAACCCACTGGGTGAATTTGAGCAGGCCACATCTCTCAGCCTCGGGAGAAGGCAATGACAAAACTCCTCTGAACAAATCTTTCCAAGAAAACTCCATGATAGATTTGCCTTAGGGTTGCCATAAGTAAAAAGGGACTTGAAGGCAAATGACAACAACAGCAGCAACAACACAAACACGCACATATATTCTCTTATTGTATTGCATTGCACTTATTGTCCTCTTACTTTAATTAAAAAGTACCCAGAGCAATATGTAAGAGTAAAATCACACAGACATTCATACAAAACTAATTAAAAATTGAAAAACTACAATAAAGTAAAATTCACAGCTCAACACAAATGCTCAAAATAACTAAAAAGCAGCAGTAGATCATGTCTGTCATTGTTTTATAGAAAATATAATGGCAGAAAAAGAAAGCCTTTGCAGATAGAGCTTAGAAAAAATACTTTTTGCACTAAAACTGTCAGAATCCTTCAGCCAGTACTAGTGGGAGGATTCTGGGAACTGCAATCTTAAAAGGTAACTTCTACAGGCTTGGATTACAGGAAGCCATTTTCTTGATCATGAAAGCTATTTACAGAGGTAGTTAGGCCTCTTGGGCATGTATTATGCAAAGTGTGTGCTTTGATGATAAATATTACAATTAACATTTCAGAAAGTGTGTGGTATAATTGTCAATGGCATTATGATTTGTGTAGGGTTTTCAGGTATTCAAAATGCATAACATCATTTATCCAGCTGTAATACTTGCAACACTCATGTTACAGGAGTCTTACTGTCTTGTAAGGTAAGCTATTATTATGTTTTAATAAATGTTAATTTGTGATGCTTTACTAAATAAATAATAGATGTTACCATCCATATCACAAATAGTGAGACTGAAGAGGGGTAAAAAGGCCTTGCTTAAAAGCATCTAGCAGTGGTAGCTTTGTATCATCAAGTGGTACAATGGAGACACTGATTATGAGTTATGCACCATCCAAAAAGGTAGAGCTCGGGGATGTAGTAAAGGGGGAGGCAGATTTGGGCATTGCCCCCCCCCCCATAAGAATTCTGCCTCTCAATAAATTTTCTTTAAGTTCCTAAACTGTGCTGGTCTATGACCATAATAAAAATGAACTGAACTGAACTAAGTACCTAAATTTCTAGCCTTGCAGTAACTTAAAATTGCAGGTGAGCATTTAGAAATATAGTATAGGCATTCAAAGAAAAGAGAGCCAGTGTAATGTAGTGTTTTGACTGGAGTACCACTCTTGAGGCAATGGTCTATATCTCAGGTTGATCATGGAAACCTGTGGGTGACCTTGAGCAAGTCACATGCTCTCAGCCACAGATGAAAACAAAGGCAAACCCCCTCTGAACAAATCTTGGGGGAAAACCAAATAAACTCCATGATAGGTTTGCCTTAGGGTCATCATAACTTGGAAATGTCTGTGTGACAACCTCAACAACAATTCAAAGAAAAAGGGGCAGGCAAAATGACCAAAGCAATAGAAATACAGTGGGCCCCTGATATTTGCTGCGGTTTGGTTCCAGGGGCCCCTGTGGATACCAAAATCCATGGATGCTCAAGTTCCATTAAATGCCACTGTGTAGTAAAATGGTGCCCCTTGTATAAAATGACAAAGTCTAGGTTTGCTTTTTGGAATGCATATATCTATGTTGGCAAACCTATGATATGTGTGCCAGAGATGACACATTAAGCCATTTTCTCTGGCATGTGGAGTGGGGAAGAGGAGGAAAAGGTGTGTGCTTGTTCCTCCTTCTCCCAGCCATCCCAGGCCTTCAGTGCCTCCAGAGAGGCAGCTGAAAGCCCAGGAAGGTGCGCGGAGGAAGTCCTGCCCTGAAAGTCCCCCTGGAAGTCCCACCTTGGCATTTAGTTTAGACACTCAATGCCAAAAATGTTCACCATTACTGGTATATATTTTTTTAAATATTTTCAAGTGGTACATGCTTGAATCCACAGATAAGGAATCCATGGATATGGAGGGCTGAACTGTACACCAACTATAGAAGTTCTAAGTGTGAACAATTTTCAGTGTTTCATTCCCTGTAATGCTAGAAATTTGGTACTCAAGTCAAATTTCATTTGGGAGCAAAATTAGTCCTTATTTTTCCCACTTCCCATAAGTATACAGTGGCACAACTGCATGTGACATGGTTATACTACACAACTGTGAACTGAATATGGATGTTACATATGCCAAAAAATGTACAAACACATGCATAAGAAAATGTGCATGTGCATACAACCTACAACACCAGCCTAGGTCAGATCCCTAGCAGAACCATGGTAAGATTTAGTACAGAAGTAATGCTGTACCTTTGGCTCTAAAAAAAGAAATGGCATTCAACACAAGAGAGGAGAAAACAGAGGTTGAAAGGTCTGGTCAGCCTAAATCTAGCAGATTAGAAGTTTTATGTTTCCAGTAGGCCATAGTGTTAACAAATTCATCCACCTTCCTCAGCTACACTGTTATGTACACAACTGCCACTAGCACCTGTTAGCAGTACTCTGATTATAAAAGACAGCCTTTCTCTTTCTCTATCAGTCATCACCCACAAAGGCAAAAACTACTAAACTTTTGCAGTCTATATTCCAAGCACTGCTGGTATACACTAATATCTTTAGACTGCTGGGGCTTTTGCTAAAGAAAATGCAATAGTAAACAGCTAGAAAGAAAAAAAGCACCAAATTAAATTAATGTATTATAAAAATGCTAGCTACGGCGTTTGAAGTAATACCCCTTAAGAAGGGTTTATTTAAGTGCTTTCTCCTCATTTCACCTCAAGTTGGTTATGTTCAGCCACTGGGAAAAAATGTTCAGCGCCCATATACAACGAGTAAAAATGAAGTAATATTGTTGCATGGTTAATTAATGCAATTTACTCAACACACAGTGGTCTGCTCATTTGTTCCTTAGTTTATTATTTAAAAGAGTCACTACCCCACTCCCTTCCTGGCAATGGAAATTTTTCAGCCAAACCTATCCCTTGTAGACCATTCTGAAATCTCAGAGTCTATATGGTAAAGGAAAATTTAAATTCATCTTTCAGGTTATTAACTGGACAAAGTAGAATAACTGTAAAACATTGCTGAGGGAGGGCAGTAGTCTTATTCTCATTAAACTAGATGGAAGAAACTATGATATTTTATTAATAGCATTATTGTTATTGTGTACCTTCACACTGTTTTTGACTTATGGTGACCCTAAGGCCATAGAGTTTTCTTGGCAAGATTTGTTCAGAATATATTTGCCATTGCCTTCCCTTGAGGCTGAGAGAGTGAGAACCCAGGGTTACCCAGTGAGTTTCATGGCCAAAGTGGGAATCTAACCCTGGTCCTCAGAGCTGTAGTCAAACATTCAAACCACTATATCATACTAGCTTTAATACCATTTGAATCCTGTCAATGAATTGTTGCTGTTGTTGTTGGTGTGTGTGCCCTCAAGTCATTTCTGACATATAGTGACCCAAATGTGTGACATGCCTAAGGTCACCCAGTAAATTTCCATGGCCAAGCAAGGAACTGTATCCTAATCTCCAGACCTCCAGTACTCCCACTACTACACCAAACTGGTGCTCGGCAATGACTTAGGGATGTACATTCTTCATTCTTATTGATTTAGGTCATCTGACATCTCAACAGAGAATTTTAAAGTCTCAGACAATGTCACTGTCCAAACTTAGTGTTCTCCTCTTTTGGGAAACAAAGCACACAAATGCAGCAAGCCTAGAATGACTACCTGATTGTTAACAAAGGGCCTTTACAGACTGCTAGAAGTAATGCAGCTTGAGGCCACTTTAACTGTCTTGGCTCAGTGCTAGGGAATCATGGGAATTGTATTTTTTCTGGGACACTGAGCCTCCTCTGTCAGAGAGCTCTGGTGTCACAATAAACAACAGTTCCCATGATTCCTTAGCACTGAGCCAGGACAGTTAAAGTGGCCTCAAACTGTATTATTTCTGGTCTGTAAAGATACCTAAACCCTATCCATTGCTTCTAATTCTTACAGGCCAACAGAGGAGCACCCTTCATTATTTTGGCACAGTTGTGACATTGCACAATTTTGCTTGATTTATGCAAAACATACTTCTCATATTGGGAGTGACGTAAATACCCCTCATCAAATAATTTTGTGTCCACTGATCACTGTATGTGTGAACAAGACAAGCAAGGATTTGTATCCTTAAAAGAAACATCTTTTTTACTCACTTTCCATGTTGTTTCTGCCAATGAAATGAAGGACCACTTTTAGCCACTTTATATAGAGATTATGCTTTTCTTGATGCCAGTTTTACTTACTGTAGCATTTTCAGATAGGTACCATTCTGGAATTGGAATGTGATGATTTGGGACCTTTCTCTGAACCTTCCTTCGATCTTCAGCTTCCCAAAGCAAAGTATTCAGGTCAGGGAAGTTATTGTTGATATCTATGCCATCCTGAGTCCATCGACCTAAAGACCATCCTCCTAATTCTGAACCCTGTAAATCAGTTATCAAATTATTTAGCACTTTTTTATGACAGCAAAAACTTAACAGATCTTCTAGTGTCAGACGTAGGCCAGGATCCAGCAGTGTGTTTCCACTGGATTCTACCACTTCTGAATTAGAATTAGAACTTCCCTCTTCAGCTTTCTGTAACACTGAAAACTTACTTAGGGTTTTTTCCAGCCTTCCAAAGTAAGTGTTAAGGCATTAAAGAGGGTGAGGAGAGAAGAAAGAAACACACACATCCAGGTCCACTGGAAAATGCAAGGAAATCCAGTAGAAGCATAATGTTGGATCCCAGTCTTTACTTCTTAAAGAAATAAGACAAGTCTCCCAAATGCCATTGAAAATGGCAGCATTTTAAACATATTGCAAACAAAGATGCATTTTTTTGGGGGGGGGGCCTCAAAAATACCCACACTCCTCTGAACAAAGGAACAGTAAGCATGTTTTCTACACAGAAAAAAAAAGTATTTCTCCACAGACAAATACTTCCAAAGAAAGAATAGGAACTGCACAGAAATCTTTGTGTTCTCATTCAGTAGAGAGAATCTTGTAGATATTATTTCTTCTTGCCTGAAGGGACAAGGAATACAAAGATTTGCATCCCTAAGCACTAACAATTTACTTTAAAAAAAATCATTACAAGCTCTGTCTATTGAAGCATTACCTTTTACCATCTTTGTATCTGGACTTTCTTTCATGTTTGGCTATAATAAGATCATCAAGGGAGACAAAACAAAGCTAAAGAGAAAAGTTTTAATGGAACATTTAATTGGTATCTCGGGATTCTTTTTAATCTTCTTAAAAACCTGATTTTTAGGTGTGGTTCTAATTCAGCCATGGCTTTTTACAATCTATATATCTGAAGTTTCTCTTATATTTGGCTACAGTAAGATCATCAAGGGAGATCATCCCAACTAGGGGGCAAGGATTCATGACTATGGTGGTGACAGATTTATTTCTCTCTTTCTGCTAGGGAAAAACAAGACTAATGTTTTTCAACACTTCCTTGAATATTTTTTAATATTCTATCCATTCCTAAATAATTTACCATTTGATGGGGGAACAGAAACTCTACATAGGGCTCTCAAGTTATCATATTTTCTGTAACATGTAAGCCCACTTGTGAAGCTAGCTGCAGGCTTTTGACAAGGTGCATGGTTGAATAAATGATTATTATAAAACTGAATAACATTGTAGCAAGATGTTAATGAACAGCATAATTAATTAATGGAAAGAAACAGTGAAGTTGAACTAAAAGAAAGCAAAAAGATGTTCCAGTGCAATTAAACCATGGTTGTTTATATACAGCTTGAGTTATTAACTCAATTACAACATGAATAAATTCAATATCACTGAAGTGCAAAAACTTTCCTGAAGATTCTTTTTTACTATAGTTTTTTGTGGGTTTTTCAGGATGTGTGGCCATGTTCTAGAAGAGATTCTTTTTGATGTTTCACCAGCATCTGTGGCTGGCATCTTCAGAGAAGATCTTTCTCTGAAGATGCCAGCCACAGATGCT
>JAIPUX010001880.1:43087295-43097716 GCA_020142125.1 Phrynosoma platyrhinos | reverse complement strand
CAGGATTTTGGATTTAGTATCGAACTGGAACAATGGGAAAAGTGCTGGAGCAAAAGAATAAAATACACATTAAACATAAATTTAAAAGAAAACTTTTACAAATTACAATTTAGATGGCATTTAACGCTGAGTAAACTCGCTAAAATGAGAAAATCAAAGAAATGTGAATGCTGGAAATGTGGCAAGAAAGAAGGCTCTCTTTTTCATATGTGGTGGAGTTGTGAGAAAACGTAAAAATTCTGGGGGGAGATAAGACATGTTATAATGGAGATTGTTGATAGCTCATTAGAAAATAATCCACAAATGTTTTTACTAGGGATGATTTCCGATGTAGAGCTAGAAAGGAAGTATGGAAAACTAATGTTTAATCTTTTAACCGCAGCCAGAATCTCTTATGCAACTAAATGGAAGACCACGGAGATACCTACAACTCAGGATTGGTTATTAAAAATGATGGACTTATTTGAAATGGACAGGTTAACAGGACTGTTAAGAGGAGAAGATAACGAATCTTTCGTCAATAATTGGAAACCACTGTTAAATTATTGGATAAAACAAGGGTGGAAAATATCAATAAGTGAGTGGGGAATGAATTAAAAATATAGAAGATATTTGAGTGTTTGATATAAAAGACTGAAGAGCAAATGTAAGATGGGATGTAACGGTTTGGTGGACGATATTAAGATTGTAATGTAACTTAATATTTAGCGTAAAAGAAATATCAATGCATGGTATGTAGTATAAAAACAGATGATTAAATAGAAGTAAATGTATCGGGCTAAGCACAAGGATAATTGGCTGGAAGTATTTTAGTTAGGATGGAATAGAAAATAGTTATTCGCTAATATCTGATTTAGAAGGTAAGAACTTCATGAAGAATTTTTGTTAGATTAGTGATATTATTTTGTAATTGTGTTTATAGATTTGTGTTTTTATGTGTGTTTGTGTTATATGTGGGTATGTTATTATTTGTTTATTATTATTTGTTATTGTTTAATTGTATGTTTTTTTAATTCAATAAACTTTTTCAATAAAAAATATCAAACAATCAAAGAATAGCAATAGCAATAGCAAGTACATTTCTATACTGCTTATCAGTCCACTTAAGCAGTCCTGAAGTGGCTTACAAAGTGTAAGCTAACTGCCCCAAAAAAACTGGGTACTTATTTTAGCGACCTCAAAAGGATGCAAGGCTGAGTTGACCTTAAGCCCCTGGCTGGTATTGAACTCACAACCTTGAGACTGTGAGTGAGTGGCAGTACAGGCATTTAATCACTGTGCCACCAGGTCTCCTCTAATCAATCATATTATTTATATCTTACCCCTTCCCCAAAAGTAGGATTCAAGGAAGCTTACAGAATAAAAAAAAAGATAAAAGTGAACCCACATAGAACTAAATACATACAGAAATTTTAATTTAAATGGTCTATGGAATTGAAACTATAGAACATTAATTTAAAATCATAATTTAAAAACACTATAGTACTAAAATAGAAATCATGTCATATGAAACAATCACTTCTCCAAACACTTGCTGGGATAGAAAAGTCTTCATTTAATGGCAAAAGGGAGAGAGGGGCCATCCATGATAGAGACTTTCAGGCTCTCTCCTACATGCCTGTCACACATACCTATGAAGTAGTGAGGTTGACTGTTGTGTGCAAGATGTTGTCAATTAGAACAAGGACATGCCATCTATTATCAGACATCCTTTATATTGACTGTTGTTGCTGTGTGTCAAGTCATTTCCAACATAAGACAACCCAAAGGCAAATCTATTGTGGTTTCCTTGACAAGATTTGTTCAGAAGGTGTTTGCCACAGGAAGGCTTCTGTTAGACTGAGAATGTGTGAATTGCCCAAGATCACCCAGTTGGTTCCCATGGCTGAGCAGGGATTCAAACCCCCGTCTCCAAAAGTTCTAGTTCAGCACTAAACCACTATGTTACACTGGCTCTCAAAAATACTGGATGTTAGGTATTTCTAAATATTGAGTGCTATATGTTACATATGATAAAACCTGGAATTCTGCTGTGCAATCTTTCAATTAATTCTAGATGCATGATACCATGCCAACTTTATTTTACAACCAGATGGGCTGTTTCCAGCCTCTGGTCTTGAGAACAGAGTGCCTCTTGAGGGTACAGAACTTGGCTGGTTCAAGTGATTTCCAGCAGACTTATGAATCATTCACATTCAAGAAGGATACTGACAAGCTGGAACATGGTCTAGAGAAGAATATCAAAGATCTGGAACCCAAGTCTTATAAGGAACAACTGAATAAGTTGCATATGTTCAGCTTGGAGGAGGGAAAACTAAGAGATGACATGATAGCCATCTTTAAATAGCTGAAGGGATATCACATAGAAGATGGAGTAAGGGTGTTTTCTACTATTCAGAGACTAGGCAGTTTTTTGCACAGCTAAAAACCCCGAGTTACCTTTCCCAGTATGAATCCTCTTCTGGGATGCAGCTGGGATTATCATGCCAAAGTCACTGCCGATTCTGCCAGCCGATTGCAGGTCAAGTCCCAGGTTCACTTCAGTGGTCATTTTTCCAAGCTGGGAGCTTTCCGACTTTGAAAAGCATTGCCTAGGACGCAGGATGCAGCTGGGCTGCACTCAGTCAGCAGAATCGCCAGCAACTTTGGGGTGATAATACCTGGCTGCATCCCAGAAGAGGATTCAAACTGGGAAAGGTAAATCAGGTTTTTTTAGCTGTGCGAAAAACTCCTAGAATACAAACCAAGAGAGTCAAATGAAAAGAAAAGAGATTCTTCTTAAAAGTAAGGAAGCACTTCTTCACTGCAAGGACTGTTTGACAGTGGTATAGACAGCCTGGGGGAAGGGGAATGGACTCTCCTTGTTTGGAGACCTTTAAACAGAGGTTGGATGGGCCTCTTTCAGGAGTGTTTTAATTGTATTTTCTTGCATGACAGGGGTTTGCCTAGATGTCCCCTGTAGCCTCTTCAAACTCTAAGATTATATCATTCTATGAATTGCCAGTTTTATCCTTAGATTATATACAACTTTCCATTTGCAAGCCACCTTCTCCTTCTTCTACCACAGACAAGGCAATTGGTTGTGGAATTTTTAGGAACATAGTTTGTTAGTTCTTTTAAAAGAGTATCTATTGTATCAATCAACTAATTATATAATATTATGAACATAGTTAAATCAGTTCTTGTAACTGATTATTTGTTGTAATGAAGTAAAATTGCAATCTTCCTTACCACTTCATAGGCCTTCTCATATCCATCAGGGTTGATTGAAGGGAGAAGATGAATTCTGGTATCCTCAACAAGACGTATAATACGTGAATTTCCAGCCAGATATTCCTGGCACATAAACTGCATTAACAAAAGTAATAGTTCACGTCCAAGCACCTCATTCCCATGAGCCCCTGCCATATATCGAAATTCTGGCTCACCTGTTCAACAGCAATAAAAAAGGTGTGATCAGATTAGCACAAAGCTTGAAAGTAATACATTAGAAGTAGCAACACAAAGGAAAATGGCCAAACATCTGACCAATAGGCTCTTCAAAAAGCCTCAATAAGGAATTTTTTTTAAAAAATGAGGAAAATGTCCCAAGTAAACATTACTTCTTATTCAAGAAGAAAGTAACAATATTACCAGTCCATACAGCAGTAACTTGTTATTGTTAAATATTGTTATTTTTCTTTAGTAAGAAGTAATGCTTTTAACTTTTTCTCATTATTTCAGAGAGGCTGAAATGCTCTCTTGAGGCAATTTGAAGGGACTTTTGTTCAAATGTTTGGCCATTTTCTTACCTTTTAAGGTGATTTTCTTTAAAAAGGAATATAAGCATAGTTTTAAAAGCATTAATAGCAATGAGTCACTTGGGAAGTTTTCTAACATGTTACATAATAATTTTGAAGTAACGGTTCAAACTCTGTATCAGCACACTGAAAAAATGGATTCAACATTTTCTTAATAGTATGGAATAAAAATCTTTTGGTCTGGGCCTAAAGCAAGACAAAATTGAGTGGCACATACCAGTGTAGCGTATTTTCTATACTTCTTCAGTACCATATGTTAGGGATAGCAGCTAGAGGCCTTGGTGCTAAAACTAGTCCCTGTGGACTTTAACTCATATGATTTCAAAGAAGTATCTCCTTCCATGATGGATGTCAATTTTAGAAATATCTCAGTATTTAGGCCTTCAAGATGGCACTCAAGATGGAGCTCTTCCGGTGGGCCTATCCACCTGACCTCCTCAACGGGCCTTAAGTTAAATTAGTATGACTACATGGCTTGGAAGTGGATGTTGATTAGGTTGTTTTATTGACTTTTACAATTGTTGTTTATTAACTTTTATAATGTTCTTATTGTATTTATTGTATTTACTTTACTTGATTGTAATTTTGTATACTGTTGCTCATTTTATTGGTGTAATCCTGCCTCGATCCGTGAGGAGAGGGGGAAATATAAATAAATAAAAAAATATTATTATTTTATTTATAGAAATATCTAACAGCTAATATTTTTGCCCACAAAAAAAAAAAAAAGAATTCATATCTTTTATCACCACTTAGCTTTTCATGGTTTTCATATATTGGATTTTTTTGTTGTTTTTTTTTTTTTTTTTGCAAAAGATTTTGTACAGAGAATAATTTATCTGGTGCAGACTGTAGTTTATTTGGTACAATATACACTGACTGCACTGCAAATACATCCCAAAATGCAAAAATGTCATGGCTGTTGACCATGTTTTGATGGTGTGTCTCGATGTAGTGAGATATACTTTCTCATCAAGGATGAGAACATTGGAAAGCATTGTTTTTACAGTTCTGTACTGATAGCGAAGCAGAGTGAGGACATCTTTTGTGATCTGAACTAAGGCTGTGTCAAAATGCAATTGTTATAGCCATTGATTTTCTATTTATTTATTTATGTTGGTGGGAAGAGGATTTCATTTATATGTTCAGAGGAATTATTGCCACTTATCCCACTTATCCTAACAAGGTGGCCAAGTGGTTCCCTCTTCCTATTTCAAATCCTCCCGACTTATAGTGATGAAGGGGTAAGGTCAGAAACTAGCCATAAGGCCTAAATAAGATAGAGACTGATTGAAGAAAATAGTTTATTAGACATAGAAAATGTTACAATTTCTAGTGATTTCACATTAAGTTAAACATTATGAAATGCCTTACTCACAGGACTCTAATGTATGATAAATGACTTTTAGCAGTTTGATAGGCACTGCCTGCCCCTCTACACTTGGCTGGAGTTAGAATTTGTAGCCCTATTTCTTTGTACAGTGCATTCTGGAAACTTTGTTGTGTTAGGTCAGGGAGAATGCTTAGTCTGTGTTCTGTCCTATGAGTTCTCTACATGTTTTTAAAATTCCCTGTGGGTTGTACTAGTTGTCAGCTGTGTACTTGTAATATGGCATACTAGCATCAGTTGTAAGGCATCTTCCATTCCATGGACTCCATGTTCCAGTGAACAGAAAATTCTAGAATGTAGGTTCACCACTCTGCCACTGACAGGTATCAGTTATAATGTAGTGGTGAGCATAGGATATCATACCATGCCTAAATAAGATGCTTATGAAGGCCCTGTCCTTTAATTACAGGCTATTTCCTTGGCCTTTGAGTAAATATGGTCCTTGAGTGAACATGAAATACAGCATGCTGAAGCAAAAGAAGGGTTGTTTAGGTTTTTATATTGGTTAACTGAATCTAATTTAGTTTGGCTATGCCAGGGAGTAGCTGGGGCAGACAAGACATGGGACTATTTTCCCTCCCTTGACTGGAATCACAAGTTTCTATGTTGCTGGAAAGAACCATACCCAAAACACATATACTGATAACACTTTTTGAGATTTTTGGCATCCCTTTTTATGAAGGCTAGATGATGTGATCTTATTCACCTTTTTGATTTGAGTGCACTGGACTTGTTAAACCGATAAATAGCTGGTGAAGGAGCTGAGTTCACTTGGGAATGTGGTAAGGTGAGAGGACTTTTCAAAGAAAAACTCTTCCCCATATCATAGTTCTGATTTTTTTTTTTTAAAAAAAAAAAGAACAACCCACAAACCCCAAACCCTTTTCTCCATGGTCTCCTATTAGCAATGGCAGGACTCTGCCACAAAATCACATAAAATACAACATGGTTAGAATTCTAAGACATGTAATAACAATGAACAGAACTATCTTCTGCTTCTTGCTGTGTATTCTCCAGATATGCAGAAGACATCAGTAAATATAATTAATAATTTAATATTAATATTTGTTCCACTTTATTAATTTCAAAATAAGAATATATGATTAACATCAGGGGACTGTATGTATCCCACATTTAGGATGGCTTCTATTTATATTCCTGTTCTCTTTTTCTAATTAGAAAAGTATAATCACAATTCCTCTCACTTATATTCAACACCGACTACTTATAGGCACATGCCCTCACTGCTAACTGCTGTAGCCAAGTGGAATATTATATTTTTTTAACTTTCAAATAATAACAACAACACTATCTGGATTCTAATCCTAGTTGGATTCTAATTTTGTCAAAATATAATTCTAACCAACTTCGTGTTCTCCTGGATTGTCCGAAATTTCAACAGCATACAGCTTTAGCCCTTGGTGACTTTTCCCAATATTGTAAATTCTTGTGATATTTGGACACATCTCATTCACCACTTTCATCAACTGTAAAAAGAAGAAAGAAGGAATGAATGCTACTTATATAAAGTGACAGAATGAAGAAGAGATACAAGCTTTTGCCTCAGTGCATGCCAGTTTATCAGCATATGTTGCTTATTATCATTGATCACATGGCTGGGTGCCTCATTATGGGGCTGTAGAGACCGGCATAAAATGCCAGCATCAGGTTGGAGTGGGGGGCTGGTGACCACATGCTGTACACCCTGAATCCACCCAGTGCCGGCATCATACCAACTGACTGACCAACCGCACAGCGGGCAGCATTATGGCACTCCTTTGGTACAGCATTTAGATGCTGCACAACAAAAGGAGTGCTGAAAAGTGCCACCACGGCGGCAAGGGTGGCTTTTTGCCGGCTGGTCAGTGCGATTGCTGCAGCCCCAATCCAGAGCTCAAAGGGGCAGTGGCAAGCTACTCCTTTGGGGCCATCTGTTTAGCCTCATGACTTCAGAGGGAGCAACTTGTGCCAGTGGTGGCAGCACAACAGGTTACATGCTTTGGAATGCTTCACATTTCCCTGCAAAATCCATAGTAAATGGTAAGGGTTAATTTAGGAAGGAATAGGGCAGATTTGGGGTAGAACTGGCATTCTCTTGTGAAGACAGTCTGCATTTGAATTGGGGATTTGGTGCTGCATCATGCATTTATTTATTTATTTATTATATTTATTTATATCCTGCCCTTCTCCCAGGACTGGGACTCAGGGTGGCTTACAACATTAAAAAATATACAATTAAAAACATACAAAAATAATACATTAAAATAGAATTACAGGTTACAGTAAGGGTTGGGGAAAACCAATAAAATTGGCTAGTGCAGAAATGCTCATGAATGAACACTAAAGAAACACTAAATAACAGTTAACTGTTAGTCCACATTTGTTAAAATGATACTTGGCATTTTGCAGAAATTCTGTTTCATTTCAGAAGCTGCAAAAATAAAAGGGGCATATTAAGTAATGTGAAATATTGATTCTCCCTCCCTCCCTCTCTCCCCCTCTCTCTCACACACTTTTTGCTTGTATTTGCAGAAACAAAGCTGTCTCTGATATTATGCCTTCATTGCTATTAAAAAACAGAGGGATAATAAATCATGACCAGAATAAACTTGTCAATAGACTTTTATTATGAGTTCTATGTGGTAATTATTTCTTCTGTTACCATCTTGACAAAAATGCATAAATTCCCTAAAACAACCCATTAGGTTCAATCTCAATGCACACAGTGCTTAGGGCTGCAGAAGACAGTTGATGGCAGATCTAACTCAGTTATAGCTTTTCAAGAGACTATAGTGCTATGGCTTTTCAAGAGACTGTAGTGCTATGGGGCCATTTTATGACAAATTCTCTTTCATATTATCGTCTTACATTCTTTACCACAACTGATTCATCTGTTTATTGACTTCATTTTAATTTCTTGTTTTCACTTTCAAAAAACCCCAGTGTTATTTCCTACTGAATCTTCCTCTCAGCAATAGCAAGTATGTTTCTATATTGCTTCCAGTGAACTAGCACCTCTAAGCAGTTTACATTGTGTAAGCCAACTGCCCCCCCAGCTGGGTACTCATTCTACCAACCTAAGAAGGGATAGAGGAAGGCTGAGTGGACCCTGGAGCCCTGCAGGATCAAACTCACAACCTTGTGGCAGTGAGTGGCTGTAGTACTGGCATTTAACCACTGCTCCTTTTCTTCTCTTTCTTTGTATCCCACTTTTCTCCCAAGTGATTTTATCACATTTAAATCACCACTGCTACCACTGAGCAACTGCAACCCAGTTGCATCCCAGGTCCCAGCCACACTTATCCAGCTGCTTTTTCAAAACAGCAAGCTCCCATTTTGGAAAAGCATCCAGATAAGCACAGCTAGGATTCGGGATGCAGCCGGGTTGCAGTTGCCCAGCAGTAGCGGTGGTGATTTAAATGTGAAAAAATCCGGTAGTAATCTGAAACGCAACTGTATCCCATTGGGGATCAGTCGTGTTATTTGTTAATGTGATAATCTCCTAGGATATTTCCAACCCCTCCTGCCAGGAAGTGAGCCTGCAACCACCAGAAGCTGGACCCCAAATTACTTATGTTACATTAAAGACCCTTATCACTACTTACATTACTAAGACATTATTAAGTTACCTCTCCTTAACTAAGCAGCTTATCTAGGATTCTGGCAATTATTTTATAGGTTTAACATGAAGTAAATTGAGGTACATGCATTGCCTCCTTTAATGTGTTTGTGTGTATATATATATATATGTGTGTGTGTGTGTGTGTGTGTGTGTGTGTGTGTGTGTGTGTCGTGTGTACACTCACTGACACAGAAAGAAAGTTAATCCAGTCCTAATTCTCATATTTCTTAAGAGATTATCACAGCACTAATTAAACCAGTTTAGCTGAGTTGGCTTAAAATTTGAAGCAGGCAGCATCCTGATTTTATCACAAGGATTTTGCCACCGAAATTGTTGCCCGGATACAGCCTGGGTCCATCCCCACTCCCAGGGCTGCTCAGCATGGTTTTTTTCAAAGCTGGGAGTTTTCTGACTGAAGGAAATGGCCACCAGAGTGAGCCTGGAAATAAGGATGGACCCAGGCTGCACTTAGGCAGCAATTTTGGCGGCTAAATCCTTGTGATAAAATCAGGATGCCACCCGATTTAAATGTTAAGCTGGCTCAGCTAAATTGGTTTAATTAGTGCTGCAATAATCTCCCTAGACTTGTTGCATCATAGTTTGCAACATTTGGGCTGTGTAGAATTACTATCATTCTGCTGAATGGCACCTTTACAATAGTGTTCTCAAGTGACTCAGTGATCAGAGAGCATTAGCAACTATGATGGAGAATTTAGCTCTCACTGACCAGTTACAGTTATTGTCTTTGTTTAATCACATCTCTTTTTAGTCTTTATATAAGACCAGAGGAAATAATTTTCTCCTGCTTTAAGCAGTTCATTTCCCAAATATATTCCAAACCTGACCAACCTGTCTTTGCACAATTAGGACCTAAAATGCATTTAGCTTTATTGTTCTTGACACTAATTATGCCAATTGAATTTCTAGTCATCTAATCTGTCTGCTGGAAATATAGGCCATGAAATCTCTGGTGAGCACAGTGCTTGATTCAGTACACAATTGCTCAATAAAAGATGAATGATGACTCACTCAGTACAAACAGGCTGAAGATTCAGCATTCTCAAAAAGGATTCACATACCTCATGTTCAAACGTATTATCTTTATATATTTGAAAAATAAGATAGGGAAGAGATATTTTTAGCACATTCTACACCTACATCTATGGTGCTATAAATCTCGACATTTTTCCCTTGCTGTATGGTTAAAGCTAAAGGAACATAATTGCACTTGATACGTCTAAATATAGACTGGTGATGATTAATGCTCCTTTGATCATCTGTGTGGCACAAATCTTCTGCTTCCAGCCACACTATCTGTCAACTCAGAATGAAATACTGCTCCCATTAACTAGTGTAAACTTACAGCTACAGAAAAGTAAGACAGGTAACTTTCCAAAGGATAGCCTTTTGGCTAAAGAGCAAGATATAAATACATCATCATCATCATCATCATCATCATCATCATCATCCTAACATATTTCATAGAATTGCCCAATCTACACCATACTTCATTTTCAGAGCTTATTATTATAGTGCCCTGCAAGCAGAGAAAAGGGATGTTCTTTCTGTTTCTGATTTAGATCATTTTTACATTTACTCATGAATCTGT
>JAIPUX010001880.1:43067668-43078329 GCA_020142125.1 Phrynosoma platyrhinos | reverse complement strand
GTCAAATCTGATTACAGAGCTTTCAGGAACAGCACAACTGTATATCATACCTTATCTTCTTGTGTTTTAAAGGCAAACAAAGCAGCTTAATTTGTGAGTTCTATCTTAGTTCTCTTGTTCTCTCTTAACCCACTCAGTTGACCAGTCAAAACAAAGAATTTACTAGCTCTGTCTTATCTCTATCAGATTAAAAAAGAGATCCTGGTGGTAGGAGCCATCACAATCCTACCTGTTAGTGTAAAGCCAGTGTACCTATCAAGGTTTATCTTCAGACTCAAGTCTACTGGTGCCTTCACCTCTTAAACACAGGCATTTCTCCAAAGTGTATCTGGTATTTTCCCTAAACTTACATTAAAGCTGAAGCAAGTTTTCTACCAATCCACCCACCTACAGCACTAACTGCTTGAATGAAATCTTATGCTATATCTTACATTCTGAAAATAATAGGCTAAATTCTATATTTTTAAATGTACAGTATATTCCCAGACTGAAAAGTTGATAATAAACTATAATTGGCCTGCAACAGAATGGTTGTTGGGAGGAGAGGTTGGGTGCAAAGGTATTTCTGTCTTTTATAAATAAAAATACAATTCTGCAATAAATGTAAAAGAGCCTTTTGAAATGACAGACATTTCAATAATGGAAAAATCATTCTGGAAGTTGAATTACAGTACAGTCACCACCACCACCACCACCACCCCGTTCTCACAGACTTGAAGTCCATGGTTTTGCATATTCACAGAGGGGTGACCTCTGCTAAAATCAATGGGGTGCACCCCCATGGGTGCCCCCATTTAATCCTATGGGGCTTGAATATTGGCGGATCTCCATTTTGTGGGGTGGGGTTCCAGAACAGATCCTGCAAAAATGGAGGGCCAATTGTAGTTGGAAAACCAGCCATCTTTATGCAAATAATAAACTTATCAAAGCTATTTTTGAGCTCAGAACAGTTAAAAAACAATGTTTCACCAGTCAGTTTTATTCATAAACAAGATGTAAGCTCACTTTTAAGGTGAACCAGAAAAGAAAAGTACTGTGGATTTGTTTAGAGCTTCCTGTCTGACCAACTGTGTTCATTTGGAATCCATTTAAGTTCAGGAACTTGCAATTAATAATACCTTATTTTGTCTTGAAGTTGCTTTTTCTCTTCTTCTTTTTTTTTTTTTTTTTGTCAGACAGCTTAGCTTCAGGAAGGATTATTATCACACTGTGTCTGTATGACAAGTTGCTTGGGGCAATGGTTGGAGTATTTGAACTGGACAGTAGAGATTAGTTCATGAATAGTAGCTGCTTTGGGAAAAGTTCAGTTACAGGGTTGTTCTATATATTTTATTACTGTGTACTCAGTATAAAGAGGCATCCTATATACTAGTAACAAATTTTAGTGTTTAGGTTTAGATCCTTTTGTTCTCAAAATAGTTGTAACTTCACACTAGATGGTGATACTGGCAGCTTCAGGGATACATAAAAATTCACAAAACTGCCAAATAAAATAAAATCAAAATTAAAAACTGTCTAAAGAAAGAAAGCCCCACTCCAGTAGTGACTACTGGGCATGCTAGCCATCTTGGAAGATTGACTTCTATAGTGAGAACAGAAAGGGAGGGGAAATGTAATAGAGGAGCTCAAAAATCATATGACTTGGGCTGGTTGGAATGCTAAGCCACAGCAAATCTCAGTTTAACATACTGTTACAAATCCATGTATGATAAATACTAACTTACCCAAACGTTTAAGCTTTAGTCTTAAGCATTTACAAAGATCTATATATGATAGCAGCATGGTAAGCCCTGAATTTGGAAAAGTTTAGAACTTGTAGAATTCCCCAGCTAAAAACTCTAACTTTTCCAAGTATTTTGGTATATCTTAAATTAGAGATGTAGCCTGAAGGACTACAGACCTACTTGGAGATACCCCTAGACCAACGTGGAACTAGGAATGAGTTACAATTTCATTGCAATTCATTTTTATAAGAATTTACTGAAAACCAAAAATAACAATAGCAATAGCAAGTACATTTTTATACTGCTTATCAGTGAATTAGCCCCCCCCTAAGCAGTTTACAATGTGTAAACCAATTGCCTCCAACGAACTGGGTACTCATTTTACTGACCTATGAAAGGATAGAAAGCTGAGTGGACTTTGCAGCCTTACCTGGGATCGAACTCACAACCGTGTGGCTGCAGCACTGGCATGAAACTACTGTGCCAGCAGGGCTCTCTAATATCTTCATGTTTGGAACAGAAAGGGCTTGAGTTTTTAAATAATAATAAGACTAAAAATAATTGGAAGAAAATGTTTCTTTTCCCTTAAAAAAGAAGTGAAAAGGTGAGCAGCTTCATCTTCCATAGAAACAAAAGGGTAAGAACTTTTGACATGATAGAGCCAATGAAGTTATGTTGTTCATCAGATTAATCTGATAAGCCACCAATTTTGCAGCCTGTACAAATATGTAGCAGTCACAGTTGCCAGACTTCAAGGTCTGGCCTGAGTCTCCAATTTTCATGGGTCATCTCCAGTCAGGAAATGAGAGTACAAATTCTCCAGGTTTAGTGAGCTCAGCTCCAGACAAGAAGAAAAGATTGTGGGCAAATCTTCCACTCAGCTATTAAAGCAGCAGCTTGATACAATTTGAAGGCTTAAATCAGTGGTTCTCAAACTTTTTCTCTCCGGTTCTCCCTTTACTTCCGCATGCACATGTTGAGACCCCTTCCTGCTTTAGGTAGTAAATGAGATTTTGCCTTTGGAAAGAGCAAAGGGAAAGGAAAGATTACCTTTACTCTTTCCAAAGACAGTAATGATGGATTTTCCCCTTGGAAAGAGTAAAGGGAAAGGAAAGGGTTAACTTTATTCCTTCCAATAACAGAAATGAGAAATTTTCTCTTGGGAAAGAGCAAAGTGGAAGGATAGGGGGGAGTAAACTTTGGTTCACCCCTCCCAAACTGCTGCAACATGCACACACAGCCCCAGCCTCCTCACTCCACCCTGACACTCAATTCCTTCTCTTCTTCTCACTCCCTACCAGCAGCCTGACCTGAAGAAAGGCTGAAAAAATATTCCAAGAACCTCTCCTCTCTGGAGGGCCACCTAATCCACATCTGAGGCTAACACTCCCCATGAGAAACTGTGACGCTCACCTGGGGAGGTGCCCTTTTGAGAACCTAGACTAGACTAGAGCTTAATTGATTTGTTGCTAAAGCTTGCAAAAACACTCCAGAGGGCTCTGTTTCTTTTCCCTTAAAAAGGTACTGGGTGTACACTGCCAAATTAAAACAATTTGACACCACTTTAATTGCCATGACTCTAGTTTCAAAAATCCTGGGCTTTGTAGTTTGGTGAGGTATTCAACCTGGTCTGTCACAGTGCTCTGGTGCCTTACCAAAGTACAAATCCCAGGATTTATTTATATATTTATTATAATTGTTTTTATTTGTTTTATAACAACAGTACAAAATAAACAATAAATAAACAACAAATAGCCTTGGAGGACTGTAGGTAAACTTGCATAATAGCTATCTTTTGTGGAGTAATAACAGTAACAAAGTCCTAAAGACATCACTCAGATTTGCTAGTTGATGAAGCTGGGATGAAAGTATCTTCCTAAAGAATAGCTTGATGAGTAGGAGGACGAATAGCAAATGAGTTGATGTAATCAATAAACACTGACCAATCATCAGATAGAGTCATGGCAGTTATAATGGTGCTTTACTTCTGCAATTTGGCTACACCCTTAGTTTCCTCCATCTTTCCTAGTAGTTGTTGCACCATGGCTCATACTCCAGTCTTCTTGGCATCCACCTTCTGGTTAGAAGTAAGTAGGCTAGATTAAGGAGATTATCATATGGAGAAATGCTTCTGCGATAGATGTGGAATTGTAAAGACAAAACCAGGATTTATCACACACGCTGGTGGCCAGGCAAGTGCAACCCTTCTTTATCCCGGACCTCAGCTGTGCTAATTCAGCTGATTTTCAAAAATAGGAGTCTGCCATTTTTGAAAAGCTGTGGGATAAGTGCAGCTCAGGTCTGGGATGCAGACGGGTTGCACTCACCCGGCTGCTGGCACGTGTGATAAATCCTGGTTTCATTTTTACAATCTCACATCTATCGTGGCAGCATTTCTCCATGCAACAATCTCATAAGTGTCCCTTATTCCATCTCCCTACATGAGAAGGAATAATCCCCTCACACCTGGCTGTGGGCAGAGCTCATTTAGCTAAAATTTCCCTTAATGTCCAAGCACAAACAATGTGTGTTTGAACAATAAGCTGTGAGCAATTGTAGTTGGAGGATAATAAATAATGCTTCCTGACATCATCAAGGGCTATCTCTAGGCCTGGGATGATCCTGAACTGAGAACCCTAATAGCTGTATTAACATTACTTTGATTTTAGTAACACCATCACTTTCAGTTGCTTGAATAGGGAGGTTCCCTGAAGAAATAACATAGAACCAATGAAAGCATTACTTTCTGCATGTGCAAGCTCTTTCAGACATTTGGATGAATGTACATGTGTCACAGTCTTAATCAAAATGGTGAAGAGGATGTGAAGAAAAAAGAACTCAATGTGTGCTGTATGGTAGAAGGATAGAAAAATATTATATTTTAGGACTTAATGAATGAGATGATGAAAATGATAAGGGTAATGATAATGATAATGATAATAAATGAAAAGATGAGAAAGTAAAAGCAAATAGATTTTAGAGGATTTGAATGCTGATGTAGAATGAATAGTGTTACAAGGGGAAAATGTGTAGATGGATATGATGTTTTGTTCTTTCATTTGGGGGTTGTTTTTTTCATTCTTTGCTATGCTTTGTTGGTCTTGTTTGTATTATGTGTACTAAAAGGTAATAAAAATATATTTTTAAAAAAACTTTCCTAATGGTTACACCTAAAAAGCTTTGAAGAAAATCAAACTCATTTATTAGACCAGACTGAGTTTTCATTTTGTGGTTGTCTGCTCGGTATAGCTTGGTATAGCTATTATTAAAAACTATTTAATAATAATAATAATAATTTCTATTTATATAAAATGTATATAATTTAAATGTGTTCCCAAAGTGGGGAATTGGGTGGGGTTTTTTAAAAAAAAAGTTCAAAGACCTGGGTTTTCTAGACCTTCATAATATTCACAATATTAGGGGCCCCTGGTGGTACAGTGCTTAAATGTCTATACTGCAGCCACTCACAGCCGCAAGGTTGTGAGTTTGATCCGAGGGGCTCCAAGATCCACTCAGCCTTGCATCATTCCATAGGTCGCTAAAATGAGTACCCAGCTTGTTGGGGGCAATTACCTTATACAATTTAAACTGCTTAGGGCAAGGGTACACAACCTTTTTGAGCCGGGGCTCGGGTTGCTGTCCCTCAGACAATGGGGGGGGGGTGCGAAGCACAATAAATAAATAAATACATAAATAAATAAATACATAAATATTAAAATTTAAAAATTAGAAAAATATTTAAAAAATATAAAATATGCATGCACTCTGTCAGCCTCAGAAAAGCCATGGCAAAACTCCTGTGGAGATTTTGCCAAGAAAACCCCAAGAACAAGTAATAACAATAATCAATATCATCATGGCGGGCAGGGGCGGGGGGCAGCAGTGGTGGTGGCAGGACCAGCCTGGGGCTGGTCCAAAGGCCTCGGGGGGGCACATCCAGCCCCCGGGACTTAGGTTGCCCACCCCTGGCTTAGGGAGTGCTTAGTTCACTGACAAGTGGTATCATCATCATCATCATCATCTTTATTTATATTTCCTGCCTCTCCCTATGGATCGAGACAGGATTACATCAATAAAAATATGATACAAATACAAAAATACATTTGATAAAATATTAACATTATTAATAATTCAATAAAATAGCCAGTCATCATCAAAACACCCAAAAAACCATACAATCAACCAGAAGTGGTGGATTTTAACTTAAAGTCTACTATAGGATATCAGATGTCACAGAGCTCAGGTGGTAAACCTGATTAGTTCAAAGTGATATGCATATTCTCCATTCCTATTCTCTAATGTTTGCAGCCATTCTCAAAAGGCTTACAACAACCTCCCACAAACCAGAACGCATCCAGCATAGTGGGGTGTGTAGTCCAACACAATTGGAGAGCACCAGTTGTAAGAGGTTGACTTAGGGGCTCTACAGATGGCTCTTAAGGGATGGCTCTGTGCTGCCCCTGAAAGTGCTGGATCAAGGTCACAGCAACCGCAAGCCATGCCCCTGATCTGGTACTTTGCCGTTCCAAAAAGAGCTGGCAAATGCTGCTCCTTTCTGGAGTGGCAAACAGCCACCCTTGCTTTTCTGTGCTCCTTTGGCGCAGCATGTCTAAACGTTGTGCCAAGGGAGTGCCCTGACTCTGTTCGGGTGGGCGGCATGAGGACAATGTGTAGGCGGAGATGGGGCAGCCGGCGTGTGGTCACCAGACTCCAACTCCACCCCGAGACCAGCCCTTTTGGCCAGTCTGTACAGCAGGGGTAGGCAACCTTTCCCCTTTAAGGGCCAAGGGACTTCAGCTCCCAGAAACCTCAGCCATGTTGTCCAATAGTCCCATGTTGACGAATAGCTCCTGGGATTCTGGGAGCTGAAGTCCCTCGGCCCTTAAAGGGGAAAGGTTGCCTACCCTGCAGTACAGGCTCTTAGAGACTACAGAAGAACTTCACTTGTTAAAATGACATAACAATTACATAAAACTCCTTACTCCATCAAGGGGTTGAGCAGATGGACTAGGATAGTGCAGGCTGAACCAATGTTATTCTGGCCCCAATGTTCACACAAGTCAGTCCCTGGCTTGGTGTGAAAATGGGTGGGTGTCTATATACAGGTCCCATGCCAATCTGAGATCCACTACTAAATCATGCACCTTGCCTTGCTGTGCCATTGCTGGTACAGAGAAGCACCCAGCCACTGCATCTGATGCAGAAACAGGGCACCTGGATGAGCTTACATGGCCAGGTGCCCTATTTCCATGTCAGACATGGGGGGCTTCTCAATACCTGGAACACAGTGTGGCAAGGTAGGGCACATAGGGGGCTATGTAAACAGATGGGGTTTGCTGTGGAGTTTATAGGAAGTTCCACAGCAAACCAGGGATTAAACTGCCCTTGGGTAAAGGCTCTTTATCCCATGATCAGGCCAAATTTACTAGATTCATGTCTGATCTATCAGGCCCAATCCTGTCCTGGGGTTTTGGCCTGTACCATCTGAACTAGACAATGCAATGCTGGAGAGAAGGGGCCTTTTGGCCCTTGCAGACAATTCCCAAGATGCAACTAACTCCAGTGCCTCCTAAAATGTATCTGCACTACATGGGTACATTGGCCTGATAACTCTCTAGCTATAATTCCATTTTATTAATTCATGGTACGTGTAGTTTGGAGAGATACTAATAATTCTGTGCTAAAGAACTCCAGCACTGTAAATCAAAGGTGTAGGCTAGAGCTCTACCAAGGATGGGGACATAGAATGAAACTGATGTAATTGTCCAGTTGTCCAGATATATACCTATTGACAAAATTATATAACAGCAGTATTTGCATACAGTCTTTTGGACTGACCATTTTCACACACAGATACTATTTGGCCTTTATCATTATTCTACAATTGCTCACTACTGAATTATACAAATATCTTTACACATAATTCCTGGTGAAATAGCTCAGGACATTTGCTATTTGCTCTGTAAATATACTTTGTGCATCTGCTCCCTGCTTGTGATACTTTTGCTCAAGCTTGCATAACAGACCTGGATAGACCTAGTAGACTTTTCTGCCTGACAATACATGCATTCCTCAATATTTACTGATAGCTTTGGTGACTGAAGCAGGATAGGAACTTTCTTTTTCTTTCCAATGGCTAAAGCTTAGCAGGAGGTTACCATTTTAAATCCTTTCATTGTTTTTATGCCAAATACCTTGCATTTCATTGTCTTTAGTATTTTATTTATTTTTATATTCATTGCTACTTAAAAATAAATCCAAATTAAGTGAATGGCAGGTGGACTGGAAACTGAAAAACAAAATTATTCTAATGTGAGCTGCCACTTAAGATTACCAATGCTGTTTAAGCAGTATACATATGTTTGATTTTCATTGGTGGTTAGAGTTTTCAGCTGGCCTTCTCAGGTTTAACCTCCAGAAGGAAAGTGATTTTGGCATGCAGCCACTATTGATCTCTACTGGAGCCACCAGCAAGCATTACGTCTCTCAATGGAAAATAATTGCCAATTCTTAAAAAAAAAAAGTGACTGACCCTTTGCAAAAAGAAAACAGAAAAAATGATACCTCAACTATAGCAGTCCTCTCCTCACTCCCTGAATTCTGAGGTTTTCATAAAATAAATGTTACTCTTAACACAATTACATGAAAGAAATAACAAATGAACATAACAAATATGCCACTGGTGAAATGCACAATGTCTGGGTGAAATCCAGTTTTATTTCCATTGTGGGTGAAGTACTGTAGCACTAACAAATACAAAGTTAAACTAGGTATGCAGAAAACATCTGGATAACCACTCAGGCTTAAGTGTAGCACTTTTAGACAGATTTTTTTTTAAAAAAAAAACCTTATGGACATTGAGGTAAACAATTTTAAAAATCAAGCCTTAGCTTTCAAGGGAAATTATGGAATACTTTGGCTGGCTCTTCGTAACTACTGCTGCATAAAAAAGTAAAAAGTCAGAACAAAATCAAGATAAATTTTAGTGATGCAATAATCTCAGAGAGTAGCTCATGATGAATAATATCAGGTGTTGATTAAAGTGCCAGTTGATCTTTTTATTATACCACAGTTTTTCTCATACTTTTAACTGAGGCAGCAATTGTAGACATGGATTCTATAAACAAATCATACTGAAATATGCTTATGGTGGGTGCCTTAATATCAATCTGAAGGCAATATATGGGAAAGATTAATATCTGAAACAAATATTATTCTTCATAATCTACTTTATTCTTTCTTTATATGGCCAAATATATATTTTTCTAGTGCCAGGATTCATCAACATTTAAAGGAATACTGTATCTTCCAGCTATGGAGTATAAATAAACAACACAGTCAAAGAAGCTACTAGCCTTTCTGAAAAGACAGGTCCTTAAATGACAGTAAATTCTTTTCAGCCAGATGATGGATTCAAGTTTCTGCTTGTGGTTTTATTTATTTAGACATTCATTCTAAGCAGATATTCAATTGTGAGGTACATTCAGATCTTCTAGAAAAGCATCACAATGAAGATGCATATACGTATCCACATATTACTCTTCCTTCATATCAGTTTCTTGGGGCAGAGGTCCCATCCACTCATCTTGCTTATATTATGTTATAAAAAGTAACATGTACATTGAAGATGTAACAATAATAAGAACAGTCACAGAACAGGAAGGAGAAAGAGGAGGAGGATAATTTGCTAAAAGAAATTATAATGATTTTTAAAAGTAGCTTGTATTAATGGATTAGGTTATTTACATGACCTTTCTCTCTTACACCCTAGCTCAGAGTTCTTTAGTCAGGGTCCCATGGAACACTAGGGTTCTTTGAGAATTTGTTAGGGATTCCACAAAAGATTGTGATTTAAATAATAATAGTAATAATTTTGAGGTATAGATATAATATTTTGATGCAGGGATTCCTCTTTAGTTGTTATGTGTACGGACTCCCTAAAACCTGAAAATTGTTTCAAATGTTGCTCCAGGCTGCCCTCGACTGTAGGATCTACATGAAAATATACAAAAATTTAGTCAGATCCCATCAAACATGGAGAACTAATAGAACTGAATGCTTTTCAAAAGCAGTTCCACAGTTCTTGTATTAGAAATGTTGTTGTTATTGTGTGCCTTCAAGTTGTTTCTGACGCATAGCAACCCTAAAAAAAAATCTATCACAATTCTATTTATTCTTGGCATTATTTGTTCAGATGACACTTGTCCCTCATTATCTTCCTCTGAGGCTGAGTTGGTTTTTGTTTGTTTGTTTGTTTGTTTTTTATTTGACCAAAGTGATCCAGTTGAGTTTACATGGCAAAGCAGAGATTTGAATCCTTGTTTCTTGGAGTCGTAGTCCAATATTCAAACCACTATGCCATGCTCGCTCAACATTAGCAATATGATAAATTAAACATGGCTTGTTATGATTCCTCAGAAATTCATTTTTGTCTACTGACAACCCAAGCAATTTCTGAAAATGTAGTATCATGGATGGCTTCAATTATTTGATGCTGTTGTCCTAGAACAGGAGTCAAATAATGCAACCATTTGTACCAATGTGACATGTCTTTACATTTCTTCTTGACAACAATCAGTAACATTCCTCTTGACCTCTTTTTGGTTTTACTATAACACATATGCAAAAATCCTATGGATGTAATGCAAGGCCATCAAATCAATAGCAAAAACAGTAGCAATGAAGATAGTCAGAAAGTGTATTGATGGCATAAAAAGGTAAAGGTATTCCTTGTTGACAAAGTTGTCAAGTTGTGTCTGACCATAGGAGGCAGTGTTCATCTCCGTTACTAAGCCAAAGAGCCAGTATTGTCATAAACTACTCTGTGATCATGTGGCCAGCATGATTGAACAGAATGCTATTTACCTTCCCATCAAAGTGGTCCCTATTTACATGCATTTGCATGCTTTCGAACTGCTAGGTTGGCAGAAGCTGGGA
>JAIPUX010001880.1:43032878-43050960 GCA_020142125.1 Phrynosoma platyrhinos | reverse complement strand
TAAGAGGGAAACTGTCATACTGAGCAGGATCTGTTTGATTTTACATTAATGTATACTATAATATCTATAATCATGCTACACCCAGGTGTGTGCTGTTATACTTATTTAGGGTGGTTTGGTTTTTTTTAGAATTCTGTACCTAAATCCAGAGTATTTTCTGCTTTAAAAAGTACAATTTTATAAGTTCTTCTTCATTAGTAACTTCTGCACTTGAGCATAACCTTTGCATCACACCCTCACATCACTCAGTCAGACACCTTATGAAGTCACAGGTGTCCTTTTCATTTGTGAAAAGTTACAGGTTATGCCTACTTTAAAGGGCCTGTGACTTTCACAGAATGGCTTGGTTCTTAATCCTGGCTCTACTCACTTTATTTAGACAAACAAAACACAAGCATTCACTTGGGCTATAGAGAGTACAAAAGTGTAAAGAAGACTGAACTGGCTAGGTCAAGAGTCTCCTTAGCGTTTATAGATTGAGTATGCCTTATCTGGTATTCTGAAATCTGAAATACTCCAAAATCCAAAATTGTCCACATGGATGGCAAAAATAGTGATGTCTTTGCTTTCTGATGGCTCAGGGTATGCCAACTTTGTTTCAAGCACAAAATTATTAAAAATAGTATGTATAAAATTATCTCCAGGCTATTTGTATAAAGCTTATATGAAACATAAATTAATTTCATATTTAGACTTGGGGTCCACCTCCAAGATATCTCATTATGTATATGCAAATATTTAAAAATCCAAAAAAATCCAAACTCCCAAACTCCCAAGCATTTCAGATAAGAGAAACTCAACCTGTAATATAAATAAAATCTCCAATATATTTCACAGGGACAACAACAATTTGTCATAGTCAGGAAATGTATCTCAGTCAACCTAAAAAGAACTGCAAAAAGTCTGTGGCACTTTACCCACTCTTTTTTTTAATGGCATAAGCTTTTGTGGTCTATAGATATATTGACTAGAATACTGTTAGGGAATTATGAATGTGTAGCCATCCTGGTTACAGTGGTGGTAATAATAATAATAATAATAATAATAATAAGTAAATCCTGTCTCACTCTCTGTCTCTCTCTCCTGTTGATTGGGAAATGGGCTAATATTCCCAACTTGCCATGAACAATCTCTGGAGTCATAGAAGCAGGAGTCCTTTCACATTTCCCCCTCATGCCAGATATGGCTCATGGGAGCCAGTTGCTTCCCAATTGACAGGGGAAGAGACCTCTGTTGATCACAGTGGTTACTGTCTGATAAGTGGAGATCAGGGTATTTTCACAGCCTCTAAAGGCCAAAACATATGGCCCGTATAGCCCTGGGCATAGCATTTACATGCACCATGTCCCCAAGCCAGGCAGAAGCCAGGCTGCCAATTACCTGCCAGTCAGCTTCTCTCCCACTTGGGGGTGTGGCGCTTAGATGCCACTTTCCCAGAACCAGCTTTTTCGGAGGAAAAGCTGGCGTTTAGGAAGAAGGGTAGGCTTTTTTTCTGCCCTAAAAAGGAACAGATCTTATCTGCTCCTTTTTGGGGTGGAATCTAGATGGATTGGGGCTGAGCATCTATTTGCCCTGGCCCCGATCCAGCCTAAAAGGGATAGGTGTAAGTCACCCCTTTTGGGTTGTCTGTATCCCCCCTTAGGGCTGCTGCTGCACTGCAGATTTAATGCAGCTTGACACTGCTTTAACTGTCATAGCTCCATCCTCTGGAATTCTGGGGTTTGTAGTTTGTTGTGGGCTAAATATCTCACAAAATTATGAATCCCAAAATTCCATAACACTGAGCCATGGCAGTGTCAAACTATTAATTCTGCGATGTAAACTTGGGTCTATGGAGGGTTTGTGAATATGAAACAATCATGAGTGCATCATTCTGAGTTATGCATTTGTATCTGCCCAACAGGATTGCATCCATTATTTTCAATGAGTTTTAAATAATAACAGATTTTACACTGAACAATGGAACAAACTAACAATTTTTTTTTTCTTTTTGGTCTGTCTGAAATCATGTGTCCTCTTCAGATTGGTTTGAGGCTTAATTTTGTTTGTACTCATGGACTAACACAACTTCTGCTCTTCTATTTTTATCTGCACTTTACACAATAGTAACCATGCCAAAGTGCTTAAAAGAGTGAATATGAGAGAGGGTTGTCATGAACTTGTTCAGCTGGCCCCTTTGATCCAACATGAGACATTAACCCTGATCCTAAATTCAGTTCTCTTCCCTCCTCCCTTTATTTATTCTCTCTCTCACACACATATACACACACACACAGAAGTAAATATTTTCCTTTGAATTATGTTCAGACCACTATTCTCACCAATTCACCACATACAGATCTGTTACTAGAAAGCCCATTCTGGGGTTGATGCTTCTACTAATGAAAGGACATCTAGAATATGCTTGAGTGGTGGTTTGAATTCAGGGTCAGGGAGAATCTTCACTCCTTTTTTCTTGACAGGAAACTTAATTATGAGAGAGGGAAAGTCTTCAAAGATTGTGTCTGGAGAGCGAGAATGTCAATATCAAGATACTTGGAATAGAGCCTAGGAGTGATTCTGTCATGATTTGGTGGCAGATAAAGCAGAGTGTGGCATCTGTTGCTCAGCAACTAATGATATGAACACTTCTTTGCCAAACACACCAAGGCTGCAGATGAAGCTTTTGCTCCCAATGGCTTCCAACACTGGAAAAAATCTCTGGCAAGATTTCATAGCCATTAGAATTTCAGTCTGCACCTTGCAGCTGTCCAGGCTCCAGGGAAATGTCATGATATACTTCACAGTTCTTAGGGACTCCTCCAAATATGCTTTGACCCTCCTACAAAATACTTGGTTAAGATTCTGAAGTGACAGGAAGAAAATTGTCACTATTTTTAAACTATTTCTCAGAAATGGAGATATTGTACTGCAGCTGTTTTATACCTTGCAGTGGTTCAAAAGCAACAATCAAACGAACACCCCCCATGATGCTCTAATTTAGTCAATTTCATTTTGTTATGTTACCTTCCTGAATAAAGAAGGAAACTAGTTATTTGCAATTGATCGGTTAAGCAGATTAAAAGGTCCCTCTAGAGTCTCTTCTGTTTTACTTTCTTAATGTAAAATTTGTGTACATTTATTCTTTTGTGCAGAGACTGGCCAGTTTAGTCATTGGACATGTACATATGTTTGCAGTAACCACCCTAGAAGCAAACTTCAAAAACAGGATACAATAGGATTCCACTCAGATACCACTAGAACCACTGGCCATACCCACCTTCTATTAGGTCTAGCTCAGCCCTCCCCTTGTCAGGAAACTGATAGGTTTATATATCTGTTGGCATAGTTAACTCACAATCACAGATACCCAAAATTGCCCTTTTTATAACCTAAGGCAGATCTTCTGTGCATAATTCTGGAAGGAAAACACAAGCCACCATCTGATATTGAAGCCAAGTACACATTTGGCAGTGTGCTTAGCCAAGCACTCTCCTAAAAGTACAAGTAACAGGTACTTAAGAAACTACCAAAGCCTTTCTTTTTTGCAAGGGTGGATCTGCATGAAACGTGCTAGGCCCCAAAAGCTTTTATAAATAACCATGTTTTCACCTGGCACTGGAATGACAACAATGTAGGGACCAATTGAGCTTCTGCATTGTTGTTGTTGCTCTTGTTGTTGGGTGCCTTCAAGCCATTTCTAACTTATGGCGACCCTAAGGCAAACCTATCATAGAGTTTTTTTGGCAATATTTCTTCAGAGGGGGTTTGCCCTTGCCTCCCTCTGAGACCGAGGGCCAATGCAGATGGCTTGTTTGAGGTAGCTCTGGGCCACCCCTGGGAAAGGCAATTTAGGACCGTGGCAACCACACACCACAGCCCTCCTATTTGCTGCTCCCAAAAGAGCAGCAAGAGGGCACCCTGACACTGTGTGCCATGCAGAAAGCCGCATGGTATCGGGGTGGAGTCGGGGCAGAGTCAAGGTGGCCAGTGTGTGGTTGCCGTGCCCCAACTCCACCCCCAGGCTGGCCTAAACTGCCAGTCTGTATCGGCCCTGAGTATGACTTGCCCAAGCTCACCCAGTAGGTTTCTTGGCTGAGATGGGATTCGAACCTTGATCTCCCAGTGTCTTAGTCCAATATTCAAACCACTACACCACTCTGGCCCTCTGTAGGGGAAAGTATTCCATAACTGGTGCTTCAGCAGAGAAGGCTCTCTCCCACATCCTCTGACAGCATATTGCCCTGACTCATGGAACACAAATGAGAACCTTTCCACTAGACCTCCAACCTTAAGCAGCCATATGTAGAAAGAGGCACTCCTTCAAGTACTGAGGTTCCCAAACCATTTAAGGCTTTAAATGCCATTGCTGGGTTCTTGAATTCAGTCCAGAAGCATATCAGCAGCAAGTATAATTTAGTGTCATACTGGTATGGAAGCCTACCTTCCCTCCATGTTTTTGGAATTTCCTGGATTTTCTTCACAAAAGTGTTGTGTTTTTTTAATGTAGTGACGGGGAGCATGTGTCCTTCCAGATGCTATAGGACTGTAACTCCCAGAAGCCCTAGCCAGCATACTCAAATTTGAGAGGAGATGGGAGCTGCTGTCCAGCACATCTGGAGGGCCACTCTTTGTCCATCCCTATTTTAAAGGATGAAAGATACTGTTCTCTTCCTGAACACAGCTGCAGCATATTCTGTTCACAATGACAGAACTATCACTTAAGTTTGTTGAAAACATTTGTGGTGAACATTATCATTATCAGAGGAAAGGAGCCTGTTTCCTTTCCATTTGTATCATTGCTTCGCATGCTGGCAAAACAACACTGAGATAATGATCAGCATGGTCTTTCTATTCCAAACATGAAAATGTTGAACCAAACATTTAGAATATTTAGAAAAGCTTGACTGTTTACTCATCATTCTTTAAATGAGTTAAATGCTCCTTTGCACTTTTGGGTTCAGCTTCTTGAGTGAGTGCCAAACGCTTCTGCTGCTGTTGCTGCTAAACACATTTAAAGCTGAGCTTCTGTTATTTTGGCAGAGTTGAAAGGAGGAGTTTCCAGTAAATGTGTTCTCATGAGATTTCCCTTCCAAGTTTTCAGACTCAAAAGAGGTCCAGTTAATATATAGATAACGTACTACAAGCTAACTTATAAATTGATATTTTTAAGATTGCTAGTATTCTTATATCTTGGCTCAGAAACATAACTGTATGATGCCAACAAAATGGAAACTCTGTCATCAAAACAACCCAATGAATCAGCTGATTGACATCTAATCCTGAATGAGTGAACTTCTGCCTGCACAATGAGATTTCCCCCCTCTTCTTCCTCTGATGTCCTTCAAGCTTCTCCAGCAGGTCCTCTAGGGCAGATTTTGGGGCCACACTGAAAGCTTCAGAGAGCAAGGTGATCCAGTCCACACACAGTTACATGCAGATTATCCCAGAAGAGCTTAGAAAAGTGACTTTTTGGACTACAACTCCCAGAACACTCCCCCCCCCCCAGCTGCATGATCAATTGCTTTCTTTCTTTCAAACAATTATGAAATTTCTAAACTCTATATCAGTTGATACATTATTCTCACTTTTGGCTGGTTTAAACCACGTTGGTTTAAACCAAATTACTTTTCTGAAAAAGTAGGCAAATTACTTTTCATAAGAAAAAGTTCTAAGTTTTTAATGATCTAACAAGTAATGGAGTAATGAAGAAAGTAAGTTTGTAAACAGGTCATAACTGTGGGGTTCTAATTCCTAGGATCCCACAGCTGACATGTCCAGTTGTCCTATGCATACAGATAAATATACAGAGAGAGAGAGATAAACCAAAATTAAATGCACAGTGTGTGATGGCAATGTGGGAGGGAAGAAAGAAAGATAGAAATGAAAATTACTTTTTTATATATAAAGATAGAAAATGTCCCAATCACTAGAAAAACAGAATCATTTCCCCTCATCCAAAGCATTTCCATTTGTTTTCTGCCAACAAATGCTTCCTTATTTATGTCACCTCAATAAATCTTTGGCTTTGCCAAGCATAATAAGAAGTTTCATTCTGATTTTCCATAGAACAATCTAGAGTGATAAAAATGTGTCTCTTCTGCATGAATAAATGAACTGTGACTTGCACAAGTAAGCTGTTAGAAATATGTACCAGTCAACAGTTGTGCCAGTTCAAGGGATTGCTCCATGTACAGCATGCCCCAGATTAATTCAATGATAAACCAAAGGCTAACAAAAATGGAGAAGAGTCTTTTATAACACACATGCTTCCTACAACCTGTTAGATCAGGGGTAGGCAACCTTTCCCCTTTAAGGGCCGAGGGACTTCAGCTCCCAGAAGCCTCAGCCATGTTGGGCAACAGTCCCATGTTGGCCAATAGCTCCTGGGATCCTGGGAGCTGAAGTCCCTCGGCCCTTAAAGGGGAAAGGTTGCCTACCCCTGTGTTAGATCATGAGGTTCAATAATTAAAAAAAGAGTGACTCATTTGGAATTTAAGATTTCCTGATCAACTCAATCCTTTCAATTCTCCTGAACATCTAGGAAACTTTTGATGTTGTTGACCTTCTGGAGAAGTTGCTACAATCATGAGAGGATGAGACAGCATTACAGTAGTTCTACAAGTAGAGTCATACTGTAACCATACGACTAGGAAATACTGGTAGTTGTAATGAAAAAGGGCAATTTCCCCAAATTCTGAGTTATTTTCATATTTGGATAACTGTTTTTAAGAAGTAATTTTCACAATCTTCCTCTTGCTGCAAAAATGTCTTTAAAAACTGCACAGTTTTCAAAGACAATTCAAAACCTATTCTACATGGAGACTTTGTATATATGGTATCCACCCCACCCCACCCCAGAAAACAGCATTTTCTGCATTGGACAGAAAATGCTGTAGTTGGAGAATTTTTTTCCATATAAAATTTGCATTTTTGTGCATAAAACAGCAAATTTTTTGCACATTTTTTTTGCATTCTGTGCAAAACAATGAGAACTGTTTTGCACAGAAATTGCTGTTTGGGATGCAGAAAATGCTTGGTGAAATCTGGATGACCATTATTTACTTTGTAGCACCGTAACCACCGTGCTATGTAGTGCCAGATCCCTCCCAAACCTCATTTACCTGCAAGCAGCCACTGGGATCAACAGGAATATGACAAATGAGAAGCTGCTGTCTGACGGTCCTATCTCCTCCCATGAGTGATCTCTGGCACAACAGGCAGAAAAATGTCTCCTGTCACAAACTCCCTCACATCCCAGAGATCACTGATGAAAGAAGGAAGTGGGAATGTCAGGTAGCCACTTCTCAATCAACAGTAGATTTGTGTTATTCCCAGGGACTGTTTACTGGTAAGTGGGACTTTCACAGCCCCTATATAACCCTGAAAGACTCAGTCCAGATATGAAAGAGCTCCCAAAGTAGGGGCTACATAGGACTTGTCAATATGTTGCACTTACAAATGCATAACTGTATGTCATGTATTCATGACTACCCAACAGGATTTATAGGGTTCCACTAAATTGTAGAGAGTCTCCATAGATCGTGGGGTCTTTTTCCATCCATGGGTTTCACTTATCCTGGCTTACTGAATTATGAGGCATGATAAAAAAAAAAAATCGCTATGTACACATTCTCTTCATACTATGCTTGATTTTGAAAATCTTTCTTTTCAGTTGCCCTTTCTTTGCTTTACCTTTGTCAGGAAGGATGGGAACAGTTTCTGGTAAAAGAAAAATTAAGTGTTCAGGGTATACTGGTGGGTCCTCTGGACTGTAGCCTTTATTTTGCATACACAAAAGCAAATACAAGAGTATGAGCCAGAGGAATTTATAATAGAAGGCAAAACAGGTGGACATGATTACATCCCAAGAGTCCATTTTTGTTTAGTTTTTCCAGTGCCTTTTCACAGTTTCTGTAAAGCACTTCATTTTCAGATAATCAGGTCTAAGCCTTGGGAGGTAAGCCAGTTAGAAATGCTTGCCACAGCTTTCTCCACATGACATGCATCCAATAGGCAAGGCAATATAACAGCAGTATTATCAAACCGCTAACTGATATCTGTTGTCAGTGTGATAGCAACTTGAGGGAGCTTGGTGGTTCTAAAAATCAGACAGTTGGCACCATCTAGCATGAGTTTCAGTAACTGGCATGGGAAATTCTAAATGACATCAACGGTTGGATTATGTGAAATAGTTCTATAGCGTTCATAGTTACCGGGGCTACTGCTCCTGGTGACAAATGAGCATGTGGATAAGAAAGAATGAGTATGGCTTTTAAATATATTGAAACAATAAAGAAAAACTTCATATTCAAGCAGGACTTGTCTATCTTTGCAAGCACAAAACTTGATAAATCTTTTTCAGTGTTTGTAATGTTAAGCAAAGATAATTCCAGTTTACTTCCTTGCATTTTCTTTAGATTAATCACAGAAGCCTCTTTGATGAAGTAATGGAAACAAGAAATGGCTCATTTTTGGAACAGGCACTTACAGTCTGTGTGTGTGTTTTAATATTATGAAACAACACGGTTCTCCAAGAAGCCTTTTGTAAGTGTGAACTGAGAGAAGTTAATTGGACAACTTATATAGAGACATATTGAAGAAAGAATCAAAGAGTTGGAAAATTAAGGAGGATCGAAAACTAGAAAGAAGTTAAATTAAACTGCTTACCATATTATGAACTAGGAGAAAGAGTAAAAGAAGATATGTAGAATAAACAATATGAAAGTGAAAAGTGAGAATTTTAAAAGTTGCTATATACAAATGAAAGTCACCTGATTAGTAAAATGCATAAGCTACTATGTCAGTTTCATATGGAAGATTAACAAGTTAAGGCATATATGATCAGTTTGACAAAGAATTTGAGGCACAATATCAGAATATGCCAATGGGAAAATATTTGGATAAAGAGATCAACATTTATTTGTTCATACAGGCTAGTATGGCATAGCTGGACTATGACTCTGGAGCCTAGGTTCAATTCCGCACTCAGCCATGAAACTGGGTGACATTAGGCAACTCACATTCTCTCAGCCTAAAAGGAAGGCAAAGGCAACCCCCCTCTGAACAAAACTTGCCAAGAAAACAGATGGTCTTATTGTCGTCATAAGTCAGAAACAACTTGAAGGCACACAACAACAACAGCAACAACCTATATAATTTAAATATAAGCTATATAAAATGATGTATAAATGGTATATCAGAAACATTGGGCAAAATATATAAAGGGGTCAATAATAGTTGTTGGAAATGCAGAAAACAAATTGGTTCATTTTTTAATTTGTGATGGAGCTAAGAAAAAGTTAAGAAATTCTGGTTCAAAATGAGCAAATGGGCACAAAGGATCTTAAGATTTATATTGACTCTGAACCCAGAGATATGTTTGCTGAACATAATAAATGAAGACATAATAGGGAAAAGAAATATTGCAATCTAATTAGATATATAATAACAGCAGGAAGAATTGTACTGACAAGACACTGGAAAACAAACAAGTTGTCAGACTGTTCAGAGTGGGTGGGCAAACTAATGGAAATTGTGGAAATGGGGGAAAAATAACAAATTTGATTAAAGGAAATACAATAGAGAGCTTTTTAGAAACCTGGGGACTCTATAAATTTTGTGAAGGAATACCAAGGAGAGGTATAAATAATAATAATAATATTTTTTATTTATAACCCGCCCCTCTGCTCAGCAATCGGGCGGTGTACAACAATTAAAAAGGCAACAATTAAAACATTTCTTTATCCATCACCCCAACCCTCCCACCCCTTAAAACTGAATTAAACTGCAACAGAATTAAAAACAGAATGATACAAATAAAATATAGCAGCATGCATTGGCATCCAAGGGGTAGTACAAGATCACCTCTAGTTTTCCGGGCGAACAGAATGGTGTCACTTGTAACCTGCTGAAATACCCTCTTCTGCATTAAAGGTACAGAAACTCTGTCCCTTATTTCACCTGGTCACCCTAAGTAATAACATACACGATATAAGTATGTAATATACTTATATCGTAATAACATACACGATATAGATTTTCCCCCAAGTAATAACATACACGATATAGATTTTCCCCCAAATCTAAAATAAATGCTTTCTTTAAAAACACAGTTTCTATCTCTAGTTATTATAAAGTAATGAAAAGAGTAAACTTAACTCTTTAGTCTATACCAAAATAGAGGGCTTAGAAGGTTTCTGGAGATATTAGGCAAACATTATTTCCCATGAAAGCTTTATGCTACCAGTTCATGAGGTTCTACTTTATTTTCCTTCTCAGTCATACAACAGTACCTGAGTTATTGTGCTCTTGCAAGGCAGCCAGCAAATGCAGTCAAAGCTGCAAGAATGTGTGGTTCAGCAGAAAGGCACACATCTGTAGCCCAATTAGACCAGTCCCTGCTGTTTCTGCTTCTCAGGCTTTGCAAAAAGGTGGGATGGCACACAGGCTGATTGTTGGGACCAAGACATCTTTCCTGGTTTACCTAGCCCAGTTCTGATCCTGGTAATGGATCCTTTGCCATTTTCACACTGCACAAACGTAGCACTCTTGATTCCACTTTGACTGCCTTGGTTCCATCTTGTAGGACCCTGGGATTTGCAGTTTAGGGGAGGGGTATTTAGAATTCTCATTCAGACAGCATTAATGCCTCCTCAAACTTTAAACCCACTGGATGCAACCATGGCACATTAGGCAGAATCATAGGCTGCTGCCCCACTGCAGAAATAAAGCTGTTTGGTACCACTTTATCTTCCATGGCTCAATACTATGGAATTCAGGGATTTGTAATTTGGTGGGGCACCAGAGATCTATGACAGGGAAGGTAAATATCTCACAAAACTACAAATCCTAGAATTCAATAGCACTGAGTCATGGCTGTTAAAGTGGTGTCAAACTGCTTTATTTTTGCAGTGTGCCAACAGTCATAGTGTTATAACTTTGCAATGTGGAATTGCTCCTTCTGACTACTAGTCGGCACATCCGTCCCACTGGTTTGTTCTACAGGCCTCTTGTCAGATTTGATTGCTTTGTGACTGCCAGGCAGGTAGACTTGCACTAATTACATTTTCCAAATAATGATTTGTGACACCAGCCTCTCTTGTGATATAGTTTAGAAACCAATTCAACAGACTGTTCTCTTCTCCTCGTGGTTTTGCTTTTAACAAACTTCTCAATAGATTGTTTTTTTCCAGTCTCAAAAGTACTGGTCACACATAGTTTGTTGTGGCACCAGAGCTCTCTGACAGAGAAGGCTAAATATCTCATAGAATTAGAGATCCCAGGATTCCATAGCATTGAGCCATGACAGTTAACAGCAGCCTCAAACTGCATTAATCCTGCAGTATGACAGCAGCCTGTGCTATACTTGTCCCAAAGACCGAAATCTTCCCTGTGCTATGCTCTCCAGGCAAACTAACTTCATTTTGCACCACTCCTTGTATTGTGATCAGTGCTGAGGATTTGCATAAAAAGCAGAACAAAGCATGTGGTTTTGGAGTCAACTGATTAACAATTTGAAGGTCTCCTTTGTTGGACAGGTGAGCATCAGCATGAAAAGTGCTATTGATTCACACTGAGGTTAGTTGTAAGTATTCACATAGATTCTACCATTAGCTGTCTGAGACTTCCAATTGTTTGGCAAGGCAGTTTTGTAAAATTTACACAAGATCATAAGGACTGCTCTACATTTTCAGGACAGGTCTTTTGACGATATGCAAATACCATCTATTGTTCTGACTTGCACTTTCTAGGTCTCCAGCAGAGGTTTTGCTGTCTGATGAATTTTATTGGAGAGGTCAGAGATTGAAACTGTGACCTTCAGCATAAGTAGAAAATACTCTACTGTTACTCAATTATTTATTTATTTATTATTTCCTTAATATCCTACCAGTCTTCCAATATGGGACTAAAACCAGCTCACAGTATAAGATTAAAACAAAATACAGTTAAAACAATATGTTTTATAAAAGGTTTTTAAAAATTAAATAGACAATGTAATGTTTTTTTTAAAAAAAAAACATTTATACTGTATATTGTTTTAACTGTATTTTTATTACCGGTATTTAAAAAATTAAATAGACAATTACATGGCCTAAATACCTTGGCCTAAAGGCACCAGATCCCATCTGATTTTGGAAGTTAAGCATGGTCAGCCCTAGTTAGAACTTGGATGGGAGACTGACAACAAATACCAGGGGCTGTAGATTTATTTCAGAGGAAAGAACTGCCTATGGAAACCCTATGAAATTAATGGGGTCACCATAAGTTGACAAGTAGCTTGAAGGCCCATAACACAGAGAGATGACTGAATTAAAATATTTAAAACAGTATACAATACATATAAAACAAAAGCTAAAGGTACAGCTCACCCCATTTCTACCACACCCAGTTAAAGATTAAATGGCTGTTTAAATATAAAAGGTATTTACTTGATAATGAAAAGAGTTTACAAATGGAACCAAGCTTGCCTCCCATGGAATACTGGTATATAGTGTGGGGGCAGCCACTGAGAAGGCTTTCTCCCATGTCCTTACCCACTGTGTCTTTGATAGCAGTGGGGCAGTGAGAAATTTATCCCCTGCAGATTGTAGGGTACAGAAAGGCATATATTGGAAGATATGGTCATGCAAATTGCTTGAACCCAAGTCATATAGGCTTGGCACTTATGCCAAGAAACAAACTAGTAGCCAGTGAAGCTGTTTCAGCATGGGAGTTATATGTTCCCTATAACCAGCTCAGGTAAGCAGATTGGCCACAGCATTTTGATTCTGCTGATTTTTCCAAAGAGTTTCAAGGCAGCCCCAAGTGCATTACAGTAATCCAAATGGAATGTAATCAAGGCATGTGTTAGCATGATCATATCTGACATCTCCACAAATAGATACATTATAACAATAGCAATAGCAAGTATATTTATGTACCGCTTATCAGTGATCTAGCACTCCCTAGGCAGTTTACAATGTGTAAGCCAATTGCCTCCAACAAGATGGGTACTCATTTTATTGACCTACAAAATTATGAAAGGCTGAGTGGACCTTGGAGACCTTTTCTAGGATCAAACTTAGAACCTTATGGCTGCAGTATGCACATTTAACCACTGAGTCACCAGGGATCCTTTAAAACACCAGTTTTAAATATGCAAATACAATGGTCCCTTGGTATCTACAGACTTGGCATTCATGGTTTTGATCATTTGTGGATGGCAAGTCCTCCCTCCTTCCTTCTTCTCCCTGGCACAGAGGCCACCAGGGCCTGTAATCCATGCCAGTCACATGGGGACTCACTTTCCCAGCAGTGCTCAGGGCCCAGCATGCACACACCCCACCCTGCCCCCTCCGCTGCAGCCAATGGACACACGATACATTAATTGGCTGTGGCAGAGGGGGTAGGGCATGTGCACACCAGGTCTCAAGTGCTTCTGGGAAAGCAAGTCCCCATGTGGCCAGCTTGGATCACAGGCCCCAGCAGCCTGGGTGCTGAGGTGAAAAGGAGAGAAGGAAGGAAGGGAGCAAGGAAGGAAGAGAAGGAGGAAATGGGAGGGAGGAAAGGAGGGAGGGAAGGAGGGAGGACTTGTCCCATTGTTCCCAATAGTGGCCCACCATTGGGGACAATGGGACTTGAATATTTGCAAAATTTGGTATCTGTGAGGGGGGGTGTCCAAAACAGATTCCGCATGAATACTGAGGGACAAGTGTATATACTCCTGTCCACCACAGACCCTTGGGCATATAAACTCAGAATTGAGTCTAGGCATATACCAAGCTATGAACCTGAGAGTTCAAGGGCAGGGGAATCCCATTCAGCACAGACTGAACCTTTATTCCCTGATCTGTCTTTTGTTTGACCAAGAGGACCTCTGTTTTGCATAGATTAAACTTCAATACATTCATCTTCATACAGTCGGTTACTGACACCAGACACTGGTTTAGCATCAGAACAATTACTGTAGATGAAAATGAGAGAGAGAAAATTGAGTGTCATCAGCATACTCTGAATATCTGAACTCTGAACATGAAAGTTTATGCTGTGCAACTTCATGTAGGATCTTGTCCCATGTGTGAAAGTGTGTGTGTATTAATTTTAAATATAGCTTAATTTTGACTCATTTACAGAAGTTATCTTTATACTTCACTAGCTCTATTGTGTTTGAATGCTTTGGAAGTGCAAGTGCATAAGACACGGACAGGATTCTAGCCATGGTATCTGCATTTAGCAGAGAGTAATCCCTATTGACCTCAATAGGAGATATATCTGAATAAGCATGCAAAGGATCGCACTGTGAGCATGCACTTAAATATTACAGTATATCAAAGGAAAAGTATTTTATGTTATTTGTACTGCCGATGTACAAGTACAGAATGAAGCTGACTGAACTCCCTAGAGCAGGGGTAGGCAACCTTTCCCCTTTAAGGGCTGAGGGACTTCAGCTCCCAGAAGCCTCAGCCATGTTGGCCAATAGTCCCATGTTGGCCAATAGCTCCTGGGATTCTGGGAGCTGAAGTCCCTCAGCCCTTAAAGGGGACAGGTTGCCTACCCCTGCCCTAGAGGAAAAACACTAAGAAATGTTCAGAGGTCCACAACTTTGGTGTAAATCTCTGGAGAATTGTTCAACACAAGTCTAGTATGGTCTCCTCTTCCCTAGTGATTCATCTGTTTCATAGCAGCTATACCTTATTGTCCTAGAGTTATACAACAGGCACCAGAACGTACCGTTGCGTGAATATAAAACACATCACCTGCAGGGGGAACTAATGACATTTATTCTGAAAGCTTTACAGAGCTGATGGAAGTACTAAACAGACAAATACACTTTTCCATTTCTGATCTTTTTTTTTAAAAGGTGGCTACCTTATTCATGTTGTAACTAGCACCAATAAAAAGAAATCAACACCATGCAGACAATTTCTTTCTATAGCAACACTATAGAATGTGTCACTCTGCCATCTAGACAGCATACTGGATTTCTAAAGAAACATCTAATTTGAAATCTGAGGAGGGACATATGCTTGCCACATTTTAAAATGAAAAAATAAAACCATGTCATTGACAAACATTTAACATGTTCATCTTTCCCATAAGATGACAAATGGGAATAGCAAGAACAATGACATACCATTTGAACAGATCAACTAAAAACAAGCCAATATCCCCTGAACAAAGGAAGCGAAAGTTGCTAAAGCAAGTAACAGAGCGCTGAAATGTTACCTTTTTGGATGACAATTCTAGTGTCTTCTTCTTCTAGTGAATGTTTCAAAGTTCTGGCAACTAGTGAGAATAAAGTTTCAGGATATACACATGGGACAAGTGCAACCAACCCACTGAAGAGACCCCCTCTACTTTTTATTATTATGACAGAGATCCTATTCAACACCAGCAGAACATAAAGCTAGACCAATGTACATATCCAACAATAATGTTCTGAGCAACATCCTGTTGGCCATTCCAAGTCATGGGGGTAGTACAACTAGTCCACTGCAGTGTAGATGAACAGAAAACGGTTTCAGTAAGTGGGCATTAGATACCTCCTTACAGAAGACTTTAGAAAGTATAATTGCAGCATAACACATTTATGCTGATGTACTGCTCCAACAGGAGCAGTACAAAGCCTATTGGTTTCAAGGAAAGCATGACTAAAACATTTTAGCTTACTTTCTCGTATATCTTCATGAGTGCTTCGCCTTTCAGAGTCACCATCTGGGTTTCTTTCATTGTTCTTCTTGATTTTTTCACCTTTCTTGTTGCCATTTTTAGCTGACAGAAGAAAAGAGAAACATGTTATATTATTTCCCCCAAATATAAGCTATCATAACATACCACCAAGTCAATAAATTAAGAAAACAAAGAGGGGGAAATCCCATCATCATCCACCCTCTCTGTTATTACCAAAAGTAAACAGAGAATTTCCATTTCTTTCCAAATACTCCAGAAGTCATATAAACATGGGGGTTCCTTCAAAGTTTAATAACTTTTTAATAATTCTATTTTTATTAATGCAATACAATCTTGTCCATGTTTCTTTAAAAGTCAATTCCACAGTCTTCAATGAGGTTACTCCTCAGTAAGCATAAACAGAATTCCTCCCCAAGTGTCACTGGTTTCAACAAGAGTTGGTTGCTATTGACCACAAAAGGAGGAAAGAAAAAATGAACCCTGCCACACACACACCAGGAAGGAAGGGGGAAAATGACCTTCAACACCTGGCAAGCCACGGTAATGCTGTTGTTGTTGTTGTTGTTGTTGTTGTGTGCCTTCAGGTCAACTCCAACTTATGGCATCCCCATCATAGGATTTTCTTGGCAAGATTTCATCAGAGGAGATTTGCCATTGCCATTACTGAGTGTGACTTGCCCAAGGCCACCAAGTGAATTTTCATGGCTGAAAGGAGATTTAAACCCCAGTCTCCCATCTCCCAGAATCTTGTTACAGTACTCAAATCACTTCACTACACTGGCTCCCAAGGCTTCATTAGGGCACAATAACCAAAAGCTTTAACATTTGAGCTACAAATGGAATGTGAGAGAAAGCAAAACTGACAAAGATTTTACGAACATTTTCAAATTATTTAACAAATAGGACAGAAGGAACTTGTGAATTAAAAAATGGAAATGTTTAGAGAAAATACAACTGACAATTTACCTTGCCTTTCTTCCAAACAACACAATTTGGAACCAATATGCTTTAAAAAAAAAGCAACGAACCAGTTTAATGTATCTGTACCAATAAGTATACACAAGAAGAAACTCTAGTAGGGATCAATTGGGTCATTGCATCATCAGTATTTATTGGCAATACCACAGGGATACATGACAGTTTGTGACCCAATAAAGCAGCTCTTCTCCTAAGTGTGTCATAAATCTTCTTATGAACATAGTGGCTATTGGCTTCTAAAGGAATGTCATTAAGAATGCCCATGAAATCAGAACAAGCTGTGAATCGGAAATTTTTCCCACCACTGCCAAATAGAAGAATATGGCAGATTTCTTATTTTCTTTTTGACACACAGCCAGAGTACTAGTGTGGATTCCATCTGAGATAGCAAACAAGGAACCAGTTTGTCTTCAATATATTGTGCATTATGCACAGACCTGGCACCTCCAAAGTGCAACAGGTTGGGGTAAAGTTGGCTCTTATCTAGAAATTCAAAACTGAGATGTGACTCATAGCCAATGACATCCCACAAATTTAGAAACAAAGATGGATACAGCTGGGTGTAAGTCTTGCTGAGCTATTGTTTTTAGGTACTGGCCAAGATCCTACATCACAGACATAGCTACAAATGCATAACTATGCATGGTCTTCTGACCCAACTCTCCAAATGTACCTTAGCAGTGACACTGAGCAATGGAGATCTGTTCTGTCTGTGATTAGGATGCAAAACGATGAAATTTTCAGACTCAGCCTGTGAGTAATCTACAATGGGATAAGGAGCTGTAACAAGTTTTCCTGCATCTGATTGTCACATTGCAGATTGCTGATACTGAATATGCCATCTTGCTGCGCCCCAATTACCAGCAGAACAGGGAGGATTGTCTTCACTGGCCAGAATACTCCAGGCAGCCCAGGATATTTTGTCCCCAAATTCCCCCATTACCAGTGCTCTCTCTGCAGTGACAATGAGAAGCTGCTGTCCCATGCAATCCCTGTTCACCAGCCAGAGCTGTCGGTGAGGTCACAATAAGGCACCCAGATATGTTATTGCCACTGGGTGCCTTGTTCTGACCTCATAGCAACTCACTCCTATAGCTGTGGTACTGGGTGGCTCAGAAGGATCATGTGGGAGGCTGCCTTCCCAACACTGTAGAGAGAGCCAAAAACCTGGTGCAGAAGCTAAGGTTTTTACATTCTGGTTAAGGGGAGTAAAGGCCAAATTGGGTGCAGATGTTGTGAAAACACTCTGTGCTTGATTTGGGGTTTTGGCCCTGCATCATGTAAACAGGATGCAGAAAGCACAGGGGGAATTCAGAGTAAATAACCCATGTAGACAAGCCCCAATTGGGGCTGCTGGATGTTAAGGTAGGTTTGAAAAGGGACTTCATGATCATGACAATAGTGTCATAATAATAAACATGAATACCAAACAGTTAGAATCATAGAATCATAG
>JAIPUX010001880.1:42999769-43011503 GCA_020142125.1 Phrynosoma platyrhinos | reverse complement strand
GGATGTTATTAGATTTGCTATATGGCCAACACGGCTACCCCTAGATGTATTTTAGAAACAGTGTAGGCAGACATGACAAGTTTTCATGATAAGAAGGGTCATGCTTATTAGAGATTGCAATGGCAAAAACGATAACAATGGAGGATGCAGATCTATCTGCTCAACCCCATTCTGTCAGGGATAGCTACTTTAGTATGCCTATATATTCTGTAGTTGCTAGTTTTCATGTTTGCCAAGAGTTTGTGTATAGCATGAATTCATGTCACTTCCTTTTTGTTGATCTTAGTCACACCCGCTTTCTTCCTTCATCAATTAAGTCTGCAGTTGTTCTGAATTTGTTCTTCCTGCATTTTGTAGTTTGCAATTCTCCTTTTTCTCCTTCATGTTTGAAGAAGACATGCTAAAGATCCTCTCATCATGAGATGTTATGAAAACTTTGGTATTTGAAAGTAAACCTGTTCCATATGTTTGTTCATTACTAAAGAAGACTATTTCTGCCTTATTTCTCTGCTAGATCCCCTGGGAGTATGGGGTGTGGAAATGGTTGTTGCTCACCTTTTGCTTGTGAATACTAATTAAATGTCCTGTGAGAAATGCTACTGTCTTTCACATTTCCCAATACATTCTGCCTCACAGAATTTATACCGTATACCAAAATGGGGCATTAGAATTCCAGAAAGAATTCAGTGTTTCCCTTGTTCAACTTTTCTGCTGTACTGTGGAGTTGAGGTCACTTTGTTTTATTTCTGAAAATAAACAGATACAGTAGGAATCCTTTGTTGTTTGGACAAAGTGCTATGCATCCACAATTTGCTGTAACTTTCCTTTAACACAGGGATGAGAATCATGTGGCCAACAGGCTGTATGTCCTTCTGCAGCTTTGTTTATGGTACCCAGACTGTGTCGTTTCCCCCCCCCCCAACATTCGCTTATTCAAAGAAAAAATTAATGTTTTGCCAAAATATTATTGCAATGATCTTCTCAAGAAAAGATGTGCCCCCACACCTTCTTATAACACCCCCCAAATAATTTTGGAACATTTTTATTTAGAGAGAATGATGTGATTAATAGATGATCCTGGATCCAGAAAAATGGCTTCTGGACCCATACCTAAGAGCATTTATGTCCTTCCCACTTTTACATTACTGATACATATATTTATATCCTGATCTTCCTTCAATAAATTAAAGGCAATATACATGGCCTTTCTCACTTTATTTTCACAACAACTCTCTGGGTTAGTTTAGGTTGAGATAATGTGACTGGCCCAAGGTCACCTAAATGAGCTTCATGGCTTAACAGAGACTTGAACTTCAATGGCCCATGCCCCAGACTGACAGTCTCACTACCATGCCTGCCTGGGTATCCATTTTCTTGTCATTCTTTTCTGTGGTGATTTGTCAACATACAGCCATTTAACTGATTTACAAAAGCACCTGTGAGCCCCAGTTGATCACAACATTAAAAGCATCTTTATGCATCCAATCACACCAGCTTTACTGTTTGCTTTGCACTTTTCTGTTGCCATGCCCGGAAGTAACAACAAAACAAAAAGGTTCAAAGAAATAAATGGAGCTGAAAGCTGTGGATAAACTAGGTATGTTTCATTTTCTGTGTGACTTTTCTTGATTTCTCTTTGCTGACTCATAATTTAGAAGGCATGAGATAAAGGACACAGTAGATCTAGTCGAGCATTGGACTAACTCTTGAGACCATGTTTCGATTCCCGGCTCAGCCATGTAAACCCACTGAGTGACCTTGTGCAATCACACTCTCTCAGCCTCAGAGGATGGTGATGTCGAATGCCCTTTGAAGAAATGTGCCAAGAAAACCCCATGATGAGTTCACCTTAGGGTCGCTATAAGTCAGAAATGACTTGAAGGCACACAACAACAACAACAACAATAGATCCACAGAACAATAAAAGAATGTTTCTTGTTCCAGAAGTGGGTGTAGTTCCAAGGCATCTCCAAGAAGGATTTTTTTCCATGACAAACACTCACATACTTTACTGCTATAGCTTAAGCTTTATTAATGGTAAATGAGGCAGCAGATGGTACACAACAAAGAAGCATGCCAACACTTTTGCTAAAATGGTCCACATCCCCTCACAGCCAGTGGTAAAACTGGACCCTTAAAGAAATTCTATCAAGACTGTCTCTCCTCTGAAAATCAAATTCCCCATTGCTGGATATATGTGGAGTTCTTGGGCTGGGGAGCAGTCTTCCTCTATGGTGAGGCCAATGAAAAATGGACTTCTAAATGTTAGTGCAGAAGCAAAGAAAGAAAATCAAAATGTGCAAGTGTGAGCCATGTTCCTGCTTCCTGGATAACTATGAGAACTGTAAAGCAGGTTAGCAACAGAGAAAAATGCACATCTGCAGTTAGTTCTCACCCTTCTTATTTTTTCCCCCAGCCTTGAACTGCAAAGTGAATGTAAAATGTCATTAATTCTTCCATGCCACTAGACACCTGTTTACATTTGCTAACTAGGACTCTAAAACCCATCTCCTGCAGAGTGGAAGAGAAGCTATCTCATTATCTCAGATCTTAGTTCCAGGACAAACTTGTGAAGCATTATGTTGTGAATGCTGATAGAACAAAACACCTGCTAAATGGTATCTTGAATGACTCCCTTCCCTAACTCTGCCTTGTTGCTCAAAGTGATTTGCATGTGCAGATTCCCACTGTGGCATCAAAATGAAGGTGCAGACCATATTTTAAAAAGTGTAACTCCTCTGATGCATATATGTTACACCCACTGCTCCCTCGGATTAGCCTTGAAATTCATTCAAATTATTCAGAAGAGCACAGAACCCTGATGGGGGAAAATTACATTGTGGGTTCCTTTTTATAAATTTGCTTGAACTATAAAGTAAGTAATTCTGTTGTTGTTTTTACTTGTACCTAAGGAAGATGCCATGGAAATGCAAATATCCTGTCCTGGTTCTTTCAGATTTTTCCTACACAGTGATTATACCACCATCATCTGAATTTTTACAAGAAAAAGAAAAATATGGCTTGGATTGTATAATTTGGGCAATTATTTTTAATGGTCCCAAATGCCTGATGGAAAGGGTCCATAATAGATGTTTTGAATCAGCCTGCAGCAATCAATTGAGGGACAAGTAGACTGAATATTTTTACAGCACAGGACTACTCTATTTTTATATGTAGTTTTTCCCACAGTTATTTTAGACAAACTGTGTTGGTAAACAAGTAAGAAAGTAGGAACTTTCTACTCTTCACTGTGCCAGTGAGGTAATCACAGAGGCTGCTAATGCAGTTAACATTTCTTTTCGCATATTTGAAATGCTATACTGATTCTATTTTGGGATCCCAAGAGAAGGAAATTCATCTACAAAATGGTATGCTTCTAGGACCTGAATGCTGCCCAACACACTGACCTGACTTAATTAATGCCACTCAAAACCACCTCCAACAATACAGACTTGCCAGAAAAAAATCTTATGCAACAGAGGACATATATCTGGCTGGAGACCTGAATTGAGAGTTATTCTGACACTTGTTTCCTTTTTATCCATCTCATACATTTACAGGTTCAGGACAGCTTCAAACCATTTAGAACCATTCTCTGAAGAGCATGCTACCATATTTCCAATTTTAAAAATATCAAAACACAGAAATAGATGTTTACTCAATTTACTGCCAACATATTACGTACAGAACTACTTTCTCCAAAGCAGGAATATCTTTTGTTATAGCTACGTACCATCAAGTATCCCTTTGGTGCCAATTCCACAATCCCATGAATAAGAAAGGATTTAGAATTGCCCTGTGCTAGAGATATAATAAAAAGATGGAGTATGGCTATCTATTGCTATCTCAGATGACGCTCTGTCACATTTGAATGCAGCTACTCTCAGGCCCCATTCACACTACAAAAATAATCCAGCATGAATCCAGGTAGAATTCTTATTTTTCACACATGTCCCAAATGCACTTGATGCACTTTTTGGAGGGGTTGGCAAAAAAAACCCCACTTAACCCAGGATATTTGATACTGTTTTTCCCCCTGAGTTTTCCTGAAAGATCCACATCATTGGCAGTGTGAATAAGCCTCCAAATCAATTCTGATTGCTTTGTATCATTGCTTCTTGAAAGGGAGGCAGCTCCATTGCAAACCAAAATGATGGCATGTGTGATTAACACAGGGGTTACAATGACTCAAAGAGATTCACGAACCCAAAACAAAATGTGAACAACAAACCTGATGTGCAATCAGTGTGGTGATCCACATCTCCTTAAGACAAAAAAAATTGAGTGTGAATGCCCCCTCATACTGAAGTGGAGAGTACTCATTGTTCAAAGTGGTTCAAAAAAGACTAGGTTACACTTGCAGACTTCCAAATGTTCAGTGATTGACTACCTTTGTTTTGAATAGCTATCATCCTTCTTCCACCTCAATCCAAAATATATAACCAGCACAAGGTACTTCTTTAAAATACTATTCCCAATTCAAAACACAAAAATATTTTTTTGAGCCTCTCAAATTATGAAACAAATGTGAAGCAACTATTGTTATTTATTTGAAAGAAAACCTAACAAGCATAGCTCTCAGACATGATGCATTTTCTTCTTGGTTTCTTAGCTGCTGCTCTAGTGTAAAAACAATGGGAGGTATTGTCTCTCTTATTCCATTAAATGGTCCCAACGTGCATTAGGACTTTGGTATGCAAACCTTCTGCCAGCTCAATGTAAGTGGAAAAATGTATCCTGCCACATTTACTTTCATGTGGGAAAGTGTTATCACCCATTATAACCAAGCTCAGCATCCTACAATATACCTGCTCAGGTAAATGTCTCCCTTCAAAAAACAAGACCTCATGGCACTGCAGCAACACCACACTTTTAAGGCTATATTCTTACTGCAGAAATAATCCAGTTTGACACCATTTCAATGCTATGGAATGCTGGGAACTCTAGTTTTCTGTATTCACTCTGTCAGTGAGCTCTGGTGCCACAACAAACTACAGTTCCCAGAATCCCATTGCATTGAGCCATGGCAGTTGAAATGGTGCACCCTATGTTATATTTACCTACCTTACTTCTACTGCTAAAGTTGACCAGCTGTTCTTCAGTGGTTAGATCCACCCACTGAACCCTCAAAACTGTGCCACTTTTGAAGTTGTTCAATAAACGTAATTGGCATGTCTGGAAAGGCAGCCAGTTCATCAGTTACTGTATGCATCACTCTAATATCCTTCTCCAGACTCATAGTATTGTTCATGTACTTGTGAGTTCACAAAACCGCTTCAGGCTCATCATTGTGCTTAAGTGGTAGGGCCTTATGACTGGATGCTGCAGTTTTTTCAGTCTTTCATGTTCAGAATGATGCTTTTCCTCCAGGCAAATAGGTTAGCTGAGTGATATTAAGGGGATTCCACATTTCAGTTTAGGTAGAATTCCTTTTGTTTCATTCCCTCAACACATACTATGCCTCACTGTTTGATTCACATATTATTTAGTAAAGAATGCTTTTGTGATGAGCTGTTAAAAGGTTTCTGGCACTATTCCTTCATTTCTTTCTCCTTTTTGTCTCTGGGTGTTCCCAAATAATATCTCTGGCTGCTCTATGGTGAACTGTCTGTAGATGTCTGTTACTATTCTTGCTACACACAACAGCAGCATCTCTCTTGGTCCTTCTTGGACAGAATCAACTAAGCATGTACTTGCTGTCTTCCTACCTCTTGTTCTTCTGTCCCTTCAACAACCATGGCTATAGTAGAGGCACTTCCAGAGGTTATTAACTAAGCTTGTGCTTGATGAAAATTCAGAGAGGAAATTGTCTTCAGATTCTGAACGCTTTCATTAGGTAGCATGGTGTCTTCATCTTCAAATGTTATCACTTCCAACATTGCTCTGAAAGAGTGGATCCAGAGCTTCCTCTGAACATTTTCACTTTATGGCACTTTCAGAAAGGAGAACACAAAATGCAAGACCAGCTATGACAATTGTACTGATGTGCTACTTCCCCACCCCATGCTGCCTGCTTCAGTAAACAGGAATTATTTGCCTACTCACCATACTATGAAGCAACCGTAATGTGAAATCATTTTCATTGTCCCTACTGTCTTCATCTAGAACACAACAAATAGATACAGATGTAGATATAAATACAGATATAGATAGGAAACTTCTACAGGCACACACTTACAGTTGATGGGGAAGCCAGGGGTTTCGTCTCCAGTAAAGGTGTCTCTCTCTTTAAGGGAATCCTCAATATGAAAACTGCTTTGCTTTCAAAACCAGGACATTGCTAACTTGGGCCAGAATCCTTTTAGCTTGCTTTGTTGTTTTCAATGGATCCAGGATTGCACAACTGTGGTGAGAGAAAGCAGACAAAAACTGCCAGCTCCTAGAAGCCTCTTTCTTCAGTGCCTTCCTTCCTTCATGATTACTATGCACACAGCCTTTTCCCTCTTACTGCTACTCTTTTTACAAGCATAGGTACTCCCCTTAGTGCACCAACAGGATTCCAGTCTTAGAAAACAATAGGTTGATAATGCCAGTGATGACATTTCCGTTTATATTTGTCTTTTCATTTTTCCTCTGTTTGAGAAAAGAAGGGGTTCTTTCTCATCCAGACATTAACATCAGCTTGTCTGCTTCATGTCTCAACCACAAATGCCAACACATTATCTTGACTGGGACAAAAAGGCACCTAACAACAAAATGTATTCTATTAGTTTGGACAGTCTGTTTTATATTATTTTAAAAAAATCTCTCCATGACAGGGGACATAGTTTGGGACACAGTTTAAAACTCTTGAGGTGACAATGTGATCCAATGCCTACATTTTATGTACGGTGGTGTGTGTGTTCTGCAACAAAATGTGACTCTAGGGGGCTGCACAATTGGTGCGCCCAGGTTCTGTTTTCAAGGATGCTGTATCCTTCTCCAGTCTCATAGTATTGTTCTGTGAAAACTACACTGATACAAGTCAGATGTAAAGAAAGAAACGTAGTTCGAGAGCCTGTACTGTCAGTTGTAACTATGACAACAGAGCGCAAGGCACTAGGAAATGGTGTCTGCAGTGCTCTCCCAGTTGTAGGATACACTAAGAACTGGAATCTGGAGAGACCCCTTGGGATCCTGCCATAACTGTGCTCCTCCACCTGCCTTGTGACTGAGAGAGCACTGCAGATGTATTTTCCCAGTGCCCTGATCTGCAGTACCTCTGAAACACTGCTTGAGGCTTTGCCTGGCTGAAAAAGTAGGTTTGGTTTGTTGCATTGGGTTGTTAGGAACCATAAATGTGAATCATCAAAGTTATAAGATCCTAAATCCAACTTACAGTCCCATAACTACTGAACAGGAAATCAACCATAGCCTTTCGTTTTCCAACATGATGATAATACTTGTCCTCTCTGTCATCATATTTGGATGAGGTGTTTATGAATCAAATGAACATGTTGCCTTTTCAAGATCAATTATAGTGGTGGCAAATATTTTCAACATCAGCAAATGTTATCACTGCATATAATGTAAATTTATTTAATGGTATATCATATTATTTCTTTCATTTTTATGCTGTGTTTCCTTTGAGATATGTTTTTCCACATCAGGCAACAAGCATTGAAAAGAGATTTTAGGTTTACTTATACATAGTACAGCTGTGGAGCAAATGGCTCAAACCTGAATTAACACTCATTAAACCTGAACTTGTATCACCATGTTGAAAAATGTTGTCTGGAAAGGTGAAATTGCAGACTCTATGGACCAGGTGCCTTAAAATCAAAATATTTCCTGATGTATTCTTTGCTGCTGATTACAGAACAGTAGAAATTATATGAAAACATAGCCAACCCCCTACAAACGATAGATTCAGTCTGTTAATTGGCTTAATATTTGTTCATTCTCAACTGCAAGACAGAGCCTGTTGTTATTTATTTGTACATCAAAGATTTATTAGGATTCCATAATAGATGCAGCATTTTGTCTTCAAAGCAGAAAAACAGGGCAAATGTTCTGAAATACTATAGTAAGAGAAACCAGATGAACATTTTCATACCAAAAGGTTAATTCTATCCATACATGTCCTTGGCTTCAAGGGCATTTGTATTACTAGGAAGAATTGAATATTTCTTTTCAAAAATTAAAATGCCATTCACTCAAACTGCTGATTCAAAAATCTCATTCATGGTCAGGTGAGTGTATCAAAATGAATTCCTAAGTTCATAGGCCTGACTACAGTGAAGCTTCCTGTGTCATGGTTTTAGATGCCAGATTTAGAGGTTCATATGACTATTCTGTGAACATTAAAATCAATGGAGATGCAGATTTGCAACACATATGTTTTGCAACATGTACGTATGTATGTATGTAGGGTCCCTTAATACAGAATCAAGGCAGGTTTCCTTCCAAAAAAAAGTCTACAAAAAAGTTGAGACACCTTAATTGTGATATTAATAGAAAGGGAGGCACACTAGAAATGGGCTAGAACACGGGTAGGCAATCTTTCCCCTTTAAGGGCCAAGGGACTTCAGCTCCCAGAAGCCTCAGCCATGTTGGCCAATAGTCCCATGTTGGCCAATAGCTCCTGGGATTCTGGGAGCTGAAGTCCCTCGGCCCTTAAAGGGAAAAGGTTGCCTACCCCTGGGCTAGAATTTCACCCACATTGTTATTTCCTTCCAAATCCAGTCCTTCCCTTCAATGACTTGGGAGAGGGCTCAAAAAAACTCAAAAATAGGGAGACAAAATCTGAGGCTGTCATACTTTGTCCACACCATGAAAAGGCATGACTCACTAGAAAAGACAATAAAGCTAGGGAAGGTAGAATGCAGTAGAAAGGGAGGAAAACTCCAGATGGGTAGATTCAATCAGAGACACCATGGGCCTGAATCTACAGGACCTAAGCAGATCAGTGGAGGACAGGGGGTCTTGGAAATGTCTCATCCACAGGGCGCCATGAGCTGGGACCAACTTAAAAGCAATTAACAATAACAAACAATAAATGTGATTCCTGATCTATTGGGATCATGCTGACAAATCATCAAGGAAACCAGAGTGTATACTGGGTTCCCCCCCCCAAAAGAAACAAATGAAACTGGATTGGGGGGTTAATGTTGGGGAAGAGTTTTTTGGAGGAGGTACTTCATATATGTTTGTAATCCCTCTCCCACAAAGCCTGCATGAAAATATAGAGACCACAATTCTGCATCAGGGCATATGAAACATAACCTTCAATATTTCTGTGTTGCTCTTCCACAAGGGTATAGATATGATCATTTATAGTGAAAGGAGAGATGAGAAGGCAACAGACAGTGTTCATCTCCAGCTCTGCAGCCAGAGGAATTAAAATGAAGTCACTCTGCCTGATTGTCAATGACTGTCCAAGTTATATGCTTGTATGTCACAAACAGGATTCCAGCCACAAGGTTAATCTAATTGAAAGATGGCCAAGTTAGCTAAAAATAACATCATTTTCATATTTTTCACAAGAACGATATCTAATTAAAAGCAGGTCATAAATTGTCCGTCTGTTAAAGACATTTGTGAACAGCTTCTTCCTTCTTTCTCTCCAGCCATGAGCTATTTACAACATATCCCACTAAGAAATCATATCTCAGAAGTCATAGAGAAATATTTGTCATCTTATATATTCTGAAGAAAAGTATATGAGTAGGAAATGCAAGAATGACTATATCTCATTTTAGCTTCAACTGACTGCACACACACACACACACACACACACACACACACTACATTTTAAATTTTATATGCTGACCTATTTCTTCTTAATGCTTAACTGGACAACTTTGCTTTCACTAATTTTGAAAGAACTCTATATCAGAAGATGGGTGGCAGTATAGATATAAATGTTTGAATTCTTTAGTTATATCACTGGAACTAGGCTGGGAATATTGCCACTAATAGATACACAACACAGAACTGCTTGGAAACAAACACAGTGAGATTTCATGTATTATTTATCCATTCATGGATTTTCTATACTATTTGCAATACCCAGCAATATCTTAAAACAGACACTACTTCAAATAAATAAAATTCTTTATATTTAAAAATGTTTAAATGTATTTTTAAATAAAAGATAATGCACTAAATAATCAAAACAAGAATCAGTTCAAATATTTAAAATCACAGGCTCCAAATACAATTCCCAAATCAGCCCACACAGCTGGTTGTAATGTTCTTATGAAACTTATTATAATGTCTGAAAAGCCATAAATTTGGCTACAGTTAATAAAGGAAGTGGTAGATTCAATTAACTATGGCCTTTTTGTATTAGCTTAGGGCCTTTGCAGACTTCCAGAAATAGTGCAAATTGAGTCCACTTTAAGGGTTAGGGTTAGGGTTAGGAAATCATGGGAACTGTTTTTTATAGTGGCACCAGAGCTCTCTGACAGAGAAGGCTCAATGTCTCAGAAAAAAAAAATCCCATGACTCCCTAGCACTAACCTTAACCCTTAAAGTGGACTCAATTTGCACTATTTCTGGCAGTCTGCAAAGGCCCTTAAGGTCTGTTCCAGGCAAATTGGTGGAAAGTATAATTAAAAATAAATCTGTTAAGCATCTAAAAGGACAAGCAACCATTGAAAAAGAATAAGCACAGCTGGTAAAAAGAGACAGCCTGTCTCACTGACACTTGGATTGATCATGAATACTGGGGTGGGGGTCCAGAAACTGGCCTGAATCCATTTGCTCGTATCAACTTGAATAGACCCCTGAATCAATGTATTATAGCTGCTGCTTTTTGGATTTCTTTCTTCTCTTTTAGTATTTTTCTTTACAGGGCCACAATGTGAATACATAGTGGGTTGTCTTATTTTAAAGTATATTTATTACTTTCTGATGTTTAGCCTATTTCTTAACTGTAGTGGTTGCTGAATTATTTTGACTATGTTGCTTTCAATTACAGTTGCCCCTCCATTTTCATGGACTTCAAGTCTGGTTCCCTCTCCTGTCCAAGTCATGGCTGGTTGAATTTGTGGATGCAAAGACCATGGATACAGAGAACCACTTATAATTACTATTCACATTTTGATTCAGCAAACTAGTAAACACATGGGATCCCTGGGGATGAGAACCTCCCCAGAACAGCCCTGAGGTGCCCCCTCATGTAAAAAGAAATAAGGAGAATTTTCAGGTGCTTTTTTCATTTGAAGGCTGACCCAGAGCTCCTCACACAATCCACAAATGACCATTTGCTTCCCTCACCCCCAGAATTTATTATTATTATTATTATTATTATTATTATTATTATTATTATTATTATCTTCTTCTTCTTCTTCCCCCCAGTACAGGGATTCAAGGTAGCTAACAAATTTAAAACAGTCTAAGGGTCTTTTCTGTCAGAGAGCTCTGGTGCCACAATAAACTACAGTTCCCATGATTCCCTAACATTGAGTCAGGGCAGTTAAAGTAGACTCAATTTGCATTATTTCTGGCAGTCTGCAAAGGCCCTAAGTTAAAACAGTATAAAAAATTAAAAATACAAAGCTAAAAAAACAATTCAAGCAATTCAAACACTTAAACATTGTTGGGGTATGCAGACAGGCAGGATCTAGCATACAAGCATGCAGAGTTGAAGCACGTAGGCAGGAACACCCAGAAGATGGTCTTCTGTGAAGAACCTTGCTCCAGCCCGCACAGGAAAAATCTTCCCACACGCAAGCTGCTGCTTTCAGCTTGGAGAAATGAATTGCTGGACAGAGAGACTTCACTCAGTGAGGGCTTTAATCTTTGTTGC
>JAIPUX010001880.1:42968266-42980938 GCA_020142125.1 Phrynosoma platyrhinos | reverse complement strand
CGGAGCCCCATTGAGTGGGAGGAGGAGGAAGAGGAGGAGGAGGAGGAGCGGGATGGACTTTTGGATGCCGCACTAAAGGCAGCAGCAGCAGCAGCAGCAGGAACGCCACACAGCAGACGTCGCCTCAGGAGTGGCTCCTCTTTCTCCTTTCTCCTTTCTCTTTCTCCTTCACCCTCTTCTCCTTCCTCCTCCTCATTTCCTCAGCCTAATGAGGCCTCCTCGCCTCCTCTCCCTGCTGAGCCAGAGGACCCTGTGCGGGGCCTGCGCTCAGGTCCTCCTTGGAGCGCAGGCGGGGAAATGCTCCCCAATACATATTGGGGAAATGCTCCACAATACGTATTGGATGATCAGACTGACGGAAAAAGCGAAATGATTCCCATCACGCAATTGCAATTCCCCAAAAAACCAAAATTCAAAAGATCTCAGTTCTTGCCGCATTCTGTCGGGGTTCTGTCGGGGTTCTGTGCGACGTTGTGTGGACACACGGAAAAAATAATACGTATCAGGTCAAGATTTCGTTTGGGTTCTGACTGCTTTGGGCCCCGTGTGATAAGGTCCTATGAGTAGTAATCCAAAAAGTAGCTCTGTCAAGCTCTGGTTGAAAAGGAAAATGCTGACCCACACATTTCAGGGAAAATGATACCATATATGTAGAATCAGGTATAATCCATGCTTGATAACCATTTGGTTCCACATCTGATTCAGACCCAGAAAATCCAGTAAAACATGTATTACTGCTTCCAAGCCTAGACTTAATTCAAATCAAGAAGCAAAACTTGGTGGGGAATTAAAAAGAACATTTTTTTCACTCCCTTCCTTTTCATCCTTAGGGAACCATTACAACAACAAATGTTAGGCCTGAAATGTGCACACTGCAAAATTGTGGGTCTACATATTCTATCTTCTCTCTAGCTTTGCATCTGCCTCCTTCTGCTTTTTTAACAAGGAAAGAAGAATAATTTCAATCCAAAATTATACTAATAACAATATGAGCTTATGCAGTCATTGCTTTTCTCAAGATATCTTCCTAAGTAGCATAGGCTAGGAGAAAAAAAAAATACATGTACTCCGAGGGGCTGAATGACTGTAAAAAGATTTGACTTGAATCATTCATGCTGTCTGAGTGATTAAAATTCTCCAGATGGTTCTGCAAAATGCAAAGGTCATATAATTGGTTTCCCTTTAAGAAATGAATTCTTTCTTCAGGGTGTGGGTGGGTGTACATATAGTTGCAAGCTCTCACACATACTCTAAACACACACAGAAAGAGAGAGAGAGAGAGAGAGAGATTCTGTCTAAGATCTTCTTTGGGTTCCCAGATGGTTTGCAAAGCAGTGCTGACTTAAAAGACAACTGTTACCTCTTTACCTACAACATGTGGTGTTGTTATATTTCCTGCCATATTTTTAGACTTCATAAAAGAATAAGCCTTTTATGGGAGAATTAAATTTACTTTAAGGTATATTTTAAATCTTTTTTCTCCCTCTGTCTTCTATCCACGAGCTAAAAAATGCCAGATTTCTGAACCAAAAGGAACAAAGAGGTACAAATTAGAAGTCTTGTCAATTTATTTATGATTGTTTAAAATAATAAGATGAAAGAGTCTTTCTTTGAAAAAGAGAAGAAAGGGGTTGAGCCCAGCTAGTGTTGTTTGTCAAAGGCATATACAATTGTTGGTGCTGAGAATGGTTTGTATATTTCAACAAACTGTATGCCATATGCAGGCCAGGTGGAAGGGGGGGGGGGGGTCCAGTGCAGCCCTTAAGACCACCCATGAACCTCCAAATATTCCTTCAACCACCACAATTGGTTTTCACCAGGCATAATTTTGCTGGGAAATGTGGTTAAATTTTTTTAAAGGCCTTTAAGATGTATAATTTTTCCCATTCACTTCTTTGTGTGTACAGTGGGCCCTTCCCATACGTGGGGGATCCGTTCTGGACCCCCCCCCCCGGTGTAAGGGAAAAAACACTGAAGACCCATTGAAAATAATGGGTGTGTGTGTCATTTTGCCTCTTGGGCTTGCTGTACGCATAAGCTCAAAGCTGCGTACGGCAAGCCCGCATTTGGGGCAGGCACACTATAGTTGTTTCCTTTCTAAGGAAAGGAATTTTGCTGGGTATGATTTATTCACTTTTGTGAGGTCCTAACTATATGAGGGCTATATCTCAGCTCCATGGCACAGTAGCCTTGCCTGGGTCTGACCCAGTTACTGCTACACACACCTGTTTTAATCCAAGCTCAAATCAGCCTTAAAAGTCACACAGTACCCCATCCTGAAGTCACATCAGTACAAGAGGGTTTTCTACCATGTGCATATATTTGCTGAATTGCTTTAATTTCAATTACAGAACCACAATGGCTATGGGTTTGTTTGTTTGTTTGTTTGTTTGTGTGTGTGTTTGTTTGTTGTTCCTGTGATGCATGCACACATTTGCATAAACCAATAGCCTTTCATGTTTTCCTGTCATTCTTATCACACAACTGAAGTCCCATTGGATTGGATTAGATTCAATACCTGGGCATTTACCTTAGCCCTCACATGTACTGCCTCTAACCCCCTCTACTAGTAAACATTCTAATTGTCCTGATCATCTCTAGACACATTTACTGTCTCTTTTTGGGGTATAAATGGAGACCAAACAATAGTAACCCTGGTGGTGCAGTCGTTAAATGCCTGTACTGCAGCCACTCACTCATAGACCACAAGGTTGCGAGTTCAATATTAGCCAGGGCTCAGGCTAGACTCAGGCCTGCATCCTTCCAAGGTTGCTAAAATGAGTACCCAGCTGTTGGGGGGCAATGAGCTTACAGTTGTAAACTGCTTAGACATCCCATAGCGCAATATGAAGCGGTATATAAATGAAGCTGCTTTGCTTTGCTATGGGTTTTTCCTTATTCTAAAAAAAAAAAAACCCTATCATGGACTGTGAGCAGTTGAACATTGCCCTTTGTAGGTAAGGAAGAACTTGGATGATACCTTTCCAAAGACTCCATGCCAGATACTCACATGTTAGTGTTACCTGCATGTTTTTTTGGAATGGTATCGGGAAGGGTAAACTAGGCTATTCCTTGGGAGCCAGGATTGTTTTTTGCTGCTGCTGGGTTTACCCATGCTATAAGGAGTGGTGAAAAGTTTTTGTGATGTCAGTCTAGTCAGATAAGAAATAACACAGTTACTGAATGCCTCAATCCACCTTTTTCACCATAGTGGATGCACTTTGTCTGGCCAGCCAGAAGAAGGATGCAGTCATGAAGGGGGCCATCTCTGTGGAAAAAAGAGTAATTCTCACTGTTTGGATGCTTGAAAATCATTGTGTTTATTGGTTTGATAATTCAACAGCTGCTGGATTTTTTTTATAGAAATATGCTTGGTAATGGAATTGGTGTTTCTGCCTCTCACCATTTTTCCTGGGAAATGCTCAAGAGATATATGGTAAGGGCAACATTTGCATCCAATTCTAAAGATTTGTATAGTCTCATAAATTGTCATTTCCCCCCCCCCCCTTTTCTCTTTGCACATAATGGATTGCTTCTCCCCTTCAGGATTTACAAAGTGGCAGGGACAATTGATAGGTACTATTGCCAGACTGTTTCTTCAATTAGACAAGATGGAGAATTCATAAACAGAAGGCACACTTACTCCATTATTCTACAGGGGATCTTGGATAGCAATAATGATTATTATGATATGTGGAATTGGCTGTTTGACTCTTTCCTCCAGGTCATTTAAAAAACAAAAAGGGATAAAACAGGGATACTAAGGAGAAGACACACAAATGAATCCTTGCCTGACTGTATTGGCTTCTTACCATGGTTGCCTTTTGGCAGTCCCATGATAATTTCCACTCCACATACCAAGGGAAGTGTCAGAAGCAATTACAGTTTGTTTCTTGTATACAGTTTTGTAAGAAAATGAAGTCCAAACCTCTAGAAACAATGTGATGATATTTTTAGCCTCATCTAGTTGTAATCCTCTGCCTCTGTCCTATCTCAAAAAACATTGCTGAAATAAACCCTGAAGTATTGCAGTTTCTCCATCTCCCCACCCTATTCTTCTATTATCTCTTGTACACCTTTAAATGCAAATAATAATCTTTGCTTGCATTTATGTAATAAGGTGTGTAGAAGTATGCACAGGAATGTAATTTTTATATACAGATACCATCATTATAAGAGCCGGTATGGTGTAGTGGTTTGAGTGTTGGACTATATGACTCTGGGGGTTGATTCCTGGCTCAGCCATGAAACCCACTGGGTAACTTTGGGCAAGTCACAATCTCAGGGGAAGGCAATGGCAAACCTCCTCTGAACAAATTTTGCCAAAAAAAAAAAAACATGATAGGTTCATCTTAGGGATGACATAGGTCAGAAATAACTTGAAGGCACGCAACAGCAACAGCAAATCATTATAGATGTATTAGATTCAGAGTTTGGAACTGTCAGGTTTTTTGATTGCACTTCCCAGATTCAACCAGCGAGCAAAGCTATCCAACATTTTACCCTAGTTCATAATTTGTGAACAGTGTATTCATAGTGGATGTTCAACAAGAACTATAGATAGTATTATACACTTCCAGAAAGAAAATATTTATCTATCTTCTGCAGGATCCATAAGCTTCTTATCCCAGACACTTCTAAAGAAAATGCATTTACTGAGAAGCAGTGTGATCCTATTCAGAAGACTAAAAATATTGCTGTGCACCTGGAGGTTTCCTCCACCCACCACCTGTCCCTCTGTTTAGTGCTTTCTTATTTTTATTCTACTCCTTTAAAAAGAATTCAGTTCAATGAATGTTGTAAAAAGGGCCATTCACACAAGTCTTTCATACAAAGAGAGTTGGGTTAGAGTTTTTCTATTCTAGCCCTGCAAATCTGTGGACCTATTCTGCATATTATTTGCAAATCAATTTGCATTCTGGTTGCATTTTTTCTATCCTCTGTGTTTCAACCTTAGTACCATTTTGTATAGGAACTTATTTCTGAAAGAAACTAGTACAGAGTGATGTTTTAAGTGCTGGATTTAGAACAGACATACCTAAATTCTAATCCATGCTTAGGCATGGAATTTTTCATGTGACCTTCAGCTGTCACTACTCCTCAGAAAACCAGCCTTGCAGGGTTGTTGTGGGGTTAATTGTGAGTGAGGAACCATGTAAAGTTTGCACATATATTCCTGCTATGCTAAATAACAGCCACCATGAGCAGCATTTTTTGTTATATACAGGACTTCAAATGTTACTATAGTCTCATCTGATTAATATATATAGTTTTGCCATTATTTTTAAACTGCTATTAACAGATCCATGAAAATACCACAGAGATCCTTCAAGAGTTACTACCATCTGATTTACAGAGGAAACAGCAGAGGACAATAAATACAAACTCATACCTTCTATCTTGCATTTTGTCTCACTTTACACTCCTATTCCTTGCACCTTTCCATTGAACTTCTCACTTTCTCTTCCCTCCTTTCCTTTCTCTTGTCAAACCTCATGCTTTCACAGCATCTCCCTCCATACTGAGGATGGAGCAAGCTTATTTTCTGCTGCTCCAGAGATTAGGACATGGAACAATGGATTCAAGCTACAGGAAAAGGATTTCCACCTAAACATTAGGAAGAACATCCTGATGATAAGAGCTGTTAGCTGTAGAATGCAGTGCCTCAGAGTGTGGTGGGGTCTCCTTCTCTGGAAGTTTTTAAACAAAGGCTGGATGGCCATCTGTCTGGAGTGCTTTGATTGTGTATTCCTGCATGGCAGAGGGTTGAACTGGATGGCCCTTGTGGGCTCTTCCAACTCTGTGATTCTACCCTCAGAGGTACCTTGATTCACCCCAGTTTGCACCTTTGTAAGGTAAAGCAGAGTTCAGCTAGACTTTCCTCCAGAAAGTTAGACTTTCCCAAAGAGCAGTAACACCCACCCAGGGAACAAGAAACAGGTAGTGAGAGACAATGAATTATGCCTGTTTATGTAATAATATCAGTCTTCATTCATTGGCTAAACACATTCAAAGGCAGGTGCCAGCTTGTTTCTCACAGAACAAATGGACAGGGTGCTTTGATTCTGTGTTCCTGCTTAGCAGGGGGTGGGACTAGATGGTCCTTGTGGTGTCTTCCAACTCTGATTCTATGAGAAGAGTGAAAGTCCATTTTCCCACTAAAAAGGGTAGAGATTTGCTTTTAGGAGGAGGAGGAGGAGGAAGCATCTTAGAAAAACAAGCACTGGATGACATGCCTGGAATCTGGAAACCTGGTCAACCAGCTGCTATGATAATCCTAAATTCAGTATTTGAAGACATGACTGTGTGATTGATTCACTCTACATGTGGTGTACAAACTGAGCAACAATTCTTACAAAGATCCTGGAAAGTAAGTCAAATGCTAAATGTGCACTGAAGCTGTGTACTGTGTTTTGTTTAATAGCCTTATCCAACATGTTTTACTGGATTACAACTCCCATCATCATTTCTGATAGAGGCCTTACTGCATTTCAGTTCATATGGTTGAAAGGATGGGACCTGTAGCCCAATACCAATGGAGGACAGTGGGGTGAGAAAGGCTGCTCTACATGATTAGTAAATGGGAATTCCACCAGTTCAAAACAACTGAGATTTCCCAGTTACTACCCTAAGGTCATTGATTAGTCCAAAAAAAGGGAAGAGACTGCCCCCCTGGGGCTGAATACAATTTATTAATGTTAAAAAAACTGTTTTGTTATTAACTGCCCTCAAGTTGATCCCAATTTATGGTAACTCTGTGGATGAGGCATCTTCAAGACTCCCTGTCCTCAACTGCTCTGCTTACGTCCTGTAAATTCATACCCATGATCTCCCTAATAGTCTGTCCATCTAATGTTCAATCTTCCTCTTTTTCTACATCCCTTCACCTTTCCTTGCATTTTTGTTTTTTCTAATGATTCTTGCCTTCTCATGATGTGTCTAAAGTACTGACATTATCACACGGGGGAAATCCAATAAGGAAATGGGGGTTTAAACTGAAAATAACCCACAAAAGCGGGTATATTTTCAGATGACGTTGCATTTAAAAGGAGGTTAATCCAGACAGAAAGTAGTCAGAAACTGCTTCTTTTTATTTTTGGGGATCTTCTGAAAATAAAAAGAAGCAGTTTCTGCCTACTTTCCATTCGGGGTAACCTCCTTTTAAATGTGCAGGAGGTTATCAGACGGGGCTAATTAATTGCTTCTGCTTTTGCAGTTGCACTTTCTCTTTAAAGCCGGCTTCTGTTCGGGGCTCCCCATGTGATAACGTCCTATGATAGCTTCAGTTTGTTCATTTGACTTTCAGGAAGATTTCAGGTTTCATCTGTTCTGGGACCCATTTGTTTGTCTTTTTGGCTGTCCATGGTATTCTCAGCATTCTTCTCCAGCAACACAGCTCCAATGAATTTATTTTCCTCCTATCTGGTTTCTTCACTTTCTAGCTCTTACATGGTGATCTCTGTACATGGTGATGGGGAATATAGTGGCTTGGACAATTCTGGCTTCAGTGCTCAGTTGTATACCTTTATTCTTTAGGATCTTTTCTAGTTCTTTCATGACTGCCCTACCCATTCCTAGTCTTCTAAATTCTGGATTGTAGTCTCCTTCCAATGTTTGACCCAATGTTTTACAATTTTGATTTCCTCATTGTCTAGGTTGAGCGTATGTAAAATGTAAAGATGTGTGCAATATATGTAATATAATGCATGTATGAATGTATGTAAAAGAAACTAGTTAAATAATAAAGTATGATGCCTGATACTTTTTGAACTATAGCACTTTCTATAATAATAATTCCAAGGGAATAATAATTCCAAGATTTAGTACAGGAATTTCTTCCATACATTAGGTCTCTTTGCTTCCTGATGTCCAGATTCATTCTGGATGAAGTGCTTACACTCATCATGGATACACCCCTATTTTAAACAAACAGGTATCAGCATGGCTTAGGCTGACATCAGTGGAGTCTGTATAGTGTTTGTTATCTCCTCTAGAAAGCCTAAGTCTGGGCAAAACTGGCTTCTCAAAAATTCCACTTTCACTTTAGACAAAGAAATTTGGTGGTGGGAAATTTTATTGAATTTCCTAAGTGGAAGAAAGAAATGTTCCAACAGTTCTTAAGTTCTGTTGTTCTAAAGAACAGCTTCTTCTCCCTTTCTGCTTCTCATGCCATTATGCAATACTGTAGAGTGATGGGCAGTGGAGAATATTTAGTTGGAATTTTGTCAGATGAGAGTGAGAAAAAGAGAAAAACTCAGAAATTTCTTCAAGAAAAATGTATTCTAAGAGATTTTAGCTTAACTCCAGAGTGGATCCTTTTCAAACATACTTCTGGCCTACTAACAGTGGGAACAGGAATATCTTTTCATCTTCAAAGTGTAAGTGCAGTTTTATTTGTGTACAAAGTCCACATGAAGACATTGCATCCAACCTGTGCCTCTCCCTATGGAACAAGGAAAAAAAATCAGTTTCAGCTGATCATCTATCTGCCCAGGAGAAAACCTTTTATCCTTGTGAAATGTGCTCATGTGTTCTACACAGAAGCTAAAGACAGTTACTTTGTAAAAGCCACCCTTTTATATTGAAAACATATTGCATAGCCTCTATGAACTGTATTAATGGCCATTGTCCAACATCTGGGAATCATTTCATGACCATTAAAAGAAGAAAAAACAACACCAGAAACATTCTGGATTGCTGTAAACTGCAATCATTTCATCTGTTTAAATTTACATTTCCAGAATAATTAACAGGCTGGATTTGCTGTTATCATGTGTGATGGCCCTTAAAGTAGAGGTTAATATTTTTGATTGAATTACTAATGCTTTGAGATTTGAAAGTAATGGGTTTTTCATGAGGATGGTAATATTCAATGTGTTTAAAATTAGAAATTTCTTCCAGTTGATCCTATTTCATTATCTAGTCCAATGGGAGATACACAGAGGGTGGGGGAGAAGGCAGATACAGGCTATTAATAAAAATGGTCTAATAGGAAAGATGATAAAAAATGGTTAATTTTTAAAATTTGTGTTTAAAAAAGGGACCATCACCCAACTCCATTGTTCCCTAATCTATTCACTAAGTGATTTCCACTCAGCCCATTAGATTTGGTGGTACTAGAATTCCCATTAATGAGGTCTTCTTCTTATCTAAACATCTGGAATGGCATAATAAAGAGCTACTTTGTACAATGCTTTCTGCTCAGGAAGCAGCAGGAGCTCTCTATGATCTAAGTGAGAAAACTGTGGCCCCTCCAGATGTTGTTGAACTACAGTTTTCTCACCATTGCTGGTTAGGAACAATGGGAGTTGCAGTCCAACAACATCTTGAGAGCTAGAAATTACCCAAATTTTCCCAATTAGCAATATGCATATCTTTTTTTTAAAAAAACGGTGGCCAAGAGGGTGTAGATGGGAAAAATGCATTCTCAATTATTTTTCTGCTGATTTGAACAACCCAATAAAGTCAGTGCATTTGTTTCTGAGGTTTTTCCCCCTCTCTCTTTTTCTATTCTTTTTTTAAAATCTACCTAAAATTAGGTAGAAATGATGTCCTGAGAATTACTAGAAGGTCTGAAAATTTCATGCAGTTTGGATAGAGGAAAGGATCTAGAGTTACCTGCAATAACAAACAGGGAGCATGACCATAGCAACCAGGATCAAAATGAAAACTGAGGTTAAAAAAATGATGCAATTGAAGCTACAGGAAAGTAAAATGGAGAACCAGCATGGTATAGTGCAGTGGTCTCCAAACTTTTTCAGGCTACTTCCCCTTTCCTCTTGGGTGACAACCCTAGCACACACACCCCATGCCTATTTCTTGAAATTAGGTCCACTGTTCTACTGGGCGGAGGAGAGAAGAGAGAAAGGATGTTATCACACAGGGGAAATCTGCTGATTAATTCACACAAATCCCAAACAGAAACTGGATTTGTGCCTCACGATTTCACACGACGTCGCACAGAAACTGGACAAAAACTGGACAGAAACTGATGTTATCCGAGATCTTTTGAAATTCAGTATTTTTGAGGAAATGCATTTGCGAAATTACAGTAATTTCGCATTTACCGTAATGTGAAAAGCAAATGCGCATTTGGGAGCATTTCCCTGCTTTTCCCATGGTTCCACGGTGAGCATTCCTCTATCTGTGCATGTGCAAGAAGATCATTTATAGTACATTTACGGGCTTTTCTCACTTGTGTGTGAACGTTAAATGCGCTTACTGTAATTTCGCAAATAAGGTAATTACGTGTGAAAGCCATTTGCGGAATCAAGGTTTATTTTCGGTTTATTTTCGGAATGCCTCATTTCCACTTTATTATCACTTTCTGGGCCACGTGTGATAACGTCCAAAGTATCCTAAGCAAGGGAAGCAGCATCTTTTGGGTAGTTGTGCAAATGAAGTAAATGAAATCCTGCTTGCCATGCAACCCCACTAAGTGACACTCTCCCAGCCACAGGGGAAGGCAATGGCAAACCCCCTCTGAAGAAGCCTTTTCAAGAAAACCCCATAATAGGGCAGGGGTCGGCAACCTACAGCCCGCGACCGGTCCCAACGATGACAACGCTGCCACGGGGCTCCTCCAGGGCACCATTTTGGATTCCAAAATGGCACCTTGAGTCTCATGCTACCTTTCCTGTCACAGGAAAGGTCACGTGAGACTCCGGGGTGCCATTTTGGATTCTAAAATGGCTCCCCAGAGGAGCCCCGTGGCAATGCTGGGCCTCTCAGAGGCCTGGCGCTGCCCAATGAAGCCTCCTGGGGGGCCCCCGTGGTGGCACTGGGCCTCTCGGAGGCCTGGCGCTGTCAAGGGAAGCCTCCTCGGGGGGCCCCACGGTGGCGCTGGGCCTCTTGGAGGCCCGGTGCTGCTGAGGGAAGCCTCCTGGGGGCCCTCGCCATTGTGCACATGCATGCATGACACAGGGGAGTGGCTGCTGACCTTTTTTTTGCCCCCCAATGCCATTCCCCCCCCCAGCCTATCGGCAAAAAAGGTTGCCGACCCCTGCCTTAGGGTCATCATGAGTCAAAACAAAGAAGACACACAACAACAATTGCTGCTAGCCAGCCCAAGTTCCAAAGGGAGCCTGGAGCCCCAAAGTTTGTATTTGGTGGAATGAAGGTGAGGGTGGGGGTGGCTTGGGAAAGTGTAAAAGGGAGGACTCTCTCTGGAAGGAACAACACTGCCTGAATTGGGTGCCTGGTGAAGAGGGAGGGTGGGCAGGCAAGCTCAGCAGAAAGGAAGGCTGCATGGCTGCCAAGAAATATCCCTGCAGCCACCTTCCTCCTCCTCCTCCTCCTGGCTTCTCCTGGCAAAGGGAGGAAGAGGGGAATAAAAGGGGGGAAGGAACAGGAAACCCAGGAGTTGCCAGAGCATTGACAGTATCCAACAAAGGGGGAATGGAGTAAGAGCTTCCTCCCTTCCCTTCCCTTCTGCTTTGACTAGCTCGCTTCAGCTAGCTAGCCATGGCAAAAGGGAAAGAAGAGCACTTGCCTTTTCCCTCCCTTCCCTTTTGCCTTGCAATCAGTGTCTTTTTTACCCAAAGAAGCTTTCCTCCTTGGGCGCCTTGCAAGAGGAAGCTGAACAGTTTCTGGGAAAAGGTAGGCATGGAAAGTATTTTGGTGCCCAAAGAGGGTAGGAAGCAAGGGAAGGACAGGGTCTTTTTGCTCTGTTCCCAGGTGAGGCAAAGCTGGAAGAGCCAAGCTAGGTCTCTTGCCTCTCAGTCTGGACAGACGCGGCTGCCATGGCTCAATGCTATGGAATTCTGGGGTTTGTAATTTGTTGTTACACCAGAACAATCTGAGAGAGGCTACATAGTTCACAAAACTACAAATCCCAGATTTCCATAGATTTGAGCCATGGCAGTTAAAGCAGTGTTGAACTGCATTATTTCTGCAATGCAAATTAAACACACATCTCTGAATTCTAGCCACTTGGAACAAAACTTAGCAAAGGTGATTTTTCTCCCATTTCTAGGGAGGCAGGGAGGGAGAAAATCTTCCAAACTAAGAGGGACTAAGAGGGACTTCTACTCTAGGAATCATATCCAGGAGTTACCGTGCTTGCCGGCCCATACAGCAAAGCACAATAACATCCAAAATATATTTTAAAAAACCAGTAATACCTTTATTGGCCAACCAAAATGCACAAAATAGATGAAGCATGCTTTTGAAGCTCTACTGTGGCTTCATCATTGGGCAAAAGTGTTAAAAATCAAACAGGAGAAAGGTGGCTTCATCATTTTGGATTTTAATCTTTGCAGTGGGGCCAACACAGCTACTCCTGGATATACTTTGTAGATTGCAGGATACTACATTTTAGATACAACAGGGGAATTCTAAACAAGAGTGAACAAAGGGCTGAGATTTAACTTTTTGAGGTCTTTACCTCCAACAAAAGTCAAACATTTTGTGTTTAAAAAAATTGGGACTACATTTGATGTGTTTTAAGCAGTATTTTGAAGTTTTCTTCAGATGCAACAACACAGAGACTTCTTAAGAAATTCAATATTATCTGCCAAAGGAGGGGGGGGGCTGGTATTTTCACTCAGGAGAGAAAAAGAAAGGAGGTTTCCCATTGTGTTGCCAATGGACTTATTTGCAAATTTTATTTCCCAGACTTCATTGTTTGTCTTCTAGAGCCCATATGCCCCCCCTTTTTCCAAACACACACAT
>JAIPUX010001880.1:42928123-42943327 GCA_020142125.1 Phrynosoma platyrhinos | reverse complement strand
AGATAAATAGGTACCACTTCTCTGGGAAAGTAACAGTGTTCTGTGCAGTCACACTGGCCACATGATCATAGATTTGTCTCTGAAAATGCTGTCTCTTTGGCTTAGTAACGGAAATGAGCACCACCCCCTACAGTCAGACACGACTTGACAATCACACAAAGGGAAAGCCTTTACCTTTAGTATTGAAACATAACAGTTAAAAACAAAGTATAGTTAAAACCATTTTAAAAATTAAAAGCATTAAAAATGCACACCAGTCACACACACACATACACATGCTCCATGAGTAAAATTCACACTTCAAAAGCTTGCCTAAATAAGAGTGTTCTCAGCTGCTGGCAAAAAGAGAGCAGTGAAAGGGCTGACCTGACCTCCCATGGAAGGGAGTTCCAAAGTTTGGGAGCAGCCACAGAGAAGGTTCTTTCCTGAGTCCTCACCAACTGCACCTGTGAAGATAGTGGAACTGAGAGAAAGCCCTCCCCTGCTGTTCTTAACACTCAGGCTGGCTTGCATAGGGAAGTACAGTCCTTCAGATTTGCAAGACCTAAACTGTCTAGGGCTTTAAAGGTCACATTTCCAAGCAAAGCAAAAACATATCTTTATATTCAGCAAGGAATTCTGGGTTAGCCCTTTTTATGCACCTCAGAATCAGCATAATATACTCAAATTTGTTTCAATGCTTTAAGATTCTAGTTCTATATTTTATCATCCACATTTAACCAAGATGGATATTCAATCAGCTTCTCTGCATGATGTTGCAATATGGAAAATATAACCTTGAAAAAATGATCCCACATCATATTACACAGCAACAGATACTTTCAGTGCTGAATAAACTGAAAATGCATTTCCATTCTACAAAAATAAATAAATAAAGAGGGAGCTGGCCAACAGGTCATGATGAGCAAAGTATCTTTTCATCGAGTAAACTAACTCAAATTCTCTGTGCTTATCTGTAACTTATATAGCTATGACTAACTGATAGAAGACTTTGGCCAGAACCCTGTTGGCCAGTTATGAAGGCATAATCTAGAGTTCCTCACTTGTGACTGTTTCATATATGTTCTACCTATGTAGTTCCTAGTTTAGGGGCTACATGGGGACCATGAAAGTCACCCCAATTTCCACTTACTGGGAAGCAGTCATTGTAATCAACAGGGATATGTTTCCCTGGCACCTGGGAAGCAATTGGATGGTGCTCCCACCCACATCCACAGGAGTGATCTTCAGCACAGGAGGGTTTTGCAGCAGGGGCCCTGCTTCTGACTGTCACACTGGAGATCACTCATGGGAAGTGGTGCACCATCACTCAGCAGCTTCCTGAGCATCAGGGGAACTGGGCCTCATCAATCACTGCAGCTGCTTCCCAGTAAGCGGAGATTGTGGGGATCGGGAAGGGATTCACTGTGTAATACCTGTAGTGTTTACACATATAAAAATCCCCAACAGGATTCTGACCTTTGTCTCTTAGGGCAAACAAAGTGAAACTTAATCCAGACAAAACAGGGGTACTTCTGGTCAGTATAAAGGCAGATCAGGAGAAAAGGACTCTGCCTGTGCTGGACAGGGTTTCAGTTCCCCTGAAATCTCAGGCTCAGAGCTTGGATGTTCTAATGGACTCAACTCAGCCTGGATGCTCAGGTTTCAGCAGTAGCCAGAAGTGTATTTGCACACTTAAAACCAGGGTACCAACTGCACCCATTCCTTGGGATGTTCAGTCTGGCTACATGACACATGCCTTGATTACACTCATTTGGACTACAGTAATGCACTCTATGTGGGGTTGCCTTTGGAAACTGTTTGGAAACTTTGGTGGGTCAAAAATGCTGCAGCCAGAATGCTGACTGGGGCCAGTTATAGGGAGCATATAACTCCCTTATTAAAACAGCTTCACTGGTTACTGGTTCATTTCTGAGCACAATTCAAAGTGCTGGTCATGACCTATAAAGCCCTATATGGCTTAGGTCCAGACTGTTTGAAAGGCTGTATCTCCCCATTTGAACCTGCCAGAGTTTTAAGAGCATCAGGGGAATGCTTTCTCTCAGTCCCACCACCATCACAGGCTCTCATGAGGAGACAAGAGAGAACCTTCTCAATGATGCTTCTTCCCTCGAGTCTAGAACATCCTTCATGGGAGGCTAGATTCACCCCTTCCCTGCTCCCCTTTTGCTGGCAAGCAAAAACTTTTCATGTTTGTTTTTTTTCAAGCAAGATTTTAATACATAATTGCACCAAGGGAGACTTCTTTGGAGTTTTTTGCACAGCTAAAAAACTGAGTTACCTTCCTGGGATGAAGCCAGGTATTATCACCAAAATAAATAAATAAATAAATAACCCTCCCAAATTTGCCTCTGATTCTGCCAGCTGAGTGCAGCCTGGCTGCAGCCTGGGTCCCAGGTGTGCTTTGGCAATCATTTTTTCCAAGCCGGGAGCTTTCCAGTTTTGAAAAGGAATGCCTGGGACCCGGGCTGTGCTTGGCCAGTGGAACTGGCAGCAAATTTGGCAATTTCCCCACCCCACCAGATACACAGGAGAAATGGAATGATTTCTGACTTCCCTGCATGATGAAAGAATAAAAATTGGCAGCCTTCTTTATATTTTTGTTAAGTTCTTCCTTGCTGTGCTTTTTGGGAATTTTAAAAAACAGCCAAGCCTCCTAAAGCTCATTAGCATAGGAATGACTTACTGGTGAATTCAGAACTTTTCTGTTTCTACTGTGAATCAGAGGAAAAATAATATATCAGTGCTTGCCCAGTCTTTCTCAAATGAGCAGTCCCATTTCATCTAACAAACATCTAGATGACACCAGACAGTTGGTTTCTGTAAATATTTTAAGTCCTTAGCTATGAAAAATTGCTGAGAGTTTGGCCATTTCATTTCCAAGTCCAGCTACAGAAAATAAATCTCCAGTAATTCCTCTTGGATATCATACCAGTAAATCATAATTTTGACATCTTTTGCATTCTGATCCAAAGGATTTGGTCAGCAAAAATGCTTCCAGGAGTTTTTCTAAATTAGGGGTTAGAAGCATACTGTTAGAAATATGCTGTACCAAATGCTAAGTAAAATATTTTGAAGTAACTGATAAAGCAAACATAATGGATAGGTAATGCTATTCTTTGCACTGTGATTTAAAGATATTTTAAGTTTTATTCTTCCAGAAACAACTGAAGTTGGTGGCATATTAAAAATTAAATGCAGTTTAATGTTTTTCTGGTCCATGAAGCCCCTACCAGTTTCCCAAAGCCTTCCAACCACCACCCTCCCCAGTTAAAAATTGGAAGGAACTTGTCTATCCTTAGCTGCTTAAAGAATTTCATCTCCCATCCCTTGAGGCTTATCTCTCTTTTTTTTGGTTGTAGATAGTGTCTTTTTGCATTCCTTTTTGACAATGTCTCTGGCTTCATACCAGGATTATTTTGGCTCCCAGTCAATAGTGCTTAAAAGTGCCAATCTGCTTTGGTTTTGTTTTTGTTTTTTGTTTGTTTTGTTTGTTTGTTTTAAATTTCAATTATCTTTAAATTCTGCAGGAATGTTGTTCATCTCTGGTTTCTCTTCAGATTGTATACATCTTTTGCCTTTTTCTGCAGGGATGTTCTTCAGGTTGCATTTTGGTACAATGGTTGGTTTACTTTGCTTTAAAGTAAAGTAGCTTTACTCTAATTTTTGATAATAGCAGTTCATGGTCTGTACTACAATCTGCTCCTGGTCTTGATTTTTGCACATGGAGTTTGGAGCTTCTCCATTTTTTGCTTCCAATTACATAGTCTATTTGTTTTCTATATTGGCCATCAGATGATGTCCATGTATATAGTCACTTCTCGGGTTGCTTAAAGAATGTGTTTGCAATTAACAAACTGTTGGTTTCACAAAATTAATTGAGTCACTGTCCTGCTTTAGTCCTTGATCAAATTTTCTTATAATATTTTATTGTGTTCTGTTTCCTTCTTTTGCATTCCTATTGTCTATAATCAACAACATGTCTTGCTTTGGTATGTGATCAATTTCCTCCTAGGTTCCAGCATTTCTTCTTAGATTTTAATTTAATTCAGAATTTAACATTGTGTATGTAATTATCTGACTCAAAATGTTCTATTCTTGTCCACTTTGACTCATTCACCCCAAGTATTGCAATGTTTATACATTCCATTTCTTGTTTTACTATGTCTAGCTTCTCCTGATTCACATTCCATGTCCCTATAATTTGTGTTGTGCAGCTTCAGACTTTCACCTCTGAGCTTGTCATCATCTGAATGTCCTTTCAGATTGAGTCCAGTTGCACCATTAGCCACAGTACTACTCATAGTTGTCCTCTGCTATAACAAAGCAGTTGATTAAATGCTAGCTGAATTGGGCTTAACTAATTCGGAGTGCCATCCAAATTGGGTTTATAAGTGGTCACCACTGAGCTGCACTCAGTTCCTATGAGGGCAAATGAGGCATAGCAATGGAAATACATGATCTTTTGCAAATAGAAGCCATTGTAATGGAAAGCATCTGAGATTGGTATCGCAGTGCAGTATTCCTCCCTTCACAAGTTACTTTGCCAGTAGTAAAAATAATATGCAAAGCAAAGCAAAGCAAAGCAGCTTCATTTATATACCACTTCATATCGCGCTATGGGATGTCTAAGTGGTTTACAACTGTGAGCTGATTGCCCCCCAACAACTGGGTACTCATTTTAGCGACCTCGGAAGGATGCAGGCCTGAGTCGAGCCTCAGCCTTGGCTGGTATTGAACTCGCAACCTTGTGGTTTATGAATGAGTGGCTGAAGTACAGGTATTTAACCACTGCGCCACCAATCTAGCTTCTTGTATGCCATTGCCTATCAAGATTTCCCTACCTCTATATCTCTGTTTTCACTCTGTTTTCATATCTCTGTGACTGAATTTTATTTCTCAGCTGTTCTTACAAAAACAAGCAAACAGATTTTGCTAACTCATCTTGAGAATTGAAAGATGCATTAAAAATTGAAGCTATTGTTCTGCAAAGAATTAATAAATAGGAGTTATCATACATTTTCTGGAAAGCTACGGTAAAAATTTAGATTTCTGTCATTGTTTTTGTACTTTTTACATACTTACCTGGAAATAAGCACTACCAGGAAAAAAATGAGATGTACTTCTGAGTTGACATGTACAGAAATATGAGAAATTGTCTGTGCGATAATCTTTCTGAAACCAAAAACAATACACAACCTATTTTGTAAACAGATCATCTCTTCAACATCACACTATGGTGCATGCCTGGAAGACAAAAAGGAAGCAGGATCAGAAACAGCAGATGTAGGGCACAGTCTACATCAGAGATCAATGCTGATCAAATTTTTATTATTTTTATCTCTCTTTTTTGTTTTCCTTTTTTTTATTTTGTTACTTATGCTTCTCCCAACTGTTTCTTACTTTCTTTTATATTTTGCTTACTTTGGGCCTTTGCAGACTGCCAGAAATAGTGCAAATTGAATCCACTTTAACTGCCCTGACTCAGTGCTGGGGAATCATGGGAACTGTAGTTTATTGTGACACCAGAGCTCTCTGACAGAGAAGGCTCAGTGTCTCAGAAAAAAATACAATTCCCATGATTCCCTAGCACTGAGCCAGGGAAGTTAAAGTGGACTCACTTTGCACTGTTTCTAGCAGTCTGCAAAGGCCCTTTGTCTCTCTAATGCTATGTAATTTCAGTATGCTATGTGATAGCTGGTGTGACTGTTCAAAGACTACAGATACACTATGAAGAGCTAATCTGGCCACTTTCCAAGAGTTATAGCTTTTGGTGGAGCCACGTAAATGCCAGCAAGTTTCTGTGGCATGACAGTGGGCTCTTCTTTAGCATTGTTAGCATATGTGATTTTTCATAAAATTTTGGACACATGTGGAGTTCCCTCTATGACACTGAACTGAGAGATGTCAGCCATAATCCCCCAGATGGCAGGTCATGTAGGCACTGAGAGATCTGTCCAGAACAGATAGAAAATTCCCTACCAGACAGGTTTGGGAGTTGCCAAAAGGGAAAAAAACCATTGTACTGGAAAAGACACATAATAGTACTTGTTTGTCTTGAGTCTGACACTTGATGGGGCAGTGATCAGATTTGACTGCACTCTTTTCTCTAGCCTCCCTTCCTTGATAGTTTCAAAACCAAATGCATTATTTAGACTGGTCTCACACCTAGGTTTAACAAAGCTAAGACTATCAACACCTTTGTCCCTGCTTCAGCCATGCCGTTTAGTCAGTAGCCAGAAGGCAGAATTTTCCTATTTAAACCTTGAGATTTGTAGGCTGTATGTGCTATCTTGAGAGTGCATGCTGACTCCACATCAGTATGTACTCTGATCATAGCTCCCTTGACCATCTTAACCGCCCCTCCATTTTGGTGGCCGTGCTTCATCATTATTATCATCAACAACATCCACAGCAGATCTCGAAGCCTTCGAAAGTGAGTAACTCCCTCAGTCTGGTCCCTCTCACGCTATTCCCACTTTCACCCCCTTTATTTCTGAGAGTACTGTGTGTGTGTGTATGTGTGTGTAGTTTTCCCTTGTTAATAATAAATATTTAGACTTTAATTGGAGAAGCCTGCCTCAGCGTCATCCATTGCGGGATTCCTTAGTCCTCTGGGATACATAACGATACCTGGTCCCAAGGGGATTTGTTAGGACCCCATTCTTGCATATTGGAGCTAATTATAAAATCCCCTAATTATATCCCTCCTAACAGCATCATGATGGTGACGCTCATCATCCACTGAAGTTCTTTTAGTGAAAGGTCCAGCTATGGCTGAGTGCCTACATGCATTCTTCTTGTGTTTCCTCTCTTCTCCTTCCCATCTGAGCCCATATTCAAGGAAGAGATTTGCAGGTGATTAAGCCACAGTTTTCCATTATGCCTTCTGCTTAAGTACTGTTACACAATAAGTATTACAAACCAAGATCTGCTCCTGCTCTAATATCAAAGGAAATAACAGCAGCAGTGCTAACAAAACAACACGTCATCAATTTGAATAGTTCTGTGTAAAAACAAAACAGCAAAAACACAAAGGAGCCAAACTTAAACTTTATTTTCTCAAGCTACGATTTAAATAAAAAGGTAGAGATAATCTAAGGTCTACCTCTGTAAATGAAAAGAGAGTGGGGAAGATAAGCAGCCAGGTGTGGAGGAAGATAATGTTATTTATGCAGCATTTCGAACCTTGTACAGATTAAAGATATAATACAGATTGTTTGGTGATGTGCAGCTTGAAATAAATGAAGTCTACTTTTGCACCATGTGAAATACCTCTTCTTTAATGCAAAAACATGCAAGTTGGTATTACACACTTTGGAAAGGTTACTCCCTTTGATATTTTCTTTTAAAAAACCATATGTTTCATTGAATTTTATAGCTCTCACATGCAGACCATAGGAACAAGAAATAGCAATCTGGAATGTATTATTTTTCTCATTATCAAACACACTTCATTCAGCATTTTTTATGCCTAAAAACCAAACTATTTCCAAATTGATCTTGTCATTTTTTTCCCATCAAAGTCTGAATGGAAGCAGGTTGGCATAATCACACAGCAGGTGTTCCTAACAGTCTAGTCTGTTGCTTTTGTCAAACAGATTCATTCTTTATCAGGTAAAGATATGTTTAAACTGAAAGAAATTCCATTTTACTTATAATGGAAAAGTTTGAGCCTTCTGAAACACTGGAAATGTTTAATATGAAACATCTTATCAATATCTGGACATATTGTTGAGGTTGCTTTGGGACATTCTTTGTTTCTGTTTTTGTGTTCTCTTCTTGTGTATGTGGTCTAATGGGCAAAACTTGGGCAGAGCTAGTAGCCACTAGCTCTATATAGCTGCTGCCTCAGTCTTTGGAGTTCAGTCTCTGAAGAGAGAAAAGAAGGTGAGCTATTGGGAGAGGGGATAACATTCAGTTGTTTTCTTGTGCTGTTGGAGATTTGTGTGGGTGCTTTTGTTTGGTTTTGTCCCTGTGCTCTCCAATGAATTCAAATTACAAGAAAATAGATTCCACCTAAACACTTCTTCACTGTAAGAATTTGACCATAGCATAGATTCTCTATCTTTGGAGGTCCATCAGTCTGGAGTGCTTTGATTGTATATTCCTGCATGTCGGGAGATTGGACTAGATGTAATGCCTTCCAACTCTAAGATTCTATGATTTCATGGACATGATAAATTAAATTAGATAACTGTCATATATAAGGCTACCTATGAGGGCAATTTAGAATTTGGAAACTTCAGCTGATTCAAAATATTGCAGTAAGATGAACAATTAACCTTTTGGAATGTTGTGTCAGGTGCCATCACTTACACTCCTCCTGAAGATGTAGATTCATAACTTGGTTGTACTCCTGATTTCAGCCCTGAGCTGGGAGGCCCAAGTACTGGGTACTGGCCAAGGATGCATTTATACAATTAAGACCAATATGCCAATTGCACCTGTTCCTGGAAAAATATGATCTGGCCACAGTGACATATGTCTTAGGTTCCATTAAATTTTGGTTATTGCAATGTACCCTACATGGATCTGTTCTTGAAATAGCTCAGAAACATCAGTTATCCCAAATAGCTACAGCCAGATTGCTGTGGCTAAGCCTCGTTGGGGTTGGGAGGGGGGTTTGGGGCCCCCGCTGCCACCATCTGCCATGCTTTTACTGAGGCCCAGAGAAAGATCCAGCAGTGCAGCGAGGCGGGAGGCCTCATTGGGCCTGAGATGCAACTGTGCGGGGCTGAGGCCCAAAAACATCTGGCAGGGATGGAGGTAAGGTGTAGCATGATTTATATCAGGGGTAGGCAACCTTTTTCAGCTGGGGCCCAGTCCACTGAAGTCCTCCCTTCCACCGGGCTAGGGGGGAATGGTGGTGCGCACGCTCATGCGCACGCGTGCAACCCTCCTGCCGCACGTGACCCCGCCGCGCGCGCTGCCGCTGCCACTGCCGCTGCGCGCTGCCGCTACCACCGTACATGTCGCGCCCGCCATTTTGTTTTCCAAAATGGCAGCCACAATGCATTTGGGCATGAGCAGGACTCCTGCACATGTGCAAACGCATCACAGCTGCCATTTTGGGAAACAAAATGGCAGGCGCGGCGTGAGCGGCCACATGGCAGCCGAAACTCGTGGCGGCGGTGGCAGGCGGCAGTGGCGGCAGGGGTCGGCGGGGGCCGGTAAGTGGGGGGGCCTGGGGCAGAACCGGCCCATGGGCCGTAGGTTGCCGACCCCTGATTTATATTGTTTTTTAATTTTTTAAAATGTTTCCGGGTTTTAATTGGTCGTGTCCTCCATTTTCCTTGAATGTCCTACATTTTGTCCTACATTTTCCCCCGTTTGGGGGAAGATTAATTATAGCAACTCTACTTTCTAGGTTTTCTAGGAGAGCATCAGGAGCTGTATCTATGACAATAGAGCTCTGTCATCATATCTATATCTCCCAATGCAAGTCTGGGCATTGGAAAAATAGGTTGCTTGGAGCTGGCAGCCTTTTCTTCACTGCCACAGGACATCTCAGCAAAAGCTGCAACCACTTGTGTAACAGGCTATTATACTAGCATGGGACTTCAGCAGGATTTCCTTCCAAGGTGTCACAGCAAGAGGAGAGGAAATATAAAAGAATATTAGCAAGTTAAGCAGGACCAACATATCTGCTCCAATTTTTGTTGCTACAGTATATGGTGAAAAGGGGGTTAATGTGTATGCATCAATGTGACTGAGTGAAAGTCCTAAACTAGTGGGAGAAAGTCTATGTGCAGTTTGACAAAATGTCCCCAGGTCTTTTAATTCTCAACTTCTATTCTCAATAACAAGGTTATTGATTAATGCCTGTATTCTAAAAACAACTGTTTGCAAGTGGGATTTTGTAAGCCTGATATTTTCTTCCCTGAATCTGTTCTGCTCATTAGCCTTAGGCCAGTGCAAAAGATGTTTTCAAGATAAGGTAATAATAAGAGGTGGGGCTTAGTGTATTCTGAAATGAAAAAGCCCCAGAAAATAGTCTTCATCTGCTGACCTTTAGAAGAGAATTGGGACAAGTATATCATGACAAAACAGGTCTGTGTGGAAATAAGAATCTAACAATCTCTTTTAGAAGAGACTTTCTTTTCACTTTTGGTTGCACACCTTTACTGAATTATAAAATGTGTTCCTTGGGCACATTGTAAACACAACAGCATTAGTTAAGATGCTTCTTAAAGGAAGAGAAGTCCCAGGAGTGGGTCAGGAGAATACGGTTAACATCATTGCTTCAGTGGTTTGAGGACAAGCTATTATGGTAGGTTGTTTTCTGCAAAATCTCATGTTAAATTAAAACCAGTTTGCTGCAAACATGTTGTGATGGTTAGTGTACTCTAAAATCCCAAATACACAGAGCTTTGGGTTTTAGTTCATTCTTTTAAAATAGGTTGCTTAATTTTAAATTATGGCATCAATGCTAAAGAACTACTTGCAGACCAGGAAGATACCTGGAGATTGTTCAAAATTGGCCAAGTTGAGGCAGCTGCAGCAGATGAGTTTCAGGGTGGATGGGAGAGGAAGCGTGACATAATTCTACTTTTCAGTATTTATCCTTGATCCAGGTTCCCAGCCACAGAGTAAAAGTTACAAATATTTTCTTTGGTAAGGAGTCCTGTTTGGTTCAAAGAATATATTATTCTAGTTTCAGAAGTGGCTGATTATTCCATTGCACCTACTATCTGATGAATTGAGAATCACAAATATATGTCAATCTACTGCAATTCCACTTCTAAGGTAATTTATGAGTGGTTGTCATGACATATGCCTATTACATAATTATTATTCTTGTTCTTTTGAGGCATAAGGGATGAAGACATCAGTCTAGTGCAGAAAATTTTCCTCTATTTATAAGTATCAAAGTACAATAGTGTCCAAAAACCAAAAAAACAGTAGTACCTTTACTGGGCCAAGCAAAATACATGATTGTGAAGAAACCACTCCTTCTCCTAACTTTCCAACCCCTCCCCCTCAGATGGCAGCCCAATGGGTATTGTGATCCCACCTTTGTCCCAATATGTATCAGGCCACATTTATGTATATCTATAGCAGGGGTAGGCAACCTTTCCCCTTTAAGGGCCGAGGGACTTCAGCTCCCAGAAGCCTCAGCCATGTTGGCCAATAGTCCCATGTTGGCCAATAGCTCCTGGGATTCTGGGAGCTGAAGTCCTTTGGCCCTTAAAGGGGAAAGGTTGCCTACCCCTGATCTATAGTTTACTCCCCAAACTTGGTTTATTTATTTCTTAGTACCGTGGATAATAATTCCAGGTTCTAACAAGCTTGTAAGTGAACAAGAAGAAAACTTTATCTAAAGTAAAACTGTTTCACTTGTTATGGTGTTGCATTCTCTTGTTCTTGTTATAATTTGTTGCATACTATTTAACTCTAAAGAATAACAGATACTAGTCTTTAGGACCCTCAAACCATCCTTATTTACTGTGGTCTTTTCAACCTTACTTCTACACTAGCCCTCAGGGCCTTTACAGACTGCCAGAAATAATACAGCTTGAGTAAAGGCCCTTAATCCCAGAAACTCCCTCACTTGGAGTTCTGTCCTAGAGCTAAGTCCCTCCCTTCTGAACTTTAGTTCTCACAGTCCCTTTCTTCTGAACTGTTACCCATCCAAACCTGGTCTGACTTCAACTCTCAGCAATAAAATTATTTATTACCAACAGCCCAAGATTGTATTGGCTGTCACCATCTTACTCCTGATTGGCTGCTGCTAGCTTGGCATAATTCCACCTGTTCTCCACAACTACAGACATGTTACAAGCTTTTGAAGCACCACTGGATTCTTCATCAGGCAAAAGTATTAAAAATCATGCAGGAGAAAGAAAAAACAACAACAATGGATGTTAGTCCTAGGCCTGCATTTTGTCAAGATGCTGTGGTTCTTGTCCTCAGTTCAGATGTTTTGCTCATTAGCCTTAGGCCAGTGCAAAAGATGTTTGCAAGATAAGGTAATAATAAGAGGTGGGGCTTAGTATATTCTGGTCATGTAGATACTGGGAGATTCTTAAAGTCTAAGAAATAAACTTCAAATTCCGTTAGCAAAATGAAAAGCCTGGAAGAAATTGAACACTTTCCCAATGCAGAATGGAACTAGGCAGGGATGCCCAATGTCAGTACGAATATTCCTGTTGGTTGTGAAATTGCTGCTCATAAACCTAAAAGAAGAGGAAAATAGACAAGGAGTGAGAATCAAGAGATTTCATACAAGCTCAGAGTATGTGCAGACAATTTGGTAATCATCTTGGCTAACCCAGTAGATAACATGGACATACTGAATAATCTATTGAATGAATTTGGAAAAAATATCTGGATGCAGAATAAATAGAGGAAATAAGCAATAATTGTTAAAATTTTAGGACAAAAACAAAAGAAAAAGAATTAAGAAAGTTAGAATTAAGATAGAAAATAAATTTGGGGTTGACAATTACAAATAAAACTTCAGAATTCTCTGAAAATAACTATAAGAGATTATGGGATCAGGTTAAAAATGATCTGAAAAGATGGTAGAGAATAAGTTTCTCACTCCTGGAAAGAATCTCAACTATAAAAATGTTGATATTGTCTAAATTTTTGTTTCTCTTTCAGATGATCCCCATAATCACAGTAGACATTCCTTTTAAAGATTGGCACAAGGACATATCAATGTTTGTATGGAAAGGGGGGAAACTAAGGGTGAAACTAAAAATACTTCAAGATTCAAGGCAAAGAAGAGGTTTGGGAATTCCAAATTTGAAACTATTTCAAGGTGTGATGTCTTGTATGAATAAAAACTCTGTAAGAGAGAAGATTATTAGAGCTAGAAGTAATAAATAAGATTGGCATGCCCATCTTGGATATGAAAAAGACAAAGTAAATAAAGACTTTAAAAGCCATTGCATAAGAAAGGCATTACTAAGATTCTGGGGAAAAATATAGATCTAGAATAGCTCCTTTAAAAAAAACCTATGGATCTTCCCACAAGAAGCATTTTATAGGAGAGAAACCTTAATAGAAGATAAATGGCTCACATATGAGATGTTCTGAAGAAACAGGAGGGAAAATATATAAAGAAATCACAATAAAAATGAGATGAAGAAGGGTGACATGAGCAGAGTATGCAGACCAGGAAGAGGCAAGAGTGCCATTTCACTCCATGTGTCATAAATTGAAATGCCAGCAGTAAAGAGTTAGGAAACACCCTGCTCCACTTTAAATGGAAGATACTGAAATAATTAGGCCAGGTAAAAAAAACTCAGACATGGCTGTTTAATTGTGTTGTGTGTTTATTTCAGTGAAAGCCAGAATATTATAGTGGTTTGAGCACTAGACTATGGAGTTTATCACACGGGTAGCAAAGTGCAGAAATCCCATGCAGAAATGGGATTTAAAAATCCAGGAAAAAAAATGCAAAAGTGGGTTGATTTTCAGACACATTGGCGTTAATCAGCATTAGTGGGACATTAACCCAAACAGAAAGTCAACAAAGCCCACTTCTTTTTATTTTCAGGATTTTCTCTGGAGACCAGAGTTTGAATCCCTGCTTGGTCAGAGAAACCCACTGGATTATTGTTGTTGTTGTTGTTGTTGATTATTATTATTATTATTATTATTATTATTATTATTATTATTATTATTATTATTATTATTATTGTTTATATCCCGCCTTTCTCTCAGCCTCAGAGGGGGCAAAGGCAAAGCACTGTCTGAACAAATCTTGCCATGAAAACCCTTTGATAGGTTTGGCCTAGTGTTGCCATAATTCAGTTAGCTGCTTTTGGAGCTGCATCCAGTAACCAATTGGAAGCCAGTGAAGATCTTTCAGCACAGCAGTAGTATGCTCAGGACTTAGAACAACACATGCCTGCCACCATTTGAGCCAGATGTAGTTTTCAAATGTCTTTTCAAGGACATCTCAACTTACAGAGCATTGCAGCAGTTTAACCTGGAAGAGAAATGAAATGTACTTATCATAGTCATTTAACAACTTAGCAAAAAAGAGGTCTGTCTGCTTTATTTTCAACCATTTTCTATGGATATACTTGCTTTTGCATGAACACATACACATGTTTTGCTTTATACCCTTTGGGGGAAAAAATATTCCTGAATATACTCTGCCCTCTTGTGGAACTCTATAATGCACAACTCTTCTGGAAAATGCATGTCTATTTATAAAATACCCATAATAAAAAACTTCTGGAAAATACAGATTGAACATCCCTAGTACAGAAATTCAAAATCCAAAAATCTCAAACCTCCAAAAGCTGAAACTTTTTGAGTGCTGACATGATGCTTTGAGGCATTGATTTTGGAATGTTTTGGATTTGGATTTTGGAATACAAGTAGCATAGTAAGTACTTGCATTGTCTTTGCAAGGATGGAGAGAGACTCAAGAATCTGTGAAATGGCAGGAATCAATGTGTAGTACCTGGAGCAAATCCACACCTCCAGCCAATTCACAGATCCTCGCATCTCTCTCCAGCCTTGTGTCTTTCACATCTCTCTCCATCCTCATATCTCTTTCCCACCACACAAATACACCACAGGTATGTACTACACTACTTGTATTCCAAAAAAAGAAAAAAATCCCAACTTTGAAACACTTCTGGACCCAAACATTTCGTATAAGGGGTACTCAACTTGTATAAACTTTTCAAGACAGAAAATTAGTATTTTCTTTTCCTTTTGTAAAGTGGAACACACATGCACAGAAAGCACAGGAATAGTGATTTCATTAAGAATACTTGTTCTAAAAAAAATGCAAAAAAGTGTTCTCACATACAAAAACTCTCTCTTATCTCACAACTGAAGAGAAAAAATGTTATGGCTTTTTATTCTGGCACACACAAAAATTAAACATAAGGAGTTTTTCATCCTTAATGCTTAGCTTGCAACTGTCACAAAAAGATCTACAGCTTGTAAAATATTTTCTTGTTTGGACTAAAACTCTCAGACAACCCACACACACCTAGCATGACTATTGTCCCGAGCAGTGAATCTAACCCTGATATAGAATAGAACTTGGCCTTCCATTCATGCTATAGGTGAGCATTCTACTTCTTTCTTCAGAAAATGTAGAGCTTAGCATGAACATGCATTTCATTATTTGTTCAGTTTCAGTTTTCTGGACTCAAAATTATTGCAGAAAAAGTTGTAAAACTGCTATAAGAGTCAGAAAATGAATGTGAAACGTCATAGGATCTA
>JAIPUX010001880.1:42899564-42928023 GCA_020142125.1 Phrynosoma platyrhinos | reverse complement strand
ATATTCCTGCTCCGTACTGAAGACCACATATTCTTCTGCATAGGGAAGGGGAGTAAGAATAATCTTCTCTCCTTGCCCCATTTTTTTATTCTTCCTGTTTCTGCAGTTACAATTATTAGAAGTTGCTGTTTGATTTGTTTTAGCCAGCCATTGGCCGTGAATGAAAGAGAGAGAGAGAGAATCTCAGATAAAAGCAATTGATAAAAAAATAAACTGAGAATAATGCATAGTGCATGATGTAGTTAATGTTATATTTAAATATCACTTAGCACCCAGTATCTAGATTGCAATTTGCCACATGTGACTATAAAAATAGATTTATAGTTGCCTCAGAACTATTAGCCAGGTATACCAAAGAACTATCCAATACATCAGGGGGTTTCAAGAAATAAGGAGAGCTGCCCAGCTTTAAGGTGACATGTAGTTGAGTCAGAAGAAGTGTTTCATCAGCATCTTCTTTGCACCAACCTTGGAACTTTATTACTAACTTTGTTGGTAACCTTTTCCTGCAGTATCATCAGGTCTCTGATCTGGACCATGTATTGGCTTCTAACTTCCTTCTCTCAAATAGGTCTCAGAGAAGACAAACCTCAGGTTGCCAGGCCAGCACCGTCCCTTCTGGCCTGGAGCAGTGCTTGAAACACTGTTATCACAAGTTCCAGGATCTTGGGGAGCCTATTGGATGTAATTTTGTAGCTGGGGAGTGACCTGTCAATTTTGGTCTTCTAAAAATAGGCCACCTTCAGTGGTGTAGCTCAGCAGGAGATTAATCAGAGTCCACCAACTCTCCTTAACCCCTATCTACTCCAGGGCCCATGAAGAAAACCTTCCCTAAAGAGGAACATGTCTACTTCTGGTCACAATTCTGTTCTGCTCCCAACAGAAATATGGTGGGCCCTGACAGTTTGGAGGCATCAAACTGACATAGAAAACATTTTACAAAATATTGGTCTTACTAGCCAGCAAGAACATTGATGACTGGACCAATATCCACAGTCTTTCCAAAGATTATGCAAAAATCAACCCCACATACTGCTGTGTGAGAAATACTTATGCTAGAAAATAATTATGACATTAATGAAATATTTTAGAATACTCATTGTGTCACACCTAGCTACAGAAATGTGAGTACTATTAACCTATATGTAAGGAAAATTGCTTGAAATCTCTTTAAATAAAGCTTTCCCCAAAGAAAGTCAAGCAGATGGTTTCCTAAGCTATGGCTGTTACCCATCTAGCAGAACTCTGTTTGCCATTGGCCAAAAAGAATAGATCTTTTTTCATAAATAATATGTCCCTGAGGTACTGTTTAGCAGCACTCCTTCAAGATATTTCCACTTAAAACTCTGTAATTGGATCAATTGAGCAATTTCATAACACTAATAATCTCAATGACTGGCATATGAATTAATTTAAATAGAATACTAAAAAGTGGTCACATTTTTATATCTGGCAGCACTCCAGAGGATATTCCCAACATGTTGATACAGTATGATTATCCAAATGTGCACTGCACATTCTCTATGTGCAGCAGGATCTGTGTCAGAACTCAGAAAAGTTACTTTTTAAGACTACACTGCCCAGAAATCCTCTGGCCAATATGGCCACTGAAACCTCCATCATAACATTTAGAGCAGAGGTAGGCAACCTTTCCCCTTTAAGGGCCAAGGGACTTCAGCTCCCAGAAGCCTCAGCCGTGTTGGCCAATAGTCCCATGTTGGCCAATAGCTCCTGGGATTCTGGGAGCTGAAGTCCCTCGGCCCTTAAAGGGGAACGGTTGCCTACCCCTGATTTAGAGTCTTGTCTAATCCAAAGGAAAACTGTTCTAATTTACACATTAGTTCAAAGGAGTTGTTTTGTTTAAAAAACATATAGTCATTCAAAGAAGTTGTTTTGTTTTTAAAAAAACATGGACCATAGCTATATGAGCCCTAGAGACTATTGTGATAGTACCACAATAAGAGTTTAGAGAATACTGCAATCTCTTCATAATCAGAGATTCCACAGAAAAAGTAATTCATGGCTGAAATTCAAATGATACAGTTTAGCCCTGAGACATAAACCTCCAAATTTGCAGACATGCAGCTCTACTCTTAAGCACAATGTGTGTATAATGTCTGGATAGGGACGTCTATGGGGGAGTGTTAACCTTTTTCACTCTGCTATGGGCCTGATCCAAACCTTTCCTCCAAACCTGTAATTTGCATTGTAAAAAAAAAAAGGGGGGGTGTTCCTATTGAAACCAATGATTAGTGGGGAGAGAAATTGCAGGCACAAGGACTCCAATACAAATTAGACCCATAGTGAAGATAATGTTAACCCCCCATTCCTCACAGTAGAGTCTCAAACATATTTTATTTTTTTTTAAAAATCCTGAACTGAAGGGCAGAGCTATATGACCAACACTGGGCTCTTCCAGATTGATTCAATGACTTATCATGAGATATGTCTTTGGGGTTCACTGGTTGTCTCCAAAAATTTCAGCCAGAATCATATATGGCTGTTACAACTGTGTACACAGTGATTACTGGTCTCGTCCCCACTCCCAAATTCCCACTTACTGGGCAACAACCACTGGGAGCAAAGTGGGTTTGTTCCCCTGTCACTTGGGAAGCTGCTGAAACAGGACCTCTGCTGCAATTCCCCCTCATTTTCGAAATCACTCTTGTGAGACAGGTGGGATTGTCAGCCAGCTGCTTCCGGATCCACAGCAGCTGGTGCCCAATAGGTGGGAAATAAGGGAACTTTTGTGTTTGTTACATAGCCCCCGAACTAGGGACTACATAGGGATTGTGAATATGTAGCAACCATGAGTTCATAATTCTAGGTTATGAATTTATTACTGCCTCATAGAATCCAGTTTTAAAATTTTTGTGCAGTAGGTTTGTTATCAACAAATGGGAAGGGAAGGAGGTGCATTCATTACTGAAATATGTCCCATATATTATGAACATTTAATGTGTCCTCTGTATTATGTGTTGTGTATGTTATGTTTTGGAACCCTCCTCTAAAACATATATGGGGTTGGTTTTAAAATGTGATGTATAAAGATGCTCTTGTTCAATGCTTTGAAAAAGGGAACAGTAATTTTAAAATCCATGTCATATCCTCAGCAAATAACTGTAAAACTGTAAAATGAAGAGCAAATTGCAGCAATATTGCTGAATACAGGAAACACTTGGCTTAACCTGATGTATAAGTGCTCTGTATCATAGATTTTGTGTTGCCATCAGTAACATGTGTTCAACATTTGCCATGGCAACTGCTACATGGGTAACAAGAAGCAAGCTGAGAACTCCTGGAGTATAGTGCATGGGCTTCCATCCCTTTACTGACATTTGCAATGTATAACCAAAGAATAACTTCACTCTGTAGCATACAGAGGGAAGACAAATCACCTAAGGGGTCTTAGCAACAGGAGTATAACCAAAGTCGGCATTTTGCTTGGCGTTCACAGACGCTTCAGGGGACAATAGCAAAATGAGCCCACTTTTGAGCAACATCACCAGAGACAGACAGAATGTGAAAATCCATTGGACTCAACTTTCCAGAAATATGAACTCATAGTAGGTCTAATCCAAAAAAAATTTACTATATAAGGCAAAATAGAAAATGGGACCTCAAACCCAAGGCACATAGGAATCAAGATCAGCCGAGTCATTTTGGCATCTGTAGCTGAAAAGCCACAGGTAGTAAAAATGGTTTCTCCCTGTGTATTAAAGATACTATAGTAATTTTGACAGTAGAAGTACTATACTAATATATACTGATGCTTCAGAATTTGCTGCCTCTTCATGATATCCCAGATTTGTTTATTGAGGTGAGAATGCTCTTGTTGTAGCATCCAACTATGCTAGTGTAAATATCTTTTGGATGTTGCTCAAGGAAGTACACAATATCTCCCTGTGCAATGCTTTTTCTCTGACTAGGAAGCAGTAGTCAGTCACTCAGTCAGTGCCTGATGCAGCTCCAGCCTGACTCAGGCAGCCACTGATTGGCTCAGAAATACATTCAGACCTAAAGATGGAAAGAATATTCAAAAATATTTTTTTTAATCATCAAACTACGTTTTTAGAGTGCTGAGAAACACTGATGAGAAAAATCTTGAACTGATAAGAATCTTCTGTTCAAGACTCCTGCTGTGCAAAATTCACAAATGGTTCTTTTCCACATGTGAATTTTCCATACAGAAAACATTTTTGTGCAGAAATATTATATTCTGTGCAGAAAATGCTGTAATTAGGGGTTTCTTCTGCACCAAATTAGCATGTGGGTGGGTTCACAGAAAACATTTTCTGCACAGGAAAAAGAAATTCTGTGCAGAAAACAATGTTTTGTGTGCAGGAAATGCTATTTTCTGTGCAAAACAACTACAAATGAATTTTACACAGAAATCTTGAATTGCAGGATTTTTGAAATCTTTCTTCACAGCAGGAAGAAAATTCCTAAAATTATTTATTGTGTCCTTTGAGAAGACACTGTGAAAGTTTTAATCGCTATTTAGGCCACTTCCAGCTGCTGAAAAAAGGATTTTTCTTCACTATACTTGACCATACTATGCTGGTGGAGCTCCAATTATTTCAGTTAACTTTTTAAAATTAATTACAATCAATCCATGTCTCCCATCCTATATCTGTGTATTTCATTTTTCTGCCTGATTGTAGTAGTTTCAAACACAAGGTATGGGTTAAAAAACATTTGTGTTTCTGATGTTGCTTGTTTGGGTTCATTTTCTGTAACTCTTTTCCCTGTCTGACTATGAACTGCTACTGAGATCTGTGGGGATTCCAGAAGAATTATTTGATATATTCTGAGTCGTTTCCTCATGCTGCTTTAAGACATCTGTAGAAAACAATGTTTGTGCCAGTTTAAGTTAGAGAAATATTTACTGTCTCCCAAAGGGCTTCCAAGCATTTTGAATCAAGGGACATTTTCCCTGGTGATTTCAAAGGGACTGAAATGTTTTGAAAGCTAAATTCCTTCAAAATGAGGCATTTTCCTCAAACAGCTATCAGCTCAACTTGCCACTGTGGGAGACAAAACTTACAGCAGGGGGAGGATGCCCTTCAAATGTTTAAACTACCACTCCCAATTCCCTGATTTTGGCCATTCTGATGGAAACTTATGGGAGCCCAAAACATTCTCAAGCTAGATCTTCCTTAGAGCAGAGTTGGAAATCATGAGCTTTTCAGATATTCTGGGGTTGCAGCTCTTAGGAGCTGTAACTAGTATAACCAATTGTAAGAAGCCTAATTAGAGCTTATAATGTTGTTCTTATTGTGTACTTTCAAGTCATTTCGACTTAGGTCAACTCTGTGGTTTTCTTGGCAAGATTTGTTCATTGCTTTTTCCTGAGGCTGAAAGCATGTGACTGCCCAAGGTCACCCAGTGGGTCTCATGGCCAAGCTGGGAATTCAACCCTGGTCTCCTGAGTCAAAGTCCAACACTCAAACCACCACACCATGGTGGCTCATGTTACAGTAAATAAAAATCTGGTTACTTTCCTCATTACCCTGATCACACAACAGGACACTACTTGTTATTTCACAGGCTGTATATGAGCCAGCCCCATACAAGCTAGTCCAGGCTCTAAGATCATCTGGAGAGGATCTTCTCTCAGTCCCATCACCATTGTAAGCACCATTGGTGGGGACATGAGAGAGGGCTTTCTTGATGGCTGCCCCTAGACTCTAGAATTCCCTTCCCAGGGAGGCCAGAATGGCTTCCTGCTTGTTGTCCTTCGTCAGCAGCCTAAAACCTTTTCATTCAGACAGGCTTTTAACACAAAAAAGGTTTTAAAGAATAGGCTAATGGGTGCCATACAATTTTAATTGCACTGTTTTTCAGAGCTTTTCTCTTTTTTAATTGGGTTTTGTTCTTTTCATGGAAGATTTGTTTCATTCTACTTTAATGCTCACTTTTTATGTTTCTAATTGTACTGCTCTCTCAAATTCTGGGATGCATTGAGTCCCAATATAGGGGGGACAGGGTAATAATAATAATAATCATTGTTGCTGTTGTTACTGCAGTCCAGAATTATAACTCATGTACTTGTCACTAACATATTGCCATTTTGCCATTGAAAACTACAGGAAACTGCCCTGTAGTTCAGGGTCCAGCTCAGATATTGTACTTTAGAAATTGGGATGTGTGTGTGTGTGTGCAAAAGACATTAATTACAAAGCAAAATTTCCCTGCCTTTTCCTTCCCATCCAGATGCCTTGACTACAGCCTCTTCACATAATCCCATATAAGATGGAACTTCATTTTTTTTAACCATACAGTTACTATTGCATTTTTAGAGTTTTATGATTTTGAGTAGGCAGTCCAGCCTAGCAGCTTCCCCTCCTTCCCCCTGCATTTAGACTCATAGAATCATAGAGTTGGAAGAGACCCCCCCTGCCATGCAGGAACTCACAATCAAAGCACCCCAACAGATGGCCATCCAGACTTTGTTTAAAAACCTCCAAAGAAGGAGATGCCACCACTCTCCGAGTTGAGTGTGTTCAACTGTCTAACAGCTCTTACTGTCAGGTAATTCCTCCTAATGTTGAGGTGGAATCTTTTTTCCAGTAGTTTGCATCCATTGCTCTGGATCATTGCTCCAGAGCAGCAGAAAACAGCCTCAGTATGAAACCCACAGGGCTATCATGTCACCCCTTAACCTTCTCCAGACTAAATATACCCAGCTCCCAATGCTGCTCCACCTAAGCCATGGTTTCCAGACCCTTCATCATTTTGTTCACCCTCCTCTGTACACGTTCCAGTTTGTCACCATCCTTTTTGAATTGTGATGCCCAGAACAGGACACAGTATTGCAGGTGAGACCAGACCAAAGCAAAACAGAATGGCACAATTAATTCCCTCAGTCTAATAGACACTATACTTCTATTGATGCAGCCTAGAATCCCATTGGCTTTTTTATTTGCCACATCACACTGTTGACTCATGTTCAACTTGTGGTCTATTAGGCCTCTTAGATCCCTTTCACTTGTACTGTTGTCAAGCCAGGTGTCTCCCATCCTATATCTGTGTATTTCATTTTTCTGCCCGATTGTAGTAGTACCTTACATTTTTCTCCCTGTTGAAATTCATTTTGTTAGTTTTGGCCCAGTTTTCTCATCTATTCAGGCAGTGGCGTTCCATGCCAGGGTGTCTCCCAGTGCAGGGGGTGGGGGCTTGGGGTGGGGCTTTGGGGCAGAGCCAAAAGAGGTCCCTCCCCCAAATGCCCCCATCCCTACTGCAGCCCACTTTACTCTAAAGTAAAGCTGCACAGGGCAGGGATGGGGATGCCAATCCTCTTCCTCATGGTGCAAGCACTAGATCTCACCCCCCCCCCCCCCCCCCATCAGTGATATCATCCAGTGCAGCCCACCCACCCCCAGTGACGCCACTAAATTCAGGGCATTTTGATCCTCTCCTCTGGGATATTAGCTACTCCTCCTAATTTGGTGTCATCTACAGATTTGGTAAGCATGCCCACTTATAAGGATTCCATATCTGTTTCTGCTGGCAGCAGTAGCCTTTCTGATTGGGCAGAATGGAAGGAGTCAGAAAAGGCAGCCTAATATTTTTTAAAAAGTTTTCTTTTTTTTAAAAAAAATCTTCAACTAACCTGAATATCCAGCATAACTGTTTTTCAATTGCACATTACCCCACAAAAAAGATGGGGCAGCCACTCAAAGGACCCTTTCTCTGGAGACTATCACTCTACACTCTTAAAAAAGGGCTAGGTTGCTTTAACCACTCTGGCTGCCTCCTGTTGCATTCTGGAACTTGTGGTTTAGGAAGAGGCATTTAGAATATCAGCTAGTGATCCTGTAAGCCTCACTGAACTACAAACCCCAAAATGCAACAGGAGCCAGTCAGAGCAGTTTAAGCAACCTAGCCCCGTTTTAAGAGTGTGGTGTGGTAGTCTTCTATGTTTCTTCTCATTCCTCAAGCTGAGTCAGAACACATCCAGTAGTAATACTAAGTAGAAACCCAGTTATGTTACACTGAAAGTAGTGAATTACTGCCCTGTTGGTGACAGACATGAAAGTAACATTGTTGCAGCTTGTTATTGCAGAAAGAAACTAATTACCAGCCTACCCTATTAAAAGAATAAGTTATGTCCTGCTCTGAGTCCAACATTGTTGTAATTTCCACCCTTGCCTTAAGGATATCACAAATGCCTCTAAAAGGCTAAATTAATCTTTTTCTGTGTCTGATGAAAAAGAAGTTAAAATAAAAACAAGACAGGATTAGGAATGGCTGTGAATTTCAGCTCAGTTCCACTTGGACCAGAATTTTCAAAATTCAAATGTTGGAGAAGATAACCACTCAAGATAGCCACTCTGAGAGTCTTTGTGGCTGAAGAGTGGGGTATAAATACTCAAAATAAAAATAAATAAATAAAGTGGAATATCGCGCAATTGTGTCATATCACAGAAGCATTATGAGGGGAGATGGGATGGGCAGGGCCCTGTAAACCCACCTCCCCCCAGTCTGTGATCCAGAGCATGTCCTCTGATTCTTTCTCGGGTAGGTTTAAAAAAGCAATATTCATTGGTGATGAACACAGAAGAAAAAGAAAGCCACAGTTCCCTCTAGTGTTCTTCCACATAAAGAACATCCATATGGGAAAGGATCAGAGAACGCAATCTACTGATTCTTCAGGCTCCTTAGAGTCTACACTAGGAGGCTGCTGGATGTCTCCCCTCTCAGTATCATTTCCACATTTGTGTGTGGGGGGGGAATTAATAGTCTCCCTATATTCTCTGCTGGCTAGACCTCCTCTGGAGTACTTGTTCAGTTCTGAATGCATCATTTAAAGAAGGATATAGTCACGTTGAAGTGGGTTCAGAGAAGGGCGTCAAGGATGATAACATGCATGGAGAACAAAACCTATGAGGAAAGGTTGGAGGAGCTGGGCATGTTCAACTTGATGAAGAAAAGAGTGAGGAGTGACATGACTGCACTTTTTAAATACCTCAATTGCTGTCAGAGAGAGGAGGGGGCAGGTTTGATCTCTGCTGCCCCAGAGGGTAGAACTAAATTTAATGGTTTTAGGTTACAGGGAAATAAATTTTGATTGAACATTATTTCTTGCAAGTGAGAGCAGTTTTGCAGTGGAAACAACTGCCCAGAGAGGTGGTGGGGTCTCCTTCTCCTGATGTCTTCAAAAAGAAGCTGAAGAGCTAACTGCTGAGGTTGCTTTAGTTGGAGCTCCTGCACTGAGCCAGGGGTTGGCCCATGGGACTACTTCCAACTCTTTGATTCTGTACTGTACAGCAGTCTGCATAGCTACTTTAAATTCCCTAAATTTAACATAGTTTTAATTTCTGGACTAAAACAGAGCAGATTTACCACCCCACTGACATGGGTGTGGGGATAATCTACTTTAAGCCTCCCAGGAACTTCCGAGAGTACTAGCTGAGATTCCCTTTTCTTCACTATGTGGGGAGATGGGCGGAAGGTGATGGTCTCTCCTGGTGTTCCCAAGTGTTCCTAAGAGCTTCTGCTGAGGGGTGGCTGGCTCACTCTGCCCCATACAGAGAATGAGCAAGGAGAGCAATCCACTCTCAGCCAGGGATGTAAACTGTTGTATGGGTTATGTGGTTGTTATTTTGATCTACTGATTCTTCTACAAGCTCCTTAGAGTCTTCACTAGGAGGCCACTGGATGTCTCCCCTCCTACCATCATTTTTCCATTTGTGAGAGGAAATGTAATCATCTCCCTATGTTCTCTGCTGGCCAGGCCTTCTCTGGAATACTTGTTCAGTTCTGAGTGCATCATTTAAAGAAGGTTATAGACACGTTGAAGTGGGTTCAGAGAAGGGCAGCAAGGATGATAACTTGCATAGAGACCAAAACCTATGAGGAAATGTTGGAAGAGCTGGGCATATTCAGCTTGGTGAAGAAAAGACAAGACAAGAACAAATAATTTTACCATTTTTCTCCTCGCTGTGAAAAAGTATTCAAAAATCTGCTGTTTTTGGATACTCATCCCATGCAAAATATCCACCAAGTTGCTGCAGTGAGAGACAAAGGGCAGATCTACATTGGCCAGAATTCTCCAAGCTGTTCCTGGAGTATTCTGGCTCCAAAGCTGCCCCAAAAGGCCCCATTGCCTGAGCTCTCCTGAGTAGCACTGGGCAGCTATCTATATGTATCTCCTGCTGTGCTGCCTGGCACTGCCACTGACATGAGGCGCTCCTTTGGAGGTTGAAAATGAGATAACTAGCATTGACCACATGGTGGCTGGATGCTTTGTTGTGACCACATTCATTTCATTTATTATGGCTTATAGCCAGAATAATTGTGACCACAGAGCACCTATCAGTTGAGAGAGGTCTCTGAGATTTCAAATGTAGTTTTTGCAGGACACTGTAATTATTATTATTATTATTATTATTATTATTATTATTATTATTATTATTATTATTATTATTTATACCCCGCCCCTCTGTTAAAAACAATTGGGGCAGCTTACAGCAATTAAAATGACATTAGTACAGTCACAACTACTTTCATGACTGTGCCATGATTGTAAAGGTGAATTTTAATAATTATGTTGTAAATCAGGCTTACAACATTGTAATTAATTAACAATGATGCCAACCATCATTTTCTGCTCATAAAATGTTGTTTTCTGTGAGGAAAACATATTTTCTGAAGAAAAAATGTCTCTCTATGCATGAAACCCCCACACTATGCATTTATTGTTATTAGTTTGCATAGAATAAGTCACAGACTGCAGATTCTTGCTCTTTTAGGATTCACTTCATCGGGATTTCCTCACGCTTGAAAAATCCATTTTTGAATATTTGAATATTCTTTCCATCTTTGCTCTCAGAGGACACTGATCAGTGGGAATTCTGAAAAGCATGGAGCTTTGGGGAAGGGTCCACAGGGAACCACTGGCAAGGTGGATTCTCCCTTTTTGAGCGCTTGATGGAGGGAGGGGCAGACATTCTCCTCCCTTGAAATGGTGCAATGGGTCTATTTGTACCCACATTACATTTTCCAAACTGACATCAATCAATTTCTAATATTTGCAGAAAAACCCTTGCTCCTCTGGGATTATGGGCCATGGAAGGAAGAGAAAGCTGCAGTGCCCTCTAATGTTTTGCCAACAATGAGAATGAAACTGGCAGCTTTATGGAGTTTATGCAGATAATTAGAATTCGTAAGTCTGCTATATAGCAGATACCTAGCTAGTCTACAGAATCCTTATTGCACATACTTTTATATAGGACTTCAAATTATCACATATTGTTTTTACATGTTTAACTCTTCCACCAGATCATGAATCATACATACAAATATATATGCATGCATTCAAAGTGTGCTTAAATTTATAGGATTCATGGAGAGACTTTTACTTGAAGTTGGCTCCTAAAGCAGCGCCGCAGTGAACCAGTAATCTAAACTGCCATATCCATTACTCAAAGTAGTTTTTGTGAAACATAGAACCACATAAGCTAGAATACAATGTTAGAGCACGGGTGCAAGATCTTTGGCCCTCCAGATATTTTGCATGGCTACTTCCACAATTTCTTGCCATGGTGGCAAGGCTAATGGAAGTTGTAGTCCCAAAGGTCACTGCATCCCCATCCCTGATTTAGGCTGTGTTTGACACTGCTTTAACTGCCATGGCTCCAACAAGCATTGAGCAACGGTAGTTAAAGTGGTGTCAAACTGGATTATTTCTGCAGTGTGGATACAACCTTAGTGTTTGGTCACCTCTCCATGCAGCTGAAAACATATTTTGTGATAATCACAGTGAAACCATAGCAAATTGTATCCTGTGCTGACTTCTTCATACTTTCATTAGTATCATCCTTTCCTTCTTTTTTCTATGCAATGCCCACTTATTATATTTTGAAAACAGGATTTCCAAATGTGCCTTTTAGGCACATTTTTCAACAAATGCCTCTGCTATGGCATCACAGATCCATAGAAGAAAACAGATGTCCCTGATTTCCACAGAACAATTCAGTAACACAGAGCCTGACAAGTGTCTTTGTTTTTTACCAGCTTTGTTCTTGTACACTGCAGGATCACAATGGCTTCTAGCAGCTTTCAGCTCAGCAGTCTATTAAACCCCCACCAAGTTGACTTGTGTATGAATCATTTTAAGCACCATTATGTTGATGTAGCAGAGGGACAAGGCTATGATTTCATAAATTGTTAATCTTTTTTTTTAAGGCAGAGGCAAGCCTAGAAAGGGCTACAGAAGCTTGTCGCTATTGAAAATAACGATTAGCGTCAGCCTAAGGCAGGGAAGGTTCGCGCCCAACAGCCATATTGGAGAACATGATTATTTAGCTTCAGATGAAAAGGCCATAGCAAGATTGCCTTGTCTTGTTAACTGGGGGGGGGGACAGACATCACAAGTAATCTCCTGCTAGCTGAGCTGGGAGGATAAAGAAGTCTGATCTTGCCAGGGCAAATTAATGCTTGCTGCTATCATACATTATCAGAGATCATCATATTGCTGAGTCCCCCCACAATCTGAGATGTATGGCAACATTGGGGATCTGTATCCATTCTACATTTTAAAGGAGCTATCCAGAGTTCTGCACCCCATTGCCTAAATGGGTTCAGCTGTTTCAGCTAAAATCTAAGGTGAATTCACCACCCAAATGACATGAGACAGTACGTGCCACTGATGTTCTAGCAAATTCTTTTCATTCTCAGGCTTAAAAGAAAATTTGTAAGCACACTAGTTCTGGATCGCCTTCTTTTACTGTTTCTGTTGCCCACTTTCTGTTCAGGGAAAGCAGACATGGAGGTTCTCTACAGATAGTCTCCATACAATGTAGAACCCTACTTTTCTTTTGACCTGAGCTCTGATAGGAATGTCCTGTTTTCTGGTGTTTTCTGATGGTTATTAACTGCTGTTTATTTGGCATGTATGTCACCCAGAGAACTTTCGTTATTATTAAATAAAATACAATAACATGTCAAGAATTCATAGACCTATTCTGCCCTGTGGGAATGGAGAGGAGACAATAGCAAACATTGGAATAGTTATTGTTCCCCACTCAGCATGGCCAGTCATGTCACCGGCCTGGGAGGATTCTATAAGTTGCAGCTGAAAAGAAGGTATTTCCCAGGCTCTTGGGAAAAGGTAGTTCATGTCATTGGCCAATTCTCAGGAGGTCACCTAATGCCTTCTGGTTGGTAGATGTTTCGTGAAATAAGGAAAATTGGACTATGTGTGCCCTGGTCTGGTCCACCAAGACATCATAATTTTGAATGAAAAAGAAATGTTTGGTGCAGGTGGTTTAAACCACAGGACAACATGAAGACATGTTTGAACTGCATTTTTCTGCTGCATAATCAGCCCATTGCACAGAAGAGGAAAAGTGAAGCTTGGGTTAAAATATTGCTATATCTTTTCCACACTTAGGATTTGATCACATCTGAGTGGGCATAAGGAAGTATCCTTATACAGAGCGGAGGAATCATTGTAGGTCACAGTCACAGCTGTGCATCCATCTGTAGGCTGACCTTACAAAGACTAGCTGGGGGGGAAAGCTGTTACTTCACACACACAAAGATCTGAAGGGCTATCTCTGGGATTGGGAGGTATAAGGGGGCTGAGTGGGCTGTAGTTAGTGGGAAGGGGAAGTCTCTGGGATGTGCCATTAACAAGAAATCACCTCTGCCTGAGAGTAATGATAGTAAAGCCCATTCCCAAAAGTTCTGTAACTTGAGAAAATTCAAAAGAGTGTCTCAGAATGTATATTAAGCTCCAAAAGACCTCCAGCTTTGAGGTCTTTTTAAACCTCCTGCATTTATTAGAAACAAGTCAAAAATAGGGGAAATATTTAGTCATTCTGGCCCATGGATGATCAGGGAAACAGATTGTATCCTGGAAAAAATAATTCTCCACAGCGGACATGAGGTGGCAGCATAGCATAGGTTTTATCTGTATTGAGTCTAATATCTCAAAAGCCTAGCTGAGAACGTTTATCACCCAGAAGGTACATCAGGCAAACACTAAACACATGTTCGTGCCTGATCTGCATGAAGTATCAAATGCCAATTGCTTTCCAGAAAACGAGGGGAAGCTTAGCGTCATCTTATATACAAAAATGCCTCTGGCGTAGTTGGGAAATTTGATTAATTCTTGGCAAGATGTCAGATATAAAGCTGAAACAACTTCTTTGTTTATCTTGAGATTATGATGTTGAAGGAAGACATGCCTCAGCACTGGCATCAACATAGCAATATATTGTTTTCTACATAAATACAGAAGTATGTTTTTCTTGGTAGAGGGCTAATTTGGATTGTTAGATATACTGCATTTTCTTCCTCTTCTTCCAGTTATCAACAAAAGCAGATGCTGGAAAAGTCACATTTTTGAATGATAACCCCTCAAATCCGCCATTCAGCATGGCAAGGGAGACTCTATGAGCTGTAGTTTTAAAAAACACTTTTCCAAGATCTATACAAAAAAGTTATAGATTTAGTGCAGAGGGCTTTCCGGAAATGTATTTCCTACTCTATTCCAAAGAAAGAGCCTCAAACAAGAACAGACAGTTAAATGGAGGTTAAAAGGGTGATTTGAAATCCACTGTTTTTCTTCATTATTTTGAAACCAGATATCTCTGGCTTTTCCTTGATTCCTGTAACTGAGGAGGAATTAGTCGAACTAACAGATAAGCCATAATTATTTTGTTTAGGGTTATGAAACTGGACCAATACCCTAGAAATAGTTTAGTCTTGATGCATAAAAAAATGCTCATAGTTTGAGCCAAAATGCCATTTCACGATAGGCTGTTGCCTTCTGGGTGATAGTGTTGCTAGAGCATTTTGGATTTGTTTTACTGGTCTGTCAAAACCAGATTGCAATGCCCTATAGATTACTTCTATCTCCATACTCAAGAACAGTAGGGTGAAGGCCATGAGGCATGTGAGAGCCAGTTGATCTTTGACCATAATGGAAGGATGAAGTAGGTCATGGAGTAGACAATTTAAGCGATGTTTTCCTTAAAGAAGTTGTAAGAATTTCTTCTTGCTTCAAATAGCACTTCTTTGCAAACTAGGATCTTACATGACTCTGTTGTTATAGGTCCTGGTGTAAATGAAAAGCTCACTAAAGAAGTTCACCAGTCAACTTCATAATATAGGACATTATCACACAAGCCTCCTTCTCACTGCTGTTGCCCATTTTTCCACCTAAAGATTTTTTTTAAAGTGGAACTGGTAGAGCCTCCACTGACAGCTGTGATCTACCTTTAGATAGTAACATTTAGATAGTAACATTTGCAGGAAGTAAGGGCCAGTTATACTGGTAATAACTGATAGAGATGCAAGGCATGGGGAACTCTGTGGACTTTATTGAAAGAAATATAAAAGAACATACTAGAGAAAATAACTCTCTCACACAGCATACAGAGATAACCGAATATAGAAAAGTGAAAAGGGATAGTGGAGTTTGAGGGTTGGATAATGGGATGTATGTATATCTCCTGAAGTGATGGTCTACAACAGGGGTAGGCAACCTTTTCCCTTTAAGGGCCGAGGGACTTCAGCTCCCAGAAGCCTCAGCCATGTTGACCAATAGTCCCATGTTGGCCAATAGCTCCTGGGATTCTGGGAGCTGAAGTCCCTCAGCCCTTAAAGGGGAAAGGTTGCCTACCCCTGGTCTATAAAAAGCAGGAAAGCAAGAGCAGCTTAAATCAGGGGTAGGCAACCTTTCCCCTTTAAGGGCCAAGGGACTTCAGCTCCCAGAATCCCAGGAGCTACTGGCCAACATGGGACTATTGGCCAACATGGCTGAGGCTTCTGGGAGCTGAAGTCCCTTGGCCCTAAAAGGGGAAAGGTTGCCTACCCCTGGGCCTTAAACCATAAGGCTTGAGTAGGCAGGTTTAGGGAAGCAGACAGGAACAGATAGGAATAGCAACTCAGACTGAAGCCTGGGGGCCACAGTCACTGGACAAGCCATGGCATGGTGGGGGCACTGGAGCAAAAAGGCTAAATTTTGTGGTGCTATTTAGATCTTAAATCCAAACCCAATTCATAGAGGTGCTGTGGAAAACCAAAAGCTTGATTGCCTTTGAATGGAACCTGAGCAGGTTTCCAAGGTGGAGTTTGTTTTAATACTCAGAAGATGAGAGGGGTTGGTTTTGACCAATGATGCTTCATGGACCTTACAACACCTTGACAAAATCTGGAGTCCCCAGGACTGAGAGGCCAGGAAGGGATGATTGGAAATACACAAGAGATGAAAGAGGGTTTCCAATCTCGTTTGATCTGGCAGAACTCACCTTTTGGCATTTGTGTTCCATCAGAAATGCAGAGAAGGGGTGTGGTGATGCTCTTCCAGCAAGCTCCTCCATCACCACGCCTTTCCACATGGCTGGGTCTATGTGTCATTCACATTACCTATTCTGGTGTTATGTATGACATTGCAGCTGCAGCCGCTTATGCTGGCACATAATCTTGCATCAAACTAAAGCTGGATTAATACATATATTAGGGGATGTTTGGAGGCTTGCACTGCAGTTATGATAGTGAAAGCTCAAATATACAAGCATGGGAGCATTCATTGTCTCATGTGTCAACAATAGCATGACTGCGCTCTTTCTGCCATTGATGGTCCTTCACACTCTCTTCTGCCTACCTCCTTAACCTCATTTACCTGTCCTATGCCTTACCCAGCATGCCTTTGGGATTTTATTTATTTACTTATAATGCAATTCTGGAGTTATGCTAATACAATTTAAGTAAAAAGAAAATAAATAAAAAATAAATAAATAAAGGAAAATAGGGAATTATGACCGGGAGGGGGACAGGGGGAGAAGAAGAGACACTGGCACCATGTGACTACTACTATTGAAATTGTCATAATAGTGATGTTTCACACCTGAGGACTAATGGGACATCAGCATGATTATGAGCTTATTGATGGTTTTTCCCTGTTAATGAAAAGAGCTGCTCTAATGCCATATAGCAAAGCAACAATGAATGGTGATAACTAAGGTCTGATGCAGACCGGCCTAAATGCATGGCACAGAGCCATCCCTGACAGTGGCAGATCGGGGCTGTGGTAGCTGCATGCTGCGGCCCTGATCTTCCTTTTTACCGCCCCCAAAAGAGAGTCAAAATGCTGCTCCTTTTGGGGATGACAAAAGGCCACCCTTTCAGCTGTGGTGGTGGCTTTTCTACACCCCTTTGGTGCAGCATGTGTGCATGCTGTGCCAAGAGGGTGTCCTGATAGCTCACGCTGTACAATTGGGTGCATGGCGTCAAGATGGGGTCGGGGTGGAGTTGGGGCGGCTGGTGTGCATCTGCCCCACCCCAACTTCACTCCCAGACTAGCCCTTTAGGCTGATCTGCAATGGCCCTAAGTATTACCAATGGTGCTATTCTGTAGCTTTAATAGTGGATTTAAAGGCCATGTGATAATCTCCATACCTTCAGGCATGCTGTTGAAACCATTCTGTTGAATCATTGCTGTTATTATTGCTATGTGCCTTCAAGCCAACACCATGAAGCCCATGGGCTATGTGCAATTCTCAGTACTCTTTCTGTGGCCCCAGGATCCCAAAAGGCCAACTTTTTTTTGGGGGGGGGGATTATTTTTAAAATTATCCCTCATCCAAATGCTGCCAACTCATCTTCTGGGGGTGGGTGGGGACAATTTCAACATGTTCCTCCTGGGCTCACTTCCTTCTGTTTTCTTTAAAAGGCTTCTCCTGTCACTAAAACCACCCAGGAAAGGAGAAAAACATGATGAAAATGCCCCACTTCCACTAGAGGCACTGGAGGGGAGCACTGAGGAAAAAAAATATGTTTTCCATGCAATGTGAGGATACAGGCTTCCAAAATCTCCTGTGGGCTGACCAATGTGACCCTGTAACCTAACACTTTACCAACTCTGATTATATTAACTACACTTTTTAAGAGTCACTCTTTCTCTTTTGTAATAAAAGCAGTCATGGAAGAGGCTCCTGTACAATAAGAATACCCCAAACCTACTCTCATGGTGTTGCTCACCCTCCTAGTGGCTAGATAGTACAAAACACCTTGAAGGAAAAAATCTTTAGGTGGAAAAATGGTATAGATTTGGTCTCCCATGGTATTTTTATTAAGAAAGAAACTAGATAAGTCACAGTAATATATGGAGCTTGGCCCTAAGCTACACTCCAGTATTTTGGTGAACAAAGACAATCAGGGAATGTGTGACATCTGCAAAAAATTATCTGCCACACTGTCGTAACTTTAATTCACAGTTGCACTCCAAGAGATATTACTTGCCTGATTTTATTTTATCCTACATGTATATTTAATTGCTTAAAAAAAAACACTACTTTTGTTACTGGACCTCTAAGTAATCAGTCTTCCAAACTAACATCCATTCTTTATTGAAATTGGAAATTAGGAACAGTAGGAGGAAAAACATGAATGAAAGTAGGCGGAGAACATGCACACGCACACACACACCACACACACAATGGTTTTGTTGGATTTCACTTAGCCTTAGGAAAAGAATGGGGAAATGTTTATAATTATAACCTCCAAGCATCCTTTCCAAAATCCTTCCAAAATATTCTCTGCTTTTTTGCTACTGTTTTGCTTTTTGCACTGCATGATGGCATGCTTTTTTTTTGTGCCTGCTTAGCAACCAGTCTCTTTGTGTATAAGCTAAAATTGATTTTCTCAGTCTGCCTGCCTTTGTCTTTTGTGTGTTGAAGCCTAGATTTCCTTTCAGTTTTTGAATCAATAGTTTTTGAAACAATAGTTCAGACAACCTGTTATCTGTCTGCTTACCGGTAATTTTAATAACTTTCATGTATAGCACTGTATGCAGCTGGCTGCCAAATCTTTGATCAGGCCATAGGTTCTTAGTGGTCTTAGGAACATGAAACCCCTAGCATACTAGAATTTCTGGGACATTCACTGCCTCTAGAAAACAAGCAGGCACTGGGCAACATCTTCTCCTGGGTTCTTTCTTCCCTTTCCCTGACAGCTAAGGAGGTACTCTGCAAGGAACAGCTGGAAGAAAGAGACATTCACTTCTTCCTATTTGGACCAATAATTAAAAGGCCACCACTCAATCTACATCATCATCCCATCTTTTTAGGCCACCTGGGCTTCCTTGAACAAAGTGACATGGGCACCTAATAGTCTCCTGGGAACTACCATTAGGCAAAGTAAGTGTCAGCTCCAGAAGTGAATCTGTCAGAAATATGAGGGGATATGGGGATATAAACATATTTTGACATGGAGAAATAAAAGGATAATGAAATAGTGATATGGGGAAGTGAAGAGGAATTGTAATCCAAATAAAATGCAAACCAGGGAACAGATGGGGCTATAGATGGGGCAATTAGTAACTTTATGACCCTGTTTCCTCGGACAAGACTTTGATGACCAAATGGGCGACATCTTCTTTCCTGGTTTAGATAGATTGATATTGGTGATGAGGAAAAGGAGAGAGTTTAAAGAGCCTTTTAATGTGCTCCAAAGCTCCAGAATCACAGGCTGAGGAAGGAGGGATTGGAGGGGAGGGAAATCCGTAAACAATGAATTGTTTCGGGAAAACTCAGATCTGATACTACCAAGTCTGTGGTGCATCTCTGTCTAAAGAATCCATAATACAGCTATAGTATTTCTATCACTATTATGATATCCTGCTTCTTGAAGTTTGGATTTGCTAAACATGACAGTAAGTTTCATGGGATAAGCAAAAGTATTCCCTTACCTGTTCTTCCTGAGCTTCCCAACTGCTCCATCCTCTAAACTGGCTTGCTGTCTCACTCAGCTGCGGTAGAGAATGCTATCACATCACCATTATTGAATTAAACATCAACAGTCAGTCTAATTAAGGTTCTTGTATGGGAAGGAATGTTATTTTGTCCTACCCCTCAGGCAGATCATGTCTTGATCTGGCTCTGATAGCATCCCAAACTACTAGATCAGGGGTAGGAATAACACAGCCCTCTAGTTGTTATTGGGTTCTAATTCCCAGCATTCATTAACACTAAATGAGACAGCTAGGTCTGCTAGGACTTCCAGTTCAACACCACCTAAAAAGCTGTCTGATTCCCCACCCCACTGGATTCCTTAATTTTTGGGTTGGCAATGTGGCCTATGGGCCACATGCAGCCCTTGAGCGTCCCCAAGCACTCAAACCCACCACATCCCCATAATTTTTAAAGCTGATTTTTGGGTAATTTTGAATCCCCAAACCACCCCAAATCTCCCAAAACTGCGTAAAAAGACAACAGTTTGCTCTCATAACCCCTCACTTTCCCAAATCAGCTGAAGAGAAAAATCAGCTGAAAATTGGCCAACATAGCGGCTATAAATAACATCATGCCACTTTGGGCATGCTGAAATATGCCATTTCAGCCTGCCAGGCAGGCATAGAAAAGAAAAATGGTCCCTGCTCTGTTTGCAATTGCCCACTCCCACTTTAAATCATTGAGCCATGTGGAACTCATCACTTAACATTCAATCAACTAGTTTCAGTATCTTCCACAATATTCCACAGTGGCCAATCTAGTACCCATGGCAAGCCCACAGAGCATAAAGACCCTCCCTTTGGGGTTTCCTAGCAAATGGCAGTCAGTGCTATACTGTCTCCAATACTGTTGGTAGTATTCCACATTAATGTGTCTAATTAACTTTTAAACCTGACCAAGCTAACAGTGTTAACTTTGCTTTGCAGGAGTGAATTTCATATTTCAACCATGCAAGTAAAAAGAATGTCCAAACATGAGGCACTGGAGAGTCTGGTTTGCATCCAATTCACTGTCTGATCATGGGAATAACTGTGTGAGAGAGCAGTGTCTGACATCTCACTGTTCTCCAGATCTCCCCCTAGCATAATGTATCATGTAACTGGTGAAGTGGGAACTTGACAAAAAGAAGAGTCAGAATGGCTAGTGTGGAAACAAACAGAATAAGGCTATCAGAAACAGAATGATAATGCAAAAGGTATTGGGCAAGACAGTCTGGAATCTAAACCAGGCTTTCCAGAAGCGGCTGCTGCTACTATTATGATTTTGGTATTCTTGCTGAGAGACTATAGGATTCCAACTGCTGAAACTGATATAACCTGAGCAAGTATTACTAAAATAATTATTTTTCAATTGCCTAGATATTGTATTGTTCACTATATAAATTAACCATTATACTTTTAGGCTGTTTAATTTAATAGAACATTATACAGATATTTCTGCAGCACACATTTTAAATCTAATTCCCAGTGTCCTCTATAGTCTTTGGATCTTGCCCGTGTGAGATATGGATAAGCACACTGAATGGAGCATTTAGGCTGGAAAGAAAATCTAAGCTTCCCCTCCCCTATTTGTTCTTCATTATATTAAAGTCTATCCTTATCTTTCAGTGTTACTGAATTTGGTGGCCTTGTTTGGTGTCTCAACATCCTTTTCAGTTTAACATTTTAACGAAAGTCATTCTTTAAAAAGATGTTCTTTACACTGACATTACAAATAAATGATAAACTATACTTCAGCCCTATTAAAACATAACAATCTATTAATAAGTCACTTGCCCTTGCTCTTCTGTTTCTAGTTGCACAGTTGAGGTAAATTTAATAGGTTCATTATGACTGAAGAGTTTGCATACTAAAGAGTTTGTTGAAATAAAAAGCAGGCTTTTAAATTAAAATCAATTATATTTTAATGGTTAAAAAGCTGTTTTGAATGCAAGACATAACTTAAATATGAAAATGAATGTGCATTTTAGGTGGCTAGTGCTAATTTCTGTACTGTAATAGCCTGCAAATTATATTTCAAAACCATAAACCAGAGGATGTAAGATTGCTTCATACCAAAGCTATCTGTGTGCTGTTCTTTTGCAGAGAGAGAAAAAGTTGCAAAGGAAAATGACAATCATGACATTTTATGTTCTATACTTTCTTTGATATATGTTAACTATCAGGAGAAAGATTTTACAGCAGTAGGCCTCCCGACCTCGGAATAGGTAATTAATTGCACCTTTAAACAGGGTTTTTAAAAAAATAAAATTTTCTCTAAGCATTGTATGTCTGGCACTGAAACTGTGGTTATGGTTTTTTCCATAAAAAAGCTTCATCAGAAAGAACTTGAGCCAGTTTTGTGTTGAAAGGCTGGTAGAAATCTCGTAGAATTTCCTTTGTGAGAGGTAACATAGGACCTAGATTACGATCCTCAGGCCTTCTAGTGTTCGACGCTGGACTCTTGGTAATTACAGCTTCTTGTTTTTCAGTTAGGGCACCTGTAGTTTAAAAAGACAAACTAATATTAACATAGCATGTACAAGTTTTGCTATCCATTTTCCCATACATTTCAAAGATAAACATTACATATATAAGCATGGCACATAACATTAATACTAGACGTTCAAACAAGAAGTGTGGATGGTTTGTACATCTTTTCAATGTCTGAAACAAAAGCCACACAGTTCTCATTTCAGGTAAAGTAAAACTCTACACCACACCCAAGCATATGATCTGGCTCATACTCTCCCCACAGACTCTATTTATAGAAAAAAAATCATGCATGTTAAGGGTTTTAGCCAACTAACACCTCCTGGGAATGGGACATCATCTGTCAGAGAAATCGAAAAGTGTATAATTCCTCCGCCCCCCCCCCACAGCCTCTGTGCATCCTCAAATTGTGACTCTACAGTTTGGGGGACACTGCACAGCAGGGCAGGGGGTACTTCAGGACCCAGTAGGAAAATCCTGTTTCACAAGCAGAAATCTATTTGTGGATGTTGATTTCACCCTAAATATTCATATGCATTAAATGCTTCACATGAAGTATGTCCTTTAGATTCATGAGCTCAAGATCATGGTACAGAAACTAATGTGGTTTCTGACAGCATGGGGAATATGTGTGAGTTCTATTTCTGATGTTGCAAAAAGTAAGGAGAGTAAGGGTCAATGCAGACCGGCACAAAGGGCAGGGCTGGAAGTGGAGTTGGGGCCTGACTCCACCCCGACACCATCCTGATGCCGCGCGCCATCAGGATGCCCTTCTGGTGCAGCGTGCATACACGCTGAACCAAAAGGCCACAAAAAAGCCACAGCACCAGCTGAAAGGGTGGCCTTTTGCCACCCCAAAAAGGAGTGGCATTTTGCCACTCTTTCTGGGGCAGCAAAAATGAGTGTCAGGGCTGCGCCGTGTGCTTGCCACGGCCCCGATCCACTGCTCCCAGGGGTGGCCAAGAGCCGCCTCAAACAGGCTGTCTGTATAGGCCCTTAGAATATGTTTCTTATTCTATCTGCAACTTAGAGTGTGTAAACATTTGACATTTGACATTTCAAAATGTCAAAAAAAGAACTTCAAAATCTACTAATTTAGCATCATGCTTCCCACAAGGGAGCCAGCATGGTGCAGTGGTCTGAATGTTAGACTGCAACTCTGGAGAGCAGGGTTCAAATCCCTGCACAGTCCATTTGGTGACCTTGGCCAAGTCATATTCTCTCAGTCTCAGAGGAAGGCAAAGGCTGGAGAAACTAGAGAAATGCCTGCATTAGGGTCACCATAAGTCAGAAACAACTTGAAGGCACACAAGAACAACAATGATAATATTCCCATAGGTTAATATAACGTTAGTATGTTATTGAAGATAATGTTCCACATTGTTGACAGAGTTTTCAAATATCTAAAAATTAATTGGAGTGACACCCCTCCCCAATTTTATCACTTAGTTGTATTGCATGATAAGCAGTAAAAAGTATTCTTCCTGGTTGATTGTTTACTTAAAACAATTTATGACAATATAAAATAATTAAGAATTCACATTCTCTCTCATATTATTTCTTTTTAACATTATTCCTTGAAGAATCACAATTATTCTGTAATTATTTTTTTAAATTATAGATATTATGACTTACCTGAAGTCATTATTTCACTAATTCACAGATCCAGCATAAAATTATGTAGATACTGAAATAGGCCCTACACCCACATCCTGATATATGAGAGAAGGTTTTTCCCTGTTTAGATTATCACAAAATTACTTTTATATAGAAATAGTGAAGTGTGCAGTTGCAACCTTTGACAATCACTCTGTACTTCTGGTAAAATGTTTGTCTGGAATCCTGTTGCGGAGTTATATCTTCATAACACTTACATCTGTGAGAATTAGAATTTGGTAGTGCTGTAATGTCCATTTCCAGTATAGGGTTGCTGTTACATTACTATGAGGCAGAGCCCATAAAGTGATTGTTGCACAATGTGGCCAGTGCACAACAAGAGTATTGAACAATGGCATGTGCACTGCATTGGTCCTGATGCACATCACTTCAGTCCAGATGTACATCAAGCATTAGTGTGCATTTGGCACTTTTGCTGATGTCCTCTTATGCATCTTTTCAATTCATTAACAGGGTTTCTTAGTGTCTTTGCTATGTAGTTAAATATAAGGAAAGTTATATAACACAGATGGCGATATAGGATTCTCGCAGTTATCTGTGTATTTGTCACTTCTCACATTGTACATGCAATTCTCTGAAACAGGACTGCAAATTAATTGCCTAGAAAAATACATGTAAAATTAACATAAAAGTAATATGAAAAGGAGAGTTATAATTAAATTAAAACATCTATTGATTTATGGACATTTCAAGGTTATATTTAAGTAACCACAAAAAGTTATGTACGGTATGCCTATGTACAGTCTAATTATGTAGTTAATATTAATGTTATTGAACTAAATAAAAACCAGCAAATTATTTCCTGTGTATACATGCCCAACTGGAAAAGTATCTCAGTAGACCAAGCAGACTATGTACAGAAAGGATCTCCCAGTTCATGATTATGAGCAGGATGTGTGTATCTATTTCTGACAGTGAAAAAGGCAAATGAATTGACCAAATGACCAAAGTTAAAGCTCAGAGATATACAAAATTCCAGTTCTTCCTAGCTTAAAACTTCTTTGTCTCTTCTGTGCTGTTATCTGTTATCTTTACAGCCATCCGGAGGACAAATATGAGGGAGAGCAGAAAAAGGAGGATTGGAGCAAAGCCTTAGAAAATATATGAAAGTTTCATTAAGGAGGTGACTGATGACTTTATCTGAGAGAATTTAGAAATTACTTACCTAAATCCAGAAACTGGAACACCATGTGCATAGTAAACTTAACATTGGATGCATGATCCTCCAAGCGTAGAACTAGTATTTGATCTTTATTAAAAACTGTCAGCCAGTCCAGAAGAAAAACAACATACAGACCAACCTGGAGCCTTACCTAAAAGAACAAAAAAACAAAACAAAAGTCATGCTAAATAAACACATACACATATGCAGATTTTAATTATGAAATTTGTTACTAACTGGCAGATAGATATTTTTGTTTAAATAGGTTTTTAAGCAATAGTGTTTGCTCAAGGGCATTTTAATCGGATGAATGATGCATAAATACAATAATTTTGTATTTATTTTTTATTTTGATTATTAGCTGTCTTCAGTATCATTTTAATGAAACAGAGAGATGTAAATGAAATAAACTTACTAAGCAAAAAAAAATCTCCTCTATTTCACTAGAACTATTGGAGCTCACCACAGTCTTAAATATGCACCTTCATGACCTCTATCTGTTTTTTACTCAGCTATCTCCATATACTAGTTACATTATTGACACTGTAGAATCAGTGGTTTAGATCAGTGGTTCCCAAACTTTGGTCTTCTAGGTGTTTTGGACTTCAACTCCCAGAAGCCCCAGCCAGCTTGGCCAACGTTCAGGAATTCTGCAACCTGGAGTCTATAACATCTGGAGGACCAAAGTTTGAGAATCATCATTTTAAACACACAGTACCTCACTTCTGAATTTAAGCACTTTAAAAAAATCAACTTATTTTCTCACTGGAAGAAGAAGAGTAAAAAAAAATAAAATACATGGTTTACCACTGGTAGAAAAAAAATGTTTAAAAAACCCCATAAACTTGACACACAAAATGTGCATCAGGATAATACAGGGGCTCTTTATATCTGCTAGGCCCAACTTATAGATAACAAAATCCATAGCTACTCAAGTCAGATTATATACAATAACAAAGTAAAACAGTGTCCCTTATATAAAATGGCAAAATCAAAGTTGCTATGGGGGGGGGGGGGGAATTAAATATTTTCAAGCCATGCATTTGGAATATGGAAGGCCAACAGTACATTAGATAAAATCAGTGTGGACAATGGTAATTATTAACCCTTACTATGAGATGGTCAAGGAGTGTGGAATGGGCAGCCAAATGCAATGTCTCCTTGGCACCACTGAGTTAAATCCTAAGCTATAAACCTGCTGATTGATAGCTTACAAACAAGTGTGAAGTGGTTATCTACACCACCCCTATTCCAAAAACCACCCTGCCCTTCTATTCACCATTTTATCTGATATGGACCTCCCAGACACCTTCCTACACACTTTATATTGATGTAAATATTGATATTTTCAATAAAGTTGGACATGGTCAAATCAATTGCACAAGTACACAAACCTCACCGTTAAAGAAGGAACCTGGCATGGACTAATTCAGGTTGCAACTGGATTATGACAAAAATTCTTCTCTCCCCCCCCCCCCCCCCCCCCCCACAACACAACTGTAAGACAGAGAGACACTCTTTAATCTAAACATCTTCATACACAAGGGTGAAGCTTCCCATCACATGAACCAACAACAACAATCTGAAGTGGCAAGCCCAGGCACACATTTCTACTGGAGCAAGACACAGGATCAAGCCTGTTCCTGATTTTGCAAGGAATTCTTTCACACATTTTGATGGGATAAAACTGGCTTCATACTCCATTGTCTAAGCATGTAATCAAGTATGAATTTAAATTTACATACTGGCATGGCATTGTTAAGGGTGTTGTTGTATACACAGGCTCTCAGAGAATAATCAGTGAGGCAATTTTCAAAGAGCTGAAGTGATTCTGCTACTTTTTCATGGAAGTCTTCAACTGATTTGTTAGCACTTGCAAAGTAGAGATAATCAGAATACAATCTGTGAATGAAAAAAATATGAGAATAAATGAAAGGTCAAGCCATGTCATCATAATGAAAATAAAGATAATGGATTATTGTCCAGGGAAGAAAAAGGAATATGTTAATTTGTATAGTGAAGGTCTGTTTAGATTACAGCAATTAACTCTGTATTTTTTTCTCCAAAGCAAAGAATCATAATGGCTCAGCTGTCATATGGAGATAGCTTACTTGGGAGTACGTTAAAAAGGCAGCCCCATCCCTGATAAAACTAAGACGAACATTCATATCTAAGCAGATCCTAGTGGAATCTATTTCCCAAAAATAATTAAACAATCTCTTTGTACATAGCAGAACTTCTTCTAATGGATGGGGGGGGGGGGAATCACTGAAAAAACTCCAACAATACTCTAAGATCCAAGCATATCTGCTTTAATGTATCTTTGTTAACATAGTGTTGCCATAGTGTATTTTTGATAACTTATTGTTCTTATCTCTTTAACTATCTGAAAAAGTCTTGCAGGATTCATTTCTTGGTTTCACATTGTTTTCGTCATTCTTGGTGCTGTTACTCATTTTCTTAGCTTCTACCTCCACCTACGTAATGATAACTTCTCAATTATCGCAGTCTCAAAACCTCTCATGTCATCTTTTTATTGTTGAAGTTGCTTATTAGATGCACCTTTCCTCAATTTCCCATCTTCCATTTCCCTTTCCTTCTGTACCTGCAACTATCCTTCCTTCCAGGGCCCTCTATTTCAATCCATCATCTATTCTGGATTCTCTCATGGGCCACCTTTCCTTCACTGTCCCTTCATTTTCTTCCCATCACAACATCTTTAACAAAACAACAAAGGTCTCTCAGATGTGTGCAAATTTTAACCCCAGAGAACTTTAACCCTCAGTCAAAGGCCAAAAGGTAAAGAAATTTGATATATTAATGTAAAATAATCCTGGTTCAGGTCAACAGTTTTTGCTATCTAGATTATAGGTTGGGCAGAAGGAGATTGAAAAACATAGTCAAGTGAATGTTTTGTAGATGTAGTTTGTAGTTGTGTCTTGCCAACGCTATTTAATGACATTATCTAGATCACCGAACCTTAAGACTTTTTTTTAAGGAGTGTGAAACCAATACTTGTTTTTATTTATTCATTGCTGTGGGAGCCCTTGTGAGCTGGGAAATGATATAATGCACCCATGTGATTAGAACATAGTTTTTGTCTTCAGAATGACCCTTCTGGTCTATGCTTTAATACTTGCATTATATATTTACACACCATAAAACAGCATAGTGACTCCAAATACAAGTATGTTCTAATCACATCAGTGCAATAATGATTAAGAGGTAGTTGACCACAGTGTGACATCTTATATTATGCAGGTCTCCAGTCTTCTTAGCAATTCATGGTTGAATATCAATATTTTGAAATACAGCAAATAAGTTATTCCAAACAGGATCATTAAGATTTTTTGAGTTCTATTGGCTTACAATATTTTGATTTTTTTAATATACCGTATTTT
>JAIPUX010001880.1:42877199-42899464 GCA_020142125.1 Phrynosoma platyrhinos | reverse complement strand
ATATATATATATATATATATATATATATATATATATATATTATTGAATTAGTCCAGTGGGCAGCTTGAGTGGTTATGCCAGGGGTTGGCAAATTATGGCCCGTGGGCCAAACCCGGTCCTCCGAGGCCTTAAGACTGCCCCCTGACCAGTTCTGCTGCCGCAGCCGCTGCTACCGCCACCTTTCTCCAGGGTGTGCGACTCCAGGGTGCCATTTTGTGTTCCAAAATGGCACCCGGAGTCTCACTTGACCTTTCCCATCCTGCCCTGCTATGGGAAAGGTTGCGCAAGACTTCGGGCGCCATTTTGGAACACAAAATGGTGCCCCGGGGGTGTCCCCCACAGCCACACTGGACTTCTCTGAAGCCTGGTGTGCTCGCCGGAGCCCTCCTGGGGGTTCCCCGTGGCCGTGCAGGGCCTCTTCAGGGTTCCTTGGAACATCAGAGGGCCAGAGTAAAAAAAAAAAAAAAATTAAAAAATTAAAAAACCCGCACCGGACCCCGGTGCATTTTTTGTTATTTTTTTTTTACTCCAGCCCTCCGATGTTCCGAGGAACTCTGAACCAGCCCCCAATTCAAAAAGTTTGCTGACCCCTGGGTTATGCAGTCCTAAAAACAATGATATCAATGAGGAATCTTTGGGTTGCAGGCATATTCTGTGCATTGTGTGAAACACCACCATTATTATTATTATTATTATACAAACACAAAATAATAATAAAAAGTAAAGAATGAAAAAATACAGGTTAATCTTGTAATAATAATACAGCATTGAAACAACCCTTTTTTCCTTAAACTACAATCCTACACATTTCTACTCAGTTATGCTTATCACACCCTTATGACTTTTCTGAAAAATAAATTATGCCATGTGAAATCCTTGTCCTCCACTGTCAGAATTCCAGTTGTAATCCAAGACAGCAAAGAAAGTTAAAACAAGTGTTGCTGATTTTAAGAAGGTGTGGGGCCTTTGCAGACTGCTAGAAATAGTGCGATTTGAGTCCACTTTAACTGCCCTGGCTCAGTGCTAAGGAATCATGGGAATTGTATTTTTTTTCTGAGACATTGAGCCTTCTCTTTCAGAGAGTTCTGGTGCCACAATAAACTACAGTTCCCATGATTCCCTAGCACTGAGTCAGGGCAGTTAAAGTGGACTCTAGTTAAAGAACATGCTACTTCATCCTATGGATCAGATCCAAAACCATATATTGTAAGTAGAAAATGGAAATTTACTTCAGGCAGTCCTTGAACAAAACAAAACAAAAACTACAATGGAAGACTCTAAAGAGAAACAGCTGAATTAGAATATATTCATAAAATCCAATCCATCAACAGTGGATTGGTTTCCTGGCATACTACACATATTATAACACTGAATGCTCTCATCCAGTTCATCATATCTTCTTTCTGGTTCCCAGTCTGCACACACCAGTCCAAAACTCACTCCACCATTCATATGGTCATGCACCACCCTTTTAGTTCCAGATTATTTGTTGTTTTTAACTGCTCTTAAATTGATCTTGACCCATGGCAACCCTATGGATGAGACATCTCCAAAAACCTCTTTCCTCCACTGCTCTGCTTAATTCCTGCAACCCCTTAATACCTGTGACCTCCTTAATAGAGTCCATCCATCTAGCATGTGGCCTTCCTCTCTTCCTACTTCCCTCCACCTTTCCCAACATTATTGTCTTTTCTAATGAGTCATCCCTTCTCATGATGTGTTCAAAGTACAACAGCCTCAGTTTGGTCATCTTAGCTTCCAGGGAGGTTTTCAGCTTGATCTGCTCCATTTGTTTGTCCTTTGGCTATTCGCGGGATCCTCAGCACTCTTCTCCAGCACCACATCTCAAATGAATTTTCTTCCTATCATCTTTCTTAACTGTCCAGCTCTCACATCCATACATGGTAATAGGGAATATAATGGCTTGTATGATTCTAACTTTTGTGCTGAGTTGTGTATCTTGGCATTTTAGAATCTTTTCTAGTTTTTCATAGCCACCCTCCCCATTCTTAAGTCCTGATTGCAGTCCCCATTTCTATCAATGTTTGATCCCAGGAATGGGAATTCTTTTACTATTTTTATTTCTTCATTGTCTAGGTTGAACTTGTGAAGGTCCTCAGTGGTCATTATTTTTGTTTTCTTTATGTTCAACATTAACCCTGCCATCTCTAATGATCAGCTTGACATCCTGTGACGGTGTGCTGTCAATTTCCTTCATAGAATCTATTAATTTCTTCCTGTTCTGCCTCTATGATTGGTGCATATACTTGAATTATGGTGATATTCATATCTTTACCATCGACCTTATTGAAATGATTCAGTCTGATTTTGCATTGTATCCTGTAACTGCTTTTGCCCCATCTTTTCTGAGTATTCTGGGGCTTAGTATTTTCTTAGTATTCTAGGACTAATCACTAACTGGGACTTGGTATTTTCTTAGTATTTTAGTATTTTCTGAGGTTTAGTATTTTCTTAGTATTCTGGGGCTAATCACCAACTCAGACCAGACTCCGCCCTTTAGCTGAGCTGGATAACAGAGTGCCACCAGAGGACCAGGCAGGCATGTGGAGGAAGGAAGAAGGTGACCATCTCTGCCCTCACCAACCACAGAAAAAGAAGTGAAAGAACTAAAGGAAGGAGTGGGTGGGGATGGGGATAGACGAAAGGTGGGAAGACTCAAGGGAAGGGAAGGAGGGAAACCCAGGGAGGCGTAAAGGGATGGGTAGGAAAGTAAACAAACAATGACAGGAGGAATAATATAGGGAAACAAACAGTTACTGGGAAAGTAGTAGTGGTGGGTGTCAGTGAGAGGAGCAAATTGTGACACTGATTGTAATCTCCACCCTAAAAAACACACACTATTTTACAGGGCATCAGCTATTGGGAAGAAGGGGTTCCACTCTGTTGGTAAGCATGGGTAAATGACATTTCCTTCAGGTTTGCTGGGGTTTGGTTGGGCCAGAAGAGGTTACTTTTTTTGTCTAGCATACCTAACTTATACTTAGGGGCAAAGAAGATTGGCCAAAAAAAAAAAGCCAGCTTTGGGGTGGCATGGAGGTGTGGCGTATGCACACCGCATGCCCCAATACTGCCCACAAGCCGGCATCACACCACCCTGCTGACCACACAATGGGTGGCATTACGACATTTCTGTGGCACAGCATCTACATGTGCCACACCGCAGAAACATGGAAAAACCACTGCCACAGCGGAAAAGCTAACTTTTTGCCAGTTCAAAAAGGAGTGGGTTTTGGCCACTTCTTTTTGAGCTGGCAAAGTGCCAGATTGGGGTTGATGCTGCACCCCCGATCCTGTGATCAAAGGGATGGTGGCAAGCCACTCCCTCGGGGCATCTATTTCACACCTAAGTTAAGTATGTTTAACATCAAACCATGATGTTTAGCTCCTGGTTGTTTATTAAACAAATAAACAAATAATAAACCAATGAGTTCTGTGAAGTGGTAGCAGTACATATTTGGGTAAAAGATGTAGTATGCTGCTGTTGAGCACAGTATTTCTAGGGTAGTTAACTATCCATACAAGTGAGCAGAGCAAAACCATAAAATACATTCATTTGAAGGTTTCTAAATATTTAGTGCTAACCTTTCAACAGGATCCCTAAGCATGACAATCAGTTTTGCATTTGGTTGGAAGGCATGGATAAAGTCTTGAATTAAAAATGGGGGTTCTCCCTCTGTACTGTTATCATAGAAGAAAATCCAAGCATTGTTGTCCCACATTGTTGAAGCGCTCGCCTCTCCTAGAAATGACAAAAGTTGCAAACAATTAACATTCATTCCAGAGACTCAATCTAGGCATTGCTATAAAGATTCTGGCTGCATCTGCACTGAAGAAATAATCCAGTTTGACATCATTTTAACTGTTCAATGCTATGGAATTCTGGGAATTGTAATTTTGTTATTTAGCCTTCTGTTTATATTTAGCCTTCTGTGTCAGAAGCACATATGCAATTCCTAGTGAAATTACTTCCATATTTAAGCTTCTGATCATTTCAAATGTGTTAAGTATCAGCCCTTCTTGTTGTTACATTGTATTTAAATTTACCCATTATGTAGAATCTGTAGAAAGTACTATTGTGTGTATGAGGTGACAGGGTTTACTTGAACCATATGATGATTTGCATCACCTCCCAGAGCCACAGTAAAGATGTCTGTAACAAAATACATTTTTTCAGAGATGAAGGAGTATGCTTAATTACAAATGGGCACACAGATATCTTTCAGTTAACAACATGACATATTTCTGGGCAAGACTTCTTTAACAGAAATTTTAGTACCAGATGCAGAAATAATATCCAAAGAATAGGGATGCACCATAAAAAAGAACAGTTTAAAATGCTTCAATAAGCATAATGACGATATGTGAAATGAAAGGACCAGAACACATAAACTGTGCAGAGGTAAACAATATAATTTTGAAATGTTTAGCGACCACTTGAGGGCATCTTCCAAAGTGCATCTGTCCTGACTTTTTGTTTCACCACTCTCCACTTTTCTTATATTTTATTTATTTATTTATTTTTATAGCCAAACTTGTGGTGGTGGTGTTTTAACATGCTGGGCGTAGTTACTGTGGCAGGCTTATCTACTCTCCCTTTATCTTTCTACTTACTGTTCATGCATGCTCAAGTAAGGGATTCTGGAAGCAGCTGCTGTTTACTTGTCTATTGTAAGTAGGCACGTAATTAGAACTGCACTTTTCTCTCATTCATGCTTACTGTACTGTTTACTGCAAAATACACTCCTGCAACCCAGCACCCAAAGTCTGTGTTTCTCTAGTCAACTTTTGCCATTCTCCCAACACCAATGCTATTAAAAAAATAGACAGAGGATGAGAGAGAAAATGGGGGTTGGGTGGGTTTAAAAAGACTTTTTAAAAAGGAGTAGTATTAATGTATATTTCACTGGGCTGCATAAGTGGACACATGTATAAAAATATTCTACATTTTAAAAAATATGTTCTCAGTCCTAAATATACTTATTAAAAAGTAAGTCCCACTAAATGTAGCAGGACTATACAGTTGGTCCTCCGTTTTCACCGGGGATCCATTCTGGATCCCCCACAAGAACAGAGACTTGGCAATATTAAAACCCCATAGGTTTGAATGGGATGTGTCCCTGAGGGCACGTGGGGGCACATGCCCACAGGGGCATGCCCCATTGATCTTAATGGATACTGCCCCTCTGTGAATATTCAAAACTGTGGACCTCATGTCTGCGAGAACAGAGGGGTGACTATATAACACTACACTGTTGCATAAGCTTGCTCAGAACTGCATTGCCTGATTGCTTTTCCCATTACATATTCTTGGAAAAATATCCCCTTAAACTTGGGCTGGAGCAGACAGGCAGGAAAAATCAGCTCAATCCTTTTTTCTAAAAGTGGGTTGAACCCTGCTGTCTGGATGGCCTGCTCCCAAAGTAGGCAAAATACACATGGCCTGACAGCACAGTGTGGCATCAAGCCACACTGCTGGCTAATTTTTTGTTGTTGCCTCCCCACCATGCTTGCACACCATCACACAAACACACTGCCTGTGACCTCCAAGTACCTCCCACATCTTCCCAGATGCTATCCCATTGCATAGCTGCTCCTTCGATTGGCCACACAGTCCAACATGCAATGCTGCATCGGCACAGTGCATTGGTGCTTAAGTGATACATTAGCAAAACACAATCATGGAGGCACCCCATACATGCCCTCTTCACTCCCCCTTTACCCCATGCCCCCCTGCTGGACTGTGGTTTGTGTATGTTGTAATGAAATCCACTGTAGTTGTTGCACTTTAATTTTTTTGCTTTGCTGCAGCCCCACATTGGTGCTGGCCTATTTATATACAGGCACGAAGGTGCACATTTTCCATGCTAAGCTGGAGTATCTCAGCTTCTTTTTCCTCCAGTTATTAGTCCCAGAACACATCTTTGTTTTAGTTTCCACCCACTTCGGAGGCATGCATCATATAAACACCATGTCTGCAAAGTGGCTGGAAGCCACTTTATTTTGTCCATCTGTTTTACCCCCTTGAGTTCTTTTATTATCAGCATGAATGAGATGCAGCCCTCTTTACATCCACTATATAAAATGATCAGATATGGATTGTACATGTTACTACAGTAAACTGTCTATGTCTTTTTTCTAGGCATATCAAATAGACTCTAAATCCTAAATTCTCTAACCCTTGAGACAAATCATGACAATGGAAATTGCTGTAGATACTTTTGTCTTCAAAAACATAAAGATGCTAAATGTAAGATTTTCCAAAGAATTTTGGTATAAGAAAAGTAGGGGGAAGGGGTGGGGAAAGAGGCTTGTAACACTTTTAAGACTAACTAGTTTATTTCAGCACAAGCTTTCATAGATTATAGCCCAAATCATCAGATGCACTTCTGACTGAACAAAGAGATAAAAGGGGAATTGCTACAGTATAACAGCTTTGACTCTGCTTAGTCATTTCTTTGTATAGAATCTGGGCTGTCAGCAACATTGCAGGATATGACCAGTCCACAATGTGAAAACTAGGCCTCAATCCTACTGGTAGAGCTAACTAGAAAAAGAAAACACTGAACCAATAGTTGAAAGGTAAGTGAGTCATTATGTAAACTCCTTGATTAAATGGATCTATTCTAGTGGGGATTGCCACCAAGATTCAGGTTTCAGATTTAAAGTAATAGATTCAAGATGTGTTAATATGTTATATCCCACTCATTAGCATGACTTCCATCTGATATTTGTTTTTTTATTGCTTAGTAGTAGCAACTGGTCTATGACCACTAAATTAATTCTGCTCTTCACTAACTCCTCTGAAATGCTAGCATTTTGGATAATGCAGCCGAAAATACAGTTCTTACTTGTTTCAGCCTTTCCACAACCACATCACAATCCTGCATTAATGTTTATGTGAAAAAAACCATATTCAGTCCTTGATAAATTAACCACTCCTACATTTACAGTACAGTCCAAAATATAGCCATTTTTTTCACAGAAAAGCATATAACATAATTAAACTCACTGCTTTCAGTGGAGAATGGCTGTAGAATGTCCTTATTCAGAGATTAACGGAATAAAATAATGTTGTACTTTCAAAAAGCATTCTGGTGAATTTATCATAATAATGATCATAAATAAATAAATCTTGTCTAGAACGCCTGGAGCTGCAAACACAGTATCTTGTGCAGCACGTTTGAAACCTCTGTGACTTCATCTGGCAATATAATATAACCCAATAACTATGAAATTCAGAGATGTTTTTAGTTAGAAAATTGCACTGCCTGATAAAGTTAGAGAGATGTTTATAGTTTTAATTATATATCTCCTTTTTAATCATCTAAAGTTTAATAACACTGCTCCCTAAGCGAATCTCTGATTTTCATATATCCTATGCTTGCATTCTCAACTAAATTGTATTTTTAACAAGGTAATAAAAAAGTTTAATATAATGACCATATTAATTCAAGGTTTTTTCCCCTGCTGGAAAGTTGATGAGGAAAAGCCAAAGTAAACTTTTCTTTAACAGAAACTTATTCCCCCTGGAAAGTTGTTGCAACAGAAGCCAATGGCCTCTGACACCCCTCAAATACTCTGGCAATCTGAATTAGTATTCAGACCAAAAAAGGAAAAACTGGGCATGATATTTGATCATGTAGAGACGAGTGAGTCTTTTGAATCACATCAACTCAATTTAAGACTAATGCTTTCTTAATTTATAAAGCAAGACAGATGTCACACCATGTCAGAAGCTTTCTCCTATGAGCTTATCTCTTGGTTTTTTTTTAATCGGTTTACTTTTATCTGGCTTAATATTAAATCAGGTGGCATTCTGATCTTATCAGACATTTTTTGCTGCTGAATTTCCTGCTCAAATGCAGCCCAGCTCCATCCCCACTTCCAGAGCTTCTTCTCACAGCCATTTCTTAAGCCGGAAAACTTCCAGATCCAAAAAGAGCCACGAGGAGTGGCTCTGGAAGCAGGGATAGACCCAGGCTGTATTCGGGTGGCAAATTCAGTGGCAAAAAAAGTCTGATAAGATCAGGATGCCACCTGAATTAAGATTAAGCCAGATAGAGGTAGACCAATTTAAAAAGCCAAGCGATAAGTTGTCTCTAGGGACACTACTTATCTATCACTTGGCTTTTTAAATTGGTTTACCTCTATCTGGTTTAATCTTAATCGTTTATATTTTATTCTTCTCTTAGGTGGATCATAAATTCCTTTATTTCAGACACTTCAACCCCATACACTCTTGATTGATTGAATTTATATTCCACCTTTCTCCCAAAATGGAATTCAAGGTGGCTTGTTTATATCAAACTAGTTACCAAAATCAAAAGTTCCATGTATGTCCAAGAAGAAATCAAATGAGGGAAATTTCCTCTATTACTGTATCACCATGCCAGGAAAAGTTTTGTTGGTTGTTGCTGTTGTTGTTGTTGGTGTGGTGGTGGTATGTGCCTTCATGTAATTGTTACATTTATTAGAATTCTGAATATATGTTGAATACATGTTGAGTGACACAGCAGAACAATAGAGTCCCATATGGACCTTTGAAAGGCTGTTTTCCCCATTTCCCACACCCATTGAGAAGAATGGAAATGATCAGCTAGACCAGTGATGGCGAACCTTTTTGAGGCTGAGTGCTCAAACTCAGTGGCATTCCCTCACCGGGTGGCACCAGGTGCCAGGGCGGGGCTTCCTCTCCAGGGGTGGGTCTTCCAGGCAAAACTCAAAGCACACTCTCTCGGCCTCAGGCTAGCAATAGCAATAGCAAACCCCATTCTGACAAAACTTGCCAAGAAAACTCCATGATAATTTCACCTTAGGGTCACCATAAGTTGGAAACAACTTGAAGACACCACGAACACAAGTCACACTCTCTCAGCCTCAGAGGAAGACAATGGAAAGCCTCCTCTGAAGAAGCTTAGAGTCGCCCTACGTTGGGAAAGACTTGAAAGCACACAAAAATAGGGGCAAGTCACACTCTTTCAGCCTCATGTCAACCCCCCTCTGAAGAAAAATGGTAAGAAAACTGTACAATAAGGTCCCCTTGTGGTCACAATAAGTCAGAAATGACTTGAAAGTACTCAGCAACAAAAGTGTGATGCAATGGTTAGAGTAGATCCTAGGAGACCAGGGTTTCAATTCCAGCTCTGCCATGGAAATCCACTGGGTGATCTTGGGTGAATCACACTCTCTCAGCCTCAAGGAATGGCAAGGGCAAATCTCCTCTAAATAAAATGGCCAAGAAAACCACACTATAGGTTGCCACATAGGTCAGAAAGGACTCGAAGGCACACAACTACATAACGATAACAACTCTTTACAGCTTTACAAGGGTCTGTTACCTTTCCTCCTCAGCCTCAGAGGGAGAGAGGCAGGCCAGCTCCATCAGGCCTAGCCTAAATTAAGAAAGAGAGCCCTTCCTCCAGTCCATCTGCCTTGGTCCTGGCTTTAGAGGGAGAAAAGATCTGCTGGACTTATTCCTCTTCCCCACCACCATTCCCTTCTCCTTTTGTCTCATGTCTTTTTAGATTGTAAGCCTGAGGGCAGGGAACTGTCTAATTAACCATTTGTAAGCCACTCTGAGAACCTTTGTGGCTGAAGAGCAGGGTATAAATATTCTCTCTCTACATATATATATATTACATATTAAATGCAAAACCATCATTTAGATATATTGTATATACTCGACTATAAGTTGATTTCATGCATAAGTCAAGGGAAGGTTTCAGGGCCAAAATCATGGATTTTGACATGACCTGTGGATAAGACAAGGACAAAATTTAAGAGTGTGTAACAAAGGATATAAAGGAGAAAATACTACTTCCCTCTTTCTTCCTTCTCTGAACTTTTCCCAGCCACCAAACACCACTTCCCTTGGTCCAAGAGGAGAAGGTTTTAAATCGAATTGAGAAGGGAAGAGAATTGAGGGGGGATGGTTTGTTCAGTGGTGAGAGAGATCTAGAGGAGGAGGAGAAGGATGGGAAGGAAAGGTTTTGACACTGAATTGAGAAGGGAAGGGAAGGGAAATGAATTGTTCCATGGTGAGAGAGAGAGAGGAGGAGGAGGAGGGAGGGAGGGAGGAAATGTTTTACCCTCTGATTGAGAAGGGAAGGATAGTGGGGGGAATGGGATGTTCCGTTGTGAGAGAGATCGAGAGGAAGAGGAGGAGGAGGAGGAGGAGGATAGGAAGGGAAGGTTTTAATATCTGCTTGAGAAGGGGGAAATTGGGTGTTCTGAGGTCAGAGAGATCCAGAGGAGGAGGATGAAAAGGGAAGGGAAGGTTTTAATACAGAGGTAGGCAACCTTTCCCCTTTAAGGGTTGAGGGACTTCAGCTCCCAGAATCCCAGGAGCTATTGGCCAACATGGGACTATTGGCCAACATGGCTGAGGCTTCTGGGAGCTGAAGTCCTTCGGCCCTTAAAGGGGAAAGGTTGCCTACCCCTGTTTTAATACCTAATTGAGAAAGGAATCATCTCTTTTACATACAGACACACACTCCCTGTCTTGGCATCTCTTCAGAGATCACTGCTGAGGAACGGAAGGCATCAGGGCGGAGGCATCAGGGCGGAGCATCTATCAGGATCTTTCTAAACAGTATTTACTGTATCACCCCATATATGTCGACCCAGGATTTTAGAGTCAATTTTTGGGCATACTTTTTTTGACTTTGATCCAAATACGTCCTACTTTCAGGTTTGTTGTTAAGTTATTCCCATGGTTTTTCTGTCTTCAGCATCTAATATCTACTTATCTGTGCATTTTTCTCTGTCCTGTTATTCCTCTTCTTTTCTATTCTACTCATCAAAATATCTATAATTAACTCGTAATTACCAGTCACTACTCATAACGAGTTTGATATTTTTGCATAACATTGTATTTACATTATTTAATCTAAATATAATTGGCCAATAGTTACTTAGTTACTTTCTTTCCAAATTTGTATTTATATATTAATACATTGGAGTGAATACATTAATTATTGTTAATACTATTAAATCCAATAGTATGTACGGTGTGCCATTTTGGTTCATATATTCTATTAGCATTTTCCAGTCTTTTGTCAAGCTAGATATAGTATTTTGTCTCAGTAAGCAAGTCAGTTTGTCCATTTCTACTAGATCTAATAGTTTTGTAAGCCAATCATCTTTGGAAAGGATTTTTGCTGACCTCCAGTTTTACACATATATAAGTCTTGTCTCCATAATCATGTAGAGTGTAATTCTTTCATTGCTTTTTTCAATATGTTAATTGATCATTTTCAACAGGTGCATTTTTGGATTGAATCCATTCTTCTTAAAAGCAACTTGCTAAACTTGCCCTCCATTTTGCCAACAGAAATTGTTCTGCAAAAATACTATTACCTTATTTATATTTTTAACTCAAATGAAGCTTGCATTGTTAAGAAGTAACAATGAACTATTTTCCTGATTTGTGTGTCTATGTGCCTTCCAATCATCTGTCAACTTATTGTGACCCCATGAATTTCATAGGGTTTTCTTAAGGAAAGAATAGTCAGAGGTGGTTTTGCCAGTTCCTCCAAAATATGCCCAAAATATTCCTCTGAAATATGTCCTATAGACCTTATATTTGGTGGTGGTTTCCCACCCAAGTACTAACTAGGGCTGACGTTGCTAGCTTGATACAGGTAACTACAAATACTATTACAGTAATACCAGTACTATCAATATATAACACCCAAACAGTAGTTTTCTTACCAATGATGATGTTGCTCATTTTGTCATTCCCATTGTCTCCCTGAAGCACATTCTGAATCTGATGAGCAGCCAAATCAAAAAGATCCAGATAGTCTTCCACTGGGTAACGGTCATGAAATCCATCCCTCAAACGAATGATCCCTGAAAACAAGAATAAAAAAGAAAATCCTGAAAACAAAGCTTTAAAGGGGAGAATTCAGTCGATCTAAATGTCTGAATAAAAAAAAAAAGACCTTCCTGAAATTTTAAAGAAGTGAAAAACACAATATGCAAAAAGCCTAAATGAAAGACTGTGAGTTTTAAAAATCTACATAACCAAGTATGTATGTGAAATTCAGGGTATTCAACTTCATAATAAGAATGTTTATTTATAATGCCTTTTTCACCAAAAGGTGGAACATCAGACATATACAGTTGGCCCTCAGTATCTGCATGGGATCTATTCTCCCCTAGGATACCAAAATCCATGGATGCTCAAGTTTCATTCTTAATGCTGCCATTAGGGACAATGGGACTGAAGTCCTCCTTCCCCCTTCCTTCCTTCCTTCCTTCCTTCCTTCCTTCCTCCCCGTCCCTCTTCTTCCAAGGCTTCTGCCCTGGGGTTGGCTTCAGGGATGGAGGATGAAGCCTCATCAGCTGGAGGGAGCCAGCACCAGGGCCAGGGCTTGGGTCTTGGAGCCTGGAGGTTTCACCCCAGGTGTTGGTCTTGGGGGCAGGGGGCTCTGAGACCCAAGCCCCAGCCCTGGCACCAGCTCTGGCTCCCTCCAGCCAATGGGGCTCCAGCCACTGCCTCTGAAGCCAAGCCTGGGGCAGAAGCCTCAGAGGAGGAGGGAGGACTTCATTTCCATTGTTTCCAATGGTGGTGCAGGTGCATGCATGTGCCACCATTGGGGACAGTATGGGCTTACCATCCATGAATGCTTAAATCTGTGGATGGCAATCCATGGATACTGAGGTCCCACTGTATAATCAAGAATGAAGCAATAAAAAAAACAACACCATAATATGCTAAAATACTAAAACAGTAAAATACAATGGCCCTCCATATCAACAGATTCCTTCATGATCCATGGTTTGAAAATATTCAAAGAATATTTAAATTCCAAAAAGCAAACCATTATTTTGCCAATTTATGTAAGGGACACCATTTTACTACACTATTCCAGTTAATAGGACTTGAGCATGTATGGATTTTGGTATCCATGGGGGTCCCAGAACAAAACCCCAGCAGATACCAAGGGCACACTGGAATATACTAATGTACTAAAAACCTATATGCCATCACACAATGAATATTCACATGGTGCGTGAATGGTGAAACCGATAATTGTTATATGCAAGCATGATTATATATATATATATATATATATATATATATATATATATAGTATACAATTCAGAGCAGAGTTTGATTGATCTTGTTAAACCATAATTCTGATGGCACAGTTATACAGTCTTCTTTGGTAGTTTTGCAAGGAAACTCTTACTGATGTGTTAAACTTTAGCAAAAGGAATTTCATCCTGGTGGATGGTTATTTTATTAGGTGGAAATATGTAAGTGAATCATAGTCTAAATGCTTTGGAAAAATATTTGGAAAAGTAACTGTTTTGGACTACAGCTCCCAGAATCCTATAGCAAGCATGGCAACTGGCTGGGGAACTGTAAGAGATGTAGACCAAAACAAACAAACCACTTTTCAAGCACTGTTTCTTTCCTTCTCCCTTCTTTTTGAACCATGAAGGGGTGGCCTAAAGGAAACCTGTTTTGTGCTTCAGATGGAAAGCAATACAAAGCTTCTTCCCTCAGAGAGAAGTAATGATGTCACCTGTATGTCATAAAGTGCTCTAGTACAAGCAGAGTGAAGAAAACTGAATCAAGTAGAGCATGTCTTAGAAATTAGTTAGTTGCTCCCAAATTCTATAGGATGCTCCGCTGTGTTAGAACCCCAAATCAATAGCAAAATTCCAAACAAATGCAATATCTGGAAGCAAACTCTCATGTGATATGGCACTGAATCTTGCAGAAGGAACCAAACAGAAGCACTGGAAAAGTGGAGAACTAACGTGTCTTTGAAGCATATCTGACAGCAAATGTATGCAAAAACACAGAGAGGTAAATGAAAGCTCTCCGTTTCCAGAATGACACCAAAGTGCTAATAATGAAGAAACAAAGTGTTATTATATCACTGAATCTTACATGAATCTGTGCTTCATTCACACCACATAGTTCTATAGGGTGCTTTTGCTCTGCTAATGTAAGACAAGCACTTAGTTGAAATAGTTCAGCTTTCCTGAATCCCTATGAATATTCTTGTGACTGCCAAAATAATATAACTCTCTTCTATATGACAGATCCTTGATTAACCATGACTGATTTATCCTCTTATAGATAGTACTGGGAAGGCTGGTTTGTGGGAATCATTATGTATTTTTTGCAAATGGCTTATTATGCCTCTATCATATCCACAACATACAGAATGTTTCCAAGCAACTTCTCATCCAGGTACTGACCAAGCCCAAACTATCAGCTTGATAGATGGATCTGCAATGCAGCCATTCTTTGCATCTGGCCTCAAGAAACTGTCAACAAATCACATTTTATTTTACAGAAATACAAAAATTGTTTACAGAACAAAGTGCAGTGCTCAGGATGAACATGGCACAAAGAAAGTACTATAGAAATGTGCTTGAAAGAACAACACATTAATTAAAAAATTGAGTCCACTTTAAGGGTTAGGGTTAGGGTTAGGGTTAGGGAATCATGGGAACTGTATTTTATTGTAGCCCCAGAGCTCTCTGACAGAGAAGGCTCAATGTCTCGGGGGGGGGGGGAACAATTCCCATGATCCCCTAGCACTAACACTAACCCTTAAAGTGGACTCAATTTGCACTATTTCTGGCAGTCTGCAAAGGCCCTTAGTCCAACCCTCTCCTACTGAGTTTTGTTACTTTGCTGCCTTAATATGTACAGGAATTCAGCTTCACCAGCTTAGGACATGTCACCTTCCTTCAGTTCACTGGTTCTTGAAAAGTATTACTGAAAAAGAGTCAAATTGGAAAAATGTAGGTTTCCTATTCCAACCAACTTTCTGTTGAGCCCTTTACTGAATAAAGAAGCACAGTTGTTATGCATTCCTTTCAGTACTCTATTTAAGGACAGATAAGAGTGGAGAATGAACAACTGCCCATTGCAAAATATTCTTCTACATAATATAGGCCACAGTCTTCAAGGCCACCTATAGCAACAAATAGCTAAAACATTGGTAATCAAATCTACAAAGGCTCAGCTGTTCCCATGTGTCTCAGGATGTAGGTGAACAAAAACATTACTAATACTGGAGATACTAAGGCAGCAGGAATGGTAGGAGCTCACTGATACAGGACAACTAATTAAAACATATTTCAAATTGCTCCAAAATCTCAAGATTTTAAGCTTGCAGCTTTTGAAGGAAAATAATAACATTGTGTTGCCCAGACCCTGAAAATCCCAAGAAAGCCACTGGAAGTATGACAGCAGATACAGAGTCAGCACTGTACTCCTCATGCCCAAGGATGCCAGATGCTGACACTTTTCCTAGTTTTAGAGAGAACAGTTTACAATAAATGTAATTGCTTCCAATGCTCACTCCTGCCAAAGTGGCACTCAAGCAAGGAGGACATTAGATACTGTTGTCACTGTGTCCTTGAGTGAGATTATCTTCAGATGAGAACAAGGACCCAACTATGGTGTGGAAACCGGTTTATTTGGTGATCAAACCTCTCCAGAGCCATTTACTCCCTTTTTACTCCCCTTTGTCATTCTTACTTGAGGGGGAGAGAGGAAGAATGGTTGCAGTGGAGAGAGGAAGAGGAGGAGGAACGAAAATGAAAACTTCTGAAACCTTGCCAAGAAAACCCCATGACAGACTTGAAGGCACACAACAACAACAACAATAGAGAATGGTGGCATGGCAGGAAGGCTTGGGCCCCGGCGGCTCCTCCTCCACCTCCTCCAGATGGGCTGCCCTCCAGTGCACCCCTCACCTTGCCGCTGCTCACTGGGAATCCTCCGAGGGACCCTCTCCATTGACGGAGGCAGAAGCAGTGGCGGCAGCAGCAGTGCTCCATCTCCCCCTCCATCTCCTTGCCCTGACTGATCCTCGGCTGCCTCAACCGGGGAGTCTGGCTGCCCCTCAGTGAAGGTGAGAGTGCTCCTGAGCCCCAATCTGGGCCTTTTCAGGCCCCCAGCCCTGAACCACCCTTGGTTGCCTCAACCGGGGAGCCCAGTCGCCCCTCTGCAAAGGTGAGAGTGCTCCTGGGCCCTGATCTGGGCCTCTCTAACCCCCCCAGCCTCAATCAGGGAGCCCAGCCAGAGTGCTCCCGGGCCCTCTTCCTCCTCCTCCTCCTCCTAGTTCCCTCCAGAAGCAACTCCGAGCCTGCTGGAGCCTGGAGAGAAGCGACTGGGGGAGTGCCAGGGGAGAGAAGCCATCCAAGATTGTGCCCCATCACTGCATCCCCAGGAATGGCACCAGAGCACCAGGGCTGGCTGAGAGAAGCTGGTAAGAACTGGTGCAGCCCCCCCTGCCTCCCCCCCAATGCAAATCAGATCCTTTGTTCCCACTTATTGAACATGGTTGGAATTTGGGTCTTTTCAAAAGTACCACCCAAAAACTAGTGTCAGGAAAGAGTGGTTCTTTTGCCTTTGCCTCACATCATTGTGATTGAAAATGAACACAGTAGGACTGGATCCAATTTCAAGTGGGAACAATATAACCCAACATATAACCCGATCAGCAATTCGGGTTAAATCTAAGTGGGAACAAGGCTTTAGCAGATGTAGAACAGGGCCCAAATCCTGGCTCAGTCATGTAAACCCACTGGGTGACCTTAGCTAAGCCTCTCTTAGGTTCAGAGGATGGCAATGGCAAACACCCTCTGAAGAAACCTGCCAAGAAAATTCTGTGATAGAATTGCATTGGGATCACCAATTACTTGAAGGCACAGAATAACAAGATGTATAAATCAATTTGTGTATCCCAGGTATCCTGCAAGAGATCCAGACAATAAGACTTCATCTCTTGATTTCCAGCATTACGTTTATTGTCTCCTGAGTATTCAAAAACTTCATAACTAAAGTGATACTGCTTCCTAAGGAAGAACAAGCATCCATTTCTGCTAATACTATTCTGAAATGTCAGACAAGGTATTTACTTACCAAACCGTTTTCTTGTCCACCAGTGGGGCTCTTTAATTGCAGAAAATCGCACATCAGGATGTAACCTGAGCCTGTCATAAAGGTCTGTGGTTCCACACTTTGGCTGGCCTATGATGTAAAAATGGGGAAGGCAGCGAAGCCGATAGTGCTTGTCCTTGTAATGATACAAATGATTCCAGAATACCTTTCTAAGGTAATCAAATATTGTCCGAAAACGTTTCGAATATAATGCGTAGGAGTTTGTAGCATAAGGATTTCTGGTAGTGTTTCCTTGGTATTCTTCATACCAGCAAGGATTCTTGCTATTTGGAAGAAACTTGTTAGGAATTACTGAGGACATCTGCAACACAAATAACACAAATTATAGTAGCATATTCAGTTATAATAGTTCCATTCTTTGCACATTCTAATAATTTAATGCTTAGCTGCCCTATATTGCTATTCATTTACAAGACCAGGAGACTAGGCAGAGTGGGCAGCAAAGGGAAATACATTTGTGTACTCTGCCTTTTAAACAAAACCACACACAAATGATTATCTAGGATGAATCCTGCAATTATTTAATATTTCATATAATAAGTACATTTTCAGATATTACTTTCTAGAGCAGATGTAATTTTTTTCTCTCTACAAAGGAAAATGATGACACATAGGTCTTTGCAGATACTTCTGCATGACATTCACTCTACAATGCAGCTATAATATTTGTAACCCTGATTGGCTTTCCACACACTCACAAGCTTCTAGTAACTCTCTGTATTGCATAGCACCAACAGACTCTGCCAAGTCATCATATAAGCATTGTCAATGGAAGAATTAGATTAGATTCAATAAAGCATCTTTGCAGGTTCACTCAATTATAGCATTAATAAATGAATAAATGAATTTACACAGGTAAGAGCTTTTTTTTCTGTATAGCCATTAAATTGTGAGAAAGGGTGTAGTGACAAACCAGTTTCATATCTGGAGTTCCTGTCTTATTATGGTTTATGTATACATTTAACAGAAATCAATGCCCCTTTCTTTTACTTTTTTGTTGTTGTGTGCTTTCAAGTTATTTATGACTTACGCCAAATTTATTATGGGGTTTTCTCTGCATGATTTGTTCAATGGAGGGTTGCCATTATTTTATTGTCACACCATGAAGAGTTTATGATCATGAACTTCCTACAACTCTGATGTTAGTGTATATCTAGCTCTCCAGATGTTAGACTGCAATTCAGCTTGACTCAGAATAACCAACTGCAAGAGATGATTGATGATAAAGTGTAAAAATATCTGGAGAGTCACACAAACCCTCCCCATATATTCAGACTGAAGGGGCACTTGCTCATATATATGTTCAACCACATCTACTAAAAACATAACCCACCACTCCTATCTATCTAAACAACCATCTAAATTGTAGACTCCAACCCTCTCATACACCAAGACAAGAAGCAGTAGAAATGAAGGCTGCAATTTGTTCTGAAACTATACTAGTATAAAAAGTAATGAGGCTTTGTAGACATATTCTTCTTCCTTTTTCTTCCTCAACTATGCAGTATCTAGAGCAGGGGTAGGCAACCTAAGGCTCGGAGGCTGGATGCAGCCCCCCGAGGCCTTTGGACCAGCCCTAGGCCGGTCCTGCTGCTGCAGCCCGCTGCCACGGCCCACCATGATGATATTGATTATTGTTGTTATTACTTGTTCTTCAGATTTTCTTGGCAAAATCTCCACAGGGGGTTTGCCATGGCTTTTCTGGGGCTAAGAGAGTGTGCGTGCATATATTTTTTATTTTATTTTTTAAAAAAAATATTTTTATTTTTGTTTATTTATTTATTTATTGTGTTTTGGCCCCCCAATTGTCTGAGAGACAGCAACCCGGCTCCCGGCTCAAAAAGGTTGCCTACCCCTGATCTAGAGTATACAAAATCAAAGCCACCTGACTGTCAAACAGCAATGATCATCTAAAGTGAAAATGATCTCTGAGCAATAAGCCACAGCATGTTTATTTAAAATGATAACACTGGAGATAATCTACCACAATTGTCGAGTCCAGCAACCCTTAGTAGAACAAAAATGTAGCCCACTTTTGTATATACTCACATGCATTTCTTGTTTCTTCAGATCTTCCACATCTGGAAGTTGTCTGGTTATGAATTCAATGTTGGAAGTAATAGTATCAATAATTATTTTAATGCTTGGATAATCCTTTGCATATGAAATATTTATTTTATACATGTGGTAATGGTCTTTCATGTCACTGAGGCTCTCATTGTCCATTACATTTGAATTGCTGGTAAAAGTTCCATAATGGAGCACTGGCTGTATCAGTAAGAGGCCACCTTTAGCTCCCGTCAGTATATATGATGCCATCACTAACATCATTATTAATAAACCAAACATTAAGCTGCATAGCTTCCCTTTCTTCAAGCAAAACAGTCCAGCCCAGCTCTCACTGTGAACAGTCCTTACTTCCAAAACTGCAAGCAAGTTCATCTGTTTGCTATCCACGTGCAACAGAACTTTATTTTCTCCTCTACATAGAGGATGCTTCTGGATGTTGTGACTTGGTCCCTCACACCTGAAGCACTGTTTATGCAAGTCATTTGGTAACAATGCTATGCAACAATAAATGCAATGCCTCATATTAGTACCATTACAGTATTGATTTAAGGAGGCATTTACAGCAGTCAGGAAGAAAACTCAAATGAATTTAAGTCATTTTCCACAAGCAAATATTCTTGTATAAACCACATACAATCAGCTGAAAGTTGTAAGGTGTGTTGTTTTTTTTAAAAAAAGTGACTATTTAACCAAATATGGTAGTTTTCAAGAGATGTGTTATACATAAAAAATTTGGATCAATAGTTGGCAAAGAGGTTAATAACAAAAAAAAACCTACAGCACTAGCTCAGGTATTCCCCATTGAACAAAATGAAGATAATGGGATTTTACTGAACTGAGTGAAAATAAACAAGAAGCAAAATAAGTCCATCATCCTTGGATTTTATTTTTAAAAAATAGATAGATGAGAGAATATATTCCTTTGAGTTTTAAACAGTTTCCTTTAAAATGCAAAGTCCAAGATGGAGAAACTCTTTAGAAAGCTTCATCTTTTATCACAGCACTTAGAAGGATTTTGTTGTACAACCTAAAAGAAAACACACAGAGAAACCAGATAATGGTATGTATTGAGAAAACATATCCAATTGTTAATCACTGTACCAAACAATGGACTACCAGTAATCAAAACATTAGCACTAAACTAAGCACTAAAAAAGGTAGAAGGGAGGGGAATAAAAGGCATCCTGAACAATTCTGAACAGCATGTTTGAAGGACTGAACCAAGTCAGCTATTGATATCTTCTTCTAGTGACACCAAACTAGATCATCCCCATTTTCTGAAGATGATTTTCTGAAAAACAATTAAATATGGGTGTGGAGATGAAGTTTCTCTGGTTTTGAATGGCATCTGATGCATACTTTTGAGCTGAATTTGTTGAACCACAGTTTAATTTTGTATTAGTGATTTTACTGCTATTGTTAGCTGGCTCAGGAATCCATGTGATTAAGAATCAGGGAATAAAATTAAAGGTAAAGACAGGCAGCAAGGCATGAAATAGTTATGCCCGTGCCAATTGTCAAATTTATATTAGGATTACATTGGGGATTGCAGTAGACATTGCTGCAAGGATGAAATTAAGCAACTATAAACCAGCAGGACATTTTGGGGCTAGATGGTTCTGTGGGATAAGAAAATGGTTCAGTGATCTCTGAAAATATCATACAGGCAGATTTACAAGAAAAATAGTAGCATTTAAAGCACTTAAAGCATTTAAAGGAGAGAAAAAATAAGTATGTGTTTGGAGGACCCATTTAGAAACCAAAAGCAGTTCTTAAGGATTAAGGAATAAACCACTCCCTAGAGATTCTTGAAAATGCATTACTCTCACAAATATATGAAAATGTCATAGCTTACAAATTACGCAAAGATGAAATTAGTTTCTATTTTTTCATCACTTGTTTACCCATACTCTTTTTGAAACTTAACAATGGGGGTGGGAGTAATTAGTAATCACTTTACAAAGAAGAAATACCTCCAGAGAGGCACTAATTGAAAGTCCATGCTTTTCAAGATCAATAAAGTATATTCAGTCTCCCTAGAAACACATCACATGGTTGCAGGTAAAAGCTAATATTGTGAAGATAGCATATTTCAAGAGAAAATATGCTGTTTCAAGAGGCTTTATCTGAGCAGTACATTATCTGTTCTAATGCAGTATACAGGAAAAGGCAGACAGGCATTCATAATGTCTCCCTTTTTTAAGGCAGCTTCAACAGTACTAGGACTCTTATGCCGCACAATATCCAAGAGCTAACTAAAGGGTTGCGGGGGATTGTTGGCTCAGAAACTAAACTGATTATGGCTGAACACCTAAGGGGAAGGGGCTCTATTAATGGAGTGTTCTGACCTTTGTGGTTTCAATCTGTAAATCTGTTTCTTGACATCTTCTAACCCCTGATTCACATGATTATTTCCCCCCCATTCTGAAACAAAGTCTGCTCCCATTGACTCCTGTAGATCCATGCTGCTGTGGCTGTTACCATAAATACCCACCCAACATGTTTCTTTTCTTTCCTATTTGAGGTAGAGTTCTGGGCCTTCTTATGGCCCCTCTGATGCTATGTAAAAGGACCATAGACTACAGCCTCAATTAAATTTTAAATTAATATGTTTAGCAGAATCTATCTCTCAGTGGGACAACAAAACCTTTGATATTTGAAATATCTTCAAACTACTGTTTACACAGAAACCTTTTTGGGCAATCTTACATACTTGATAACACGAACATATCATATACACACACCCAATGATATCTGTGACTGCATCTGCAAGGCACAAATAATGCAGTTTTGACATTAGTTTAACTGCCATGACTCAATGTTATGGAATTCTGGGAATTGCAGTTCTGTGAGACATTTAGCCTTCCTTGTATAGGGCTCTGATACAACAACAAATGACACACCCCAGGATTCCATAGCATTGAGCCAAGACTGTTGAAGTGGTGTCAAACTGCATTATTTCTGCAGTGTGGTAGCAGCTTGTGTTACAAGAAAAACGTGGCAGCGGCGGTGTCTGAGCCGCTTAGAGGACTCTCTAGCCCAGCCAGCCCTCATTAACACCGGGCTCCATAGACACACCTGCAGCGAGTGGGGAGAGCGCTGGCGGTATAAAAACTCTGCCCGGACCATCTTCCCTGCTAAACGCGGCAGCGGCGGTGTCTGAGCCGCTTAGAGGACTTTTTAGCCCAGCCAGCCCTCATTAACACCGGGCTCCACAGCCACACCTGCG
>JAIPUX010001880.1:42857011-42873429 GCA_020142125.1 Phrynosoma platyrhinos | reverse complement strand
GGCTTTTTCCATCGTCGCCCCTTCCTCCTGGAATAAGCTTCCCACAGAGCTTCACTCCTCTGCGTCACTTGTCTCTTTTAAGAAAAATCTAAAAACATATCTATTTCAGTTGGCATTTCCACCTTAAGTAATGTTATTTTTTTTCTTTCTCTGCCCCATGTGTTTTCTTGTTGACCCTGGACTGTTTGTAACTTTTTTTCCCCCCACTTCTTGCCCCTGATATTTGTGATTTGTCTGATTCCTGTTCCTTTTCCCTGCACCGATGTTTTTAACCTTTATATTGTAGCAATTTTTAACTTTTTTACTGTTTTAACTCTTTGTAAGCCACTTTGATCATATCCATGGAAAGGCGGGGTAAAAATAAAATTTATTATTATTATTATTATTATTATTATTATTATTATTATTATTATTATTATCCAGACTTTTTAATACTTGTACTGCAAAAAGTCTCAGAATGTTTTAGGTAGGAACTTTCCTGAACAAAGATTATGCATACTCTAGGTCAGTGCTATATGATACCAGGGCCAGAAATTTCTCCTTGCAACATGACTGGGACACCATACCATATTTGTGCCAATTGGCTATGCCTGCTTTTTTCCTACCTAGAAACTCATTGCTGACTGGCACCAATGGCCTGCAGATTAGCACCAGTCCACAAAGCTCCATTTTGATAAGTACCAGTCTAGGTCATGTATAGGATGTTCACATGTTGCCGTCAGCAGATGTAGTCTATGTATGGAATAGATGTAATAGGTGTGTGTAATAGGTGGTCTACACTCTGTGTAACAATTAACAATCTGTGTACATGTTCTTCGTAGCCTGGGTCTGTTTTATTCAAATGTTGTGCAATGTTCATGCAGCTCCAGAGCTCATCCTGCCACTCTACAGCCTCAAAGCAGCTGCTATATGAAGACTGTGTTGGGTATTAAAGACAATTCACCATCATCTTCTGTTGGTAATTTTTCTCCACACACTCTTGCTCTCTTTGGTCTTACTTACTCCTCTCCTTGGTCTTACTTTCTCAGATTTTTCATTCTCCCTCTGAATCCCCTCTTTCACACATAAAATATTCTCCTCAAAATATCCTATGGCAGCTCCTTAAGAACAAAGAGGCCCTGTTTTCCATGCAGGCTTTGGGGGCTACTTTTATAGCTTCTGTAAAGTGACCATGTGTTCACACAAATGTACATGTATTGATTCTACCCAGGTAAAGCTGCACACTTGGCTTGTACTCTGGATTTATCACTGGGTACAATGCAGGAATAAACACAGGTGCAGAGATTATCACAAATATTTGAAAATTTGTCCATGCAATGTGAATACAAGAATAGTAGTGTGTGTGTGGAACACTTCTTAGTCAGTGTGAGACTGACTCTTATACTTACATAGGGTTCAAAAACCTAATTTACACAGGAATTCTTCACTCCTAAGAACAGTTAGTTGTCCAAGCTTTTCCTTCATTTGTGAAAAATTAATTCATGGCCAACTGTGAGGATACACTTCCTATCTCAAAGGAAGTTCAAACAGAATATCCCAGTAGTACAAGAAGGAAAGCTCCCTCCATTCCAGTTATCAAGATAATTTCCCCAACATCAGATGATTTCAGGGTTCAGATCTTGTTTCAAAACAGGCTTTCAGAAAATCATGTACAGGCTTTCAAGATATGACTTAAAACATCACTAGCTGGTATCTTCTGTAAAGGGTAAGGATCTTATGAGGGGGTCCTTAGTACAGTGGTACCTCTACTTATGAAATTAATTTGTTCCACAACCCATTTTGTAGGTAGAAAATTTCATAAGTAGAAGCAAATTTAACATTGGAATGCCCTAATCTGTTCCAAGCCCATAGAATAGCCGAGGCTGCGGCTGGAAGGCCGCCTCCTTCCAGCCGCAGCCTCGGCTGTTCCTTGGGCCGATCCTGGAAGACAAAGTTCTGGAGACAACTTCTTCCTTTGGAGACAAAGTTTTGCTTCTCTGCTCAGCCATGGAAATCCACTGGGTGATCTTGGGCAAGTCACAATCTCCCAGCCTCAGAGGAAAGCAAAGGCAAACTCCTTCTGAATTGATCTTACAAAGAAAACATGGTGATAGTTTTGCCTTAGGGTCACCATAATTTGGAAATGGCTTGAAGCAGGGGTAGGCAACCTTTTTATGGTCTGGGCCGGTCCCCGAAGTCCTTCTTTCCACTGGCCCGGGGGGGGGGAATGGCGGCACACATGCACCCCCCGCCACTGTGCACGCCCCCCTGCACGCCGCCGCCACCGCCATGCATGTCATGGCCGCCATTTTGATTTTCAAAATGGCCGCAACGCAGCCTTGGCTGGAATTTCATAAGCTGGAACGCTTTTGTAAGTCGAAGCAAATTTTTTCCCGAGGTGTGTTTCATAAGTCGAATTTTTCGTTAGAAGAAGCATTCGTAAGTAGAGGTACCACTGTACCTGGTTAACCCTACACATCTTTGTATCTTTTCCCATGTTTTCTTGTCAAGAATCCCAAGTGTACAGATACTTCATTAGTAATTTTTATCAATATTTATTTAGATGTCAAAGTATTTATTCCCACAGCGGAAAATATGGGGTTTGAATTGTCAATATTAGACACTTTCATAGGAATAATTTAAGGAACATGTTAGCTGTGTTTTAACATTTCTGCTTTGTACTTCTTAGTTACACTTGTAAGATTTATAGCTACTGCGCATGCGCAAATGTGTCACGGCCGCCATTTTGAAAATCACAGAGCTGACACCTGCACAGTTACACTGACCATCAGGATCATGGCAGTAGATTCTGCAGATATAAGACAAAGCTGTGGCTTCACAGATTTAATCTGTGATTTTTAAATAAACCTATTTTTATGTGTTAAATGTTAGAGGGGATTTTACTTGACAATGAAATCCACGTTAATTCCAGTCCTACAGTCTCCCAGATCCATCATCCTGCTCTCAACCTTATCCAGGGATAGGAAGATTATTGCAATTTATTTTAAAACACACACACACAAACACACACAAACACCAACCCCAAAACCTATACCACTTTATTAATAGAAGATTTTAAATTTCTCTCCAAAGATGAAACATTTTTGTCCAAGGTGCTGTTACTGAAGCTAGACAAAGCTTGTATGACTGACATTAATTTTCATTCTTTTAAAAATGGACTGTCAAAACTTTATTACAGAATGTAGTATGGTAAAGGTTTCTAAGCCTCATTCATTCCTCTTTCTCTACAAGCAAATTTATTATGACACTTCATAGGGAAATAAAATGAAAAGGGATTTATGAGGATGCTGTTGGAATTTATTGGAATGCTTTAAGAGATATTTAAGTGCAAATAGTTGTGCTATTTGAATATGAAAGCAACAAGGTAAAGATTGAAATAATCTGCAGTCAGATGCTAGTTTGGCTATGCATGCAATTTATCTATGCAGTTCCCAATCCAACAACTGATACACACATAGATTTATTTACCTGTATTATGATGATATGAGTTTTGTTGTTTTTTTAAAAAAATGTAAAAATAACATTCCAAAAATTAGTGAGAAATATTTGGCTCAATAGTAGGTGGTGAAAAATTTAAACAGGGAAGGAATGTATTCCCCTTGCAAAGTTGTTGCTCCAAGTTGATTAAGTTTCTCTAAGGGAAGGTTTATACTTACCAGAATACTGTGGGCTGCCCACCCCTGAGTATTCCGTCCCCAAACTCCCCCCTAATCCCCCCCTCACCTAGTCTCTTTTTATCCAGTTTCTGTTCTTGCAGCAAATGATGGGCAGCTGCCTTACCACAGCACCCCCTTTTTGCTACCTAGTTCCATTGCTAAGATCAGAATAAGGTGTTCAGCCATGCTATTGATGCTGGGCACCTCTTCCTGACCTCAGAGTGAATTGCACCCACAGCTCTGGCACCTGGAGGCTCAGGAGGACCACAAGTGAAAAGGCAGCCACAATCATTGCTGCAAAGAGAGGCTCAAACCCACATCAAAAGTTGAGTTATTTAAATGTGGGTTAGGGGGAGCCAGCGTGGTTTAGTCATATGACTCTGGAGACCAGGATCCAAATCCCAGCTCAGCCATGAAAACTCATTGGGTGACCTTGGGCAAGTCACATTCCCTTAGCCTCAGAGAAAACTTGCCAAGAAAATCCCATGATAGATTCATCTTAGGGTTGCCATAAGTCAAAAATGACTTGCAACAACAAACAAATAGGGGGAGGAAACCCCCCATTGGGTGTGGGCATCATGAAGACAGTTCAGACCTGATTTGGGCTTTTGGCCTGGCATCATGTAAACATGATACAGCGAACCTGGGGAGAAGTCAGGGTAGACAAGCCAAGAGACAGGTTGCAGTTAGTTTCCTAGCCTATCTAGAGAAAGTTGCCACTGATTTCAAAATGCATCCACTGATGAAATGAGATTTTAAGGTTCCAAGGGCAGCTCTAACTCTGCCAACTTACTTTTTTTAGATGTGAATACTACACATGGTCAATTTTGCAAGGCTATATTACCCATCTTGATATAACTCTCAGTATCACATCTTTTCGGCCGTAGAGGAAAGGCAAAACATGGCCACATAACCTGGAAAATCCACAGAAAACTATGGACGCTGACCATGAAAGCCTTCAACTTCACAAATCCCTTAGAGTTGCCAGAAGTTGGAAATGATTTGAAGACACACAACAACAACAACAACAACAATGTTGTTGGATGACTACTGCTCAACATTTCTGAAAGTATTTCTGGGCAACTCCATAGCACCAGAACCTGTACCATATGACAAGCCCCACTGCTGAAACCAAAAGAATTATAGATAACAATAAGAGGACACTGTACAGTATATCACCTACCATCTACAAGCCAAAAGTATGTATTAAACAGTAAATATGATGCCATGTTGGCACAACAGCAAGATTAGACCAAGTAAATTTTGACTAGTTTAGCAAATACTGAATAATTTGTTTTTGAAATTATGTATTTTGTTTTTTACTGTGTTGCCTATGATATTTAAACAAATACTTAAGGCATATTTTTAACTATTGTCCACAATTGATTGCACCTTTGCAAGCACTCAGTACATTCCAAGTGTGCACCTACTGTAAAACAGCCTAATGAATGAACAGAAAGATATATTATCTTAGGTAATTATCCAGACATAATGTTCATTCCAAAATCTTGCACTATGCATCATCAAAGAAATTGTCTTTGGTAGATTTTACCATTACTCTAGTAGCTCCAACATACCAATCCTTAATTCTAGGGCCTCACTTTTATATATATTCATGTATCTTCCTGATTCAGCAACCTAGACACATATAGCTCATATTTCATGACTGTGAACTTCCCATTCTGCTCCATGTCTATGCATGTATTTTCATCTTTCCAATTTGCTGCATTTTATATATCAAAGAAGAAAAAAGAATCAGAATACAGGATGTGAAATACTACGTATTTCTAAATCAACATAAATGATTTATGTTCATACTTGGTTGCTGTCTCCAGTTCTTCACAAGAGCTGCATTCAATTATTAAAATGATGTACCTTTTACTGCAGAAATTTCTGCAAGTAGCAATATAAACCAGATGCGTTTCCCCAGAAACCTTCTTACCCATCCTGAACATCCAATTACCCATACAAGGTTTCTTCTTATGCACTCTCACATATATAATTATTGTTTGCCATTAAGTTAGTTTTGACTTGTGATAATGCTAGTGTTGACCACAGTTGGAAATCTAATGACATATCAGGCTGGCTAGGCAATTTTGTTTTCAGAAATACATATAATACAGCCTTCTTACTAATCAACAGAAAATAGAGTCTGTCCTCACTTTTCATGAGGTTTAGGGATGCAAGATCCCCATAAAAGTAGGGCGGGGGTGGGAATGTGAACGTAGGACACTATTCTTTTTACTATTTAGCTAGGCATTTCTATGCCCTCCAGTGTGACTCTGTAGTGAACTTGCACCAGATGTTGACCACAAAATCATGTGGATGAACCTAGAAATGCCCAGAGAGAACTTATTTTTTCGGTTATGTACAGTAATATGCAAATAATCCAATCCACAACTGCTTAACCTGCAAATGTGAAAAAACAACTGCACATGCATTCAAAATTACCCAAATTGCTCCTCCTAAGACCCCTGCACTGACAGCTACCATTGCTAGTTATATGTATTTTGGGGGTACTGCATTTTCCTTTTTTTGCAGATAAGTCTTTGAAGAACATGTGGGTTGGACTGGATGGTCCTTGAGGTCTCTCTTCCAACTCTATGATTCTATTATTCTATATTATTCTTATTTCATAAAAACTGATTCCCTTCTCCAGATTTCAAATGAATTGTTTGTCAATACTTTCATAACTCTCTTACACAAGAAAAGTAAATTTTATTCATGCCTTGTTGCCAGTAATGCCAATTCATAAGGATTTATGCAATTAAGATTCCAGTCTGTGGTGTTAATGCTACAGATCCCCATGCAGAGGTCCCTTAAGTAACACAGTAGACACCGACTGTTCTCTTGGAGTAGCAAATGTTCTCTGTTAATTAATATTTTATCATCAAGTGCTATTGTGTACTCAATGCAATAATGCATTCACAAAAGGGATGTAACTAACTAGTAGGGAGTGTTACACTTTACAGAAGATGCCAATCCATTCATTATAGTGATGTGCTTAGTCAAACATTGGGAGCCTGAACATGATTTTTTGAAAGCCTATTTGGAACAAGATCTGAAGCAGGAAATCATCTGATGGTGAAACTAAAATTGAAAAAGCAAGTTCCATAAAGGTCAGTAAAACACTATTTCCAAAATATATGCTAAGGCTTCATAGGTGAATTTGATTACTCTGTTTCAGCTAGCTGTACATTCAATGCCCAGTAAGAACAGAGGAGAATAGTACTGAATATGGCTCATTTATTTTAGCAGTTATGTTCTTGGGAAATGGCATTACACTCATCCCTCCACATTTGCAACTTTGACTTTTGCGGATTTGATTATTCATGGATTTTATTAATATGTTCTCTCTAGGAATCTCTGGGTCCTCAGCACAACTCTATGGTCAATGTCTGGAAGATGTTGACCACAGAGTTGCACTGGAGGACCTAGAGATTCCTAGAGAGGTGTTTTCTCAGGTAAAAGCATAGTGTTTCTGTTATTTGCAGTTTTTCCACATTCAGTGAGGTCCTGTGCCCCTAATGCCAGTGAATGTGGAGGGACAAGTGTACTCTTGTTTTGCACATAAATGTATTCTCTTTCCATAAGCACATTAAATCCAATTTGTGTTTGGATTCTGGTAACACAGGCAAGGAATAAAAAGTATAAGAAGCTTATCACATCTTCCTAGGTTTCTATTATATTCAAATCCAAATTGCTTTGGCTGTTCAAGTACTATAGTTTATGTGCTTTACTTATCTGGGTAAAAGATATACAGTGGGCCCTCCATATTTGTGGGGTTTGTTTCTGGGGCACCCGCAGATGCTAAAAAAATGTGGTCAATCATGCCCTATTTTATTCACTGGTGGTGCCATGAACCCATACACTTCATTGTGTGAATGTTCACATCTCTACCATGGAATAATATTGGCCATGGCTATCCACAGGTAGTCAAATTTGCAGATCAGAAGCATGTCAATAGAGAGGGCCCAATTTAAGCCTAAGATCAAATTTTCTTGAATGCTATCATTCTGATTTCTACACTAAATTAAATACTAGGAGAGACATGGAATTGAACAGCCAATTCTCCACCAACCAGTAGATGATAGCATGAAATCTTACAAAGGTAAAGCCATACATTAAAAGCAGGAATGGACAACCTATGAGCACAGATTAACATGTGACCCTTGGCCTGATCTCATCCAGTCCTCAGCCTAATTTTAAATACCTCCTGCATTTGAAGATCACTGTAAGATCTATCTATTGCTTGTCTAGAAGCCTGGAAGGGGGGAGGGTAGGGGAATAAAGAGGGGGAGGACGAAGAAATGCAGAGAAAACATGGACAGAGGGACAAACTGGCAAAACCATCTCTGAGTATTTCTTGCCCAAGAAAACCCTATGAAATTCATGGGGTCATCATAAGTCAATGGGCAAGTGGAAGGCACATATACACACACATGCAAAAGAGCAGCCATCCCAGCCTGAAACAATTTTAGGTCATATGACATGATGTAATTTCATTAAATGAACTAGCTAAAGAATAAAAGGGAAATTCAAAAACAGGAAAAAAGAAAGAAAAAAGTGCTGTTGGAGATGGGATAAGAACATGTTGGGCTTCTCTGATTAATGGCTTCCTAATAAACTTTGAATGAACTTGTGGCTATTTACTTCTGAGCAATCAAATGTTTGCCAAAAGCCCCCCCCCCCCGATTTAATGAAATCCCCCCCCCGATCAATTATATGGGAAATCACTAACCTCTGTGACCTCTGCAGAAAAATGCTTGAGTAATGGTTCTGAAAGCTCACATGACAGTTTATGCAGGTCAGTGACCTTCTCCAGCTCTAGTATTGCAACGCTCAGCTCAATATAAAAATTTGCAAAACTCAGCTCAAAGAGAAAATATTTTTACGTCTGTCAGTTTCTTTGAAAGCTACAGATAATATAGCATGTAAGATATTAAAAGGATTTGGGATTGTTGCTGCTGCTGTTAAATAACATTTAGTAACAGTCAGAAAAATATAAACTTATCACCATAGCTTATAGAAGGACTGAGAACTTTTTCACTAAAGGTACATTTTTTCCTTAAATAGTGACTTTATAAATTATGCTGCAAGGTATTGCATTTGTCCTAAAAGATTCAGTTCAAATCTACTATAGCTATATTTAGAGAAAAAAGGAAGCCATCTCTGTAAATCAGCTTCATTGATATCAAAAGGAGATACAGCTATTTAAATCAACTGTTTTGGTTCATTGTTTCTAAGTTCCTTCCTTGGAGAGGAAGTCAGGACAGCTTTATTTTTCTTAATGAAGACTCGTTTGTCAATATTCTTCTTAGCCTGTGTTTTTAAGGAAGCTGTTCCTTTATTTGTATACCTTATTTGCAACATAAAAATATAGTCCCTACCAGAATATATATATAATATATTAGGAGTATATTTAATATAATGTTACTATATTAGGAGTACTAATCCGGCTAGATAGTGATCTAACTTTAACTTTTCAAGCAAATTTCAAGCAAATCTCAAGCTGTAGACCCCAAGTGCCATATAACAGACTTTGATAACAGGAGTTAGTTTTCATTATGAAAAACTTTACTTTCATTGCCTCTGTGAAGACAGAGTATAGGGAAAATGTACAACAGAGCTACTGCATCAGTGACACTGCCTCCTATTGTTGCTGTTTGGTCATCCTCTCAGAAGGAATTGAGAAAACATGTCTCAGTCACACAAGAAAATAATGTAGTGAATGAAACCAAAATGAGACACAATTACGTTTACTGGCACCTCTTCAAATATTTGTTGTTGTTGTGCGCCTTCAAGTCATTTCTAATTTATGGCAACCATAAGGTAAGCCAATCACAGATTTGCTGGAGCTGAGAGTGAGTGACTCCCCCAGGTCACCTAGAGGGTTTCCATGGTCAAGCGGAGAATCAAATTCTGACCTCCAGAGTCCTTCTCCTATGCTACACCATGCTGGCTCAAAAGAGACAACCATTTTAAAATATACCTTAATAGGAATGTTAAGATATGCACATTTCAGTAAGTATTAATCCCTTATGTACTATATTTGCAAATCCAAAGTCTTGCTTACCCACACCTGGAAAAAAAAAGTTCTCTCTAGGTATTTCTAGGTCCTCCAGTATGATTCTAGATCAGCTTCCCACGCATACCACAGAATTACCCTGGAGGACCCAGAAATGACTAAAGATGTGTTCTCTCTAGATAAATGTCCTTCAGTTTGATTCTGTGGTATGCTTGGTCTGGAAGTTGTTCATCTCATTGAAAATTATAGGGTTCCCCATTACCCATAGTTTCAGGTATCCTGGGTGTGTAACTCCCATGGCTGTGGGGGGGTCATACTGTAAACTGCTTCAGTTTACACATTCACAAAAGCAAGCAAACAAGTGGCACATATGGATAAAGATGCTCAATATTCTCTGTGTTTGAAAATGTATATATAACTTTCCTCCTCTTATAGACGCCATGAGCAATCTTCTTAAAACATCCCATGCTGCATGTACAAAAACTATAATGAAAGAGAATTGGGATTAAATACACATTCCATCTGCATTCTTATAATGACAGCTTGGAACCTCTGCTACAACATATTCACAACAAACTGTCATTTTTAGAGCCCATGCATTCTGACTATTTAAATATTACTAAATGCCTTTGATATTTCAGTACTTCATCAGTGGAGACTAAATACACCACAGGCTTAAACTTAAATGCTATAATATGCTGTTTATGGTAATTAATTTTCAATCCCTAGTCATTGAAGTATTCAGTTGATAGAAAATGACAGCTAGAAAATGTACACAGACCAACTGGAAGCAAATTATGATACAAATTGTATCAAAGCAATTTCCATATTCATAGCTTTGTTGCAACTGTGGGGATAGCAAAGCGATCCTGTTTTTCTTTTGCACCATAAAATAATGATAGATGTATCAAACCCAAATTAAATTGGCTACAAATGAAACAAATGATCCATTGCAACAAAACTGTAAAGACACAGTACTTTTCCATAAAGTCACTAATATCTCTCCCATACACATGATGTTATCTCTGAGCATGTTATTTGCATATTCTGTGCTAATCATCTCCATCAGTGCATCCTTCAAAGTAAAATGGTCACCTCCTGGCATATCACTGCTTGTCCTACTCTTCATTCTGAGAGCTCTGAATGGTATAGAGCAGGGGTCGGCAAACTACGGCCCATGGACCGAACTCGACCCGTCGAGGCCTTGTTACCAACCCTGGACCTTCCTGCCACCACGGCCTTTCTTGTGTGCATCTCCGGCCGCCATTTTGTGTTCCGCCATGGGAGAAACACAAAATGGCAGCTGGGTTGTGCACGAGCCAGCTAGCGTGCGGCCTCCTCCGCCCTCCACCGCCCTCCTCCTCCTACACCTCTTTTTCCGCCCTCCATGTGCAAACGTCCAACCCCGCATAAATAGAAGAGCGGGAAGGGAGCGCACGGAGGAGAGTGAGAGCCATGAGAAGAGAGGTTGGTTCGCAGCGGGAGGGGAGGGAGGGAACTTGCCATTGCTGTTGCCTCCCTTGCTGCTGCTGTTGTGTGGCTTCAAGTCATTTCTGACTTATGGAGACCCTATCCTAGGGTTTTCTTGGCCAGATTTCTTCAGAGGGGATTTGCCATAGCCTTCCTCTGAGGCTGAGAGAATGTGACTTAGCCAAACTGGGTTTGCATAGCCAAGCAGGGATTCGAGGCCAGCTCTCCAGACTCCAGCCTCAGACATGTGCTTCACTCATGCCACCCCTGTGCTTGTTTGTTTCATTTAAGGTAGCATTTTAATTGTTAATGATGATAATGATGATGATGATTTTTTTTCCCTTGGGGTTTTCTTGGCAAAATTTCTATTATTAATTGTTGTTGTGTTGATGCTGTTTTCTTGGGGTTTTCTTGACAAAATATCTTCAGAGAGGGTTTGCCATAGCCTTCCTCTGGGGCTGAGAGAGTGTGACTTGGACAAAGTGGGTTTGCATCGCCAAGCAGGGATTCGAGGCCAGCTCTCCAAACTCCAGCCTCATGCCAACAGATGCTTCTGGAAAACTTGGCACAGAGGAAGGACCCAAAATATTTTTAGGATGCTGGGTATTGTGCAGCAAGGAAGAAAAGCACTTAAAACTGGATTACCAATTTGGACAATGCAACAATGGGATAGATTCTTTCCTTTGCGAACTAAATCCACCTCCAGGGTTTTCCTGTTGCATTTGGTGGGAAAACAATAGCAATTTTAAAAAAAAAATGGAAGAGAATTTTGCAACACCCAAAATATGTTTGCTCCTAATATGTTTTGTTGGGGAGAAACTGGTGCAAATCTCAGGGTTTTCTCTCTCTCTCTCTCTCTCTCTCTCTCTCTCTCTCTTTTTTTTTTTTTTTTTTTTTTTTTTGCATTTAGGATGCTAAATTCCTATAAAACCAGCATTCATTTAAAAAGCAAACTTTTCCTTTTTGCACTCAGTTTTGCAAACCTCTGACCAAGAGGGTGGTGCCACACCACACTGCAAATCCCAGAGTTATGTAGGATGCAGTCAGGGCAGTTAAAGGGGTGCTGAATTGCATAACTAGTAGATGCACTCATTGGTCTAAATTGCACTGGAGAAATAATATAGTTTGACCCCACTTTTAAGTGCTGTAAGTTTTGTCCTATGAGATCCAGGGGTCTGTAGTTTTGCAAGCTTTTTCTGGCCCAAGAGGGTTGGTGCCTTACCAAACTGCAAATCTCAGGATTTTGCAAGATGGAGCCATGAAAGTGGTGCTAAACTGTAAAAACAATGTAGTTTGATCCCACATTTTAGTGTCATAGCTCTGTTTTATAGGATCCTGGGATTTGTAGTTTTGCATGGTCCTTAGCCTTCTATGTCCAAAAATGCTAGTGCATTTTTTGATTGTGGTGTTTGACTGAGATCCCATTGGGTCTTTGTATTTCAGTTAATATCTTTTTTTTAATATATCTGGAAAATCCATATATATATATATATATATATATATATATATATATATTGATAACTACATTGTGTCTTTTTCTCTGTTTAGTTTGGGTCTCAGACATAGGAGACCCGAGTTTGAATCCCTGCTTGGCCATAGAAAACTACCAGATGGCCTTGGGCAAGTCACACTCTCTCAGCCTCAGAGGAAGACAAAGGCAACCCCTCCTTGGAACCAATTCTGGCAACTTATGATAGATTTGCCCAGGGGTCCTCAAATTATTCAGAAGACACTGTTCAGAAGGGATTTGCCTTTGCCATCTTCTGGGGCTGAGAGGGTGTGACTTGCTGAAGGTCTGGCAGTGCAGTCAGTTTCCCTGGTTGAGCAGGGATTCAAGGTAGCACTGTATGTTGTATGTATGTTGTCTGCTGTGTAAGCCCTGGTTCACACTGTTGTGATTTCTGAGCTGTGCGAGTTCAGCAAAAATATGATGTGTGCAGTGTATGTAGGAATTATTATTATTTTAATTAATTAATTAATTAATTAGTTTATTTTACTTCGGCCCTCCAATAGTCTGAGGGACAGCAACCCAGCCCCCGGGCTCAAAAAGTTTTGCCTACCCCTGGTATAGAGTATGGATGTGTTTTGAATTTGGATGAATCTGAATCCTGACATGATTTGGGCTGGTTCAATTAGATTCAACTGTCTGAATCAAAGATGCAATCAAATCTGAATCAAAGATTCATATATGAATCAAAGACATGCTGCTGGAGCTGCAAGAGATCATATGACTGGTCGAGCTGATCTTATGTTGTCTTTGACTCACCCCCCTGTGGCATCATGGTGCCATGAGCCGCCTGCTGAAACCCCCGGCCCCATCCCATTGGGTTTCCTCAAATGCTAGGTCCCTCCCTGCCAACGCTGCATGAGGCAGGCTCCAAGGACCCTCATCCACATCTTCATCCTTGTGAAAATACTTTAGCAATTAGGATTCAGAGGATTACAGAGACAGGTCATATGTTTGCATAACACAACAAGCCAGAAATCCACAGGAATGCTGACTATCAGAAACAAGCAACGTGATAGTCCACACTGCCCAGTCACTACTGCTTTCCGGCTCCATTCTAAAAAACCAAAGAATCCAGAGTTTGTTCCTAGAAAAATGAATCAAATGGGATCATTCAAGCAGTGTGCACCACCAGAACCCTGGTTGTCTTGTCTTGGAAATGTACCCAATGTGTACCCAGCAATGGATACATTTCTCCCCAAAGCTCTCTATGAAAAGAGTGGAATATCAGAGTGGAACAAGAGTCAAAAAAGAAGAGATGGTGTAGTTTTGTAAACTATATGTAGCCACCATTATGAGAAAGAGAAACAAATAATATGATAATGTTGCACTACTCACTGAACCTTCTTAGACAGGGGAGATGTCATCATGATGGGGAAGATAAGAAACAGTTATAGAAATCTGAGGTTTTTTAAAGCATTTCTAAGACAATTGTAATTGGGCACTAAGCAGAGTCAGACTTGGTTAGTACTTGGATGGGGCACTGCCAACAAATTCCATGTGCTTTACATTATATTTTAGAAGCAGGAACTAGCAAAACTACCTCTGAGCATTCATTGTCTAGAAAACTTTATGGAAATAATGGGGTTGCCATAAGTCGAAAAATGACATAATGGCATGTGCAAGCAGAGGCAGAGAGAGAGAGAGAGAGAGAGAGAGAAGTCAGCTTTTCACACTTAAAATTTTTGTAGTTATTAAGTAATGAAATTCAAATAACATATGATTAATCAGAAGGTAGCAATATCTGAAGGCTCTTCTCTAACATTTCTCTTGTAAAGACTTCTGACAACATAGTGAAAGCAAGTGCATTTATTATAATTTGGCAACTAGCTCTACATGATTTCTTCTGATTGTGACCCAAAAAAGCCCACATTCTTCATGAAGACAGAAGACATCTGCTTGAGTTTGCAATCTTACACTTATCTGCTTGAGAAAAAGTCTTCTCTTAATATGTCTTACTTCTAAGTAGGTATGCACAGGACTGTACTATGAATCCATCCCAACACATCAAGATGTATAATTTTCAGCAGCCAAAAAATAATAATCCTTTGTAGGCCAGAAAAAAAAGCATTAGGTTTAAATAACTGAAACATCAAAAAGCAACAGAAAGGAAAGTTGTCTCAATTCTGTTTCCAGGGAAGTTTTTCCTGATGAATTTCTGCCTTCCTGAAGTTTAAGATCCTAATGACACAAATTGCACATCACAGAAAAGTACTTCCAGGTGATGTGTATGATTAAATGAAAAGGTATATCACAGGTTTGCTGTGATTATCCAGTTCTTTTTTAATACTTCTCTTTTACTCTGAATTCATAGCCTGATCAAATTCCCTATTCAGAAAACTCCCAAGGCAAAAAATTGGCTTCATATTCTCAACACTTACAAAATAACAATCCATTATGCATTTTAATTATTATTACTGCCTTTCTGTCATGTCAAATTTTCCATTTTCTGTACATTTTTAAAATCTTTGTACAGAGTTTTTAAAGAAAGCTAAAGGAAATATTTTATAAAAAACTGGCACAGAAGATAGGTGTGAAAGATGGTGTACTGTACTTAATTCTCATCCTTTTATCTGAACACAGAGTCCTTTCATTTGATCTATAGCTGGGACTTGGCTGGGAGGAATCAATGTTCTTGATGTTTCCAGCCAACAAAAGATCCAAAAATTGTTAGGTGAAGGAGAAATGAGAAGGGTTATGTCACAGACCTACTGTATAACATAAGGCAAGGGGACTCATAACTATAATTTCTGGAAAGATATGTGGAATGTAGATTTTTTTTTTGTCTAGACGTACACTTTTTTTATACATATGAATTCATGTAACTAATATATATCAAAAACTGGTGTGGATCCTACTGTTATTCTCAACTGCAGTAGACCCAAGGAATCAATATGGTTTACCTACATATTGATTTAGTATTCCCAACAACTAATTTCATGGATCTACTGTAATTGAGAGTAACAAATAGGATTCAAGCCCCAGTCTTTTTTTAATGCATCAATTTGGAATCAATTTTATCACAGACCATGCAAACTACTTCGTAATCATTTTAGTCTTGCACATTTACTGACCTGCTGACTGTTTTTCTATAGGTACTTAGGCCTAATCTTATCTTCTATCCTTGTGGATATAACCACTGCTTCTTCTATGGATTCTGCTTCATTCTAAAATTGATTCTTTGCAGACTTCCTACCTTAGCACCATTCTATAAATGATACTAGTAGACTGACACCATGTTTTGCATCCAGATACAAATCTGGAAATGGTATTACAACACCTGCAGCACCCCTTTCCTTTAAAAAGTCAACATTTTAAGATGCTGTTGGAATTTTATTTTATTTTATTTTCCTGAACCTAAAGTTCAGAAGGGTATATGTTTCATTCTTGTAAAATAGGTCTAGAACAAAGTGTGGCCTAGGACTTTTGCACACCTTCCCAGGCTCCCACAACTCCACTGCTGCTGCCCACAAATTCACACAGAGCTTCCATGAACAGCATTTTATCTTTCACCTTCCCACAATTATCTCCCAACTCCCCAAAGCAACCCCAAATCCTTGATACTGAAACTAGAAATCAGTTTTTGCCATTTCTAGGTTGAATTTTCAGTATTTATTTTTAAAAATGGGAGCACTGCAGCAGGCTATAGACCTGCAGGAGTGAGAAATGGAAGAGGCACTAGGGATCATATTATAAATATATGTTGGACAATAGAGCACACCAAAGAATTTCAGAAGAAAATCAGCCTGTGCTTTAT
>JAIPUX010001880.1:42776970-42803508 GCA_020142125.1 Phrynosoma platyrhinos | reverse complement strand
TTCTATGATTCTATGATTCTAATTTGCTCTAAACTCCAGCTTTGGCCTCTTCCAACTAAATTAGTTGCTCTTGTCAGTAATCCATGCAAGCCATGTCATTAGCATATGGCAACACCAAAACTTCAATGAGCTCTCTTGTAATGGTGGAGGAGAAATGGAATTATAGCTTGAAAGTAAAGCAAATGTGATTTTTATAAGCAGAGATATCTCTATTCTGCAGGGGGGAAATCAGTTCCATTTTGTAATTTGGAAGGCACATATCAGCATGAAAAAAAGAATAGAAAATAAAGAAAATGGTGTGCTTATCATGATGGTATTCTCTTCCTAGAATGAAAAGCACAGCAAGTGAAAAATTGCAATTTTTTTTTGTTGTTGTTGTACTCTCTGCTCATTTATGGCATCTATCTCTGTCTTGCAGCCCTTAGTCCATTTTCCAAATGTTCTACATTTGGAAAGCCTTTTCTACATCAATTTGGTCACTGGAAACCTGAAAGCAGCATCCACATGGTGAGTGTGTAGTAGATGTGGGGAGTATGGACCAGACCAATTTGCCTCCCTATTACTCAACATTAACTGACAGTACACCTGAGAACATACATAATGTTCCATTAAAGCATGTCTGCCATAAGAACTTTTAGGGAAATTCAGGATTTCTGAGAACATAGTTTGAACATTTTGTCCAATGGTTCTCAACTTTTGGTCTTCCAGGTGTTTTAGAGTTCCACTCCCACAATACCCTACTTTGGTCATGCTGGCTTCTAGGAGTCCAAATCCAAACTTTTAGAACATCAAAGGCTGAAAACCACTACTTAGTTTTGCTTTAAGTAAATACAAAGTTATTAACAGATGTGATAGTGGTGGCTGTACCCCGTTGCTAACCTTCCAGGCCTTTAGGCATGTGTCATGGCCCTTTGCATATTGCCAGCCACTGTTTCTTTTAATTCAGCCAGAATGTAATCAATCATCTATGCTTCTAGCAACTACCATAGTCATGCCCCTTTCTCTTCTCCCTGCAAATTATTCAGTAAAGCATGATTCAAATGGTCTAGGTAACATGTTAGCACAATACTGTCTTTGAAGTCCAACCCAATAATCCAATTAAGTAAGGGCCTAAGCAGACTGCCAGAAATAGTACACATTAAATTGAGGCACTGCCCTGGCTCAGTGCTAGGGAATCATGGGAACTGTAATTTATTGTGGCACCAGAGCTCTCTGACAGAGAAGGCTCAATGTCCCAGAAAAAAAATACAATTCCCATGACTCCCTAGCACTGAGCCAGGGTAGTACCTCAATTTAATGTGCACTATTTCTGGCAGTCTGCTTAGGCCTTAAGATACCAAAAACAGGACAGGGAAATTAAATTAGTGAGTGTTTGTTTGTAATAAAACAGGAAACAAATCCTAAAAGGAGAAAGAGTGGCCCTTATATTGTCTACTTTAATATAATAATACATTAGGGGCAAGTCTGCACTTATCATAAAAATCCAGGTGTGCCCTGGGTTTTCCATATTTGCAGAAACCCTGAGCTTATCAACACTATTACCAAGGACATTGAGAGAAACTGCGGCAAATTTGGCTTGAGTGGCCACATGTTCCCCCATTCCAAAGTTATTTTATAGTGGTGATGCATGAGCCAGTTTCCCCAAATCATTTTCAGCTGCACATCCATAGCTGCTTTGCTTTATGTATTTATTTTTCCTGTTAATCAAGCATGCAAATATACCAATTTCTGACCTGGTCCAAGGCACTCTTCTGTCTTCTTTTTTTACCATGGGAGAACTGGACTTCACTAAAGCTAAGCCAAGTAGTTAATCAGAGATACATGTATAAATATACACCAAGCAGATATATGCATACTAATGCAGCACCCTTTAAAAAGTACTATTAAAGTCAATGGGGCATATTCCTGAAGAGTTATAGGGTGAAATGTAAGAGATCTTATGACTCAAACTGATCAGAAATAAATTGGAAAATGAAAAGTAATAATATACATACCAGAAATTAAGCCATTTCTATCTCAGACAAAGCCTTGCCACACCCTTGTAAGGATAAGTAAAATAGCCAACAAACTGGGAAAGGTCTGAAAATGTAACCAGAGGTAGCCATGTTGGCCATATAGCAAAATGCAATAGCATCCAAAATCCACAAAATAGTGCTACCTTTTTGGGGCCAACCAAAAATGCTCAAAGTATGTAATGCAAGCTTTCAAAGCTTCACTGGCTTCTTCACTGGGGAAAGATGTTAAAACTCTTAGCTCTTTGATTGCTTGATGTATTTTGCATGATGTATTTTGGGCATTTTGATTGGTCCAATAAAGGTATTGTTTTATGCATGTGTGAAAGGCCTATAAGCAAAAATCAAAAAGGGATCAAAAGTGGAAATAGTGAAAAGTATTTTTTCACAGTACCTTCAGCAAATCATACTGGGTTTATGCAGTAACATCATCTTTGCTGTACAAAAAAAAATCTACTTGTGGGTAGCCAAAGGAGGGAAGAAGTGGGGAGAGTAAAGTGAGAGTTATTGTTGGCTTACAAGGCCTCCCACAAATCTCAGTGCTGGAAACATTTGACTCTCTTGAATGCCACAGGCTCCTAGGACTTGTTTTTATGCAATCCACAAGCCTTGCTAAAATTAGTTCAGCCTACAGAGGAGCAGGACTAATTGTGTCCACCCTGCTCTACATGTGCCTGTAATTCTATACATAAAAACAGAGTGGACAGAGTCGCAATGGGAGTGTATTTTATAAATTTTAGAATTAAAAAAAACTCTTTGATTTTAGATAAGCATCAGACTCTTATGCATTTATTCATGGTCCACAGTGTTAAGGCCCCTGCATTAATTTGTCCACTGTGTAATCAGTAAAGATGTTCAACAATCTCACATATTATGCTTGCTTATCATTAGATTCCAGCCTCCATATACCCCACAAGTCTTGGCCTTCCAGCTCCAATTCTCCTTTTTCTGTTGGTTAATGGAGGTACTGAAGCTGAGGATATTACAGAGAGTAGGCACTAGGAATTTAAGTCTTCATATATTTCATCCTCATGTGCAATAACAAATTATATTTTTTCCTCTCTGCTACATGAGACCACAGGGATTTCTGTTCAGATTTTTGATCATCATTCATAATTCAGGATGACTTTCAAGGAAATCTTTTGTGCTGAATACATATATTTTTCTATACAAAAAAAAAAAGTATTTTATCTACAGAAAACAAGTTTACTGTGTAGGAAATAAGGGTTTTCTGTACAAAATAAATGCATTTTGTATTATGAATTGCAAAGAATACAATAGATATTCTGTTCCTCTCATTGGGGTTTCCTGGGTGTTGGGACATCCTTTTTTCATTAAGGAAACACATTTTAAAAACATGTTCTTTCTACACTTAGTAAGCAGTTAACTACCCAGTGGCCCCAACTTTTCCTAGATCCTTTCATTTGAATCCAGTCCTGGATAGAGAGGGGATGAAGGTGGTGACAGTGTTTTCTAAATGTTTCATACAAATCTGATTACATCACATGTCAAAATTAATAAAACAGAATATTCTTGAAAGGATTGAATGCTTCAAAAATGTCAATTTCAAAATGAATCCTATTGTCACTTGCAGAACTCATTAAGTGGATGTGAAAGTATACAATATGGAAGAAGCAAAAGGAAATAATGGAAACAGACACCAAGGAAATAGAACAGGGGAAAAAATAATAGAGGAGGAGGTGACAAGGTTTGAACACAGTAGCAGGGAACTATACAAAATGCTGGGATGAATGCCATGGCAAATAAAATGATTAGTTTCTGGATTGAAAAACTATGGCTCGGGGAAACAATATGATAATGGAGAGCACTCCTACCATTCTTCTCAGCTTCCATAGCTGCCTTCCTATTGTTCTAATCTGTATTGTATCTTTCCTAATTATTCCATCATGCCTCTGTTTTCTGAAAAGCTGAAGACAACCCTCACCACATCTAAATGTCTCTCTATACTGTAATGTCTCTTTAATTTATAAATCATCTCCCAGAAATTTTCTAGCCAGCATATGTATAGCTGGACAGGGGAGAGGGAAGCTACCTGGTACTAGTAGTAGGAGTGTCCATTACCTTCTCATCTGTCAAAGAAGTTTTTTGTCACCACCATAAGTATCAACAGATGAACATTTCTGGTGACCTCACAGCATTGTCCATAGAGAGCACACACTGACAGACTTCATCCTTAAGAACAAACTCTGAGCATCTGGCTGTCCAGGATATAACAAATGCTTGCACTAATATCCAGCCTGCTTTTAAAATGGACTCCTTCTCTACATTCCTGCAACTGTTAACCTTATGTAACATTTTCTCCAAACCAATGGTGCCTGGTAACTTCCATGTCAGCAAGGTAGTGAATTAATATTGGATTTTAATATGAACTGTAAAGGAACTATCCAAGGTACTGGAACTATTTAGGGAATCAGTTTCTGCTCTTTGAATAACTTTTTAAATACCTACATTGAATCCCAGAACTGCTTCACTGACCCACTGACAGGGGAGCCTTCAACTGTCACTGCTCTAAACCTAGGAAAAACAAAGATTTATTGAATGATTCCATCTTTCTTCCAAAGATCTCAAGGGCGATGTTAGATCAAGACTGTCCATTAAGAATGCAAGGCTGAACTTAGGGCTACATAATATGCTAATTAATATACTTATAGATAAGTATTCTAACATTTAGTGCAGGGAAAGGAAAAAGGAGGAGAGTTCCAGATGAGCAAGAAGCATTAGTTAGGCTCATTTTCTTTCTTGGTGTGTATGTGTGTGGGGGGGGGATTGCAAATATCTTGGAAAACAATTCTCAACAGCTTTTGCAACAGGAGTTTATAGAGTGGGTTGAAAACTGTTACTCCAGAGACTTGCAGTGGCCCTAATGATGGATTTATTTATTTATTTATTGCCTACATGGGCCTCTGCTCAGTTTTAGGGATATTTTTGTAGCTTGAAAAACTACTTTTAACAAGATTTAATATAATGGTATGCTGAAGCCATCCATAATTTCTGCCACAGCTTAGTTATGGATGGCTTCAGCATACCATTATATTCATTCTACATTAATGTAACTTTCTGAGCTCTGGTTATAGTTAAAAGTCCTATCCTCCCATGAGAGGCCTAATCCAAACCATCCACTATGCTAGCCTGGAGCTGGCATAATGAAAAAGTATATAATCCTACTTTCTCAGCTATCACAAGTCATTAGGGCATAGAAAGAAGTGACAGATCTGCTGGTCATTCCCCCAATACCACTTTGAAGTGCTATATACTGTAGTGGACAATTTCTGAGGACCCAGGGGCTATTTTTGCCTTCCCTGCAAACTTCATGGGCCACACCTGCTTCTAACCCCCCACTTAAAAAAAAACCAATGTGTGATTCCTAAACAGCAAAATATACCTGTAGAAACCTCAGGGGATGCAGTTTGCCCTTATCCAAGCTTTTGCATGCTACTAAAGTTTGCCATAAGTCTAAGTGATAATGTCAAATCTTTTCATGCCTCAGAGCTATAAGAAGGTACACACTACACTTTACATAAAGGGTGGACAACTGTAGCCTTTCAAGTGCTGTTGAAGTGCAACAACATCTGAGTGTCCAGTAAAATCAATGGTGAGGGGGACTTGGAGTTGCATGTTGACAATATCTGGAAGGTGGCATAGTTTTATGCCAGAAAGAGCAGAAATTAAATAGTTGGAAGTCCCATTTTTCTTGTTATGTGACTTCAGTTCAGTGTTGACTTATGGCAATGGTTTTCTTGGCAAGATTTATTCAGAATAGGTTTCCCACTGCCTTCCTTTTAGACAAAGAGAGTGGAACTTATCCAAGGTCATGCAGTAGATTCTCTTGGCTGAGTCAGAATTCACATGCTTGTCTTCTGGAGACCTAGTCAAACACACAAACTAAAGCACCACAATGGTTCCCATTGACTTAGCAGCAACTTAACTCAGGAGAATTATGCCAGAATTATGCCAGCATTCTGATCATTACTAGTCCATTAAATAATAGTATTTAATTATATTAAAAACCTAAAAACAGTATTTGTACAAGCTTTCAGGGAATAAGCAAATATTTTATTTGCTTTTTACTGGTATTTGGTTTTTTTATTACTTCTGCTATATTTCAGTATTTGTTATAAAATAATGTGTATGCTTTTATGTGGATTGTTGGCCAATGGTGAGAACAGAATTAACACTTACTAATATTTATTTTTATTACCATGATGATCTCTTGAATATTACTCTTAATATGTTTGTTGGGATACAAACCACTCCAGAAATTTCTTTATTCTTATAAAGTTAGTGAGAGAGATTGTTCAAGGATCAGCCACAGAACTTCATAGCTGAGTATGATTTAAATCCAAATATCCGGGCATTATAATTTGAATCTTCCTCAGCTTTTCCCTTAACATGTTATGCACTATACCACACCAGTCATATCATTTTTGACTCTTACTGCAGTATTGAGTCAAGTGCCATTTTCATTCACTGCTTTGTTCACGCCCCCCCCAAAAAAATTTAAAATAGCTCTTTAGAAGTGAAATGCAGCTCCCTTGAATTCACCTTGTTTCCCTTTGTGGTTATGTATAGTTCTGGGTGGATCTAGAGTAGCTTAGCTATGTTTGAAAAGTGACTGCCACCTACTCTCATGATTTAAAAAGGGATTAAATGATAGGATCAAATTTATATCTACCGCAAAGGATTTTAAGACTACTGTCTCCATAAAACAACTGACTGGAGGTCACTAATTAAGCCTTTAATCTGAAATGTTACATTTCTCTGTTCTGCTTTGGATTAAATGTACTGTCCTGAGAAAAGAAAATGTTGTCTCATAGGATACATATTGGAAATGAATTTTCTTTAGAAAGCCACCTACACCCTTATTATCTAGCTCATGCTTCCAAATTTTGTTTCATATCTGAGACAAAGCTTATTTTTCCAGTAACTATTCAAAGCAGTAAAATATTTAATACTCTCTGAGTAATGTTGATGCCATCTGCTAAAAAGGAACATGTAAGTACATTTTATTATCTATATCTGACTTTTCCACCAAAGAGCTGAAGGCAACATGTGGACTTCTTCCCCCACTCCACTTTCTTAATCTCACAACAAAACCTGAGAGGTGGTTTAGGCTAACATGTGATAACATAACCAAAGACTCTTGACAACTGAGAAATAATTTAAACCTGAATGTATCCTCATTTTGACATTCCACCACAGAGTTACCCCAAATGGTTATTTTTTGAACTACAACTTGCAGTGTGCCCCAGGCTCCATTCTGCCAATTTATGAAAGAAAAATGGTGTCCTTGAGAACAAGCTATGTAATTAACATGACATATACTCAGGGACAAGATATGAAAGAAAAAGGGGGAAAAATAAAAGATCAGTTAAAGGCTACCAGTGTGAAGTACTCCACACTGTATTTAGCATTTAACTAGGAGTGGACAGAGTAAAGACTACCAGTTGCATCCAGCTCCCTCTACATCTTTTTCATGGTCCTTACAGTGCCCCCCTACTCCAGAAATTTGGAGAAGATCAAAATATTGGACAGTCATGCCCCAGAAGCTATTTTGGATCACTGAAAAGGAGTATGAGGCAGTTCTTGGCTCAGATATGGCATTATTATTATTTTTAGAAAAACAGAAATGTCAAGAATTCACATCCTGTTTTGGGGGGTTGGGTGGGGGAGTCTTCCTTGGGTCTAAAATAGGCACAGCCCTATCCCTCTAACTATCCTACAGAATCCTCGCATTTGTAGTTAAGTGAGGCACCAGAGTTTTTGGACAGATCTGGCTGAATACATCATCAAACTAGAAATCCCAGGATTCTGTAGGACAGTCATGGCAGTTAAAGTGGGGTCAAGCTGCTTTAATTCTGCAGTGTGGATACACCCAAAGTCATGCAAAATAGCCAATTATGGTTCTCTTTACAGACATATGGGATAACAACTAGTCAACAAGTGGTTAAAAAAAATTAATAACAAAAAAATTGGAATGGGAAACACAGAAATCACAAAGACCTTTGTGACCCTTTAGGATCCCAGAAGAGCTGGTGCAGCCCACTGAGTCATGGAAGTTACCTGTCCTGATTCAATCAAACTGACAGTCACTATATAATCCATGTGGAAAACAAGTAATTCTTGTCTAATTTTGTTCTCAAAAGGAGAAACAAGTTAATTTAGAAATTAACTTTCTGCTTTGAAAAAGTCTACTACCCAGTTTTTTAAAACTATTTACAGTTTATGACTTATTCTGCATAAAATTTGTACAAGGTATATTTGTGCAAAAAACCACAGCATTTTCTGTACAAGAAGCAGAGGTTCTGCACAGAAATGTTATTTTCTGTTTGGAAAATTCTGTTTACTGCACAGAAACTTCTGCCATGGGGACGTATTCTGCACAATGTTTGCCTATGTTTGTGCAGAAAACAGCATTTATTGAAGAGGGAACAGCATTTTCTGTACTCAAAATAATATTTTCCAGGTGTAAATTTTGTACAGAACAAAATCTAATCTGCATTTTCAGTGGTCTAGGTCTAGGATTCCCTTTATCATAGTTTCTTGGCACTTAAGAAAGATTATTTTTGAACATTTTGAAAATATTTTCAAATATTCTTTCTGTCTCTATCATAAAGTATCATAGATTTTGAGGGCCAGACTAGACAAAATGCTAAATATATTCCTTGCTGTAGAATGTTTTGTTTTGTTTATATTTAAAGAAATGTCTGATAGCAGTGGTCTGTAGGAAGATATTCCTCAGGTCTCTGGAGAAGAGAAATGAAATGTTCATCTCTCTCTCCACATATTATGTTGTATTTCTAGCAAAACTGCCATCTCTTGCTACTATGTGACTAAGGTATTCACTATTCAGATATATTAATAACATAATTCTAGGCCATACTGGGCCAACATACACTGTGGTCCTGCAATACTGATGCCAGCACAACATAGCAGAAGGCTAGCTTACCCTGAGTGCAAGATCTTTCTTATACAATCAGCCCTCCATTTTCATGGGAGATCTGTTCCGGACCCCTTTGTAAAAGCAGAAACTCTCATATATTCAAGCCCCATTGGGCATGCACCATGGGTGTGCATGCCATTTTAACCAATGCGGCTCACCCCTCCATCAATAATTGAGACCGCGGACTTCAAGTTCATTAAAACAAAGGGGCGTCTGTACAAAGATTAAGTGGGGTGGGAAAAATCAAGCTGGATCAGTACTGTAGGGTAGGATAGGGAGGCTTTATCCATTTGCCCCTTACAACACACTGCAGTTCTGATCCAGACTGGACTCCCCATTCTTGCTGTAACTGTTCATATGATCTTTTTTCCCCAGTACAATTACATAGCCTTCCTTGTCACAGAGGTGAATTATATCTGTTATTTATGCATCACTCCAAAAGCAATGTAATATGCAAACACCAGACAGGTTACTTGCCTCCTCTAGTAGAAACAACTTAATGTCTTAAAATCTTAAAAACCACATTTTCCCTTGCAAAATTGCTCTTGGGAATTATGTTTGTAGGCTCATAAATTCTGGAGTCAGTCCTGGAGCCTGGGCACTCAATCCAAACTCTGTTAAGAGATTGTTCTAAATAAAGATTGAGGCAAAGTGGAAAAAAAAAAACAAACACAAGGTAAAACACATAACCTATTATACAGGGACTTTCAGGTTCTGCAATCCAGTGCTTAGTCTAGTCCTTTTATTTCCATGCTTGTTCTGTAGAGCAAGTAAATTGTACACTAAGTAATTCCTTTGACTTAATAGTTACATCCTGTTTAACCCACTGAAGAGTATTGTTTCATTCAAAGCCTTAACAAGCCATGAAATGCACACAGAAACACAAAGACACCTTTGTAATCTTTCATCATAAGTCACTGTCTTAAGACTATCAATAATTTTTATGGCTATTCCATCAATTCTCTTCAACTTGTCTATAATTTTCAGGCAATAAAGTCCCTACTAAAATAAGGTTTGCTATGATCTCATCACATCACTAGAGACAAGGAACATTACTTTAAAGATACCTTTAGTTAATTATAACAATTTTATCAATGTTTTCAAATTATAGAGTAAGTAAGAATTGATCCAAGAGGCTTTGAAGTGATACTGACTGCAAAAATGCAAGAGATTTAAAGGAGCTAGTTTTGTTAAGAAACAATTGGCACCATTTTTTCTGATGCCACTTTTTAATGCACAAGTGAGGAGAAAGAAAACTCTAATCACTTCATTAACAGAACAAATCAATTCACTACAAATTTTAAAAATCTCAACTTCAAGTGATTTCTAATTATTCATTACTGATGGCACCATTACATACAAAAGAACAAGACATTTACTCAAGAAGTGGCTGTGATCCTGAAGACCACAGTATTGTCACTGCCTTAACCATTCAAGGAAAATGTGTCTACTCAAAAATTTTCAGGGCGTACTGCATTGTGATAAGTATGCAAAGAGATCTTGTAGCATCTTTGAGACTAAATACAGACTGCCAGAAATAGTGCAAATTGAGTCCACTTTAACTGCTCTGGCTCAGTGCTAGGGAATCATGGGAACTGTAGTTTATTGTGGCACCAGAGCTCTCTGACAGAGAAGGCTCAATGTCTCAGAAAAAATATGATTCCCATGATTCCCTAGCGCTAAGCCAGGGCAGTTAAAGTGAACTCAATTTGCACTATTTCTGACAGTTTGCAAAGGCCCTAAGAGAAAGAAGTTGATAGCATAAGCTTTCATAGACTTAAGTCTACTTCATCAGATGAATGGAGTGTGTCTACAAAAGTTTGTGCTACCAACTCCTTTGTCTCAGAATGTAGAAATAATACAATTTGACACCACTTTAACTACTATAGCTCCAGCCTACGGAACCCTGGGATTTGTAGCTTTACAAGGTCTTCAGCCTTCTCTGCCAGACTGCTGGTGCCTCACAAGAATACAATCTGAAGATTCTGTAGGATGGAGCCATGACAGTTAAAGTAGTATTAAACTACATTATTTCTACAGTGTAGATGTACCCTCAGTTAGTCTCAAGTCTCCTTTTGCATACTGTTCTAGAGTAATGTGGTCATGTCTTTGCATTATGATAAGTAAGTAAATATATACATTAAAATTGCCTGTACAGTGATATCTTGAATTTCATAGTTTTCTTAGCCAAATAATAGTCAGAGATGGCTTGTCATTGGCTTCCTCCAAAGTATATCCAGCAGTAGCACATATTCCCTGGTGGTAAGCTTAAATCAACCTGCCCGGATACCATCACGCCTGTATTTATTTTACTGCCTGAGGCAATGGACAAGGCGATGTCCTCTCCCTCATCTGTGTATGTACTGAAGTCAACTGGACTAGTTGCAATGTCAACATTGTCAATAGGATAGTATCTTCTCTGACACCTGAGTCAATGCACTAGTTGAGGGGGGTGGGCTAGGATAGGTTGTGTGTCACATGCCACTCCGTTCTCCAACCAAGGGAAACAGCCTAAGAACAGCTGGAAGGTTTCCACTGCTACTCTTCAGCACCTGTAAGCAGTGATTTCATTCTGACTGATGAGGCTACCTGTATGAAATATGGAGGTATGCGACAGGTGCATATTTTCTGTATATTTTCTTTTGTGAAGCTAATAAAAGCTTTGGGACATGAGATTTACATTTGGAAAACAGCACAGGAGGAAAAGGCAAAACACTTTCTCTTGAGCTATTACATCTCTGGTCATCAAAAGGCCTAAGCAGACTGCCAGAAATAGTGCACATTAAATTGAGGCACTGCCCTGGCTCAGTGATAGGGAATCATGAGAATTGTATTTTTTTTCTGAGACATTGAGCCTTCTCTGTCAGAGAGCTCTGGTGCCACAATAAATTACAGTTCCCATGATTCCCTAGCACTAAGCCAGGGCAGTGCCTCAATTTAATGTGCACTATTTCTGGCAGTCTGCAAAGGCCCAAAGTCTCTACATGTTATTTAGATGTGTCTGTGTCTCTGCTCATGTGCTTTAAATGGGAACTTGATCATGGATGTCTTGGAACATACCTATTTTGCCCTTAAGACCATGATAAAATCATGAAATTCCTGGCTTTATTTTATGGCAAACCTCAGTGGAGTAGGCTTTCAGCAAGTGACTATATCTCAGCTCATTTTGACCCTACTGAAAGATGGATGTAATCTTATAGTGCAGTTATAAATACAATGGATCTTTGGTATCCACTGGGGTTTGGTTCCAAGCACCGCCCCACCCTGTGGATATCAAATCTGAGGATGCTGAAGTCCCATTGTATACAATGGGGTAGTAAAACTGCATTCTTTATTAAAAAAAAGAACAGCAAGGTTTGATTTTTGGATTGGGGGGGTATTTTCAAGCTGTGGGTGGTTGAATCTGTGGATGCAGAATCCATGGATATGGGGAGCCAACTCTACAATATTGCTAAGAATAAATATGAATAACACAAGCAAGCTTCTCCCTTGCTTTTAGCATTAGAGGCCCTACTGTGTGCTCCATCACTTTCAGAAATACAACTGGGCAGGCTATGAGATACACTCTCTTTGACTAAGGCACCCTCCTTTCCTGTTGCAGACTGCCAAAAATAGTGCAAATTGACTCCACTTTAAGGGTTAGGGTTAGTACTAGGGAATCATGGGAATTGCTGTTTTTTTTTTTCTGAGACATTGAGCCTTCTCTGTCAGAGAGCTCTGGTGCCACAATAAAATACAGTTCCCATGATTCCCTAACCCTAACCCTAAAAGTGGACTCAATTTGCACTATTTCTGGCAGTCTGCAACCCAAGATTCAATAGGCTTAAATTTTAGGGAAGCTGTAAAGACCATACAGTTCCACTATGATTCTGTTGTGGTTCAAACTTATTTCCCTGTGCTTTATATAAAATTGCTTTATTCTGTCCTTGGCATTATTGTGTGAAATTGATTTAAGTAATGTGAACTGTTTTATTTTCTTTGTGCATTTTACTTTTTTGTAAACTGATTGGAATTCATTTCATTAAAAAAAATGGCTTGCATTAAGTTTGGGGGAGGAAGGGAGTGTAAGAGAGAAAGTGATTCATCAGATAATGCATGTGAAGTGCTTTGAACATCTATGTTCTACATAAAAGCAAAGCATTATTACTAATGCATTAGAAACACCGTTCATTGACCAAAACCTTTTAACAGTTTGTGTAACCCCCAATATTCATACTAAGCACTAAAGAAGCACATAAGCTTAGCTGGATGCCAAAAAAACCTTGCTTCCTACTAAATAGATTTAATAATTTAGAGACCAATCATCCTCCCCCCTCCCCTCCAATGTAGGAGGTATAGATGATGTTTTGTTGGCTGTCTACCAGCCTCTGCTAGTGAGAAGTACTGCTATGGGATGCCTAAAACCAAAGCAGATTGAAAGTTATCACTAGCAGAAAGCCCTGAATGGACATGTTCTGGGAGTGGGATTAGGGCCTGCCCCATTTTCCCAAAGAGGTTTTATTCAGGCCAGCCAGCTACAGTCGCCTTGGAGCAGCCATCACTGAATTTTCCCTTCAATGGCAATGGCAGGAAGAAATTATAAATGCAAGGATGTAAGTGCTGGACTCATAGAGGGGTGTTACCTCAAAACATTAACCTACGAGGAGCTGCTTGCCCTGCCCTCATTCTCTGCCCTGCCTTCCCACTGTGGTAAATTGTTGTTATTGCTGTTGTTGTGTGCCTTCAAGTTGTTTCCAACTTATAGCAACTAAGGTGAATCTACAAGGGGTTTTCTTGGCAAGTTTCTTCAGAGGGGGTTTGTCATGTCCATCCTCTGAGGCTGAGAGAGTGGGACCTACCCAAAGTCACCCGGTAGGTTTTATGGCTCAGCAGAGTTTTGAACCCTGATCTCCAGAGTTGTAGCCCAGTGTTTAAACCACTACACCACATCATAGAGAAAAAGAGAGAGCAAGTGAGTGGTTGGTTGCCTGGCCTGGCCTGGAGACCCTTCCTCACCACCATGACTGTTCCTGATCCGTGGAAGGCCAGTGTTCATATCATAAATAAGGCATGACCACACCCATCCAAAGTCACCCAGTGGGACTTGTTCAAGATCACCCAGTGGGTTTACATGGCCAAGCCAGGATTCAAACCTTGGTCTCCAGAGCCATAATCCAACACTCAAATCACTAACCATGCTGGCTCTCACTGTGGGAGAATCTCTGCTTTATATCTATGCAGCCAGGGTTTCTACTGCTCTAGCATCTATGCTCATTAGAGTTGCCAGAGCTAAGGGCCTGGCTTTGTCTCCCATTGTCATGGTTCATCTCAAGGTGGGAGATGAGGTTACATACTCTGCAGTTTTGATAGGCTCATCTCCAGGCAAGAATAAAGGACTTTGTGCAAATCTCTAGCTCTGCCAATCAAGTACCAGTTTGCTACAACTTACAAGGCATAATTGATTGATTGCTCCACACAGCAAAGATTCTCCAGGGAATATCTTTGTATAGCTTCCTTCTTCCCTCCCATGTGTCACTAGAATTCACCCTCTGCTCTACTCTGCATCCACCTTCTGATTAGAAGCAAGTAGGCTAGATTAAATGTTCCTTATCCCTTCTCTAAGGCAGTGAAAAATAAATAAATCTTCATTTCACCTTCATTTGGGAACAGCCCCTTTAGCTAAGGTTCCTCTCTTAATTTCCAAAAGTGCCATAGGACCTTATCACACGGGATCCAAGCAGTCGCATCCCCGTCCCATTGCGCTTCCTTCTGGTCGCGGGAAATGTAATTCCCATTTCGACCAGGAATCCAAAAGAACGGGGATGATACGGGGATGCGACAGGGATGCGACAGGGATGGGCGGGGTTTCCCTGCGACATCATTTGATCACCCGGGGAAAGGAAGCGCGATGGGATGGGGATGCAACCGAGATGCAACGGGGATGGGCAGGGTTTCCCTGCGACATCGTTTGATCACCCGGGGAAAGGAAGCGCGATGGGATGGGGATGCCACGGGGATGGGACTGCTTCAGACCCCCGTGTGATAAGGTCCATAGCAACTTTTTTTCACAACCAATGGGGCATTTATTTCTAGTTCTTGGGTCCGCAGCCACTAAACTAAGTCCCATTTGCAAAGATGAATAACAAGCTGCTGACATGGCAAAAAATCTACTCCTCCCTGACTTCCTTAGGAATGGTGTGTCCCATGTATCAAAATGACTACCTAGAGGAATTTTGACAGCTAGCAGATGGAGTCAAAACTGGATTATGAGGAATATATACTTGGTGATTAAACAAAAATCTGGTCTCATATTCAGGGCATTCTGAATGTGAGAAATACATTGTTTGAAATCCATTTGACAACAGAACTCTTGTACCATTATGACCAGTGAGCCTATCAATGAACAGCTGGATTCCTAAGGTTTAAGAAAGAAATTCTGTCAGATGATCAGTGATAGCAATATGACAAGGCAGCAGTGCCTTCTGAAATGCATGTGCTAATCCCACTGTATAGGAGTAATGAGATGTCTTGTTCAGTCACTTTCTGTCAATTAGGATCACCATGAGCACAAAAAAGAGGAGCAGTTACCATGCAGCAGCTGATGGTTATACTGTTCTTGAAGGCAATGTTAGTCCAAGAACCAGAAGTAATGATTATGAAGGATTTCCTGACTGTTAGAGGGAATGCTTCCTAATAGCTAGGGACTTCCACAACTGATATGAAAAAAGAAATATGTAAGATGATTGCCGTTAGAGATTTGGTCTTGTGCCAGAAGAAAAGGAGAAACTACCTCCTCCCACATTTTTATTGCCTTCCTCCAGCCTTCTTTTGCTACAGAGGCTATCCAAGTGAATAATCATTACACACTATATAACAGAAAGTACTAAGGAAGAAAACATTATCCTTCATACTGTCCACACAGGTACAGACTTGTACATTTTCTCCAATCCCTTTACTTCCAAAAATGAAAACAGATTGATTCGTTGGCCTGGAGTTCACAAGTCACACTTGTCATATAATATATTATGCAAAATCCCAGTTATAATCTGTATAAAATTCAATTGAATATGTAGGGCAATCCTACGCAAAGTATTGGACAGCCTTTAGGGGTAGAAACAGAAGGACTTGGGCTCTCTACATACTGTTCTACCTGTTTACTTGTTGGTGCATCACATTGTGCTCAATAAAAGAAAAAATTCATCATAAATCAACAGGTGACTTGAAGGCACATGCACACCCAATGGAATGGAGACTGACTCAGGAGCCGTACAGACGGGGAGCACCGAATCGGGGCCACGGCAACTACACACTGCAGTCCCAATCTGGCTTTCTGCCACTCCAAAAAGAACTGACAAATGCTGCTCCTTTTGGGGGTGGCAAAAAGCCACCCTTGGCATCACTGCCATGGCTCTTTTGTGCCTACATGTTGTGCCAATGGGGCGCCCTGATACCATGTGCTGTGCATTGGGGCACACAGTGTGACAGCATTGTCAGGGCAGAATCGAGGCAGCTGGCATGCGGTCACCCTGCCCCAACTCCACCCCTGGCCCTTTTGGCTGGTCTGCACAGGGCCTCAATCATTCTACCACAGCTACTAAGTATCCTCCTTTTCAGAGGGAGCTAGGCTAATGGTTTTCAATGGCTGATTTTCTTACCATCCTACCTTAGCATGATTTGATTTAGATAGAGAGCAAGTGTGGCATAGTAGTTTGAGTGCTGGATTATGACTCTGGAGACCAGGGTTTGATTCCCACTTGGCCATGAAACCCTCAGGATGACCTTGGGCAAGTCAAATGCTTTCAAGGGAAGGCAATGGCAAACCTCTAAACAAATCATGCCAAGAAAACAGATTTGCCTTAGGGTCACCATATGTCAGAACCAATCTGAAGGCACACAACACACACATACACACAAAGAAGAGGTACCACATTATGGAAAATGGACTAATGAACTGAGTCTATCTTTTTACGCATCTTAGCTTGTTGACAGATATGTTGTGGTGTTGTACCTTCACCTATTCACTTTCTGTGTTTGTAATTTCAAACATTACAAAATGCCAGTGTGTGTCTAGTGATCTTTTCCCAAAGGGGAGGGGACCTGGATAAGCCTCGCAACTCTACAACTTCTCAGCACTTGTAGGACAAGAGTAGAGCTTGAAAAAAATGATATTTGAGGTGCTCTGAGATTCAAAGTCCCCAGGCCAGCTTGGCCAGTTGGTAGACTGGCTGACAGTGTATAGGAATCACAGTCCCCTAAAGGTAACTGAAGCTTTTCAGTCTGTGCAATGCTATTGTGTTGTAAAGACACATTAAAGCATCTCCAGGAAGTCTCTCATTTGCTAAGGACAATTGCTAGAAAATCAAATCTGTCCCAATTAGAAAAAAAGCTGGGAGGTGTCACTGGAAAGTATATCAACTGTAGAGACTATCTGTCCATTATTGTATGTCCATGGTTCACAAATGCCAGTGAAGAGGAGGCACAACTCCTCTCAATATTTTTTCCCCTCAAAGCACATCTTTTTGAAATTACATAGTTGTGGGCCATGTGTGGACTCAAGTGGCATTTTCTCCAAAAGACAGGAAAAAGGAATGGAATGGTTTGGACTCTTGTCAACTTCTGCACTGTCTCATATTGTCGCTTTGTGAACTCTGCCTGCCTGCAGATGGGAAGAGGAAGGGGATAAAAAGAGTAGAGAAAACTAGTTCACATGATTGACTCCTCTTTGCCTCAAGGTGATTTCTAGTATGAACAAGTCCATAAAAATTGTTTAGCTAAAAAGATTTTAGAAGTTTTGGTTAAGCAATCAAGGGTAGTCTGAATCAAGCTGAAGGTTTTGTCTGTTTTCTGGGTGAGCCCTTCATGTACAGCAACTTTTGTTTATTAAGGTCAAGTGTGGTGATTTTTTAAAATAGTCTGAGGAAAATTATGCTGCCAACTTTCCAGCACTACATGTGCAAAAGGGGCCACTTGTAAATGCTGCTTGTTCAACAACAGAGTCTTTAGTTTGGGGTTTTTTCTCCTCCAAAGTGTTTGCAGTCCTTCTGAATCATTTCCTATACACATGTTTCCTTCTGTCACCAATAGGAACATTTGCAACAGACTGAACTTAATGGAACCAATCTCTATTACCTTTTCAGAGTTTATCCAGTGCCCTATGCCACTGGAAATTTCATGAATGAAATTTAGTAAAACATCATTCCTTAGGACTGAGGTAGGAAACAAGCAGCTCTTCAGACATTGGACTGTCACTCCCAGCATTCCTCATCACTGGTTATGCTGGTTAGAGCTACTGGGAACTATAGTTCAACACCATCTCTTTCTCTAAAGAATACTGTGTTGCAGTAGATATTATTCTTATAGCAGGGGTGGGGATCATGTGGCCCTCCAAATGCGGTTGGATTAAAACTCCCAGAATTGCTTGCCATTGGTTTTGCTAGCAGGGGCTCTGTGGACCTGTAGCCAAACAACATCTGAAGGGCCACAAGATTCCTGTCTTTACCATAGACACAGAGCTTGGAAATATTACGTTTTTGGATTGCAGCTCCTGTAGCTTGTTGGCTGGGAGATGCATCCAAAAGATGATGTTTCCAGGCTGTGCTGAGTTCAAAGTTTTCCCTGTGTGCATGCTACAGTTTGTGGTTTTGTCTGTATGGCACCCTTTGAACACATTTTGATTTCTGCCACTCCTACCTGCTTTCCCCTTCAGGCAGGAAGTAATGCAGGAATTTGAAAGATTTGCTTGCCCCACCCTCACTGTCAGCATCACTTGTCTTCACAGATTATGTTTTTTTTAAATAAAATAAAATAAAGGCATGTAATTCCATGTAATGTTGATATATTTTTCTCCCAGAGGGCTTCCTTTTATTTTGTACAGCAGCTGCAGGTGAACTGGAAAAAAGGGCAGTAGAAGTGAAGAATGAGGAGAGGGACTATTTAACCCTTTCTTTTTGACCTGTTTATCTGCTCAAAATCTCCCTCCAACACACACACACACACAGAGAGAGAGATGCTTTTTCTTCCTGTGAGATATAAAAATCACAAGACTTTGTTTTGCTATAAATATGAAGCATAGCTACAGGCTATTGAGGGTGTTGCCTCCAAATAAGAATTGAGCCCCCTCATGAAATTCAGTCCGCACATTTCTAGCATTACAGTAACCTATGACGTTTTGCTGAACATTTATACATACAGTTTAGGTGTCCAAAGAAATGAGGCAGTCAAAATTATTGAGACAATATGAGTCCAGCAAACAGGTGTGAATTATTGGCAGTGTCCCACTCCCTGGAATGCCAGAATTTGGGAGACTTGAGGAATATTTCACTGAAGGGCAGAATTCTTTGTTCTGTTGTTGTATGCCTTCAAGTCACTGCTCAGTCAGCCCTAAGGTGAACCTTTCACAGGGTTTTCTGGGGCTGAGAGTGTGTACTTACCCAAGATTGCCCAATGGGTTTCCATGGCCAAGCAGGGAATTGAACCCTGATCTCCAGAGTTGTAGAGAACACTCAAACCACTACACCACACAGCATTCTTACTGAGGGACAATGCCTTCATTTTGCTACCCCCAGTAGCTACACCTTTAGATTTTGTGTCCACATGCAAACTGATGTTTGACCCATCTTCTTTTACCCCTTAGCTGTAAATGGGCAGCCAAATCATTGATGTCACTGATTTGTACTTGGAAAACAGAAAGACATTCAGTTCAAGTAATTTCTCATATTTATGTCAGTAATATGTCTGTATGTGAGTATTGCACAAATGAAATTCAGACAACACTGGTTTCCTTTAGCTTTATGTTAACATATTGGAAATAATCTATTCCACTCATTTGTGCAGCCTTTACATTTCTCAGAAATATTATGTATGGGAAAGAATTCAATCTTTGTGTCACAGGTAAGGAATTGTAGGTCAACGGGCCATTCAGCGTATGTGACAGTATCCTTTCTTATTCATTTCTTATTCTTCCCCATCTCCTGAATACAAAATACAGCCTTTACAATTTGATCAGAGATGCATTATAGGTTGCCCTTGAATCATGCTCTTCCCCCACCCACCATCCATATTTGACAATCCTTCCTTAACCCATCCAGTCCAGGATTGTGAAACTCACTGTATGACAGATTTTTGTCCTTATTTCCTTACATTTTAACTACTTTTTTTCTGTCCTGCTCTACCTTTTTACCTTGATTTGACTGCTACTGTGACTTATATCATTTTCTGTGGGAGAGCTAGAGGTTTAAGATGGGCAAATTTGAATGGCCTCAATAATCAAAAGAACTCTGAACTGGGTTTCAGCCAAGGTATGTTCTATTCCTAAGATTTGGTAATGAACTTTCTTTCATAGGTCACTTTATTCATCATATTCATAAGTAATCCAGCTGTGCCTCTTAAATGGGGGAGAGGGTGGTAGACTTCCCATTACACTATCCTGCCTTTCTGTTGTGTGCCTTCAAGTTGTTTCTGACTTATGGTGACAAGGAAATCCTATCACAGGGGTTTCTGGGGAAGATTTTTGTTCAGATGGGGTTTGTCTTTACCTTCCGCTGAGGCTGAGAGAGTGTGACCTGCCCAAGATCACCCCGTGGGTTTCCATGCCTGAGTGGGGATTTGAACCCTGGTCTCCAAAGTCATAGTCTAGTGCTCAAACCACTACACCATACTGGCTTATTCTCCCCTTAGGGAAAATGAATATACAAATCTTTAGATATATGTGGATTCCAAATCCGAGCATCCCTCACCATTAGCTATGCAGGTGAGATCTGAAGGGAGCTTGAACCAAATCTGAAGGGAGGCAACCTGTTGCCAACCCTTGCCTTACATGAAATATAGGGACCTAATTTGCCACAGCAACAAATAAAGCTGCTTTTGTCTCTATGGGTCATATCAAGGGTGGCTTTGTTCTTGTAGAAAGGACTTCTGCTCACACAAATAAGTGCAGTCCATTTTCACAAATGTCTCCATTTTATTATAGCAATCTGGGCTATAACCCATTCTGCTCCAGCTGGTCCCCCAAGCCATAGGAATAGCTTTGTGGAAGCACAGGTGGGGGCTGTAGTGGCTTGACAAAAGAGATAAATGAAAATAAAGTGCCCTAGTTTGTAAAAGTTGAAGCACATTCTGATGGAAGTTAAAGTTTCCCAGGTGATTAGCCTTTGTCTGGGAAAAATATGAAAATATAAAAGCTAAAACTGTTAGGAATTAGCCTTCTTACAGCAGAGTAGCAGATAAATGTGCTTCGATCTGATGATGCTTCCCTGAAAACAGAAACTGACTCAAAAATAAAAAAGCAGGCAGTTGGGTAGAGATTTCATTCACCCTCATGATCTTCCAAAAGTAAGACTCCCACCCTCTTTATATACATGATGGAGGGTGTTATTAATGCACCATCATGTACAATTAAGTCTTACTGAAGGAGGTAGGATTGGGATCTGATGATAGATTAATGGGTGATTAGCAGTAGATCAGCAATGGTTTAAGACAGGGCTGGGCAACTGCAGAGGTGTGGGAACCAATTTTCATCCTGTGCAATTCCTACAAGCTGCACTGCAGCACACAACACAACAGGAAGTGACTTCAGATATTTGATTTTGGCTAGCTTTTGCCCTCCCCCATTTTAGGGTTATGAGGAGCAGGAGTTTTGAATGATTTTGGAGGATGCTCAAATTGCTCAAATGTCAAGGGCTCTAGGGGTATGGGGGAACTTCATGAGGGTCCCAAGGTCTACACTTTTGGGTCTCCAAAGGCCACATGCAGCCAGCAGGCCACACTTTGCTTATAAGTGTAACCAGAGTTTGGAATAGTTCCTTTGTGGGACTACAATTTCCAGTATCTCCCAGCCAACAAGGCCACCAGCTGTGTTAGTTGGTAAGTTGTGACAGCTATCATCCAAAACATTATCAAGTTCCAAGCATAGCAAGCAAAACTTGGCAGAAGGGGGGTGAGGGTGTTTGAGAAAAGTAGAGAAGTGTTATACCAAGATTGGTTCATGCTAATTGCTTCATCAGTTTTATTTGCAGTGTTCCTCACTTGTAAATTGGTTACCTCTCATCAAGTTGTCTTTGTGCAATTCTGTTTCCCATTCTGAAGTTTTGTATTAGAATCCCTGATGCACAGGTAACTCAGAGGCAGATTTGTACTGGTATATATAGGTCACACCAGCACATGGATCATTGCACCAAGGCTACTGGCTCCACTGGCTCATTGTGCTAAAGCTCCCCACATGCTCCCCTCATCACTTCTGTTTCTGATTTCAGTACCACTCAACAACTATTTTGCATCTCACTCTTGTTCAGGGATTTGGGGCTCTTTTTTAAAAAAGACAAAACAGGTTATCTCAAACCTAATGTCTTACCAGCCCCTCAATATGGGACCGCATATTCTTCCCAGAGCAGCCTTGATTAAATAGTTCCATTTTGCAATAGTTCCTTGAGTACAATTTCAAGGATACATTTATTGAATATCTATTAATTTTTGACATACATTTTCAATCATGTAGTCATTCTGAATATTTCCCCTAGTTCTAATGAAATGTAGTGCTTAAGAATATTAATAGAAACATCGGAAAGGAAGCTTTCTGAAATTCACCACTTTTTTAGAGAACCACAGCATAGGATTGAAATGGAATTTAAGACTGTATGTATGTGCTTTGAATTGGTTGGTTGTGGGGAAATGGATTAAATCATAAATGCCTAATTCTTTGTTGTTGTTCCACAGATAGGAGTGATTCAGTCCATCAGAAATGCTGAAAGTATTGGCTTTCTCAATTTATAGCCATTCTATAGCTTTGAAATTCCCCCATATTGACCAGTGACATCCTCACTCGGGATGTCATCCAGTGCAGGGAGGCGGGGCTTCAGGGGGCAGGACTACCAGCCAGGACTTTCAGAGGGACTTCCAGGGGTGAGGTCATGCAGAAAGCAGTCCCGTGGGCTGCAGAAACAGCCACCAGCTGTCCACTGGGGCCAGAGACCCTTCCTTGAGGCTCGGAGACTCCACCAAGGTCTGGGAAAATGGTGGCACAGCCAAGAAAAGTGGCAGCGCTACTGGGAAAATAGCTGCCCACCACTCAGAGACACCCCAAGACCTAGGAAAACAGCCACACGGGCAAGAAAAATAGCAGCACAGCTGGGAAAACTGCCACCCACTGCCCGGAGACTCCCCTGGGACCTAGAAAAATGGATGTGCAGCTGAGAAAAATGACAGCATGGCCAGGAAAACATCTGCCCACTGCTCACCCAGGGTGGAGACCTCCATGGAGCACCTGTGGGGGGCAGGGGCCAACCTGGTGTCACCCTCTCTTCTGTGGTGTCACCCCCCTTCTGGGGTGTCACCCAGTGCGGTCCACACACACACATACACACCCCACACACACACAGTGATGCTACTGATATTGACAATGCACTGAGAGAAGAATATACTTCACTCATTGTGCTGTGAGAGGCTGTGGGTTCAAATTATAGGTGTTCCTGAAATTTGTGCTTCCTTGGTTTAGAATACAGATCTCAGATACTGGTTATGCCCTTTGTAAACACTTAGTTCACAATACAAATCTCAGTGACTAATAATACTCCTTAGACATTGTTTATGTCCTCAGATTTCTTCTGAAGCCTTTGTTTTAATCCAAGCTGGAGAAGAATTCAATTCCTTTTCTTCTTCTTTTCTTCTCCTCCTCCCTAGTACTCCTTACTGACAGAGCCTCTGGATTCCCTCTCTTCTACCCACAGCTGGCACTACCATTGGCAGGGTAAAAGAGCAGCATTTACCAGTAGATTTTTTTAGTCTCATGAAACCACAGCAAATTGTCAATTATTTGATGTGTTTTATAAAATGTATTTTAATTCCAAGGAAAGGGAGAAATGCTTAGAAAATCTTCTTCCTTGAATGACCAAATGATAGAATTTGGGTAGTAACAAAGCACTGAAAAGTTACTTTCTGAAATTTGTATGTATGTGCCTTCAAATTGCCTGTCAGTTTATGGTGACCCCATGGGTTTTATAAGGTTTTCTTATGCAAGGAATATTCAGAAGGGAATTGCCTTTGCCTTCCTCTGAAATATAGCTTACAGCAACTAGTTCCCCATCCCAATATTAACCATGCTTGACTCTGCTTAGCTTCCAAGAACAGATGGGATTTGGTGCCTTCAGAGTATGTGAACATTCAGTATAACTCCCATAATCCTCTAACTGGTGTAGTCATGTTCAAAAAAAGTAACTTGTCAAAGCTATAGGTACAAGCCAGCATGACTTGAAGGGTGTTATATGCTGTTTGGCAGATGTCCTAAATCACCCTGGCATAATTGGTTAGGACTCACATGGTGAAAGGCAGAAGGGAAGGGGGAGATTTTTCTACCAATCCCAGTAATTAATCCCTGCTCCAGCAGTAAAGGAAGCATGATCAAATATGAGCAAATGCAGTTTTCCTTATGACATCAATCACTTTGGTACAGCTTCAATCCTCAAACTCAATGGGAAACTGGACTGCTGCTGCATTAGTGATGCAGGGGTTATAAATGTGTGGCAAAGAAATCATTTCTCTTTCTATCAAATCTTAGAAAAGTTACTTTTTTGGGATCACCACTGCTTCCCAGTCAGCATTACCAATGGGCTTACTGAGTAGGGAATTTAGAGAACTGAAGTGGTGGTGGTGGTGGGGGGAAAGTAACTTGTCCAGATTCTGCTTTCTATTTCCTGACCCCCCCCCCCCACCAATGAAGAAATAACCAGTTAAATGTGTGTAATGGGAAGGGTGATTATTTGAGGGCTCTTAAGTGAAGCTGAGAGAGAAAAATGGCCTTATTGTTCTAACAGTGATTTGCCAATTAAGCCAAGCAAACTAAGGGGTTATCTACACCTTTCAGAATACCCTGGAGTGTCCCCTGAATATTCTGGCACTGAATTTTTCCCTTACCTGCTTTGCAGCAACAATTAGCCATTTTACTTGAGTGGTCCTGTGCTGCCCACTACTTCTACAGCTGTGGGACCGCTGCTCTGAGGCCAAAATAAGGTGCACAGCCAGCTGGGTGCTTCATTCTAACCTCAGAGAGATGTACCTGCAGTGGTGGCAGAAATAGCAGTACTAGCACAGTCCCAAACCACCCATGGTCCCCATCCCTGTAGATGCATTGCTCTGAGGCCAGGACAAGCCATGCTAGCAATACTGGGCACCTCATTCTGACCTCATTCTGATCTCAGAGTGATATGACTGCAGCAATAGCAGTGGCAGGCAGCTCAGGACCATGCAAGTGAAGGAAGCCACTGCCATTGCCACATAGGTTACAGAAAACCTGCATCAGAAGGTGAGTTTAGTAAATGTGGGTTAGGAAGTTGAAACCCTGACCCAATTACATCCAGGACATGGTGAGGCTGGAGGGAGTTTGGGATACTTTTAGTCAATGCATGCAAGGCCTTAGCTATTATAAACCTAATAATAAATCAAATGGTGGCATTCTTCACATAGAATTATTTCTTGATGGGGTGAGAACAGCTCAGTTTGCTGGATGCAATTACAAATCAAATCAAATTTTAAGAAAGCACTGCCCAGGAATAGAAAGTGGGTTGTTCGTCATTATAAAAGAGTTTAACTGTAATAAAATTTCATCTAGGAGAAAAAAAATTATCATGTGAAGTGGCATGCCTTCATTTCCCCCCACCATCACACTTCTGAATCTATACTACATTTGAAGAAGTGGGTTTATATCCATCCATAAAAGCTGATGCAAAACTAAAAACCAGTTAATCTTAAAAGTGCTGTCACGTTTCTTCTTCTTTTCTCTTCCCTCTTCCCTCCTCCTTTTTAGGGCAGGGATTGTAATTGTGGACCACATGAGGCCTGCCAAGACCTCCAGTGAAGTTTCCAGGGTTCCCCAGACATAAGATTCACTCTTATGTTGCAAGAGCTCTTGGTCCAAATCCTAGACATAGGGCCTAAGCAGACTGCCAGAAATAGTGCACATTAAATTGAGGCACTGCCCTGGCTCAGTGCTAGGGAATCATGGGAATTGTATTTTTTTTTCTGAGACACGGAGCCTTCTCTGTCAGAGAGCTCTGGTGCCACAATAAATTACAGTTCCCATGATTCCCTAGCACTGAGCCAGGGCAGTGCCTCAATTTAATGTGCACTATTTCTGGCAGTCTGCTTAGGCCCATACTCCCTGGCAAGAACCTCTCCTTATCTGTATATGCAGAAGGCCCTCAGTTCCATCTCTGATGCCTAAGAAAGACCTTTCTTGAGGAGAATTAAAGAACTTTGGTACACTATTTTTTTGCTGAATCAGGAACTAACATCTGTAACTTCTCAACCCTATATAAGAAGTTGCAATTGTTGAATATATTTTCAAATGCAGGGATAACCTCCCTAATAGAGAAATGGGATATTTACTCCACATATGAAGCTACCAGCTTCTCCCACTGCCATTTAGACAAGCTAGATGATTGGTCATCCAAAACTGAGGAAATTGAGCTCCAGTTGCTAGGCAACCACAGGATGTGCTTTGAAATCTCCCTCAAATTGAAAAGCACTTCCCTGCTTATAATAATATAATAAAATAATAATAAAATTTTATTTGTAACCCGCCCCTCTGCAGAGCAATCG
>JAIPUX010001880.1:42756637-42770265 GCA_020142125.1 Phrynosoma platyrhinos | reverse complement strand
TATGCTGAAAACATCATAAGAAAAGCAGAATTAGAATCAGAAAAAGAATGAGTTAAGCTAGGAGGAAGCAACATTAACAACCTAAGATATGCTGACAACACCATAATATTAGCAGAAGATGTTCAGGAATTGGAACATTTAATAAGAAAGGTCAAAGGTGAAAGTGCAAAGGCAGGTCTGATGCTGAACATAAAGAAAACAAAAATAATGACCATAGAAGAAATACAGAAATTCAATCTAGATCATAAGAAATTGAAATAGTTAAAGAATTCCCATGTCTAAGATCAAGCATTGACCAAAATGGAGACTGCAGTCAAGAAATAAGAAGATGCTAGCCACAGATGCTGGCGAAACATCAGAAAGAAACTCTTTCAGAATATGGCCACACAGCCCGAAAAAACCCACCAAAAAAAAAACAACAATAAGAAGACGACTAGAAATGGGAAGGGCAACTATGAAAGAACTGGAAAAGATACTGAAGAGCAAAGACATACAACTGAGCACTAAAGTCAGAATCGTTTAGGCCATTGTATTCCCAATTACAATGTACAGATGTGAGAGCTGGACAGTGAAAGAAGCAGACAGAAGAAAATCAACTATGTGAAATGTACTGCTGGAGAAGATTACTTAGGATACCATGGACAGCCAAGAAGACAAACAAATTGGTTCTTGAACAAATCAGACCAGGGCTCTCCTTGGAAGCAAAGATGATCAAGTTAAGACTATCGTACTTTGTCCATATAATGAGAAAGCCTGGATTACTAGAAAAAACAATAATGCTAGGAAAGGCAGAGGGTAGAAGAAAGAGAGGAAGACCACAAACCAGATGGACAGGCTTGATCAGGGGGTTATGGGGAAGGGCTTGCAGGATCTGGACCAAATGCAATGGAAGATAGGGATTCTTGGAGATGTCTCATCCACAGGGTCACCATGAGTCCAAACCAACTCATGGGCAGCTAACAACAACAAATCATAAAGCATATACAGTGTACAATTCTGGTGGGTGCACAGAGCTTTCAAAGAAACAAAGCAGCTTTCTTAACCTTAGGCAAGTATGGTTGCATCAGATAACTTCTGTGGGTGTTGACTGGCAGCCAAAAGTATTGTTTTGTGCTGCTTACTCCCAGATTCCAAGTCTATGTAGTAGCTAACAGCAATTTCTACACAGAACCAGGGACTTTCCAGGTGGTTTTTCTGGTGCTGTTCCATTGACAGCCATAGCACAGTGTGGACATCCTATTTCTGAAATTAATTCCCAGAATCCCACAGCCAGCATGACCAGAACATTTCAAATATTGTGACACTTTCTGAGGAGTCCTGATAGTAGTAGTCCAAAAAAAGAAACTCTAAGCTAGGCTGACCAGACACAACAACAAAACAAAGAAAAGATAGTGCCCTTGTATGTCTTATAGTAAAGTAGAATAAATTATAACTGCAGTTAAAACTAGTTCTCTCAAGTCTGCATAAAAAACTGCAATTGTGGCAAGCCACATCTCATGTATTTCTTATAGTAGGGGTAGCAGGCTGCTTTGGACCTAAATATCCTAAAGCGCATCAGATCCTGACTTATCTTGGAAGCTAAACTGAGTCAGCCTTGATTAGTACTTGGGCAGCCTCTCAGGATGCACTATTCCAATTTGAGTTTTTCAGAAAAGAGAATTGGTTTAAATACCAAGATGTACTAGAAAAGGACAATGGAAAACTAAAAGTTAACACTTTAGATCAGCTAAGGGCAGAGGGAAAAGAATGTGGATGGTTTTTATATCATTAGTTAAGATTTAATACTGATATGAAAACAATAGGAATAACAGACAAAAAACCAACCTAGAAGAGTGTATCTGGATTGAGAAGCCAGCTCCACTAACCAGAATTTATAAGAAACTCTTAGAAATCCATACGGAGAAAGAGCTGGTGAAATAGAACATGATAGTCTGGGCAAGAAATTGTGGTCACAAGCTAGCACTCACCCAATGGGAAAAGTGCTGGAAAATTAGAATAAAATATATACTAAGTCAAGAAATTAGAGAAAATTATTATAAAATAATATCTAGAAGGCACTTATCACAAGACAGAATAGCTAAGATATATAATACCGGAAGAGACAAGTGTTAGAAATGAGAGAAGGTAAAAGATACATTTTTCCATCTGTGGTGGGATTGTGTCGAAACTAAAAATTTCTGGAAAAATATTCACAAAAACATTGCTGAAATATTAGAAATAGAATTGGAAAGAAAATCAGAGATAATGCTATTATGTATGTTAGATGAAAAGAATGAAAAAAAATGGAAGAATTATATTTTATATGCTTATGGCAGCCAGGTTAATTTATGCGAAATATTGGAAAATTAATAAAGAAATACAAACAGATGAATGGCTGATAAAATTCATGGATTTAATGGAAATGGATCTCTTATCAAATGAAATAGAAGAAAAGGCAGAAGATAGAAAAGCAGAGTGGAAAAAAGTATATTATTTTAAAAAGAAATGGGGTGACATTATATATAAAGAAGATGGAAATTTGATTATTAATAGAAGATTATGAAACCAACCTTTATAAGAGTAGTAGTGAGAAATAATATTAGTTAATTCAAGGTGGTGCAAATATGAAGGAAGGGGTGAACAAAATAAATAAGTATCTTATTGTAGGAAATTCTGATAGAACAAGGATAAATTTGGACTAAGTAAAAAAGGACAAAAAAGGAGACCAGTATGAGGAAGTAATGAATGGCTTGTCTTGTCTGTTTGTAATATGTCTATAGTATAATTTGTACTATGTTCTTGTCCTTTTGTTAGTAATTTCTTAGTACTTATGTTTTTGTATATTATGTATATTTGGATATGTATGAGTGAAAAACTATTGTCATTTTTATAAATAATTTTTTTAAAAAACAGTGAAAAAACTAGTGGTTTTACACTACTCCTTCTCTGCTGGGTGTGCAACAACAGCTGGAACATATCCTGACACAGCCTTGTTTCAGATCATGACTGAGAGAATGGATTCCCTTCTAGAAGCAACCAGATGCTCTTGTCCACTGAGGGAGGGGGAGACAAGAGAACCACCAGTACAGTGATATTTTGGTTTTACAATGGTTCATTAATTACCACTTGCAGTGTTACATAGATGGTGTTCACATTATGGATGACAAGACATTTCTAGAGAGATAGCATTGTAAACTCCTTTTCAGATATATTAATTCTCCTCTGTCTTCTCTTCTAAGAAAAATGCAAAGTATTCTGTTTCCTGCAAGACTCTTGCACACATACCATCCAAAGAAAGAATAATTTCACTAAGTTCCACTTCCACTTTTCAATATATATATATTATGAACATTGGCATGTCAAGCACCAGAAACTTCTTCCCAACTCATAAGAAAAAGGTCTCTTCACTGACTGTGTGCTGAATGTAACTGTCACACCTTACCATCTCGATAACTTTTATTGCTTGAAAATCCTAATGATTGCCACTATTAGAACCACAAAGTAGCCAGACTGTACTTGATATAAATTCATATCTTGTATAATTTGTTGTGAATATTAATAATGCACATCACATGTCCTGAATGATAATAGTTGTCCACAGATGTCTAAACAGTTTGATGGCATACAAATGGGGGAAAGAAATATTTTTGCTGTTAATCTAATATTAGGAAATCACTTAGGTTTCTAAAAACCTGGATCCCTTATCTTTTATGTAAACACTGTAATGAATTTTTTAGATGGACCTGTGGTTTTTTTTCCTTTAAGAATGCCTTCAGTTTAACTTCTTTTTTGATCCTAATACATACATTATTAAAAGGAGGACTTGCAGGTAATGGAATAACATGTCCAAAGAGTATTTCTTTGCTTTTATACTGAACAGGCAATATTGAGATATTTGTTGTATTTTTTCATAGTGAAGTGATCTTCACCCAAATTTTCATGTACAGTATGAACACTGAAGGTGAAAAGAGAAGAAGTTAAACAAATTCTGTCTGAACATGATCAGTCCTCCCAACAGCTTCAGAGGAGCCAAGCATGATAATGCTCAAGTACTGAACTTATCAGAATGTGCAAATGATCTGAATGCTTTGAGATGTCCATGAAAAGGATCTAAGTTGAAAGAATCTTTCTAGGAGTCAGTGGATTTCTTGACCCTTTCTTCTGCATTTTTTTAATTAAAAATGTCACTGCCTGCCTACAAACAGCAAAATGCATAAGGCCAATGTGGCCATAAATTATTTATATCACTATATATGATTAGCCTTACTTATAGACTGTGTTGTTCATTCACAATCACAATCCTTGTCATTGTGAGTGAACCTTAATTCTTGTCTTATGCTGGTTTCCTGTAAATGGCGTACATGTTGTACACTCCTCTATTCATGACAGTTGACAAATGAAATCAGGATATTGTGATGGTGCAATACAAGATCCTAGTTTGTTATTCTCAAATGAGCCAAGTTTGTCAAACAAAAGCAAACCTTGGCTGCTTTGTCTGTCAGGCTAAACCAAAAATCCTGGTTTATTATTCTGTGTGGGTTTAGGAATATAGGAGTCCAGAAAGCTCCTGCTACTGAGTTGAGCCACTTTTGTCAACACTGTCTGGCAGAGAATTCCAGGCTTTGAGGCAGGAGTTTTTCCAGCCCTCACTGGAGATACTTGGCATGGAACGTGGGACTCTCAAAATACAAAACATGTGCTCAACCACTGTGCTACGAAGAGTACCTTACCAATCGTCAGGCTGCCAACTGTGAATATGGCCACTCTCTACAACAGTGGTAGGCAACATTTCCCCTTTAAGGGCCGAGGGACTTCAGCTCCCAGAAGCCTCAGTCATGTTGGCCAATATTCCCATGTTGGCCAATAGCTCCTGGGATTCTGGGATCCCTCGGCTCTTAAAGGGGAAAGGTTGCCTACCCCTGCTCTACAATTTCAGAAGGAGTGTGGCTCATTGTTATTTTTAATCCCATGGAGCAGAGTGAGTAGATGATGTCAAATTGTTCATGTATTACCTATTTTTAACCATCATAGTTTTTAATCACAGTAAAAAGAAAGCAAAAGCAGCTTCATTTATATACCGCTTTATACCGCGCTATGCAGTGTCTAAGCAGTTTACAATTGTAAACTGATTGCCCCCCAACAGCTGGGTACTCATTTTAGTGACCTTGGAAGGATGCAGGCCTGAGTCAGGCCTGAGTCAAGCCTGAGCCCTGGCTAGTATTGAACTCGCAACCTTCTGGTTTATGAGTGAGTGGCTGCAGTATAGGCATTTAACCACTGCACCACCAGGGCTCCTTACAGAGTTGGAAGAGACCAAAAGGGCCATCCATTCCAACCCCTTGCTATGCAGGAATACAAAATTATTTTGACTTATTGACTCTGGCACCAAAACATCTTTGGTCAGTATGGAGTATATTGCAAATATCTCAGAATAGTCCATTGACCACAAATAGACAAAATGACACAGAGGAGATTACCATTTCTGTATACTAAGCCATATCATCAGATGGGTCATTAGTTTTCTATTTTGCAGAAAGCAGGCTGAAATTGTAAAAGGCAAAAGAAATAAAAAATAAAAAATTCTATGTCACTAAAATAATTTTCATCAATGTTAATGTCAGCTGACATAAAATATATTTTGAAAAAAATCTATCATAACCAATAGTATTTTCATGTCCCTTAGTATCTATCATAAAATACTAAGCTTTTTTTCTGGAAATGTCATCGCATCATCAGAATCCTCCAAACTTTTTTTTTTTTTTTTTTTACATATTCTGATGTATTGGCAGTTAGTCTGGAACTATCCTGTTATTTCCGCATTTTGGAGATTATTATTAAGAGTTAGTCAGGGGAAAATAGTAACAGGCAAACTTTACAGAATCATGGCATCCATTCATAACTTACTTTTCAGATCTAACTTTGGACCAAGGCCCACTATCATCTTGTCATCCCAGGCTAAGCATACCCAGCTCCATAAGCCACTCCAGACTGTTTGTCATTTCCAGACTTTTCACATGGTTTCTAGACTTTTGTCATTTTGGTGGACCTCCATTGGATACATTCCAGCTTGGTTTCTAGAACTTTCACCATTTTTGTCACCATCCCCTGATATTGCAATTAACTCTGACAAATAATGACTCTATTATGTGGTGATAGTAGCAAGATGTACTCAGAGAAGTAAATTGCCTTCCTCTAAGGATGAGAAAGTGTGACTCGCTCAAGGTTACCCAGTTGGTTTTTGTGGTTGAATAGAGATTGAAACATTTATCTCCTAGAGTCTAGTCCAGGGGTCTCTCCTCCTCCAACTTCCCAATTTGTCCTCAGCTTAGTCCAGTTGCTGCAAGCTAAGTTCAAACTGTAAAAATAGTTTACACTCAATCAAGTCATTGGGAGGGGTGGGTGGAGGGGTAGAATCTTGACTTTCCCTGTAGGGAATTCACACCTCTAAAAACAGGAAGGCTAAGTGATTTACAGCCAGGATGTTTTTCATCCAAGCTGCACAGGACTAATTTACAACTCTATTCCCCATCTTTGAAACACTATCTTGAGTGATCCTTTCTCCTGTAGATTTGGCCCTTTTATGTATCTTTGCCTCAGGCTAGTTTTGGCCCTTATAAGGTCCTAAATTTCTTTTGTTTCTTTGGGCTAGATAGAATGCAAGGGGACACTATGTCACTTTGAATTCTGCCTAATTCCAACCCACAGCCATTTCCCATGACACTTCCCATGCAGCCGTCTCCAATGCCATACATCTAATTGGAACAATTTGGAATCATCCATGTCAATAGTAAGTATCACCATTAGTGGAGCCTCTTGTCTATTCCAACACTCACTCTGATATTCCTTAGCCTCTTGTGCAGGTGTGTGTGTATGATTGTCTGGGTGTGTTTTCCCCCCATTAATAAAATACAGTTAATAGAAAGAATTCTGCTTCTATGATTCCCTATTCCCTTCTCTTGGTATAGAAGTGGGAACAGCCCCCAAAGGGCTGTTTGTAGCTCAGCCCATTGATTAATTGAGCTAATTAAAAATCCCCTTAGAGATCCTAAGCTACATAGGTCAGATCAGAACAAAGGAGTATTATCTAGATTCTGATTTCTGTGTTAGTTGTCCAAAGGCTTAGTAGTTATTTTGTGATTTCATTTGTCATAATCATTGCTCTGAAGCCAGTTAATTGATGTTTCAGCATTTGCTTGTAACACTGTTCTCTTACTCCTATGATACACACACTTACCCTTTGGCAGTGGAAGTGCTCACCATAGACAACAGCAGTTATTAACATTCTAATATCTTCCATTTTGCCTATTCACGTAAACTCTCTTGTCAGGCATTAGTAACCATGGTCATTTGCTAACCATAATATAACTGCTGTCAAAATGAGTCCATAGACAAGGGTAGAAAAAGAGGCTAATTTTCAGACTGGGCTCAATTTATTCCTATCCCTGCATTGGTGACATAAATTAACTTGCCATCACTTTATTGCCATTAGTGTCATTCAAAGGTATAGTTGTGTTACTCTGGGAAATCAGTATGCAAAGGGATCTTGTAACACCTTTGAGATTAACTGGAAGAAAGAAGCTGGTAGCATGAGTCTCCTTCCTCAGATGAGGAAGCATTTCAGCAAGTAAGCTCAAGTCTGTGAAAGTTTGTGCTACCAGTTTCTTTCAGTTAGTCTCAAAGGTGCTGCCAGATATATTGTGCTAGCTTATCAAAACATCTATAGATATTATCACAAGTCTTTCCTACTTGCACGAGACATGCAGGATGCTGGATATCTTAGAAGGATGAGGTATTGGAACATTTTCCAAGATGAAAGAGAGGATTGCCCTGCACACTAGCTACAAGTCTGGATCTATATCATGTTAATTGACTAATTTATCCAATGTGCCTTTTGTTTCAAACATCTATTTCAATCCTGATTATACCTGGCTATGACATGGAAAGCTCTTGGAATGGATATGTTTTGTATCCTTGATCCTTAATTTTTGCCCAGGCTTTGGAAAGTTATTAAAGATGTTAGGCCCTAAGAATAATTATTCATACATGAAATGTGAACATGACTTTCAGGAACCTTTCCATCTTGTCCCTGTGGAAAAAAAATCATTGGTAGGGTGTAAATGGCTTCTGAATGGGATTTTTAATGTGCAGTGAAAGAAACATTCAGCATCCACTAGCACATTGGTTGTGAGAATGGAAGCTTGTGTGCTAAATGAGAACAAAATCCACTCTTATAATAGGTATTTCAGTTCCAAGAAGTGTATTGTCATAAAGCATTTAAAAGAGTCATCTGAACATGCTGTCTGTTGCCAAAGGATGGTGAACATTGGATAACATTGTTTTCTGGAGGGCTTGTAGCTATGCCAGTACTTTTACTTTTTGTTTAATGAGCCAGGCAACATTTTAGCAACTTTGCCTGAATTTATAGTTTCTTCCACTGTCAAAGGATCTAAATATAGATACTTTTTTCCTACCCAGGAACTGTAGAGGGGAAAGAGGAAAGGAATCTAGAATATGTATTTGATTTCATGCAGGAAATAATGATTCCACTCTGCTCTAATTTCATGCTCTGTGAATTCGCTAAACACAGGAAAGTAATTTATAAAGATGGAAAATGGGTGATAGATGCACAAAGACACCAACATGGAATATTTTTCTAGAATCAAAGCCTTTTTAGTCATCCACTGTTGATCATCATCTGTTCTCTTTGCCATATAATTATTGATAACATCTAATAAATCAGACAAAGGCAACCCCCTTACCGGTTTGTCCAAAGGTTCACACTGGCATTTGAAAAGTATCAAAGCTTTTCAGTCTTTTTAGTCATGCATACATCTTTGGATGCAGTAAATAAAATGATGCCTAACTGAAAACATTTTATATACATTCATCAGTCTTAACCAAACAGAGATGAGACCTGTATATTCCTCCTTTAAACAAGTATTCCTTTAAAATTTCTTACCCTATTAGCCTCAAGAGGTTGATCTTAATATGGTGGGAGAAGCTTGGGAGATATATTTCTATGAGCCAGAGAGGGAACCATCTCAGGACAGAATCATCCTACAGACCAAAGTTTCCACATCCTTGTTTTGTAGGATATTGCCAAATGAAGTAACATACACATATTATTAGTTCTTATTCAAAATTACATTTGCGGTAGGGATTTAATTATTTGCTAATTTTGTGCTTCAAGGAAGCAATGAGTAATCCTAGTTATTTTCTGCTATCCTTGAGAAAATTCAATGTTTGATTCTTTGCACAGTTTGCATGCGGGAGTTTTTGCACAAAAACACAGCATTTTCTGCACAGAAAAGATTGGTTTTCACACACACAAAAACATGTGCAAATTTTGCACAGAATAAGTTCTGAACTGTGAAGATTCTCACTAGTCCAATATTCTCCTCACCAGGGTTTCTGAGTACTTGAGAAACATGCTTTTGGCCATGGATAGGCAACCTTTCCCCTTTAAGGGCCGAGGGACTTCATCTCCCAGAAGCCTCAGCCACGTTGGGCAATAGTCCCATGTTGGCCAATAGCTCCTGGGAGCTGAAGTCCCTCGGCCTTTAAAGGGAAAGGTTGCCTACCCCTGGTATATCACATGGTCACAACAGCCATATAAAGAATTAGAGAAGACAAGAGTGCTCTAAGAGGAACCAGCAGGAGAGCAGCATTTGTATGACAAGAAAGAAATGGAGCAACCCCACTCCTATTTTTCCCCATGGCTTACTGTCTTCACAAACTTCTATACCAAGTTGATTCCCCCAGCCCAAACCCTGTTCTTACCATGACTTTTGCTCTAGAACACTGCTAGTAAATTAAGTCTTGGTGATACCAGATTTGTTGTGGGAAATCATTATGGGGATGCAGAGAGGCAGTCCTGGACTGCCCCAGGAAGTGGAGGATCAGGGCTATGGCTGCTGGATGCCTTGGCCCCGATCCTCCCTTTTGCCAGCCTGGAAAAGAGTGGCAAAATGCTGCTCCTTTCAGGACCGGCAAATGGGTCTCCTAAGAGCCGGTGCATGGCTCTTTAGCGCCCCTTCCAGCACAGCACATCAAAACGCTGAGCCAGAAGGACGTCCTGATGCTGCTGGCATGGGGTTGGGATGCCTGGCATGTGGCTGCCCCTCCCCATCCCTGGCTCCAGGCCGGCCCTTTGGGCCGGTCTGTAGGGGCCCTATGTCTTTATTTGAGAGTCTCAAGGTGCCTGGAGATTTGAGGTCAGACTATGGTTGTATCCACACTGCAGAATTATAGCAGTTTGACACCACTTTAACTGCTATTCTATAGAATCTTGGGATTCATAGTCTGATGAGGCACCAGAGCGCTCTGTTAGACCAGACTGAATACCTCACCTAACTACAAATCCCCAGATTCTGTAGGATAGAGTCATGGGAGTTAAAGTGGTGTCAAACTGGTTTAATTTTGCAGTATGGATGCACCCTAAGGCAGCAGCCTCTGGGGCATGCTTAGGAAAATGGTGAACTATGCTCTGATAATGGTGGTGAACACTATTAATCAAGTAGATATAGGTGGCCATTGAAATGGATTCCATTTTACAAGATTCAGTTTATTCTAGTACATATAATCTCTTTCTCCCAATCAGCAAAGCACCGTATTGCTCTGTTTCCATCCAGTTCCAAGTAAACTGGGTGGATCACAGGCCAAATCAATGCTACGTTCACACAGAGAAAATGGGGAAGTGGTATGACAACTACAAGCAGGATAGTACTTTCCCTTTTAGTTATTGCTAAACTGCTAATCCAGCAGTATAGGGAGGTGGTGTAATGCAAGCTGAACTCTGCTGACAGTAGTGTTTAATTTAAAATGATTTTTTTTATGTCTCAAAAGTAAAATACATGCTACATAGGTCTGAGGAATCCACCCTCAGTCACATTGTAAAATGATGTTTTCATCTTGAAGACACTATTCATATAACATGCATTCCAGATTTATGATTCTGCTACATATTTCTGTTTAAGGCCTCAGAGTATCAAGGACCTCTAACTATATACAGAAATAATGGCTAAAATTTCAAGCTTTGGTGCTGCTTGTTAAATCTGACAAGGTTTAAGCTTACACTTGATGACCCCAACATGTCTCCATCCAGCCCGCACTCACATAGCCACTGTGAGATTTGAAGCACTAGCTTCAAATTCCTGCTGAAAAAAAAAAAGTAGTCCCATTGTAATATTTCATCATAAACTCCAGAGGTATAGTGCTTTACCTCTTTATTCTCATTGGACTTGAGAAGAATACTGTTATGAAAAGTAGACATCTGTTTTAAAAAACAATAAATCTATGGAGCAATAAACTGGTCTAAAGTCAAGTAGATTCCAAGCCATTGGACAGATATTCCATTTATCTTTCATTTTATTTGGAAAAGAAAAATTCCAATATATTCTGGATTAGTGGGATGGCAACTCATTTCTGTAGTAAAGAGTATGAAAAGCCTATTCTTGGCAGTCATATCATTGCAGGTTGAAATATTTCATATATAATTCTCAATCTTGCAAGGCAAAGTCCTTGTGATTGGCCTTAAAAAACTGGCCTTTTATCCAGTTCCAAAAGAGGCTAATGCTTATGCTTGAACTCATTTTCTGATTTCATTTTTAGCTTGTTCCATCTCCCATGATCTGCCTACACCCTATTTCCTGTTTGTTTCTTTGTGAGATTGGATCAGCAGTTTAAACTTGTTTCAGTTTCCTCCCTAATAAGTTTGCCTTAAATGAAATTATACCCATTAACTGCCTTTTTCTTCTCCTTTTGATAGCATGTCATGACCCAGTGAGATGTATTTTGAAACAAAACTAGTTCTTTCTTGAAATAGTTCTCCCAACCAAAGATAGCCTGAGCTGGGATAGCACTTGAACTGGGACTAGAGATAGCCTTTTTTAGAATACAACTCCCAGAATCCACCAGCCAGTATGACCATTGACCATGCTATCTGTGGAATTCTGGGAGTTGTAGCCCTAAATATTAATATTCCTAAATGCTAGTCTGAATTAATATATGGGTAGTTTATATTGTAAATATTTATTCCAGTGGGAGTTATCTGTCAGTGTCCCTGTGTACATGCCAGAAAATTTTCATTGCTTTTGTTGATGCTATATGCTGATTAATTTTAAGACCATCCCTTCAAACATTAATGTATGGCTTTGAGCAACCATTCAGAATCAATGAGAAGATGAAGGACCCCATTATGATATGAAAAAATATCAAAATCTAGCATGTTGTATCAAAACAGAATCATAGAGTTGGAAGAGCTTGTGATGGCTATATAATCCAAGCCTCAAGGAATATACAACTAAAGCATTCCTAAGAGATGGCCATCTAACCTCTGTTTGAAGACCTCCGAAAGAGAATCCTGCACCCTCCTTAAATAATGACATGTGTTGTGCTGGAGGTGAACCTTAAAGTCGGTTCTGACATATGGCAATCCTAAGGAGAACTTATCACAGGGTTTTCTTGGCAAGATTTGTTCAGAGTGTGTTTGCCTTTGGCTTTATCTGAGTCTGAGAGAGTCTGACTTGCCCAAGGTCACAAAATAGGTTTCCATGACTGAGCAGGGATTTGAACTTCAATGCTCAAACCACTACACCATGCTGTCTCTCAATGCCATTTGTTTTGCCTATTTAAAACTCAGTAGGGGTGGAACCAACCTGACCTCACTCAGCAGGGAATTCCCCAGAGGCAGATGAAAGGCCTTCCCTCCATTTTAACTGCTATCACCCTGGCCTCATAGGGAGAGAAGAAAGGGCAGGCACAGCTCTACCATGCCTAGCCCCAGAAGCAGATGAAGGCCCTCTCTCCATTCCAACTGCCAGCATCCTGGCCTTGGAGAAAGAGAAGAACCAACAGTATCTGCTGCACTTGATCCCCTTCCTCCCTGCCATTTCTTCTCCTTTTGTCTTGTTAGAATGTAAACCTGAGGGCAGGGAACTGTCAAATTAACAATCTGTAAGCCACCCTGAGTGCCTTTATAGCTGAAGACCGAGATATAAATACTCTAAATAAATAAATAAATCCCTTGCCGCCGCTGCTGGCCATAAAGGGCTCGTTGGGGCCTTTTATAGGCCCGGGTCTTTCGGCCTTCAGAGGCCGCTTGCGCCGCCGCTGTCGCACGCCGCTTGTCGGGGGGGAGGAGGGAGAGCAGGGTTTTTTTTGTGTGTGTTATTTTAATTATATTGTATTATATATATATATATATTATATTTTATATACTCTTATATTTTTATACTGGTCAAGGACCAAATAAATTGAATTGAATTGAAATAAATAAATATTTTTTTAAAAAAATCCAGAGTTGGAGTGCTGATGGCAACAGAATTGGGATACTGATGGAATGCAGCAGCCTGCTTGATGAAGAGTGTCACATACTAGTAGGATCATATTTAAGTGTCTGATTCATGTAAGGCAGACCAGTGGCATCCCTAGAGTTGGTGTCACCTGGTATGGGGACTCATGGTGTCACTCCCCATTGACCTCCTCCCATGTTACACCATGCAGAATCCTTAGTAATGCTTTTCTGCACTAATGTTACTTGTAAATCATCATTTCCATATACCAGTGAATGTAATGCTAATAGCTGTGACATAAATAACTGTCAAAATTAAAATTATACCTTCAAATTACAATATCATAAGCACAACCTA
>JAIPUX010001880.1:42744017-42756537 GCA_020142125.1 Phrynosoma platyrhinos | reverse complement strand
CAGTTTAAATCTAAATGCTTTTTCTTATCTTTCCTCAGCAATATGGGGGCAAGATAACTCAGGTCAGATTGATTGTTTTGCTAAATCAAGGAGCAGGATGGTCTCCAGACAAAAGATGCCAGTTATATGTATGCAAGTAACCATTGTGCATATATTAGACTATCAACACAATATGGGAGAACCTCTTCTGACTTGCAGCATCAACATTAAATCTGTAACTTTCTTTGCACCATTATGAAAATGAAGAAAACTGCAACTTTATGCCCAGTTATGCTGTTATTTTCCATTAGTCTGGAAAGAATGGGATGTGCCTTGTGTTTTCTTCATTTCTCCCCTTTTTTATTCCTCTTTTTCATGGAGGCATCATTCTTTTATAAGCAGAGGATTGTGTGCAATATATCTATTTTGCAGAAGTTATTTTGTTTCTGCCAAAACAAACATATAGTGTTTGTGCAGCTCAAAAAGGTTTAGTGTTATGAAATGTATCCAAAAGAGAATGGAATCTCTCTCTCTCTCTCTCTTTGGATGAACTACAGGTTAGCTGTCCGTACTTGTTTTTTACCCTCTGCAACAGCTTGCAGTTAGACAGAGCTTCTTGGGAACTATTTTATGTCTGAGGTAATGTTCCCATGTGGGGGGAATTTCCAGACTGGAAAAGAGGATTAAAGCACTAAATCAAGAAGGCTGAAAGACCTGAATTGTTTTACAAGGGTCTTTTGGTACTTCTGGGTTGAGTTGTTTTCTTTTCACTTTGTATCATTAGGGTGTTTCCACATGGCAAAAATATGACTGAATCTGCCTTTCCCACTTCAGAACAAGGAAGGCTGGTTTAAACCAAGCTTCAAATTTGGAAAGGTTGGGGGGTGGCCATGCTCCCTGGGGATTTGGGAAAACATAGAAGAAAATTATCACTTTTCCAAGCTCTGAATCCAAAGCTGAACCAGTGCATAGCTGAAATCATGCCACATGATTTCTGAAAACGTTCATTGAGACAGCATTTTATATGCATATTTACCAATCTGAACTTACACCCCACCTCTTCCTGTTGGCTAGGACAAGCTTAGAGCATTTTAAGATTTCTCTGTTATACAAACCCATTTCATCCACTGAAACAGGATTATGTCCCATATGCCACATTTGTCTAACCCTTTCCACATTCATCACTTGCACAAACTAACTTGAAAAGAAAGTCCAGCATCTTGTCAACAATTAAGCATGCTGATTTCCACAAAAGACTCTACCCTGCTTTTAAAGCTCTGTTGTTGAAATATGGACCTTGTGAACAGCAGGCAAAATTGAAGGCAGAGGAACAAATTAATGAGGACTTAACTTTCCTAGGAGCAGGCCTCATGGAAATTCACATAATAATAATAATAATAATAATAATAATAATAATAATAATAATAATAATATTTATTTGTATCCCGCTTATTGCCAGACAATCCAAGCGGCTTACAATAAAACCCGTATAACATATCCCCAAAAAGAAAAACCAACCCACCATGTATACTCATGGTCCAAAAATCAGAGTGAAAGCCTTGCCATCCTCCCAGCATCTATTCATACTATCACAATCTGCCACAATCTGCACATCCTAGAGCAAATATAGACAATAGCTAATGAGAAGTGACAGAGAGCCAGCCAAAAGGAAGGTGGAGAAGTAAACAAAGACAAAGGAAATGAGCAAGCAACCAAGGAAGACAATCCCTACCTTCAAAAAGAGTGAGGTGCTCACCTCAGGCTGATGCTGGGAGACAATGGTGAGGTGTTATAGGACAGAGTTGGAGTTTCTATACAGCCAGCCCAGAGTTGTGCCCCATCAATTGTAATGTGGTTGTATATGGAAGAGTGGGAACAATTTTATCATTCAGTTCAAGCAGCAAAATATCTTGGGTTAGTCAGGAAGGGAATGCATATTATTGTGCTTGTATGAATTTAAGTTTTAATATGCATTTTCACATAGTTCCTATGGAACCCATTTACTAAGTCAACAACAAGACAAGAAATTGGCAGATAGCAGTACAAAACTAATACAAAATGGCATAGGATATAGTTCTCAAGCTTCTCCACCACTGGGCTGGTTGTTGATAAGCTTGCTTAAGAATGATTAAACAAACCTGTTTTACTACAAAGATGTAGGCTAATATTCTGTATTAGCAACTAAGTATATTTAATTTAATGGAACAATTGCCTGGATGTATTCAGACACAACATAGTATAGTGGTTTGAGTGTTGGAAGACCAGGGTTCAAATTTCCTCTCAGCCATGGAAATCCACCAAGGGAACTTGAGTAAGTCAGATGCTCTCAGCCACAGAGTAAGGCAAAATACAAAGGTGTATCTTCAAGAGATGCTGCTGACATGTAAGGGTTTCATTTGGGATTTCTATTTCCATTAGAAGACAGAGTTACTTTTAAAGTAGCTAGACTGAGGAGAAATACATCAGTGGCTGAATGGTTTGTCACTTAAAACATCCAGTGTGGCAAATCAGTGCTTCTCAATCTATCCTTTGCCTGATGAAGAAGCCAGTGGAGCTTCAAAAGCTTACATGAAGTGTTTTATTCATTTTGGTTGGCCAATAAAGATATCACTCTTTTGTGGATTTTGTTTTATCTTATGTGGGAGGAAGGTTCCCTCACCCCATTGTGCCAGAGAGGCTACAATTGTTTCTTTCTTTCCAAGAGACTTGTCCAGAACCAGTAGCTGATGACTCATGGGATGACACTGGTCCCCGGTCCACCACTCTGAGTAGCACTGTAATAGACCAATCATGGAATTTTTAACAATGTGTTTACAAATTCTCACTCCAGTAGCAAATATTTTGTTCATTTTTCTCCTCACAGAATTAGCCTAGGCTTTCCATTTCCTTTAGGGTTGGCCCTTCCATTAGACAAAGTAATTCAAGTAGTTATTTTTTGTGAGATGAAATGTCATCAAATTGTATTTATTATCTCATTTCTAAATATATTAATTTTATCAATAGAGATGAGGACAACATCTAGGGGTTCCTGCCTCAGATGTCAAAACATAGCACTTGACATGAGGGGACAGAGAAAAGGTGCCATTGGCTGATCGGGGCCATCTCTCCAGGCCTGGGAAACAACCTGCCCAGTTTCCTAATATCAGATTGACTTATGACTTGAACTAGAAAGGTTAATTCAGAACAAGAAGTGACAACCTCAGAAAAGCTGAGGTTATTCTTTCCATACATGAAGGGAGCTAACTTGATCTAGTTCAAGCTTACACACTTGTGAACCAGAAAGCTGAACATGGGTTCCCAGTCATGTACTATGACTTACCAAATGCTTGACAAACAATTCAAGCAGTAAATATGCAGTTTTACTGAGGCATGATAGACAACACCATGCACAGCTGCTAAGCTACATTCAGTTGTGAGGGGAGAGGAGAATCCCACAGGTTCTAGTTAACAGAGCTTGGGAGACACCTCCTTTTCTTTGTGTGAGAGAGAGATGGTATACTGAACTCCCACTGAAAATAGCAGAATATTCATCATGGTCTTATCTGCATGGGTCAAAAGGCCTATCTCCTCCCCCCCCCCTTCTGACATTGTCCTGTTCAGATGATGAACAGCCCAAACCCCGATTCTTCTGCAAGCAGCCTGAATGATGTCTGGCATGTTCCACATCAGAACTGAGGTATAACTATGTTAAAAGAAATTTTAAAAAGTTACTGTTGCTCTGGGTCTTCTGAAAAGATCTGGAGCCCTCTGTTCTTACACCGTGGCTGTTACCTTCATAAACATCCCATTGGGCCACCGAATGCATCCATCACCACCACATGTCATTCATTCTGGTGTCAGAATGAGTTTCCTAGCATATAAACATTGCTGGGCACTTCGTTCTGACCTCAGAAGCAAGCAACCCATAGTGGACACAATGGAAAAAGCCCAGTGGGATGCCCATGCAGGCAGCAATCGCTGCACGGGAATGGAGGGCCAGGTAACAGAGACAAGTTGAGGCAGCTGTGGGACTAGGATACTCCAGGCTGCACCCAGAGTATCCTGGTCAGTGAAGAGAAGGCCTTAATTAGTCTAAAGGTAATCTGGCTCAAAACGATTCCTGGAGTTATGTTTGCATTCTTCTAAGCACATTGCAAACATTTTGTTAAATACTTCCCTTATGAAATAAAGGAAGCTTTATATGTTTGCTAAGAAAATCTCTTGTCATAATTTGATTGACAGGTTTGCCAGAATGAAAGCAAGGAAGAAGCCACTCAAGTACATTTCCTATTTTAAGAATTAGATCCCTTAGTTGCTGTCATACAAGATTTTTGTTTCAGTTGTTTGATCATATCTCTTGTTAATATTAGTATTAATAAGGTTTGCAGAGATTATAATGATTCATATTTTTCTGGAATAGTAAGATAATGCAAAAAATATTACGTAAATATTTCATGGAATGGGGGATAAAGGGGGAAATCTGAGCTCTTTCTCTGTAGCTATGAATCCACCAAACAGTGATACCTTTACTGGCCAACTAAAATGTACAATATACTTGTTGCAAGTTAAATGGCCAACACACTGCATGTTTTCTGTAGCTATAAGTTTGGCTCAGATTCCCTCCACCCCAAAAAAGTCTGCACTTCTGAAGGTTACTACCCTCTTTTACGTGAGTTCTCATTGCCTATTAATATTTCAAAATAGCCTCTCCATTCAGTATAAAGAGACTATTTGAATGCTCTCAAAAACAAGAGACTTTGGCATTCAGAAATTTATTGCAAACCATCGAATTTTGGGGATGAAACAGATGGTTGGGAGTATATATCTGAGTAGGTGTTTAAAAACCCTTATGAGCATAAGTACCATGTTAATAAGGCACTGTATATCTCTTATATTCCTTGCAGCATTGAAGACTCATACATTTTTTTAAAGGAACTGTTTGCAAATTAGTCAAAGCTATCATATTCCACTACATCTGTACTCAAAGAGTAGTTCTGATTTAAGATCAGCTCTTATATCATGGAAATGCATTCTGTGTCTATATATTACCATTAAGAATTGCCCAGTTAGTGTCAAAATGGGAAAGATTTTTTTTTACAGTTAAGCTGATTATGTATCTTTCTAATTCTATACTTTATTCTTAGAAAAGAAAGGTCAACCTGTATCAATGTTGGAGGCAAGAGTTTAATTTGGGTAAGAAATATTATGTAATATATCCTTTGCTCTTCTACAGAAGACACAGCAAATTCATCCAAGCCTTGCCATTCGCAGTGCTGTATGCCAGGCTTTTACTACCTGCTAAATGGAGATAAGAGTTCCTAGTCGGTTGTGATTATAAAACACATTGTTTGAAACTGTCAGCACTCATTCACAAAGAGAAGCAGTGAGAACAGATGGAGATTCTGGCATCTTCTCTCAAGAAACAACCTTCTCAGTCACATACAGAGGGAGAATTCTGGGAACCACAAATTAGCCTTCTATGATAACTTCTAGGACACTCTTCACATAATTTCATGTTGTTACCAAGGTCTCTGCCTAATGTTAAACCAATCCGGCTCATGAAGTTGAAGTCCTTTTTCCAACCATTTCAGGATGAGCCCCCAAGCCTGCTCTGATCACTGACCAGTGCACCATACAAAGAAAGTGTGCAGTGGGATAGCAGGGTCCCTATCCTGAAGTATAGAAGAGGGAAAAGCTATCTCAGCTTAATCCTGATCAGTAACAGAGGAGGGTGGGCAAACACCCTCTCTGTGTGTCTGACAGCATTCATCCTCAGGAGCCATCTCACTGCTCTGGCCACTGATTAAAGAAAAATAGCAAAGCAATCGATAGATAAATAGTCCCAATAATTTCAGTGGGGCTTATTCTCAGGTATCTAAGCATAGAACTGCAGCATAAAGGAACTTTTGTGATAGATAAGCATAGTGAAAGTACACATTTCCTTATTTTAAAAAGTAGGATAACTGTTATACTTTTATTGATAATGTTGTTATATTGATTGGATGTCTAACAGTTCTCTGAAAATGTGCAGCTTCTCCAGAATTTACCACTGAACAGCACTGGCCTTCAACCTTTCCTTCCCCAACAGAAAATCTGAAATGGCTTTTTGTGTGAGATCAAGATGGAGAAATTCAGAGGAAGGAAAGATGGAATTAATTCTGTTTGGCTTCCTTTGTGGTGAAATATAGGAGGAACCAGCAATAAGATACTTGAAAACAGGCCCAATTCACATGCTCAAAAATAGGCACGAGCATCTTCTTAGCAAGGATGGGGAGACACTGCTCTCCCTTCAGCTCTTCAGGGATTACAGTCTTCCTGGACTGTTTGCTGCTAACAACTACAGCAGTTGTATGATGTAGGAGTATGCGATGATACCCTCTTGTACCACAGAGCCCTGTGAGACTGTAAGGCAGAGCATCTTCCTTCCTTCTGTTGGTAAATGAGGCAACAAGGGAAAAGCCAACATTTTTTAGCTCAATTTCAGCAGTGATTTCAGCACCGAGGGCTGGTTCATCACAGGAAAGGGAGCATGAGGGCTTCAATAAATGAGTTTGGTGGTTGCAATCAGGCTACATATTGCTCACCCCAACTCTGAAATCTTCCTTGTTGAGGATTGCTTTGAAGAGAGCTGCATGAAGAAAGCAACATTTGCTCTGGTTGTGACAGTATTGGTGGCAGGTGCTGCTCCTAACCATAGTTGATGTAAGGTTATTGTCCTTTCTTTTTCTTTCTGTTTTATTTTTTTCCAAATCTGCAATGTTTACATGAATTGCTACTAGGAAGGGGGCAGTTAGCAAAGCTAAGTCAAACACTATTTTCTTTATGCTGCTGTTCATGATAATCTACATAAAGTCCATTATCACCAGTAGATCTGGAAGGTGTGTGTATTACTTGGAATAACAGTACCATTAAATTGCAGTCATAATGCATCTGAGACTTAAGTCTACGAAAGCTCATGCTGCCAACTTCTTTCTTTAGTTAGTCACAAAAGTGCTACAAGATCTCTCTACATACTATTGTACAGACTAACACAGCTATATCTTTGAATTCTAGCAGTCATAAATCTGATTATTGTAGGAGCTTCTGAGTTTGGTCTCAATTGTGGAATAAATTACAAATTCAGTTTACAGTTAAAGTGGAGAGTAGCGCACCCCTTCCCCAGAATGTTTCAAATCCAAAAATAAATATCTATTTTCTGAACATTCCTTACAGAAATTAAAGGAAACTTGCATTGGTAAAACCATAGAAATATGAGTCTGTTAAATTGAATGACAGGATCAAACAAAATGCTGTCTTAAGGGTGTGACCAAAAGAAAAAAAAATCATTGCAGATGGTTGTTATTTCCACATACTATATATTAAAAGGCTCATCCTTTGCTGCTGAGAAGTAAGTGGTTTCTATTGATGTGGTTAGTTTCAATTCCATAGTAAGAAATAAAAAGCATCTACCAATGTTTAGCTAATATCTCTAATTTGTGGATTGCTGCAAACTATAAGAGTGTGGCCCTTGCATTCCAGAAATCATAGTATACTTGGCTTATAGTGTTAATGATATCATTTTTGCTTGCTTGTCAGACACAAAATAAACTCAGAAACATACCTGAAATAGTTTGAAAATGCACAGAGTGAGTGTAATTTAATATTTCAATCCAGTTTATAAATGACCCAACCTGGCATCATAAGCCTGGGAGAAAGCCACAACATTTTGGCTCACATGAATCTAATTAGAGGCCAACTACCTCAAATCCTTCATCACTCCTCAGTTCTCCACGTGCCATTTGGCCACCCTCTATACAGCCTGCCGGAGGGCTCTCTCTTCTCATCTCTCCAAAGTTTAATGTTCTCAAACTTGTATTCCAAGTTGAAACCTGCAATAACATTGCCATGAATCTTTTGATGGAATGTGAAAAGAAAGTTAAAAGATAGTGTCACTTTTAACTGAATCTCCATGTTGCTTGTTAAGTCTGCCACAGTCTACCAAATTTAGTTTTTTTTTATTTATCATAGCATCCATGTGATCATCTTGGAAACTATAGGATCTGCATATAACAATTTCCCAGGACACAGTATTCAAGCGGCCCACTATTGGAAGTTAGACTACCTTTGCAAATCTTTTGTGGCCACAGATGAAGTTCCTGGACCTGCTGCAGTTGCTGCCAGAACTCAACAACAACTGTAACAACTCTATATAGTTCAGGAGCAGAATTTCCAGGTCAGGATTACACCAGGCCCTGATATTTGGGGGCCCAAAGCTGAGGTATAAAAATGATGCCTCCTTGCAATGTCACAGGTGGCAGGCTGTGGCAATGGGTGGCCAGGTGATGACATTAAGCATGATATATTAAGGATCAACCATTGTTGCTCAGAGTATGGCATTCAGTTAGAAAACTTCGTGTCTATCAAATGAGGAATATACATACTCATACACACACACACTTTTCAAAGGAGCATTCCTACGCTACGATTCGTCTCCCTTGTCCTGAGAACTGGAGAAGAGATATGACAACCATATGTGGAAAGGGGCTATGATGTCCTTCCATACAGTAGAGTAGCTCCTTCTGCTCTCCGGAAAGACTCATTCCCTTTTGGAAGGGAAAGGTGAAAATAGTTTCTTGACATCCTGTTCTTGCAGAAGCAACAAATGGGAGGAATGGAGTCTCCAGAGGGTGCTGCCATATGGTGCCCCTCTTTCTAAACAGTTGTCAAGGTTCTGATTAATACAATCAACTGGCCCACCGTAAGTGTGGCAGTCCAGTAGGATCCAAAAGTGACTGCACAGGAGCTCTCATGGTGTACAAACCAGCCAATACTGTTAGTACCTCCCTTGATTGCCAAGCAGGCATCTTCATTCCTTCAGCTCCATAAATCTTCAAATGGTTTGGGTATGTTTCAGGTCATTTTCTTTTTTAATTCACCCTCATTCCCACATACTCCAGCCTTGTATAGTAAATAGAGAGATGCCAGGCCTCATATTTATATAGAAGTTGTATCTATATAATCAAGTACTGTATACCTTGGCTCAGTGTTTCAAGTAGATATAAGTAGATAGGGCTAAAAGGGCCCAGTATAGAAAGAAAGAAAAATGAACCCTGCACATGTTTAGAAACACTCATTTGTAAACAGTGACTGTTCAAATTGATTTTATTCTGGCATTCTATTTGATTAGAAAATGATGTATTTGGTTGATACACTGTTTTCTTGAGTAAAAACAGAGCTAGAAATAGATTTGCAGGTTGAGAGTTGGGTAGATTGTGGGTGAAAGTGAAGTGAAAGCTGCTCTCAAAGCAATTGGGAATAAAAGATCACCAGGAACAGATGATATACCAATAAAATTACCACAATCTACAGAGACAGAATAGAATTTAGTTCTAACTAAAATCTGCTAACAAATATGGAAAACAAAACCATGACCCACAGATTCGAAAAGATCAGTATACATTCCTATCCCCCTAAAAGAAGACAAATTTGATTGCAGTAACTATAGTTCCGTTGCATTAATTCCCCATGCAAACCAATCATGCTCAAAATTCCGCAAGACTTATACCATATATGGACAAGATATTCCAAAGATGCAAATTGAATTCAGAAAAGGAAGAGACACTAGGGATCACATTCCAAGCATTTGTACACCAGGGAATTTCAGAAGAAAATCAGCATGTGCTTCGCAGATTACAGCAAAGCTTTTGACTGCATAGATCAGGGGTAGACAACCTTTCCCCTTTAAGGGCCGAGGGACTTCATCTCCCAGAAGCCTCAGCCATGTTGGCCAATAGTCCCTCTGCCCTTAAAGGGGAACGGTTGCCTACCCCTGGCATAGATCATGAAAAACTATGGACTTTTCTGAAAGAAATTGGGGTATGATTGCATTTTATTGTCCTGAATACATTTTATTGTACTCAGGAAGCTAATGTTAGAAAAGAATATAGAGAAACAGGCTGGATCCCAACCGAAAAGAGAGTCATACAAGGGTGCATTCTATTACCATATTAGTTCAACTTGTAAGCAGAAAACATCATATCCAGAGGAGGTTTAGACTTTGAGGAAGGTGAAGTGAAGATATGAGGAAGAAATATCAATAATCTAAGACATGCAGATGACACCATAATACTAGCAGTAAACAATAAAGACTTAAACCAATTGCTAAAGTGGACCTGAAACACATGGGCAAAATGACACGGCTTCAGACCACATTGGAGGCATTCAATTTACATTACACATGCCCCAAATCTTACATCTTACTCCATTCAGCAGTGTCCCTTCTATTCTCTCTACTGTTGCTTGCATGTCATTATTTGTAGTATAGGAAGTACCCAGAAGTAGCAAGGGTGGGAACATTACCATTAATCATTGACATTATACATTACATATTTAAGAGCTGGGTCTGTGCATGGAATATCAGTTCTAGGGCTCAAGTTAAGTTATGCCTTCTGTGTTGAAGGGTGTCATTCTGAACAGTGAATGCCTAGTAAAGTTGAATATCAGGATGGCTGTCATTCAACAAATGCATACATTTGATATATAGGACCAAGATGAAGGTCTGGAAGGTGGCTATAAATAGCTTGTTTAAAATGGTAGGATAAGGGAAGAAATGAAGTTGATGCAGCTGGCACAAAGAGCCATAGCAATTATTCTAGTGGCAGTGTTTCAAGTAGACATAAGGAGATAGGGCTGAAAGGGCTAATACACAGGCAAAAATAATGGAACTGCAGATTGCAGTGACGAAAATTAAAGCTTGGAAAAGAAACAAGCTTAATAGTTTGTTTAGGATGAAAAGGGCATATTTTAGAACATAGCAATTTGATTATTTCCTGATTTACTTTAAAAGAAAGAAGGAAGGAAGGAAGGAAGGAGAAAGAAAACAAAACACAGTGTTATTTATCCATAAACATTTACCTTGAAAAGTTTCCACATTCTTATGAGACTGTTAAGAGAAAAAACATCATGATCTTATTGGCATTCTTTGGGCAGACATTTCTAGATTGGTTTTTGTAGGGGTTTGGGGCTGTGAGGTCATGTTCTAGAAGAATGTATTCCTGCTATTAGGAAAACATTCTTCTAGAACATGGCCTCACAGCCTGAAAAACCCACAAAAACCTATGGATGCCGGCTGTGAAAGCCTTCGACTTCACATTTCTAGGTTGATTTCCCCAATTCTATGGAACATTCTTAATGATTTCAACTAGAGTCAAGGATTATCTTGAACAGAGGCTCAAGTGAGCCAACTGATATCTCCTGCTCATTTAGCCTTCTAAAACTGCAGCCAAGGGAGTCTACTCCCCAAAGTAGCCTCCACCTTGGTCATTCCAGCCCTGCCTTTGGAAGTAATGTAAGACAATATGATCCCATTGGCATTATTTGTGTGGGCATTCCCAGATCTTTCCTGTTAGCAATGTGTGTCCTTGCAATTTCAACAGAAAAAGAGAGTTTACAAATCTGTCTTTCTTTCATTCAAAGGTACCTTGTTAAGATATATGTCCATAGCTTTCTCTCACAGATGAAAGTCTGCCCTGAGTGATAGAGGATTTTTCGGATGGGAGGATTAACAGTAGAAGGAGCTCCAGCCCATATAGCCAAGCCTAACTGGAGGATCATAAGTAGGGGGTTTATAACAATGCAGCAGGCATGGAGGTGGTTGTGGAGAGGAGGAGAAGATGAAGGATTTCATATGTGAATCTTCTTATATTATCTCACCTTGTCTTTAATTCCCCATCCCCTCCACTGTCCCCTGTGCCCTATAACATGTTCTTCAGAAGAGCTTAAATCTCTGCAAAGAGGGGTGAAAGGGTACACAGCTGGCTTCAGGGTATGGAGAGGACTGGAACCATTACTGCCATGAATTTCTTTGAGTTAATTTAGCTCAGAGCCTATGCCTATGTTTTTAATCTCAGACAAATATTGCTTTGCAAAATAGCTTCTATCGATCAAAAAAATGAGAGTCAGACTGCTACCCTCAGGCTTATAAATGGGGGGAAAAGCTGAAGATATCCAAGAAAGGGGAATGGAGCAGGGAGTTGAAAAGGTAGATCAATTTGATAAATCAGGAATGAAGCATTGAATTTTAAATGAGCATTATATTTTGTTATATTAAGGCATATATACATCTGGTGTGGAGATGATCATTTCTTGGTGGTTTTTTTGGTTGGATAAAGATAGTACAACTCCTTAGTAACCTGGAACAACATGAACAGATATTGTCTGCCAATTTCCTTCCTCCTTTTCTTGAATCTACAAGTTGTGAGGGGGCAATAGAATAATACCTGAACAGTTGCAAGAAATAATTTTGGCCTTAAATTTCCAGCTCCCCAACAATGAAGATTTTTGAACATGCTCAAACCCTGTATTATTGACAGGATTTCTGGGAAATGTATGTATTTGTACACCTACTCAATGAGTAAACAGAAACTTTTAAAAGCTTTCCAGGGATGCATTTATGCTGTAAAAATAATGCAGTTTGACCACTTTAACTGCCATGATTCCATCCAACAGAATCCTGGGATACGTTGTTTTATGAGGCACCAACACTCTTTGGCAGAGAAGGCTAAAGGCCTTATAAAACTACAAA
>JAIPUX010001880.1:42707455-42743772 GCA_020142125.1 Phrynosoma platyrhinos | reverse complement strand
ACTAAGTGTTGGTTAAGGCTGACTCTGAGCTTCCATGAGAAGAGACAAAATGGAGTGAGAAGGCTCAACTTGTAACTGATATGGGACTTCTGAATTTTTCTTTTCTAAAAATTCATTTCTGCCTATAAAAAGGATTCCCTTAGTGGATTACAATACTACAGAACAGAAAGCTCAGCTGTTGTTTAGTTTATAAATACCTCTTCTTTTTTCTGAAAATAGGGTTGGTTTGGATATGATAAAAAAAAAATTAAAAACCCTTTGAGGTCATATATTTACCAGTTTCTATTTTAATAACAACATCAAGGAGTGTTTCAGTTGCTCTTTTTGTGGTTATTCATTCCAAAGATAGCGTTAGAGTAGAGAAGCTCATTTAAAATAAATAGATTGCTTGTGAAATGGGGAACATACAGAATTGCCTTCTGGTTTTCCTCCAAGGTGACTTCTTCAAAAAATTTAATTAAAATCCCATTTGGCTATTGACAATTCCTCTAACTATACTCATAATTGAATGATGGATGATTGCTCAATTTTCTGGGTCTTAATTAGCTTATATTTCCATTTTCCTTCTCTTGTTCATACTTAGAGTTGTCTTATTGCTGTTAGATTACCAGTTAGCATATTATTAAACAAGTATGATGTCATAAGAGCTGCTTCAAATTGAGTTACATCATCAAAGGCTTCAGTAAATATACAGTTTGGACTGGCCAATAAAATAACAAGAGATCAATTTAATGCATGGTGGGAAAACCTAATTTGGCCCTTGGCCTAATTTCAGATTTCAAAAGCTCTCTGCAAGGAGTAATTTCAGACATCTGACAGAAGAGATCTGTCCTTGTGCTAACAGAGAAGGAGAAAGTAGGATGGCATGAAGAGTGGAAAACCCCACCTACTTTTGCATTGTGGTTTTGCCCTGCTTTTAGTCCCACCCCACAAGCTCCTTCATGCCAATTACTGTGAAAAGATTGCAGTCCTCAAGAACAACAGGAGAAGTCCTGATCTGATATGGGATGCCTCCAATTGGGGCATGCAGCTGTGCAATAACATTCAGAGGATGAACATTCAAAATGATCTTAACAGATTAGAAAGTTGGGCCAAAGCTAACAAAATGAATTTCAACACAGAGAAATGTAAGGTACTGCACTTAGGGTAAAAAATTGAAATGAATAGATATAAGATGGGGGACACCTGGCTTAACGAGACTACATGTGAAAGGGATCCAGGAGTCCCAGTAGACCACAAGTTTAACATGAGTCAACAGTGTGATGCCGCAGCTAAAAAGGCCAATGCAATTTTAGGCTGCATTAGTAGAATTATAGTATATAGATCAAGGGAAGTAATAGTGCCACTGTTTTCTACTTTGGTCAGGCCCCACCTGGAATACTGTGTCCAGTTCTGGGCGACACAATTCAAAAAGGATGTTGAAAAACTGGAGCATGTCCAGAGGAGGGCTACTAAAATGATGAAGGGTCTGGAAACCATCCCCTATGAGGAATGACTTAGGGAAGTGGGTATATTTAGCCTAGAGAAGAGATGGTTAAGAGGGGATATGATAGCCCTGTTTAAATATTTGAAGGGATGTCATATTGAAGAGGGAACAAGCTTGGTTTCTGCAGCCCCAGAGAACAGGACCTGGAACAATGGATGCAAGCTTCAGGAAAAGAGATTCCACCTCAATATTAGGAGGAACTTCCTGACAGTGAGAGCTGTTCTACAGTGGAACACACTCCCTCAGAGTTTGGTGGAGACTCCTTCTTTGGAGGACTTTAAACAGAGGCTGGATGTCTATCTGTTGGGGATGGTTTGCTTTTGAGTTCCTGCATGGCAGGGGGTTGGACTGGATGGCCCTTGTGGTCTCTTCCAACTCTATGATTCTATCCATTTTTATATGGTCTTAGTCTGTGCCCAGATTGGGAGAAAACAGCCGGTGTGATAATCTCCATAGACTCGAGTCAATTAACTCAGACTTAAGTTGCTTTAATGATTTGACTTGGACTCACTTTGGCAATAAATGATGATCTGACTCAACTTGACTTGCAGCTTGTATATTTTTAGCAACCGACTTGCTAACATCATTCACTTTGAGAGCAGGCAAGCTTGGCCCCAGAGTGTATAGTGTGTTTCTCATAGGTGAACAGCAAATTTATTTCATTTCATTTCATTTCTATGCCACCTTTCTCCCAGAAAGGGACCCAAGGCAGCTCACAAGATAAAACATTTTTAAAGACTTTGCAATAAATTTTTAAAACAATTAAACTCATCTAGATAAAACAGTATTAAAATTAACACAGAAACATATAAAAATTAAAAACATAACTAAAACATCCCATATAAAACCATCCTGTCATGTTTAAATGTGTTAGGCAACAGACTTGAGGCAGAAGAATTCTTCTAAAACTTTGGTGCATCAGGGAGAGGCTGCTGAGAAGACCTCAACCCCCACTTCAAGCCCATTGCCTAACACCTTTGCTGTTCCCCTTCAAGAAACACACCCTGACTCTTTTTTTTAAATGTTAGAATTAGCTCCCAAATTTCAATTTGAGATTGAAAGTACTTTGCAACAATTTCAGATTCTATTTAAGACTCAGAGTAAAAGAGTTGAATACTTCACTGCTGTGGAACTGTGAGGAGCTCTAGTAAAGCATTCAAATCCTTCCCCACCCATTTTCTTCAATAAGGATGTAGTAAAGATGTTATTTCTTCACTGAAATAGCTTGGAAAAGTAACTTTTTACTACACTTTCCAAAATAGGCTGATTGAGAGATTCGGGGAATTGTAGTTTAAAAGAAGAACATTTTTGGGCTATGTGCATTGTGGAGGTGGTGTCCTTTAAAGAATAGATTTGTGTGTGTGTGTGTGCTTCTGCAAACATCAAGTTTTGAATGCTTTGATACCTTACTCTTATTTTTCAGTTGCTGCAATTGGGTTCCAGTCCCATCAGCACTCACTACTCTAGTAAGCATGAACAGCAGGGGCTTCCAAGGCTTCTCTGTGTTTGATATCTAGGTTTTTTAAAAAGTTTTAAACAATTAGAAAAAAATGTAAAATTCCAGTTCTTTAAAAGGAATTGCAAGACTGAGTATTTTTAGGTCTATTCATTTAATTCATTTGTTACAAATATTGGAAAAGATAAGAAAGATCAAAATAATTGATAATTTTTAAAAAGAAAAGAATCTGCAAGTGTATTAATAGTTCATCATACACTCTAATAAGCTTTCTGTTATAGCCTGGATTGAAGTGCTACAAAGTGTAAAACTCATTAATTTTTACTTAAAAGTGTCTTTAATCTTTCTAGTTTCTGCAAGCTATTTGTTCCTTTTCAAGTTTGCTCTTTTTTTCCAAAACACATATTTTTACTTTAAAAATTAAATCATATCACACACTCTAGACATTTTCTTTTCATATGCAAAACTGATACAATCAAAGGCAACATTTCTGATATTCAGTTTTGAAAACATCTGTCTTCATTTTCTTCAGTCTGGGTTTTAATTTTATCAGGGCAGGTTAGGATTGCTTATTATGAAACTAAATTGTCTGGGCCAGTTGCATTTCCCCCCCCCCCTCATATCTACTCTGGTTCTTTTTATACTGAAGTACTGCAAACTATTAGTATTTACTAAACAGAAATGGGTTAAAGAAAATTTGGAAGCAGATGTGTTCATACATTTTAGCACTTCAAATTATGTCAAAGGATGGTTCAAAAATACAAAATGCCCAAAATCCTTGTCTTCAATACCGAAAGGTGGAGAAAGAAACTCTGCCCTTCAGCCTTGTACAGCAGAGCTTGGAAAAGTTACAGTAGCTTTCAGAGTGCAGCATTTAGAATCACTGGCCTCAAGCACAATTACATACTAATTAGTAATTCTAAATTAATATGATTCTGTTCTTAATATAACTGTAGTTTAGACAGCATGGTACAGTACAGAACCTGGGGAAAATAACTTTGGATTATAAAATAAAAAATAACTTTTGGATGTCTCCCAAAATCTGGAGACACTTAGGCTTAGACAGTCAGATAAACTAAATCCAAAGTCCATATTGCAGTGATACTGTTTTTAGACCAACTCAGAAGGGCGAAAGAAAAGTATGCAGGGTGTGTGTGTGTGTGTGATAGTGCTGGAGTTACACCTACATTTCTTGGCCTAAGCTTCCACCTAAGATACGAAGAGTGTCTTGTATACCTCCAGAAACCTCCATGTGCAGTTCTCCACCAATGACAGTCCCCAAATATGGCACTTTGAGGGGAAACTTATATGCACTAGGAAACCCCCTGTAGAGTGAGGTGTTTAAGCTTTGTTACTCCTGGAGATCACATTCTTCAAACCTCTTTCTCTGGATTGAACAGGAATAGACTGGTTGGGTGGCTGCTCTAGAGATGCTCACCAGTTACCCTTCTTGTTAGGTCTGGGGCCTCAGGTCCTCTGGTCTAGGTGATGTATACATTGTCTGGTGTTGTAGATATTCACACTCTTGTAGGGACTTATGGAAGACAATTTTTTCAAATAAATCTCCAAGAAAGGCAAATAAAAAAAGGGCAGTCCAAACCCACTGCTCACTCTGGGATATGCAAGCTGACAGGGCTTTGGAAGCTTTGAATGACCCAACACTCCCCCTCTTGCCTCTACCAAGCCTCCTTAGGATTGTCCTATAAGTTCTATCCTTGAACATCTAAATTTTTCATTCATCTGAGACAATTGTTTTTTCCTTTGCTGTACTTGTTTTAAAATGCCTAATTCCATGTTCTCCCCTTCAAAACAGTGAATTAGATCATACCTAGTAATCTTGACAGCATGTTCTTCTTTCAAGTGGTCTCTGCCATTTCCTGTTTCACTTGAAGCAGATGTCATTCTGGTTTCTCACAATACCTAAAGGACGATAGATCAGGACTTATGAATTAGGATGACATTTGGTGGAATAGAAGAACAGCCAGTCTTTTTTGAAGGACAGCAATATTTTGATCAGGTAGATTAGCAGAGAAAGGGAATGGTATTAAAGTGAAAATATGGTGGGAGTTACATATAGGGTATTAAATAGAAATATCAGGGGAACAGGGTTATTATTGGATCAGAAACCTGGGAGAGGTTAATTGTCTGTAAGTCACAATACAGATGTCCCAGGACAGAGCCTGCTGCACAGATTTCAATACATGAGTTCCTTGAGCTAATTCCAGTTCTGAGGTCAAAGCATCAGACAACAGCTCTTGTTCTAGGCAGCAATTATTTTAATTCTTGCTCCAGGATATGAATTATGTGACTCAAATTGTAACTTGTGCAAGATCAAATGCTGCTCAGACCACACCAAAGAAAAAGAGAATAGTGGAAAGTTTAAAAGTGCAAATGACTTAAGAAGTAAATTTCCTTTAAAAGAAATAAGAATGTGGACATTTCTAACAAAGAGCCTTTCCACTATACAGTGATATCAGTATGAGTCCACTTTAACAGACATATCACCATCTTATGAAATCCTGGAGTTTACCATTTGGTGAGGCACTAGAGCTCTCTGATTGAGAATTCAGAACTGCAAATCCTTTGATTTGTGAAACAGCTCAAGGAGATCAAACTTCTGTCACAGTCACCAATTATATATTTCTTTGCTTTTAGTTATGGCAGTCAGCTATGAACTAAATGACAGGCACAGGCTTCAGTGTGTCTAGTCCAGCACTACTATTAGGCAGAGTGAGACAACAATTGTAGGCTGCATCTGCACTGCAGAAATAAACCAGTTTGACACTGCTTTAACTGCCATGGCTCAGTGCTGTGGAATTCTGAGATGTATAGTTTTGTGAGATCTTTAGCCTTCTCTGTCAGAGAGTTTGGTGTCACAACAAACTACAAATCCCAGGGTTCCATAGGATGGAGCCATAGCAGTTAAGGCAGTCTCAAACTGCATTATTTCTGCAGTGCAGGTGCAGCCTCAGATAGCTGATGCTTGAGGATAGATGGGAACAGAAAGAGTCCCCATAATTCCACCTGAACACACACACACCTGGTCCATTTACTTCTCTTAAAGGAAAAACACTATGTGTGCCATACAGTGTGTGGACCACCCATTAAACTAGTCTGTTGCTCTCAGGTGGGGGAGAATAGTCAATTGCATGTGATAAACTAAGGTTCAGCTGCCAGTCCAGTTCATTTCTGTATGTAAGATAGAGGGAAGGGAGCATTTTGTCCTTGGTCTGGTCTTAGTGTGATTTCCTTAATAGTCTTCCTATGCTTTCTATTTTCATTGTGTTTTAGTCTAACTTTTAGCCATTTTCAAAAGGCACAGAAACTGGCATGATGATTTCTATTTGTAAATGAAATTTGTAAGTATAACAGTGGCCTAACCTTTAGTATTTTTTGCTGTTGCTGCATCTGTTAAATAGGACTAACCTCCAATGATGTCATTTTCATACCTTTCTGGTGAGCCAAAAGGAAACTTCAGATTCCACCACTCCTCCCCTTTCTCCAAAAGATTTTTGTGGCTTCCACAGAATGATTTTGACTAAACACACTTCATCCTGTGACCTGGTTCCAAATACTGCTGTAGCCCTGGATACAGCATAGAGAGTGCATGCTTATAAACAGGAATTGGCCCCATTTCCTCTGCCCTAGTACACACTCAAACACTTACATCTTTTTGTGTATATAATATGTGTAAAGAGGACAGCATATTTATTGAGGCTGACATATTTAGTAGCCCTGACCAAGATATAAAGTGCAGAAGGCTTCCACGTGTGGTGAGGAGCATCAGAGACCCATTTTTGAATATAAGGTGTCACCTCCCTGCCATTCTTTCCCTACAATGAGTGAAGATTGAAAACAGGAAATAGGGTGGCCCCATACCAAAAGAAAAAAAAATCAGTGGTGGCAGACAGGGGCAGCCACTGTTGCCATCTCCATCCACATCAACCAGCATCTGCCCAATTTATCTTGCTCTGCCCAATGGTAGGGCTGGCACTGATGATTAATTCAGAATGTAGTTCTATCCTGTTCATTATTGGCTTCTAGAACAATCTTCATATTGAGCAGGGATGGGAATCATATGAGATGTTGTTGGACTTCAACCTTCAGCATTCCTCACTGTTGGCTAGGCCTGATGGGAGCTGCAGTCCAACATCATCTCAAGGGCCCCATGATTTCCAGCTCTAGATTAAAGGTAAAATTTGAAGTTATTTCAATGGCTCTGGAATATTTCAATAGCTTTGTTGTGCCTATTAGGAAGCTAGTTTACAGGATGGGACATTGTTAAATTTTATATACAGTAACTTGGAACCAGCATATTTGAAGAATGATATCACCCCCATTTGAAGCTACCTATTGTTTAAGGACTTCATCAAAGTAGAGTAGCCAAATGCCAAAGAGGATAGAACTTCTGTGTATTTAACAGATGTTCAGAAGAACCCATTTCAGCAGGTGTATCTTGTCATTTTGTTCTCCAAGATACAATTATTAAACATATTTTATTAATTTTGTTTAGCATATTTATATACCACATTTCACTTAAAATGCTCCCAGGATAAATTGTTGATTTGACCCTACCCTCATTAAGTCTAAAGAAAACATGACACATAAGGGGTGGGGAGAGGATTCAGTTCAGCTAATGTCACCTGTTCTTCATTCCTTTGAGGTCACGGCAGTGGCAGTTGAAATGGAATAAGGACCTTATATCAGCTGCTGGGATCAAGGCAGGATGGAGCTGTGCCTGTCTTTTCCTTCAGAGACGAAGAGCATTGGCCTTCCTCAGCTGCTAGACCAAGGCACAATGTCCATGTTTGCCTTTGGCCACACTGTGCGCTGACTGGAACAGAGTGTTGTGTCTGAGTTCCCTTGCTTTCAGAGATCAAGCTGGTAGCAGCCTAAAATAGGGCAGCACCCCACTTCTGGGATATTCTTCCCAGAGAGACTTGGCTGGCTTCTCTTTACTTGCTTTGGTGCACTAAGTAAAAACAGTGTTGTTTTCCCATGAACTTAATAGGTTATGCAGTTGGCCCTTGCAACACGTGGGCTTCCCATCCACAAAGTCAATCACCTGTGAATGATTATGCCCCACATTATTAACCAGTGGCAAGGTGAAGATGCATACTTCAGTATGTGAGCATTCACATCACTGCCATTAAATAATAGGGTGTACAACTGTCCATGCCGATAGGGCCCAATGTATTTTCCCATGTTGTCCTCTCCTTTCATTGCAAAGTTCTACCTTTATACTATTTGCTTTTATCATTGCCCTTCTTAATCATTTCCATGGGGTCCCTTCTGAGAGAGAGTTCTTAACACTAATAATGAAAAGACACAGTTGTAGTGGGGGACAAGGTAAATTGTTGGAAAATAATGATAAAAGAGGAAAATTCAGTAGTGGGGATGATGCTTTGGGACTCTTCACTAAATGATAGATGACATCAGCATGTTATTGTAGAATTCTTCATAAAAGTAAATGTAGTGAATTTTGTTAGCAGAAGATTGATGAGGTGTTTTTAGTAATTGGACATCTCATCCATCCAAACACATTTATTATAGTATAGCTATATGTATGGAAACATCTTTGAAGATTTTTAATTATTTCATAGCTTTACTGTACTTTGCCTATGTAAGGAAGCTGTAAGCATAAAGATAAACAAAAATACAGCCAATGTGAGATAAGATGTTGATGAGAAACTCTCTCAGGATACAGGAATCTTCCTCCTCTTTCACTTTCCAGGAGGGTGAAGTGGACAGCACCCTTCCTGAACCTATGCATATTTTATATCTATCTCCTAAATGGGAGGTATGTACTTTGTCCTGAATTTCTCTTTCTGGGTAAAGGGAAACACTAGCATCTTGCCCAAGAACTGGAATACCTGTTTGGACTTAAGAAGGCATAACCTCCAGCAATGCAAACTTGAGAACCATTGAAGCTTGAAGCTGTGTCAGCTTTTGGTCAAAGGGATGTAAGAACATTTTCTTTATCCATTTCTGTTTCTGCATCTTTTCCCCATCTATTTATCATAAATAAAATTAAGCTTTATACCCTCACAGGAAAACAAAAATTATAATCACAGACAATATACATAATTTTAAAGCAGATGAATGAGATATATAGTTCAAGATTTTCCATACTTGGGCTCAATCATCAATCAGAGCAAAGGTTGCAGTGAAGAAACCAGAAGACTAAGGGCAGCTATGAAGGAACTTTACCAGATCCTGAAGTGTAAAGATATATCATCAAATACTCATGTTAGAATTGTCCATGCCATTGTGAAGAAAGCTGAGAGAAAGAAAATCAACACATTAGTAATTGGGTGCTGGAGAAGAGTTCTGAGAATACGATGGACTACTAAAAAGACCAATGGATGGGTCCTAGAGTAGATCAGCCCCAAACTATCCTTGGAAATGAAGATAACTAAGCTGAGGTTGTCATATTTTGCCCATATCATGAGAAGAAAGGACTCACTAGAAAAGACTATATTGCTTGGTAAAGTGAAAGGCAGTAAGAAAAGAGGAAGACTGCATTTCAGATGGATATATTCAATCAAAGAAATCACAGCCATGAATCTGCTGGAGCTGAGCAGAGTAGCTGAGGATAGGATGACATGTTCTTTCATTTATAGGGCATCACAGGTCAAAATAGACTCAAAGGCAGTTAACAACAACAGATTCTCACTGGATTAGTTTTACCCCCATATATCCTTTGAACATAAACTGAGCAGCACTTAAGTTAACTTGATCATATCATTATGTTAACTTTCCACAATCTCTGCTTGAAGTACTGTCCCTCCAGTTTTCAAATGATGATCCACAGGAAAGGAGAACAGGTGCCATGAAATTATCCATCTGCATTTGGAGTAGGCACACTGGTCCTTTCATTGTAGTTTTCTGTGCTACATGGGAAATGATATTGCTCTTCTATTAAAAGTTATAATTTAAAGTACAACTTAAATTGCATCCATGCATATACACTAGCATATGCCATTTTTATGCAAATCCATGCTCTCTCTATTTGGTAGTATCTAAATTGCCACCTTCATTCCAAGCAAATCACAGAGAGTAAATGTTCTCATGGCTTCCCCTAATTCCTGGGTTTTGTTTTTGTTTCATTTTTTAAGCTACAAACTTTCTACCAAATGAGCCTAAACAGAACTGACAAAACAGAGATGCCTTTTTCTCCATTCTCTAAACTTTTATAGTCATATTGATCTTTTAAAAATCTTTAAAAATGAAATAACTTTATTTTAAACCAAGAAAACACTTTCCGTCTTTTTACTGTTCTGCTTCATGAACTATATACATTAAAATTCTCCTCACCATTGGTCAAATGCAATTAGACAATGTTTGATTATGCACTGGGTTTTCAAACCAGCCTTGAGCTTTATAAATATATAACCAAATTAGATCTATTTGTATTTGGCTGTGAGCCAAGGAAAGGAAAAGCATATGAATTTTAATAGATGAAGCTTGGAAGAAGTCTATAATAGGAGGTCAATGTCTGAGAGCAGAGGTAGTATGATTATTTATTCAGGGAGAGTTTGGAAGAAATTCCCCCCTCAAACATTTCTATACAGAAAACATTGACCTTGACTTGCACTGTATCATAAGCAAGGTTCCAAAACAGACAATGCATGGTCTGTCTAGTTAATGATACTGGCCTGGATCCTAAGAGAAATTAACTAAAAGAAATTCACAGAAGGAAAGTTTGTTATCCTCTCCTGAGACTTTGGAGTCATTCCTGCTTTCCAAAGTACCACTCTGCCTGCTTGGGGTGGTCCTCCTAAATAATATTGGATAGGACATGGCCACAGGGTAGGAGTGGTAGAAAAGGAAACCTTTCTTTTTGCAGACCTTATGATGCTTACTAGAAGACCTGGAGGTGAGTGTAGGACTTCATGTTAACAAGAATAAATACCAAGCAGATTTTGTTGGGATGGAAGAGGCCACAACTTTATTGGTTACTGCTGAACAGACTTGACTCACGGTGTGGGCTCTGACCTAGGTAGATGGATTGCAACCAACCATCTTCTGGTTGGTTGCAATCCATTCCACCATCAACAGCCTGCTGGCCAGTGGAAATCATTTCAACTGGGCCAGCTGCTGAGTATTGCTGGGATGAAAGACATGGGAATCCACTGAGGTCAAAACAATTGTGTGCTTCCCCTACCATCTTGTAGTGATCAGAGCATTATGCATCCAAGCTGTACCTGGTTGCCTGCACCCTCAAGGTCCTTTAAAGGGATCCTCCATACTGGATATGATTGCAGCATTTGCACTGCCAACTCCCAGACTGGAATTTGGCTAAAACTGTCCAAAATTGTAACAATTAATATTAACTGTGTGATGCCACTAGCAAAACAACCATCTAAACAAATACTTTAACAATGAAGGGGGTGAGCAATAGCAATAGCAAGTACATTTCTATATTGCTTATCAGTGCACTTAAGCATTCCCTAAGCAGTTTACAATGTGTGAGCTAATTGCCCTCAACAATCTGGGTAGTCATTTTAGCAACCCCAGAAGGATGCCAGGCTGAGTCAACCCTGAGCCCCTGGCTGGGATTGAACTCATAACCTTGTGGTTTGTGAGTGAGTGGCTGTAGTACAGGCATTTAACCACTGCACCACCAGGGCTCCTGGGCAAAGAATATAGTCCAAGCTGGCTGACTTGGAATGGTGAGAGAAAGAGCTTGGACCTGGAAGTAGCTTTCACTTGATCCTGGGCTATGTCTTCTGCCAGTCAGACGGGTTGCCTCTGATTGGCTGGTTTTCCAGCTCCATGCCAGAATGTGGGCAAAACCATGTTGGCTTCTGCAAAAGAGAAGCAACTGCAGGAAGAGGCACATAGTACCATCCTTGCTTTACCTATAGCCACCATCTGCAAATTTTGTTCCCTGTGAATTGGGAAACATATTTACCATGGCATCCAAACCTGATTTCAGTTGGTCTCTTGTCTATTCAGAAGTCCATCATTCTCCATCATACATTGTTCAAGAAGGCTCCTTAACCCTACACAGAGGCACTGGGAGATGCCAGGGACAGGGAACTTGCATGAACATCCTTACGCTTATCTTATGTTTACTTACCCAAGCCATATGGCATTGTTACATCATTCAGCTCCAGTATTTAAAGATATTAATTTGCAGTTGAGGGATTTTTTATTGCCTTTCACAAATTGAATTGGAACATTATAGCAATTTTAAAGCAATGATGTGATTTTTATGTTCTGGACATACAAAAGACAACCTATCAAAATCCAAAAGCAATTTATATTTGCCTTCCCCAAGGAATACAGACCTGTACATTGTTGGGTGAAAAACTGCTCAATTGTCATTCTCACCACACCCCTCCTTACCATCTTGAATAAGATGGTTTGTATTTTCAAAAGACATTTTCATTTTTACATTAGGCTCATTGGTGCTGTTGAGGATTAAATGTAAGATAGCACAAGCTCTGTGTTTTTGCAGTACTGGAAGAAACGTTTACATTTCAAAACAATTTTCTGTCAGCCACAGAGTGTGAAAAGATGAAGGAATCTGTTAACATATTGATTGTTTTTAGCGCCACCTTAAATTAGCTTTCTGTTCCCCTTCATATGGCTTTCCATTACATTTAAATAAATTAAAGTTCAGTTATCTGGATGACATGTGCTCATTACTCTTTGGGAGGGAGGGTTAATTGATCAGACAAAAACAATCACTAGGAACATTTCATCAGGGTGAAATTCACATGTGGTTCCTGGGACCAAGTGTCATCACCACCAGCAGCTAAATCTGCTGTTTCATAATGTGCACTGTTTCCGTTAGCCTGTGGCAGCAGCAATGCCTGACTATTTTCAGCAGCAGCCAGTGATTGCAAAGGACTCTCTTTTGAGACTTGCTTGTGAGTCATGCTTTTCAAAATTGCTCATTAGCTGGAGAGGGTGGGTGTTGTTGAGTAGTTGTTGTTGATACACAGGATCTGAATCTGGTCAGCAAAGAAATAGCTAGAGATAAAAAGGAAGATGAGCTTCCTATATGAATGCTTTGATTCTGAGGATTACAACTTGTTTCCCTCTTTGGTGATTATTTGGTGATTTTTTCTACAGGGAAAAAAAAACCAAGATTCAGCAGTTCAAACCTGTACTCAAACATAATTAAAACAAATATGTGCTGGTTCTTCCAAAAGTCCTCCTTCCCTCCCCCAGTGCCCATATTGGCTTGGGGGTTCAGAGAGTTCCTGTTAAATTTTTTTAACTTGTCCAACCTCTGAGTTCTTAATGGGCTAAGACTAATTTTGTTACAACAAGTTTCACACTGATGTGCGGGGAGGGGGGAGATAAACATCAGGAAAGAGATGGATAGATTATTTGGTAGATGAATGAATATAATGGCATCTATGATTGAGCAGTGGTAGGATGATGCTCAGCTTTTCAGATCTCTCCCTTCACCAATGTTATAGAGTCAATTTCTTGTCCAGTTAAGAGGGAGCGTCATTCTGCTTCAGCCAAAAATTGTTGTGGGCCAACCCTGCTCAAGAAAAAGATTATATATACAGGCTAGGAAAACTTGGGCCCTCCGGATCAGACAGGTTTGCTAGGTGAAATAAAGAACATGGCTCCATTCCCTTCCTTGCAGGAAGAGGTTTGACAGTGGAATATGCTGTCCAAATTTAAAATAGCATTGAAGACTCTAGTACGCCTATCTAGATGATTTTTAAAACTGTAAATTTTAAATAGATCATTTTAATATGTATGTTTCTTATTTGTTCCTTTAAATTGATGTCTATTTTAACTGATGTTGTATTCTTCACTGATGTATATCTGTAGGTCTGTTGTTGTTCCCCACCTCAAATCATGAGAAGAGATAGGTAAGAAATTGTTGTTGTTGTTGTTTGCATAGAAGCGGGATGTTCAACACAAGCAACACGGGCTGAAATTCTCTCACTAAAATATCATCAAAAAGAAAGGAAATTAAGTACACTAGGAGATGAATTTGTAAAGTTGGTGGATGAAGAGTAACATACTGTAATTCAATAATGTGAAAATGAAGATGGGGATGCTTATTATTATTATTATTATTATTATTATTATTATTATTATTATTTATTATGCCACCTCTCTGCAGTGCAATCGAGGCAGTGTACAGCAGATTAAAACAACATTACAAGTTAAAACAGTCAAAAAACTCCTTCCCTAACCAACCCACCCCTTAAAAATATATTAAACTATAACAAGATTAAAATACAAAATAAAATAAAACAGTACAGTACAAATAAATGGCAGCTTAGCAACAAAAGAGCTGGGATCATTGGCATCTTCTTATACTTTTCTTTGGGCTGGGATGTTGTTCAGGGAACAAAGATCACCTTGCATTTTTCTGTTCTGCAAGGACCCCACAGCAACCCCATTAAGTCCACACACAGAAAGCACTTCAAAGCAACTTCAGCATAACTGGCCATACAATTCCCCCTGGCAAGCTCACTGCTTTTTGCCTTTCCCAGCATACATCAACCCAGCAGCAAATTGCCATTAGTGTTTGCTTGTCAGTCTAATGATCACCTTGTACTCTGATTGGATGCTTCTCCATCTAATCCCCTTTCTCCCTTTGCCACCCCAGTGAAGAATTGTAAATGTACACACATATGCACATACACATACACACATGCATGTGCATGCACACACACACACACACACACACACACACACGAGAAAGAAAAAATTGTTTTTTACTTCTCTTTTATAAATGAATGTGTGCAGCAATGAGATCAGTACTGAGGGGTTAGATCAGGATACCCCTTCCTCTTCTTCCCCCCTCCCACCAGTGAGTGAGAAAGCAATCGGGGAAAGGGGTTGAGGGGGTAAGATGATCGGATGAAAAAGTGTATGTGGATACAACAGTCAGAAGAAAGGATGTGTATAGATACAGTGAATTTACCACAAATTTGTCCTGTCCATATGTGGGGTGGACAGCTGACAGTGAAAACAAGATAAGACCATTTTATTTGGCTTATATAGACAATGTATAGCATGCACAGAGTGCTGTACTAGTAGCTTGGAAGGAAAGTGTCTGAGAAGCAGAGATGCTGCCATGCAATGTCTGATAGGAGCTAAGCTTGCTGAAAAGTGAAAGACCAACAAGAAGATCTCCACCAGTCGCCAGCCGACAGCTGTGAAAACCAGAGGAAAAAAACATATTAGTTGTGGAACAAAGTTTAAAAGAAGAGCTTGGAAAACCTAAGAATCTGTGCAATGAGTGCATACAGAAAAACAGCCTGATAAATTTCATCAGCCTAATTGCTCCATACCAACATCAAAATGTTTGGTCAGTTTATCACTTATCAGCATCAGCATTATCAGCTTGGAGGTTCAAATTTAGCTTTTTCATCATGTGGGGGAGACTGCAAAAGCAATCGGATTGCTATCTCTCTCAGCTTCTTTTATTCTCTCCCTAGCCTCCACCCAGCTATTTGCTGTCCTATCAAAACAAAGGTGCTGACACTGCTTCATTTATGTTATCCAATCAAAACAGAGATCTTTAATATTACATCTCCATGTCAGCTGCATTAGATGCAACTATCATCTGGAATTTTATTATTGCTGAAGACATGTCTTCTCACAGTCCTCTTTTTTCATAGGTTATATAGAGGAGGCATATTTTAAATCTTTGCTTGAAAATCTTGTGGATGCCTTCACTGCATGTAGTCTGTAAGGCCCTTCATAGACTTGATCCTTTTAGGAGTCACTGAAGCTCTTTTGCTTCTTTGCTTGTGGTAGCCATTTTCTTGGCCTGTTGTACATTTTCTTGGAGGCAGTGCTTTTTCTCTAGTACTGCTCTCCATAAGCCTGCTGGAACATTATATATCATGCACAAGCACAGCATTTTCATTTAGTTTCATCCCTCCTGTCTTGTTCCTTAGTTCACCTAGCAACTCTAAAATCTGGGATTGGACAGTTATATTTCAAACATACTGTATATACTCATGTATAAATCTAGACATTTTGGTCAAAAATTGATCCCAAAAAACTGAGTCGACTTATCCACAGGTCAATGTACGTACTGTATTTTAACTCTTATTTTTAAAAGGAACCATCACCTGGAGAAAGGTAAGAGCATAATATCTCCTGGAATCACTGACACACACCCTCCTAATTATCTCAGCCATCCAGCCTTTACTGTGAGCACAAACATGCCTGCTGAAATTTTATAAAATTTTTGGCATTGTTTTGCTTTGCTTCATCCTTTAGATCCTCTGGTGCATGCCACTAAGTTTTACCCTCAACTTATGCACAGCTCATGTCAAAATCCTTATTTCTGGCCCTAAAACCTGCCCTCAACTTATACATGAAGTTGACTTATAGTCAAGTATATACAGTAATTTGCTCTGTTACACAGTGTTTAGAAAGAAACCTTCTTCTTATTCATTGAGAGGATGACAAAAGTTAACTTGTTATTTTTCCATTACTTTCTATCATTTTTGAGGGGGGAAAATCCATAGAAATGATAAGAGAATTGAATAAAAGTTGAAAAATTCTTGTCAGAATTGCTCTTAAAATGCCTTTAAAAGTCACTTTTGAACATAAATAGAAACCTAAAGTGATTTTACTCAGTCTTCTGACATTGCATTTGAAATGTAACTAGTTGGAGTTAACATTGTTGCTTGTAAGTTGCTTTTCCACAATTTCCATAATCCTTTACTATTATCTGTGCTGAATAGGGCTGAGAGGAGCTGCAGTCCAAAAATATATGGAGGACCACAGGCCTCCTACTCCTGTTTTATTTTCATTTAGACCAGTTCATCAACAAATTGTTCTGCTGCTGGCAAAAGCCATATGGCCTCTCTCTTTAGGACACATCTGCACTACACATTTACAAATTTATATTAGTTTTATATCACATTGATCCTGGAATCCTAGGTAGGTTTATTCAAATTAAAGTCCGCTAACCTCACTGCTAAAGTATTAGATTCTAGCTAGTAGTCATATCCTTCCCCCAAGAAGGAAACCTAGAAATTATAGTCTGGCAAGGCAGAAGGAATTGCTTTCTAGAGATGTCTAAACTCAAACCTTCAGAATTGCAGTTCCCAGAGTTCATTGTTCAATCAATTCAGTCTACGCACCACATACCTCAGGTTTTTCAAACTCTACCATGAGAGACTGAATTTTATAACCTTCATAAATTATTCAGAGTCGAGATGTTTGCATAATATATTCTGAGCATTTTTATCCTTTTGCATATTTTGTTCTGGATTTCCTTGTGGTTGGAAGAATGAAATGCACTGCATTGCAGTTTCTAACCACTGAAATTCATCTACATTTATGCCATTCTTTCTGAGACACCAGACACTGCCTTATATACTCAAGTATAACTTCACAGCCACAAGGCCTAGAAACATACTTTTGAAGATTAATACTCACAGGACACTGAATTCTGGGTTTAACATCACATGCCATGCTTCTTCTTTTGCCCTATGGACATTTCCCTAGCACTGCAATCTTGCTGACTTGTTCAGTTCTATCATGTCTTAGAAAGAATCCACAAGATACCATTCTAGCCTCTCAATCCCACTTTAACTGTAATGGCTCTGTGCTGCAGAATCCCAGGAAATTATTGCACTACAGATAAACTGAATGAAAAAGAGACTTACCTCACCTGAATTGAAGTAAAATTCAGGCTGCATCCGGATGCTATCGCATAGATTTTCCCGCAAAATCCGCCATCCAGATGCAGCCCGAATTCATCCAGGCTGACTTAACTCACTCCAGCTGCCATTTTTCTAAGTCAGAATGCTTCTGAATTAGAAAAATGGCTGCCGGAGCAAGTTAAATCAGACTGGCTGAACTCGGGCTGCATCCGGATGGTGGTTTTTTGAGGGGAAAAGCTATGCGATAGTATCTGGATGCACTCTGAATTTTACTTCAATTCGGGTGAGGTAAATCTCTTTTTAATTCGGTTTAACTGTAGTGTGATAATCTCCATAGTCTGAGATATTCTGGAAATGAGCTTTTCCTCAGCAGCCATCAGTATAAATCCAGATCTTTTTGCATGCCTTCATTTCCCAGAGTGGAGTCTGACAAGAATCCAAAATTCTTAAGTCATTGTGACCCATACAAAGCAAGCAGAGCAACCATTCAATCCAGGCCCTCTCATTCGCCTTCTGCCTTTTCATTCCTGCACAGAACAGAACAGCACTTGCACGTCTCTCCTGCTGCTTTTGTCAGGAACATTGAACAATTCCCAAAGGCAACCCAAACACAAAGACCCTCATTACATACCAATACCTCAAAGATACTCCCCACCTTGGGGAAATGTGTAAAAGCATTAGTGGAAAGCCAAGCTATGAATAACTTAAGAGGCTGGTAAGGAAGACATCACTTCTTTCTGCTCTGATCAGATAAGATCAGAGATTCCTTAACACATTCAATGGAAATCTACTTCTTCAAATTATGATGAGCCCATTTCAAGAGGGATGGGAAAATTGTGGCTCAGATATGAATTCATTATCAGAATAAATTTCTGTGTGTCAAATAAAAATACCTATTGGACAATCTAGTTAAACCAGGCTATTTAGGTTGAAGCAGATTAAATACAGGGATAACTCAAGACAGTCTGGAATTCAAAGCTGAAAATCCACATGGTACTTCAAATCCCACTAACTATCCATTAGGACATGTGTGAGGAGTGTTGTTGAACTTCCTCAGCTCATATCTATTCTAGCTAAAGCATGGAAAAGGTTTTGTTTTGCTTTGGTTTGGGGTTATTGTTTTGTTTGCTTGTTTTTTGGTCAAGCTGATGAGAGGATTATAGGAATTATAGTTTAAATATGTGGTTTTGCGAGACTTTGGTCCTAGCCTTTGCAGACAACTGTAAGGCATGATGGAATATTCTTCCACCTCTGTCACAATATTCCTTGAAATGCTCCTATACAAACATTGTTGAGATGGGCATAAGGAGTTAAGAGTGTTCTCATGCTTATGCATCTTTTGTCCATTTTAGTGTGGCTTTACATGGCAAAAACCCATATATTTTTCTGCTGAGTCATATATCTCTGTCTTCCACTCTGCTGCTTTTAATGGAAGCCAGAATGTGCTTCCTTTTACCTGATGTTGAGTAAAGCCATCTCTGGTGGTATTCTACAAATATTCCTATGTTTGTGGCACTGCCATGTTTTGCCCACATTCAGGCAAAATTCAAAGTTCTGGTTCTGACCTATAATGCTCAATATGGCCTAGGTCCAGGCTATATGGCTTAGGTTCAGCCTGGCTGAATTTTAAGATTTTTTGGGAGTGCTTTCTTTCAGTCCTACCACAGTCACAGGCATGCTTGTGAAAATGTAAGCTACAAAGATATAGCCGTGTAGAATCAATACGTAAAGAGATCTTGTAGCACCTTTGAGACTAACTGAAAGAAAGAAGTTGGAAGACAAAAACATAGTTGAGAGCCTTCTCAGTGGCTGTTCCCAGGCTATGTTACTCTCTTCTATGAGAAGCTAGGCTGCCCCTCTGTCTGCTGTCCCTTACCCAACAGGCAAAGACCTTTCTAGCTGAACAGACATTTGGTGACTAACTGGCTGTGAATAAAAGTGAATATCCTTTTAATCTTGTGTAGATGATGTATTTGTATTATTACAAGTTGATTATCCCTTTTCCAAAATTCCAAAATCTGAAATACTCCGAAATCCAAAATTGTCCTGAAACACCTTTGCTTTCTTATGATTCAACATACAGAAACTTTATGGTATGTACCATTTACCATGGTGGAATCAGTAGGGGCTATAAAGAAAATGAAATTAAGAAAGATTCCAAATCTAGATCATTTCCCACTAGTTTACCATAAGAGTTAGAATATCAATTACTTTTGCCTTTGCAACAGACATTAAATTCAGTTCTGGAATCAGGGAAGATCAGGATTTGAAAGATTAAAAAATAGGCCTATTTCTCTATTAAACAATGACTATATTCTGTTAATAATTTTAGCAAAGAGATTAAAGGTAGTACTTCAGGACTGGATAAAGAAAGATCAATGTGAGTTTTTGCCCAAGAGACAGCTTCAGGACTGTACATACTGGCCAAAAGGCCCATGTTCCACCACCCACCCACCCCAGCCTGTATTAGAGGGATTAGAAATAAGAGATAATTTTAACCTTAAACTAGTAAACTGGAAGCCATTTGCTTGTATGTTTCCCCTTATATACTTTTTTTCTTTTGTTTTATTTGTGTTTTAGGGGAGTTAGAGTTTAGTCATGGGGTTAGAGGTTGTTTGTTATCCTTGCATATTGTTTTATGTCAAATGCACACACACACACACACACACACACACATTTGAATAAAATGTTGTTTAAAAAAAACAGTTTGACACAAGCTGAAAATACTATTTTTCCTACTTTAACCCAAGCTAAAGTGCTGACAGGGAAGGGCTTTTGGAGCAGATGTCCAAGCTCTCTCTCAGCAAAAAAAGGACCCTGAATGAGCAGCAAGAAATCTCCCCTTCCCACCATGGAAAAATCCCCCTCCCTTATCCTAAACAATAGTCATATTTTGAGCAGGTTATTCAAGGCATAAAAAAAATCAATCCTACTGAGATGACAACTTTGTTTTTAAAATGCAGAACCACCTTTGACATGAGGTTGATGCTTTGCAATTTACTCTGTACTGGTGGCAGCTCAAAAGAAACCCTTAGCAGTCCAAGTGAGTCAATGAACAAAAAAATCCTTTTAGTGAGCCTTGGCGTAATCAGCCCTCAAAGAACCATGGTGTCCATTGTGCTAGGAGCCAGGATTTTTGTAAGGCTGAAATTATGCACAGTAATTGCCCTATCCAGCTAATTCAAGTCTACAGCATATTACAAATTCCCAGAGTATGAATTTATTTAAACAGATAACATAACTGGAGAGTTTCTAAACTAGAATTTATAGGTCTTTTAAAATTCCCCCAATGGCATCATAAAAATTAATAAAAGAAGAATGCAGTGGTTCTGTTCCAAACCCTGGAAATTAGCATTAATGGAAAGGACTCTGCATTGGAAACTTCTATTTACTACAGTTATTCAACCTACCTGGTTGTAAACCAGAGCTTTCAATAAACCCCGGGAGAAATCTACAATGCTGCTGCACAGCATTAAACAGTTGTCTATAAACAGTGGCCAGTTAAGAAAAGCCTATGAACACAATTGTGTGCAGATCACACAGAAATGAATGATAACTGTTCAAGACTAAAAGAGTAATGCCCCTTGTCCTTGCTGCTATTGAACTAGCAGGATAGGTCAGTTTGGATTAAACAAATTTCTGGTTTCCTAATATGAAATAGTCTTATCTTGCCTCTGTTGCCCAAATTTGGGCTTCCAGATATCAGGGCCTGAGAAGTTTAGAGTAAAAGCAAGAGTGCATTCACCACCCCACTGACATTAAAATCAACAACTGTCACTGCATCAAACTATATCAGTAGAGACACATAAAGATCTAGGAAGAGACCTATTGGATCACACTAAAGGTTCATCCAGTCTGATATCCAATAGAGGCCAATTATGTAGACACAAGTGGGGAAATGCATTTATTCATTGTTTGTTTTCCACAGACTCCATTTGGTTCATTTTACATTTATTAATAATTATATTTTTGATGAATTGTTTCACTGCTCTTACTCATTTTTTGTTTTTCACTTATTTCAGTGGGAGACTCATTGTTCTTTTTCTGCCTGTAGCTTTGATTTTTTCCATCTACTTCTATCTAGACTTATTACAGGAGGCTAGAATATAGCCCACTTTAAAGCAGTTTAAAAAGATATTCAGAGATAGCAGAATTACAAGCTAAACTAATGGTTGAAAAACAGAAAAGCATGGCAGGGGGTTCAACTGAGTGGTCCTTGCGGTCTTTTCCAACTCTATGATTCTAATAGAGGAGGAAGCCCATGAGAAATGGCTTTAACATGTCCTTTTTAAATATATATTCATAAGTTTTATGAACCATAATACAACATATATAATAAAACTTTATAAAATATTGTCATTATTAGATCACATACTTTTCACCCCTCCCTCCTCCCCTCCGATGGCTATGACCAAGTAATTTAGTATCCAGTACCCATAATGTGGAATATCTTATTTTTAGAATATTAGGCGCCCTGGTAGTGCAGTGGTTAAATGCCTGTACTGCAGCCACTCACTTATAAACCACAAGGTTGCGAGTTCAATACTAGCCAGGGCTCAGGTTTGACTCTGGCCTGCATCCTTCCAAGGTCACTAAAATGAGTACCCAGCTGTTGGGGGGCAATGAGCTAACAGTTGTAAAATGCTTAGACACCCCATAGCGCGGTATGAAGCAGTATATAAATGAAGTTGCTTTGCTTTTGCTTTTATTAATAATTTCCCCCTTTTAGCTTTAATTTTCTCAATCCAACAACCCCATTTTTCCCACCAGACCATTTCATCTATTTGACCATTATATTTTCCTTTTCTTTCCCTTAGATATTCAAATAAAAGATATTCTGCAATATAATATGACCAATTTTCCCCCAACATTGTTTATTTTTCCAACCCAATGCTATTACAACATGTGTAGTCCTTAACAAATTTTTATTATGTAATCTTCTGTTTTATTCAATCTGAATTTTCTCAAATTCAGAGTTAAACAATTCTCCTTATCAAATTGAAAGTTTTTCCCTATCATACTGTTTATCTCCTTTATAACATATAACCAAAAATTTTGTACATAGGAGCACTCCCACCACATATGAATATATGTTCCTTTTTGACCACATCCATGCCAACAATTTAGAGAGTTTTTGTTTTGTTTGTTTGTTTGTTTTGTTTTTTGCTTCCAGGCAGAAAAGAATTCACATAGGCAACAAACAAAGGAAAGTAAAATCCCTCTATTCTTACAATTTTGATTGGGAGGTGCTTTGTGAAGGAAAGAACTCTCAGATTGTGGGTACTTTTGCAATTCTCTGTTCACTTTAATGCCAACTGTTAGTGTCAATTCTTCCTGCTATGTTAGGGTCCATTCCTCCTGAAATAAATACTAGTGAAGTCATAGGTAGTAGATATTAGCTACTACAGCCTTTCAATAGGAGAGGAAAGTTCCATTCCCTTCTCTGACCAGTTGCTCCTATTTATTGAAAGGAAGGAAGGAAAGAAAGCAAACGGTCCAGCAATAAGGTTTCATGGAAACAATGGCAAGTTACCCACATTCTTCTTTGTCAATTGCAACAATAGGAATATTCTCTGCATATCACATTTAACCAACAATCAGCTGTAAATTTATTTTCTTGGCCTAGTATTCTTTCCTGATATTAGGGATACAAACATTTTCATGGTCACAAGCAGGAAAATATAAACACACACACACACACACACACACAATTTTCCCCCCACTGGATGAAATTAAGAGAGTTCTTGTATATTTTTTAAATATTTGCTACATTTAAGGACTTTTTTTCTAAAATTGCATGACAGGTTTTATGAACATTTTTAGCACAAAAATGTTTTCCATTCAAAAAATAGCATCATTAAATTTTAATTTTAAAAAATGATGGCATTTGACATTATTTCTTCAATGGGAAAAATCTGAAAATGTTCTTTACATCCCCAACCTGGGACACTTGCTTCATCTCTTCCTATGGGTGCATCTTCAACCTGTACATGATATAGAGAGGACTCCCTTATGTATAATTTTCATTTCAACTTTTACTCAGTGTCCTACCAATAACAGATTTGTTAAAATGACTGTAACAGAATGAAAAGGTAAATTACTTTCAGATAGCCTCATTTACAAATTGGCAAGAAAACCTGGAGGCAGAGGAAGGCTAACAATTTAAAGATACCTGAAATACCCAATTTCTCTGACTTAGGTTGGTTCTAATATCGGGTGATATTGTAGCTGTATAATTAAAACTAAATAATATCACTTTTCTCTTCAAGTATTATCCAGAGTTTTATCTGCATTCAGTTATCCTCTTCACAAAGGGGTGCACTAATGACCAATGGAGAAAACTAAGGGCTTCAGCCATTGTCCTGAGTATCCATAGGAGGTGTGTGTGTTGCATTTTGTGCTTAAGGCTGCTTTCATACCACTGGAGAAAGAAAGAAAGATATGGGACATTAAGTCCAAGGGTCCCATGTTACTGTTATATCTTTTTATCCTCCACCCCTGCATCTTATATATTCATTAGCTTAAATCCAGCACTTTTCTGTATTGACTAACTCTGCATTCTTCAAACTACTGGACTGGTTCTCTAGTACAACAATCCAATAATTGATCAACAGTGGACATCTTGCATTCTTTTTTTTTTTTTTTTTTTGGTCCAGCAATACATATCCATGATCTTTTAGAACAGATAAGTGATGTGCAAATAATTAGATATATGCATTCTTGTTTTGTGATATTAAAATATATTGGTAGACCATGAGAAATCTAAAGGGGAAAAGCAGAGTTCCCACAAGACTAAAGATAGCACAAGATAACAAGACTAAAATTAATCCACCTATTCTAAAAGTAGATATGCAGGAAAAATTGATGGATGCATTCAGTTCACCCTGAAAAGCATGCAATTTTATTTAGTTCAATTACTTCTCACATAAAACTTTCTTGATGAATCTTATTCTGCTTTTTATTTCCTCTATGGAAGCTATGACTAAAAAGTGACCAGTTTTTGTGTCAGTAATTGATATGCTGGATTTCCATAACTGGTTATAGCTGTTATTATAGAACATAAAGGTTTGTACTTAATGGGTGTGTATATTTTGAATTCTCAATTCATACATACCAGTAGGATACATTACAAAAAATTGTCAGTATATTCTCAGTCTTTAACAGGAACGGTCGCTCTCTGGACTCCAGTCAGCCTGGCTGGGACAACAATTATCCAGAATTCACAGTGGAAGCAGCAGATTTTAGCAGTGGGGAAAGGAAAAAAGATCCCTTTTTAAATTTTCCATTGCGTTGAAAACCCCTTACTGTTACACAATGATACAAGTCACAGATCTGGACAGATATGCTGGATTTCCATAACTGGTTATAGCTGTACAATATGGATAATTTTGATGGTGTGTGTATGTATGTGTCCATAGTTATCAGAGCTGCTATAATCAGTCACATCAGATGGGGTACATATAGGATATGAACATTAATTTAGTCTTCTAAGGAGACAAGCATTGACATAACCTAGTGCTCAGTTGCCCATGAGAAAACTGAAAAATAATACATGACAATGGAACTGATAAGTAGTGCAGAGAATGAATGAGTAGTGTAAAAGGTTATATCTCAGTATATAGGTATATGTTCTTTAAAAATTTTACAGGAATAGTCACTTTTTATTACAGGTGAATGAATTGTATGTATAGTCTGCTTGACCCATACGCGGGCTTGCCATACGAGGACTTGAGGTCACACAGACAGCAAGTCCAGGGGGACAAAATGGTGTGTGTAGTTGTGGCGCATGTGCAGTGGCGCACATGGGAGCATGCCACCATTAGAATCAATGGGACTTGAGGTCCTGTGGTTTTTTCCATATGTGGGGTTCAGAATGGGTCCTCCACATATACAAAAGGTCCACTGTATTGTCTTTTCATTTTTATCAATAACTCAATAAAATAATTTCCACAGAAAGTTTTGAATGTTTTTGTAGCTGTTAACAAATGTGCTAAATCAGATAAGATTCTTTAGTGCTCTGAAATCTTTTTTCAGAAAATCCATATCAGTAGCTCTGGGACATAGAGCCAGCCCTGAATCTAAGCATTTTATAGCTGTAAAACTTCCCCATTTAGAGTGAGAAAATGAGTTTTTAGCTTGAGTCCATCTAATACTACAGAAGCAAGGACTCAACAAATGAATTCTCATCCCTCCCTCCCACCTACTGTCTTTTAAATGGACTTCATTAACAACATGTGTCTCTTGGAAGAGCATCCTTGATCCTCACAGGCTACTATGGAGTTATCTTTATTTTTCCTTTTGTTTACAGACTTATATTTTATTTGCCCCAGCAATTCCTCAGTTACATTGAAAATTCAGCATGTTTTGTATATGGGCCTATTGTGATGTCAAGTGATAAGGAAGGAAGGAAGGAAGGAAGATTAGTAATAGATGATACAGACAGATGATACATAATAGAAGAGAGAGCAAGAAAGGGGAACATTGACAATTACAGGCCAAATTTGTAAATGTCCAAAAACTCAGTTTGTGCTTCCATTTCCCCAGTGTCACAATTCACTGCAAATTGAATTTCCTTTATCCAGAATTCCAAAATGCAAAATATTGCAAAATCCAAAATTGTCCACATGGATGACTGAGATGTAACACCTTTGCTTTTTGAATAATCTTTATTTCACATTTCATTAATTAGAATAAAACATACATAATATCTATCATCCCATCAAAACATATAATAACCTAAACCACAACTTAACAAAATAATGACATAACAGCAAAAAAATAACAACATAACTATGAACAAACATTAATATATAGACAACAAACAATAACCTCCCCTGTACACATTCTTTCATCATTTTCTTACTTCTTTTTTGTAAAACAAAAACAAAACAAAAAAACTTTCTCCCTTCCTGAAGTTTGTTAGTTATGTGAAGTCATAGGCTTTCATGGCAGTCATCCATAGTTTTTTGTGGGTTTTTCGGGCTCTGTGGCCATGTTCTAGAGAAGATGCCAGCCACAGATGCTGGCAAAACATCAGAAAGAAATGCTTCTAGAACATGGCCACACAGCCCAAAATAACACTTTGGTTAGTTATTTTTCTCTCACTCTTCCCATTCCTGTTTTTGTCCTTTCTTTTTCAATCCTGGAAGCATGCTTTCTTAGCTTTTTAATATTCCATGTAGTAACATGCCTTACTTCTTAATCATAATTACACAACTAGTATTCCTTGTCTGTTTTCCTTTTCCTATTTCCTGTTTCTTTTTATCTTTTCTGTTTTGAAGTTATCCTTTCCAAATATCCTTCCAATTTTTTTCATTCTCTTTCTATCTCTTGTCTTTTCCTACCTTTTAACAAATCAGTATGTTTATCCATACCCACCATCCCAATTAATTCTACCATCCATTCTTCTTTCATTGGTATCTTTTGTTTCTTCCAGTATCTAGCATATGTTATTCTCGCAGCTGTTATCATATACAAAACCAGTTTTTTGTTTTCACGTCCTGTATCCTCATCATTAACTATATTTAACAAATATAATTCTGGTTTGATCACCCATTTCCTTTTTAATATTTTCTGCATTGTGACATGAATTTTTAACCAAAAGTGTTTCACTTGTTTACATGTCCACCAACAGTGGAATAAGGATCCTATTTTATCCAAGCATTTCCAACATTTATTAATGTTCCTTCATATATTTTTGCTAGCTTTTCCAAAGAAAGATGCCACCTATATAGCATCTTATAAAAGCTTTCCCTTATGTGCATACTTAACATAAAGCTAGTTCCTCTCATCCAGGAACACTTTTGCTCTTTGATTGTTCAGTGTACACGACTTTTGTTTCATGCACAAAGTTACTAAAAATATTGTATAAAATTACTTTTAGATAAGGTGTATATAAGGTGTATACCAAAATGAGTTCAGTGTTTAGACTTGGGTCCCATCTCCAAAATATCTTATTATGTATAAGCAAATATTTCAAAATCCAAAACACTAAGTTATCTTCATACAAACTGTTCCCAAATCTAAGAAGAATAAGGAAATGAATCACTGACCCCCTGGAAAAAAACTTCTGCATGAACTTCTGCACCTCTATGAAATTTTAATGTTTTAATGTAGGATTACCTCTGTGCTGTTCACAGTATTGGTTCACCATCAAGGTTCCTCTTATCACTACCCCTTTATTCATTTGATTTTGATTTTGCTACTATAATCCCCTCTAGGCCTGCTAATTGTAATAATGTTTTTGTTTTTCCAGTGATTATAAATAGAGGGCATACACCTTTGTATTTCCAAATCTCAGGTCATGCTCAGAGCATCAATCTAGGTTTGAATGAGCCTAAAATTTGTACCGGACTACACCAAGTTGGCATCTGAAATTAATCAGGAGAAATCATGCAAATTCCTAACTGACAAGATGCTGCTGGATGAACAAAAGTAGTGCAGAAGCACAGTAAAGAAACAGAAAGATAGGATGCTGTCTTATACTGAGTCAGGTGTTCCTGCATGGCAAGGGGTTAGACTGGATGGCCTTTGTGGTCTCTTCCAACTCTATGATTCTATGTTTGGTCCAATGTCTGACTCAATCATTAATCATTGATCTCATCATTGATACTGACCACTGCCATTGATCTGATGTGCATTAAGTCTCTAGATTTTCAAGGTTTTTCCAAACCCTACCTGGTGATGAACAATATGGCTAGTAGCATCATGTTAGTGACCTAAATACACATACATTATGTTACACATGAAGTGATCAGGGGGCAATGTGTGGCACTCTGATCTAGAAAATAGCAAAGTAAGATGAGCTTTACATTTGGGACCATTACACATGTAATGGTAGAACATTAAAGTAGACAGAGTAGCATGTGAATGAACATTGCCGCTACACATTGCCCATGCACATTACACTTTTCAATTGCACAACAGAACATCAACTAAGCACTTTGACTATTAATCCACATACGTTACTCTACACTGGAATTCAGTGCAAGGGATACATAATGTAACTCCAGTGGTGGATATTTACATGACACTGACATAGAATCTCAGCCTGTATATTCCAAAGGCCTAACAATATACAAGGTATACAATCTACTTGTCATACAAATGGCTATTTATTAATATTTGAATATGTGTCCCTCACAGAATTTTTTTTTAAATCCGGCTATTTTTCTCATCAGAATATTTCTTTTTAAAATATAAGAGAGTTACATCCAGAAAATAACCTCTTCTTCTGGCCCTCCAGCACCACACCAAGTAATGCTCAGAGAACAAATGCTTGGCAAATCCACTTGGTGAGCTTTCATATCCTTTTTATTTTCTAATGTTGAACCCGCTATGGGATTGGATGCAACAGGACTACATTTTTCCAGCTGTTTTAGAGTGTAGCTTCCAATTAAAAAAAAAAAGCCTTTGAAGCACCTCAGAGTCCTCTGTCCACCAGCAAAAATAACTCATAATTCACTCACAGATGTATTTTCCAGCTGTTTGAGTACAACTGTCAAATTGGGATTAAGAATTCTAAGTCCTCTTACCCTGGAACATTCCTATTGACCCCACAATATGAAATAGGATAATCTTATCTCCAGCCCATTGACTGAAAAAATCAGAAATTGATCAGCAGCTCATCATCTCCACTGGATATTATGGTGGAAGGAAGGAAGGTGAGCTCAGCAAGTTATTTTTGGATTACAACTCCCAGGATCCTCAACCCAGAAATGTGGAAGGAAGAGGTAGCACAAAAAGTGCCTTTCCCAGGCTCTGGCATCATTCCCAAATTAGTTAAGTGGGATTGTTTATACTACAGAAACGTTTTCACATTGATGTCAACCTAAACCTATCTGGGCCTGCTTGAAATAAAATGGAGGGGAAGCAATGGGTCATGCGTTGTCATCTTACCTAATAGCACTGTTCCCATCCACATATTTGGAGCAATCCATGTCCTCCACATGTATTTTTCTTCCTAATGCAAAGCACAAAATGGTGCCATCACCTCCTTCCATGTACAGATGGTGACTGAGCAGGCAACAGAAAGTTACTTCAATAGTGACAAGGAGAGAATATCCCTCTACCATAGTTGAGGGCAGTGGGCCAGTTTAAAGAATGGAAGATACCATTCTGTCCTGCAAGAGAAGGAAGCAAGAAGAGTATTGCAAAAGTAACAGCTAGAGGCTTTCACTGCTGCTATCAGAATCTGCCACCTGTGTCACTTACCTCAGACCACTACTATGTAAAATTGAATGGCCAGTTATGGAAAGAAACACAGTTAAGAAGGGCCTACTGAAAGTAAAGATCTGGAAGTCTGCATGATCAGAATTCCTAGTCATGGGGAGCTGCAACTTATTGGAGGGACCATCAAAGCTGATCATGATAGAAGCAGGACCAGTGGAGACCCTTGACTCGAATGAATAGGTTTACAAAAGTGTCCATGATAATTGGAATACCATATGATAGTTTAAGTAATTTCTGGACTGCAACCATAAAAACATTTACAACTTTTAACTCGCACAAAGATTGTTATCTGATCATTTAAAGCTATTGATATTTTCTGCAGAATCTGTTTTCAGTGGAAATCCAACCCACATCAAGATTCCTACTACTTTGTATTACATTAATTTCTCACAAACAAAGAAGTGCAGCATATACAGTTTCAAAATATTCTACATATCAATGTAATTCTGTATAATTGCTTCCCTGGTTGTCATTATTTTATAAACTAATTTTATAAGTTCCTGGAGACATAATGGTAAAGATGCAACTTTTTAGAGCAAGCAATTTAACTTCTATGTAAAATTAAGTTTACTATAATAGTGAAATAGTTTTTCAGCAATAAGTCTATGTTCTGACATGAAAAATAGATTATTTATCAAATGACCTGGGAAGCATCCAGAAAAAGAAGAAATATGGATAAAAAGACATAATGTGTGAGAAAGACCACATTGCACTGACATAGTAGTGGGAACTAGGGATGTAAATCTTGATATTCTTTCTCCTCACATGAAAGGATGAATAGTCTCTATAGCAGGGGTAGGCAACCTTTCCCCTTTAAGGGCCGAGGGACTTCAGTTCTCAGAATCCCAGGAACTATTGGCCAACTTGGGACTATTGGTCAATGTGGCTGAGGCTTCTGGGAGCTGAAGTCCCTTGGCCCTTAAAGGGGAAAGGTTGCCTACCCCTGCTCTATAGTTTTCTTCCATCATGAGGAGAAAAAAAGACTTCTGTGTAGTTCCTAAGTAGTATTTGCACTTTGTGAAGTCATGAGGAAAATTATCCTGCATACAATACATGTATTTTTTTCTGCACAAAACCCACATTCTTGTACATAAAACATGTTTCTTCTATCCGTAATAATGTTTTCTGCAGAAAGCCCACTGTTTGGAGATTCTAGCAGGGAAGCATACCTATTGTATACCCATTAATAACAGTATACAGTCACCTCTCCATTCTCGCAGACTTGAGATCCATGGATTCAAATATTAATGGAGGGGCAACCTCCTTTAATTTTAATGGGTTGATAGCTTAGGGCTGTCAAGCCTATGGGGCTTAAATATTGGTGAGTGTCCATTTTCATGGGGGCGGGGTCCGGAATGGATCCCCCGCAAAAGTGGAGGGCCAACTGTATTCCTATCTGGGATGGTTGTTCTCTTCCACTGAGTGCACATCTTCAGGAGGGTTGAACATGGAGCAGGGAGGGAGGGAGGGAGGGAGGGAGGGAGGAGACATCTGCCTAGCTAGCCAGATCAGCCAAATCAATCCTGGTGATCAATGGGTTGACAGATGTCACATCCAAGCCCACTGTTTCCACAGTGAAATAAATTTCTCCACAAAAAACATGACTTTTACACAAAAAGCCACACATATTTTCACACAGAATAATTCCCTGGGAGATTTTCCAAATCTTTCTATAGCTCTGTTCTCAGCATGGGGGCATGGGGTGTTCTTTTCCCAATAATCAGAAAACCCATTATTCTGTCAGGAAACAAATAGTGACTGATTGTCTTGATATTACTATTACTGTGAATATAACGAGGTACTATGACCCTAGTGATGAAAAATTGGGTTGGGTAAGGCAAGGAACCCAAGCACACACAATCTTAGTACGAGATTCAAATAGTACAGCGTCTATGTTTTGGGCAAAGTACAAACCTGTAATGGAGAGGAGGAAGACCAGTAGCAGCAGCAGCAAATATTCTACTGGATTAAATCTTTCAGTGACACTTCATGCAAAAAATAAAAAATAAAAAAATAAAAAAATCCATCTCACTTAAGATATTAAATAAGTCTGAGGTAATGGCCTAGACAATAATTATACTTGTTGATATTTGTTCTTTGGATCCAATGAATATCATGTTTGCTTTTGGATGATTCACTTTAATGACATGATATTTAATTGATATGGCAAGCCAGAAAAGAGAATTTGCAAGCTCAGCTGCCTATGTGAATTGAGGTCAGAGCTAGCGTGAGTTTTTTGTAAAGTTCTTACATCACTCAGTCCTTAACAGATAAGATGGCTGGAGACAACATGGCAGAGGTAGTCCAAGAGAAGGATCATCAGTAACCACTGTGCAGGGCTTTGGAATATTACTTTTTAGAAATATGAGTATAATGACATGCTGATGTACCATAACTGCACGGTGCTAGGATGTTGGTCTTAGATCCAGAACATAACCCTACCATTGCTCACTAATGGATGGTTTCAGCATGTTATTACAGCTATTGATCTCTCGCAGTGCTCTTTCCATGGACATGCTTCTTCCTCTACAAAGGAATAAGATTTCTTATCTCTTCTTTGTTATTATTTTGTAGAGCGGAGAGAATTAAATGAGACAATGTTAATATCTCATTGCTTTCTGGCAGATGGCAACATATCTATCTGTTGGAATAATGGTCCTGTGAAAATGCACAATGTGGTGAATGGCAGCAGCCATAATGACTAAGCATTTGGCCACTGCTGAGTCATGCAGCATCAAGGCTGATGAAACAGGAGGTGACATAATGACAGGGAGTCACCTGGTGCTGTAAAGCACAGTAAGTGCTGCAAAAGGGTTGCAAACATGCTGTGTCATTCTGATGATTGACAGGTGTCCAAAAGGAAGAGGCAGGGCTAGAAAGCCATGTGGAGCACTGGCTATATAAGGGACAAGCCTCTGGACACACATGTGGGTTGACGTGGGTTGATGTGTTGGAGTGTTGGAGAGTGCGTTGGTGTATTATTGTACATAGCCTTGTGAAGATTAAAAGCCTCTTAGTTGAGACATCTGCTGAGTCTCTCTCTGTTCTGTCTGGAGGGGAAAGGAGTTTTCCTGCAACTGACAATTTTGCATGCTTCATTGAAGACAGTCTGGATCCTGGTGCTTCACGTTACGTGGTTCCCACACGCTACGTTACCACGCTAACACTGGTTATGGGCCCAGTCTGTGCCAGAGGTTCTGACTAGATGAAAGTAAGTGACTGTTTTTGTCTGCATCCAGAAGAGCTGCTTTCAACTATCTAAAGTGCCGGTCGGCAAAGAATTAAGAGCCTAGCTGTTTAGCTGCCCTTATCTGCTACTGATAGTGAAAGCTGGGAAGGCAGCCAACACTGTGCTGTTGTTTTGCCTAATTGCAAGAATGGAAGGCATAAAGTTTCCTAAGCTGACCGATAGCAATTACTCGCACTGGGCAGTTTACATGGAAGCTGCCCGCGTCTGGGGGGGGGGACTGTGGGATCCTTTGGAAGAGGGTCTAAATGCAGATGCTGACACGCATCTCTGGATGATTGACAGTGGAGCGACACACCACATCGTCAATAAGAGGTCCTTGCTGAAGGACAGGAAGCCCTGGTGGCGCAGTGGTTAAATGCCTGTACTGCAGCCACTCACTCATAGACCACAAGGTTGCGAGTTCAATACCAGCCAGGGCTGAGGCTCGACTCAGGCCTGAATCCTTCCGAGGTCGCTAAAATGAGTACCCAGATTGTTGGGGGGCAATCAGCTCACAGTTGTAAACCGCTTAGACATCCCATAGCGTGATATGAAGCGGTATATAAATAAGCTGCTTTGCTTTGCTTTTGCTCCAGTGTCAGCAGAGTGGGTTAGGCTGATGGAGGTTCCAGCCAAATCAGAGACATGGGGACTGTGGATTTCCCTGGGTTTGAGAGGGATTTTGAGAACGTCCTCTGTACCCCCAAGTTACAAAACTGCCTGATCAGTGTCTCAGCCTTCGTTTCAGAGGGCTATGCAGTGCAATTTGAGGGGGAATGAGTGCCTCATCACTAGAGGGGGGCAAGTTTGTGCCAAAGCACACAGGCACAACAAGTTGTACTTTCTGGATTCCCAGGCAGGGTGTGCTACAGTTGGGAATGTGCCACTGCACTCCAACTGTGTGCATTACCTACACAGAGTCCTAGGGCATGCCGGGTTCAACAGTTTGGATAAGCTGAAGGGGGTATGTCCTGGGCTTAAGTGGGAGAATTGCAGTAACCACCTGGAATGTTCTATATGCAGCAGGATTAAGCTGAAAGCCTTCCCTGTTGCAAAAAGGAGGAAGTGCATCACCCAGAGGCCATTCCAGGTAGTGCATGCAGACATAGCAGGCCCTTATAGCAAGTCTATAGGTGGGAATAGGTAATTATGGTAATTGTGGATCGCCATACGAGGTACACATATGCCTTTACCCTATAGGAGAAAAATCAGACAGCTCCCACATTCAAGGCCTGGGTGGAAAGAGTGGAAAGGGAGTTTGATTTCAAGGTGGGGTCCCTTGTTACAGACTGGTGTGGTGAGTTTCTTTCTTCCAGCCTACAGTCCTGATTGAAGCGGAGGGGCATCCGCCACAACACCAGCAACCCTGTGACGCCCCAGGAGGACGGACTAGCCGAGAAGAAGATAGGCATGCTGACCCAACTCAAAGACTGTATGCTGTTGGATGCTGAAGCTCCAGAAGGTCTTTGGGGGGGAGGCAGTCTTGGTGGCATGCCACATAAGCAACCGACTCTGGCATTCGAAGGTGCAGCAAACCCCATACTACATGCTGTATGGGAGGCCACCCAATCTGAAATACCTGAGGGTATTTGGGCAATTTGCCAATGTGTTGGTTCCCCAGAGGTTCTGGAAGAAGGGCAACCCCAAATGGAAAAGATTAATATTTGTGGGGTATGAGGGGAACAGCTATAGGTTCCATCTGGGAGGGGGGCACATCATGTTGTCCAGGAGTGCGAACTTTGAAAGGCACTCGGTGTGGAAGAGAATCCACTCAAATCATGAAGTTTTCATCAGACTAGGACAACAGTGTGGTGGTAGTACTGGGAATGGAGGGGTGGAAACACCAAAAGACACCACAGAGAGTCAGCCCAGCACTTCCAGGCAGTCCACAGGCACCCAAACTCCCACTGTCACAACACCCAAGAGTGAGGTGTCAACACCCACAGCCACAGACAGGGGTGTAGAGAGCAGCACTTACAGTGAAGATGAAAGGGGTAGGACAAGAGTGGTCATCCCCAGATGGACACAAAGGGTGAGAAGGCCTCCAGAGCGTTTTGTGGTACATAACGCTAGGGTGTGTGCTTCAGTGGAACCTGAGAGTTTCCAGGAGCTTCTCACTTTTCCTAGTTTGTTGTGGCCCCAGAGCTCTCTGACAGGGAAGGCTAAATATCTCACAATATTACAAATTCCAAAATTCCATAGCATTGAGTCATGGCAGTTAATGTGGTGTCAAACCACTTTATTTCTACAGTGTGAATACACCTCAGCTTCCCCAATTAAGTTCTCATCATTAACCCAACTGTGCATATCTTCCATATTGAAAGGTTCATGCAACTAAGGACCATCAGACATTTTGTACTACATTTCCTGTCAGCCTTGCTAATTTCTATGCTGCCTGGGATGGATGGGTGATATTGTCAACCAAAGCATATGTATGGCGCCACATTTGGAAACATTGGTTTAGAATTTGGTTTGTAATAATTAATAAGTTTTTACAGAGAAGAGAATCTTAGCTGCAACTATGAAAGGTGGAAGAGACCAGCCTTCCTTTGTTTCTGCTCACCTACAATGCATCAGTATATGGAATTTTCAAAGTAATCTTCCTTTTGCCAGATGACCAGGAAGCTAGCTGAAAAAAGACCCTACTAATTATTGAAATGTTAAGTCTCAAGAAACAGGCTCTAAATTTCATCTGGCATTATGAGCTTATTGCACACCCTAAAGAGGCATTTTGCCTCTTCTGGCTTCAATCCTTGATCGGGGATACAGCTGGATGTTATTAGACATAATTCACTGCTGATTCTGCCACAATGCCATTGGCCGAATGCAGCCCTGCTCGAAGCTGCGCTCAGCCAGCACTTTTTTTGGAAATGGAAGTTTTCTGACTTTAGAAATTGGCCGGCTGAGCAGTCCTTGGACCCAGGCTGCATTCAGCCAGTGGCACTGCAGCAAAGTTGGTGGTGAATTATGTCTTATAACATCTGGCTGTATCCCTGATCAAGGATTGAGGCTGGAAGAGATAAAATGCCTCTTTAGGACATGCAATAAGCTCCTTAAGTGTGTTCATTAAGGCAATAATGCAAGTGTTAGGAAGGATCTAATTAGGGGAATTTATAATTAGCTCAAATATGCAAGAGTGGAACCCTAACAACACCCCGCGAGACCAGAGTACTGATATGTATACCAGAGGACTAAGAGATCCCACAATGGATGACTCTGAGACAGGCTTCTTCAATTAAGGTCTGGATATTTATTAAAGGGAAAAACTGCACACACACAAATATAGCATACACA
>JAIPUX010001880.1:42684932-42707355 GCA_020142125.1 Phrynosoma platyrhinos | reverse complement strand
TGGCCGAGGGAGCTATGATCAGAGCACAGACTGATGTGGAGCCAAGCTACGCTCCAAAGATAGCACGTGGAGTCTAAAAATCTGGAGGTTTATATAGGAAATATTTTGCTCCTAGCTATAGACTTAATGGCTTGGCTGAAGTCTGGACAAAGGCGTTGATTGCCTTAGCTTTGTTAAACCTAGGTGTGAGACCAGTCTAAATAATGCATTTGGTTTCGATTCAATCAAGGAAGGAAGGCTGGAGAAAGAGGGTGTAGTTAAATCTGATCACTGTCCCATCAAGAGTGAGACTCAGGACAAACAAGTCCTATTATGTTGACTTTTGGGGTAATCGTCTTTCCCTTTTAGCAACTCCCAATTTTCTAGTTGTTTGGGCAGGCTCTCCTGATGCCTACCTGACTTATCATCTAGAGGATTATGGCTGACATCTCATAGAGGTCAGTTCAGGGTCATAGAGGGAACTCCACATGTTTCCCAAAATTTTATTAATTTCATATTTGCACACATATCTCCCCTTGAAAGCATTGAGACCAAAGCACAGGTGCATGGGATCAACATCTTTCAAATTAGCCTTTGTCATAAAATTTTGGGGTGAGAATTTGTAAGGAGAAGTCACTATGCGGAAGGAAGTATCTCACTTATAGGGAGGGGTTCCTGAAATCACACAGTCATTCATCTGGAACCCATGCATTCAGCAATAGCAAAAAGCAATAAGCAGTGGCAATGAAAACAATAAGCAATATCAACAGCAATAGTATGATGCGCAGTAAGAGTCCATGTGAACTGAATTGGAGTAGGCAATATAACAAGCAGTAACAATAATGAAATTGGGGAACCTTACCCTAAGCATAACTGTACTGCTGACTGTGAGTCTTGAGAGCTTTTCTCTATATGAATAAATACATGATCATATAAACAAAGGTAACAAATCAGTATGTGAAATATCACTCTGTGGTAGGGCAAATTATTTCCAGTGTACAGACTCTCCTCTGAAGGATCTGCATTGGGATTTTAGTTTACATAATATCCTCACAGGTTCATAAAGTGGAAAAGGAATTGAATTGGTTCTGCTTTCTTAGGACTGGTAGTGTATCTTGGATATTATATTTCAATTTGCATGGAGAAACATATGCTTCAAACACACCAAACCCAGTTCAATCATGCTATATTAGATGAATTCACCACTTGATTGTCAGGCTTATGGTAATACCTTTAAATCTATCTTCTTTTTTCTTTTTTAAATGATTCATAGCTAACTCTCTATGTTCCTTCATCTTGATTTATAGTCACTTTAGATTTTTAAGGCTGTTGCAAATTATCTTTCAATGAATCCATTCTAGGCCTTGAATCTCCAAATGTCTCTTAATGAATAAGTAAATGTGCTTAACTGCTTAAGGAACTATTTATATGTAAAGAACCTTTGAAGAATTATAGAAAAGAACATGAATATCCATTAGCACAAGGTTTCTCCAGGTAACTATAATTCTAAAAGCTCATTGTAACAACTATGCCAAGTCCAGAGGCTTTCAAATAAATCCTTCAGAATCATATTTTGATTTGAATCAACTGTCCTAAACTTAGTCTGTGTATGTGCCTTCAAGTTGCCTGTCAATTTATGGCAACCCAATTTATTTCATAGGGTTTTCTTAGGCAAAAGATACTCAGAGGTGGTTTTGCCAGTTCCTTCTTATGCAATATAGCATATAGGACCAGGTATTCATTGGCAATCTCCCATCCAAGTGCTGACCCTGCTTAGCTTCCAAGATCAGATAGGATCTGGTGCCTTTAGGGTATTTAGGCTGACCAGCATTTATTCATAAATTCCATAGTTTATCTGGTAAAAGTAGTGACTTTTAGTGTGTCTTTTCTCATTAATAACTTTTGTTGTCGCACCACACCCTCTTTCACACTTTGATGTTGCTCAGTCACATATGTTCTGATTTTTCTCTGCAAAATATTGGAGAGTTTTTGGTTTTCAGAAGTACAAGTGGACTCTACAATACAAATGTTGCTTGTCTTTGTCAGTGAGAGCTGCCAAAAAGCAAAATCAAAAATTAATTTAAAAAAATGTTTCTTTAAAAATATATTAAGCAATTGTCAATTATTTGAAGACTAAATTTCTTCACCATGCTCCTGGGGCCCTTTCACACTACATAATTATAGCACTAATTGCCATGGCAACATCCTATGGAATCCTGGAATTTGCCATTTCAAGAAATGTTTTTTGAATTTTCAGCCAAGGAACTCCTGGAAGCTTCTGGGGCCCTCTCACACTACACAGTTTCAGTTTATCTGCCATGGCAACATCCAATGGAATTCTGGGGAATTCCATTGGATGTTGCCATGGCAGATAAAGTGAAACTGTGTAGTGTGAGAGGGCCCCAGAAACTTCCAGGAGAGCTAATTAATTTTGAGAGCAGGGGGGAAAGATAAGTCTTGAGAGTCTGAAGGGATCAAGGGCTGGGGGGAAAATAGTCTCAGAAGTCACAGTTTGCATAGCCTCGTCCTAACAGGAGTGTTCCTCTTTGGGCTATCCATGTCCTTCTGGAGCATTCTCATTTCCACCACCATGCCTATTTTTATTTTTCCAATTTAAAGTCAACATTCTCAACATGCTCAATTCTCATTGTTGGGGTAAGAGATTTCTTAAGGTGTTTAACACCAGTTTTGTACTTAACTCTTCTCATTAGTCCTATTTTGGCTCAATTTCTATCAATAAAAATCATGTGAGTTCACTGTTACAGGGACTGTCACATGGAGACCAGACAGCAAGGAGACCAGATGACACACTGCCCAAATCCTGAGTCTGACATGAACAGATCAGACAACATCTGGCCCATTCAGTATCAAATCCAGGGTATACTCCTTTTACCACAGATTTTAAAAAGTCCCTGTTTGTTCTGGACCTTCCCAGAAGATGCAACCCTCCATTCTAATGCCAGGCAGCTGTTTGCATGGCCATCCCACTGTGCCACCTGAAATGGCTGCCACCATCGCTGTTGAGGTCAGAACAAGGTGCCCAGCCATGAGCTCAAGACTGGGTGCCTTGTTCTGACCTCAGAAATGAGTGGCTTGATGCCACTTTCACTGCTCAAGTTGGCACAGCAGAATGCCCATGCAAACAGCCATCTGGTGTCAGAACAGATGGCTAAGGTAACAGAGGGAGGTTGTGACAGTTCTGGAGCCAGGATACTCTGGGCTGCCCCCAGAGTAATTTGGCTAATGCAAGCAGGATCCTAGATATCAAAGTTAATGATTATGATACTCTTCATAGTATCTGGAAATGCAGCAGATATTATAGTATCCCATGACAAAATATCCAGCTTCAAAGGTATTTGCATAAATGAAATATATTTGGTTTGTTTAATTGCAAACCACAATTAAATGTCTGCTTTTATAACAAGAGTGTAGCTATCTGGGATCCTTACCTCCTATTCAACTTTAAATGCTTCACTCCTTCCAACTCCTCCAAGTCCATGTATTTTTTTAACTTCTCTGCATCCAGGAAAATCACTACATTTCAATTATCAATCATCTATTATAATACAGTGATGTGCCATTAAACAGATCCAGCCACATATATTTGCCACATTTTTCAAAGGAGCAAGCATTGCTTTGTGTTATTTCTTTCATCACACAGTGCAAAAACAAACTGGAAATGTGAACTATATCAGTAAACCATAATGAGCTTAAGTCAACTGCAGGTTAATTAACAGAAGTCACTTGCTTGTTTCATGGAGGTTCTATCAATTCAGTAATACTCAGAAACCACCCCCAGTGAAAGAGTTATCCATTATTTAAAAACAAGCTTTATTTACACAAGTTCAAACATTTTTAAAGAAATGCAGCTTAAGTCTCAGGGCTAGTTACAACTAGAAACATATTTATCTTTATATTTTTAAACATGATCACTTTCAGAATTTAAATTATTATAAATATGTTGTTTTGCTCCTTCAAATCATTTCTGACTTATGGTGACTATAAGGCAAATCTATCATGGGGTTTCTTGTCATGTTTCTTCAGAGGGGGGTTGTCACTGACATCCTCTGAGGCTGAAAGAGTGTGACCTGCCCAGGGTCACCCCCAGTGGGTTTCATGGCTATTATATTTTAATATACTGTAACTAAAATAAACTCTTCCCCACTCCCCACCTACTAAGTGCTCATCTAGATAGAAAGATTTGGGGAGAAGGAAATTCTGGGGGAAATAGTTCCAAAATTTTGAGATATTGCCAGGGCAAATTCCTACTCCCCTACAAGGACAAGAGTGAATGCAAAAGAGCAGTGGTCCCCAACCCCCAGTCCGCGGCCCAGTACTGGTCCGCAGAACAAATGGTACCGGGCCGCGGACAGGGGGTTGGGGACCACTGATCTGTTTTGATTTAATAATCAACGTGATGCCGCACCCGCACCCCCAGTGGGCCGTGGAAAAATTATCAAACGTTGACCGGTCCACGGCAATAAAAAGGTTGGGGACCACTGCAAAAGAGGAGCAACTAAGAGTGTGATTTGAAGTTGAAGGCTTTCATGGCCATCATCTATAGGTTTTTGTGGGTTTTTCAAGCTGTGAGGCCATGTTCTAGATTAGAATGTATTCCTGGCATTTTGATGCATCTGTGGCTGGCATCTTCAGAGAATGGTGGCATGGAAGTGTTTGGGGTATATATATTTGGTTGAGAGGATTAGCATGTAAATCTGTGTATTGTTCTGTTGAGTCAAGGCCTCAGGGTGGGAGGATATGCAAGGATGATTAGTGTCTATTTAATTAATGGTCCATTATCTGCTGGGAAACCCCTTGACCCTGGGTGAAGTTCATTTGCATTTGCTGAGTCTCAATTTTGGTGTTTTTCAAGACTGGTAGCCAAACTTTGTTTATTTTCAGGGTTTCTTCTTTCCTGATGAAATTGTCCAGAAGTTTTTGGATTTCAACAGTTTCCCTGCAGACAATGCAGACTGGGCTAGACTGAAAAATCAGCAGTAGCAGAACATGTTATAAACCAACCTGGGCACAAAATGCTATCTGAAAACACTGAAATTCTGGACCATGCCAACCACTACCAGGTCAGAATGCACAGGGAAGCCATTGAAATCCACAACCCCCTGGACAATTTCAACAGGAAAGAAGAAACTGACTCTGATTTATGGTGATCCTATCATAGGGTTTTCTTAGCAAGGTTTATTCAAAGGAGGCTTTCTATTGCCTTCCTCTAAGGTTGAGAGAGTGTGGTTTGCATCCACTTATCCAGTGGGTTCCCATAGCTGAGCAGGGGTGAAAAATCCACTTCCATTGGACACTTGATAATTTCCAAGAGATAGGTAAATAATATAAAAGAACATGCATATCCCTGAATATTGAGGAAATTTCCAAAACCCAATTTACTAGTGTGATTACTTCCTTCCAAAATGTAGCTGCTATGGGACAACTCCAAAACACATGCATTAAGGAGACATTAGCAGTGTTCCATCTCCAACAATTTGCTGATTTAGAAGAGTCTGTAGTTGTTTAACTCTTGCCTATTAAACTAAATGAGGACTGCTTAACTTCTTGAGCTTCATATTACTTAAATAGCCAAAGTCTCCCCAATTAGCCAGCTTCTCCATACATTGTTCTACAAGATCTTTGTCTTTGTAGAACCTTGTAGAGACCATTACTAAGGTCTTTAAATGGTCACAGTCCTTTCCTATTTTGTTAGTGATTTGTCATACTGTTATTTATGTTCTCTTTCTTTATTACTTACACTTTTAACTTAATTAAAAATAAAATTCCATGTTAGTAAAAAAAAATCCATAACTTCTACTCATCTATGCCCATTTGGTCACTTATTAAATGAGCACTCATACAAGGTAATAGAAATATTTTTTCAAACAAGTGCATATTGTTTCTTTCACACTATGCAATTAGAGTGCTTTGGTACAACTTCAGTGCCTCAGATTTGTAATTTCATATTTAAAATTTTCATCTAGAGAATTCTAGTACTTCACCAAGCTACAAATCTCAGGATTCCATAGGATGCAGTCATGGTGATTAAAGCAGCATCAACGTGCTATAATTGTGTAGTGTGAAAAAGACATAACACTGCAGTGCTAAATGTTCCCATCAAGATCCCAGGGGTACAACTAAATAGTAGAAATAATGCAGTTTGACGCCACTTTAAGTGCTTTAGCTCCATCCTATGGAATCCTGGGATTTCTAATTTTAGAAGGTCTTTAGCCTTTTCTGTCAAAGACTGCTGGTGCTTTGCAAAACTACAAATCCGAGGACTCTATAGGATGAAGCCATGCCAATTAAAGTGGGGTCAAACTGCATTATTTCTACATGTAGCTGCACCCCTGGTGTTGTGCCCTTAACTGTAATGTACAAAGACCCATTTTAGAATGCAATCTTGTACACACATAGCTGAGGGTATAGTGCAAATTGAGTCCACTTTAACTGCCCTGGCTCAGTTCTAGGGAATCATGGGAACTGTATTTTTTCCTGAGACATTGAGCCTTCTCTGTCAGAGAGCTCTGGTGCCATAATAAACTACAGTTCCCATGATTCCCTAGCACTGAGTCAGGGCAGTTAAAGTGGACTCAATTTGCACTATTTCTGGCAGTCTGCAAAGGCCCTGACTTACTTCTGAGTAAACATGTTTAGGGCTGCAGGGCTAGACATAACATGGGAGCATATGATGAAGCACACTGAACTCTGCAAAAGAAGATATAAACTGGAACTGCTTTTCAAACTCTAACAAAGTGTGAAGTAGAAAATAGCCAGATGTTGCCACCTTTGACTCAGCTTGGTTCATGGCATGAATGGCTGCATTAAAAGAGAAGAAATACTACTTATTCATATGCTGTATGATAAAGCTGCTGTAGAACTTTTTAAATATACATATATACATAGTTTCCTTTAGGGCAGATCTTTATTTAAGTTTTGCCAACTCTCCCAGACTCTGAAATTTCCCTGAAATTCGATCCTTCTGAAGAGAGGTGATATTAATAATTTTACAGGACTATTACTATTACAGAAATATGTTATCTAGGTTTTATAGAACCTATTTTTGTTCCCATTCTAAACATTTTTTGGGGGGGAATCATACAATTTAGGAGAAATTGTTCACTGATGAGCTGTTTGGAAGAAGAATGGGATAAAATGTTATAAAGAAGTGAAATATTCAGCAAGGTATTCCTCATAAGACAATAATAAAGCAATTAAATTGTGGTTCACTATCTTTTGTGGGCAAGTTTGAAAAATTATATTTACTTTTCTAACTTCATTATAGACTGAAGCTATAATCCTGTATGCATTTACATGAGAGTAAGCTCCATAGAATGCAATGGAACACACTTCCGAGTAGGTATGTATTTTCCTCATTCTAAAAGAATTCAAATAATATTGCTTGGTTTCTGGTAACTTTAGATGCAAAGGTGTTTTTTTCCCCAGAACTTGACAAAAATATGTATTGCAATCAAAAGATTTCATGATCCCCTTGTAAAAAAAAAATTGTAATGAATTCAAGTTGTATTTGTGTGATCATGTGAATCCTGTTTTGACCTTAAACTCTACCATGTGATAGCTTTTGATCAACCATTGGCACATCCATCCAAATTGTATATTCTTTTGGCTGAGCTCAAAGCATATGATCATTACTCAGACAGATATTTCATATCATACAAAGTTTTTATCCCCTTGTCATTTAGCATCACAGCTTTTAAAATATAAAGTTAACTTGGCTTATTTAAGACATGCATTTACAAAGATTCCCAACAACATATTCTGTTTCAGATTCTCATCTGTTTCATTCTTTCTGAGTCAGATTTTGCCAAGAATCTCTTTGAAAGAGAAACTTTTAGATGTATCCAGCTTGAGACAGTCTTTTTTATCTAACCCATAATCATTCTTTTCAGAGTACATCCTGTCTCATTTTTGTCTCCCGTTGACAAATCTGTAGCTCTTTTCTTAAATTTAATTCATTTCATTTGCCCATCTGTCTCCATATCTGATCCTGGATCCCAGACTCTTTTATCTTGTCCATTTGGACCATATACCTTCTCCAGCAATTTCAATGACATTGGTTTTCAGTTACAAGATGGTATGACGTCTTTGTACTATTTGTACTATTCTTCACAGGTAGTGACTGGGGTGTTCTTGTATTTTTCAGTAGTTCATGTGGGCCCTGGAGGGCATAAAAGTCAACCTTGGACCTGTCACAGCTGCACATCCCTAGTCTTGGAGAGCACATTTAGTCAAATATAGATGCTTCCATGCACAAGCAAAACATTTGACTGGCTTCTTAACACAGAAAACCTTACCCAGAATGCTCAGATATTACATTTGAAAGTGTCTGCATACGTGTATATGGAATTAGGCCAAGATACATATTGTGTATATGTCTCCTATAGTTCTGCCAGGCAGTAGTTATGCAGAAGATGGAGCAAGTGAGGAAAGGGAGGGAGGAAGAGAGCAGCAGTATCTGCTACTGACAGTAGTTTCTCTTTGTCTCATTGCTGCTGATCTTCAGAATGTGCAAACATGGGGATTGTCAAGCCACTCATATAACAGTCCATTTCATTTGAGTTCCGCTACAAGAGGATCTAAGTCAGTGGTGGCAAACCTTTTAGGGGCCGAGTGCTCAAACTAAAAGGCCTTCTGGCACCAGGTGTTACTCGGCGCCAGGGGGCGGGACTTACATCCTCCGGGGGTGGGACTTCCAGGGTGGGATTTTTTTTTCCCCTGACATCCCCAGCCTTCATACCTCTTCCTCCTCCCCCCTGCCCTCAATGTGTCAGGGAAAATTGCTTTGTGTGCCATCTCTGGCACAAGTGCCATAGGTTCATCACCACGGATCTAAGCTGTGCCGTTGTCTGGACTGTGGCTTGAGACTTAACCATCCTCTCCATCCTTTAAGAACTAGACTGGGGAATTTCTCTTAACAAAGATCTGAGAGACATTGCCCATTTTCCCTAGGATTATCTATTTGCAAAAACAGGAATGTAAGCCAGTTTTTTTGTTTGTACAATTTTGTACCTAAAATTAGAATGCAGCACAGCTTCCATGCAGACTCCTTTGGTCACTTACTTCTCCATATGGTATCAGATTTTACAACTGAGGCTCTGTTCAGATATTCTGCATCTTCTCCACAAGTCCATGCCTTGGCTTCCTACAAAGACTCATTTGGATGGAGAGTGGATATGCAACCTAAGCCATTCTCATGCAACCCTGACAGTTTCTTTTGTAGTTGAAGCCAAATAGTTTTATTGATTATTTAGCTACAGTGATTCTAAGAAGCAGTCCCATGTAAGATTCAAATAACCCAAGGCAAAGGAAATTTATATTCCCTATTATATTTTCCATGTGATAATCAAATACCTGTTTGTGAGTTTATGCCTGAATAGTACAAGCAAAGCACATAAGAAGTGCAGGCCTTTATGTACCAGCTCTATATCCATTGCACATCAATACATGCTTGCCTACTCAATCCTCAACTTTCTCATGTTGAAAAGAATTATCTGAACAGAGCTTCTATTTGCATTCACTTGAATATGAGTATAAAGCTCTCTGTGATTAGGAACTTTGATGTTGAGAACAATTTTCATGTCCAAACTAGACTTTGGTATGTTTTGTTTTGAAAATGGTAGAGGATGGGGACTAGATTAGTATGAGATTATACTGAATATTATAAACATGTAAAAAGATTATAAACATGTAAAAAGAATATGCATTCTGAAAGGCAGACATTAATGGGATGCACCAAATAGTGGCTGCATCTTGATTTTCCTCACAATAAGAGCATGATCAGGATGAACCCTACCATTAGGCCGGCTAAGAGGTGCAAAAGCTAAGGGTCACAAAAGTGGCAGAACTGTACTACCCTGAGAAAGCATGTGAATCAGGGGCAGATAAGTGATTTGACTTGTGATTTGCACCTACAATCCTCAAATTTGTTTCACATCATGTTCCATGAAAAACAGAATGCAAATATCAATGTTCTGAAAAAGCTCAAATTTGGAAGGAAAAAAAAGGGGGGGATGTTTCAGTCTACATATTGTTTGATAAGAATTCATAGATGTGAATTCTAGAGCAAAAAAAATAAAAATCTGCATTGTTTGATCATAAGGCATCCTAAACAGTTGACATATCAGGTCCAGAACCTTTCTATGGTCTTCATTTTGGTCCCATTGGAGGTGGGAACTGCACAGCCCCTCAGATATTGTTGAACTGCAACTCCCAGCATTCCTCACCATTGGCTATACTGGTCAGGGCTGCTGGGAGTTGCAGTCAAGAAAACTATAAAGGGGCATACAACTGCATTAGGTAACACACCAAGTTGAATGACTCTGAGATCAAGCATCCATATTGGTATAACAGAAAGGCAGATACTTTAAATTACAGCATAGATTTTGCAAGTACTTGGCACTTTTTCTGAAGCTGATGTTATGTATTATTTCAGAGTTTTGTATGACACCCTTTGTTAAAAAGGAGGGAGGAATGGAGATGCCCAGAGTCTTGTGCCACTTCAAATCTTGGCAGATTATGTGACATACATGCATGGGATCCAATACAAAATGGGACTTTACTGTCTTTTCAGTTCTTCTCCAAAAATCTGCTCCAGCGGGTTGCAGTAACAGAGCAAATTTTGGGAAGCAGAAGGAGTAGAAATGAGAACTCCTCTCAGTTCCACTGACAGACTCTGTTCTGTTAGTGGAAGGAAATGATTGGGTTCCACCCCTGGTTTCCAGCTCACTTGATCACATGTGGGAAATATATTGTCATGCAGATCATGAAATATTTTAGGACACAGATCTAACACTTATCTTTCTGATTTAATAATTAATACTTGAACTTTCCAGCAGGAGAATTTGCACTTTACATTCATTAGCAATTCTTTAACAGGTTAATTAGAGGATTGCAAATTGAATTTTCATTTTAATGAAGTAGCTTTCTGGTTATTCAATAGGAAAGAGGAAAAATCCTCTGAAAAAAAAAAACAAGTTACTTGGGGAAATATGTCAGCTGTAATGTTCTCTTCAATTTTTAAACCTATTGACATCACAGAAAACAGAGAGATTGCATGCTTCATCACTCCTTTTTCTCAGCACATAAAATGGAACTGTGCTACTCTGAAGGGAAAAAATATAGTTTGAGAGATAGGTGGAAACGAATGCTTATATAAACAAGCTGGTTGCTAAAAACTGCTAATGAAGCAGTTTTACTCAATAGCTATGCTTCAGAAAATTCAAGAAAGTAGATCCTATTATTAGTCCCTACTAGAGTAGATCCATGAAGTAAATATGTATTGACTCAGCATTCATCAATTGATTCAAGTGGCCTGCTCTGGTTGGGATTAGCCAGTATGATTCAGGTCAATATTCTTTTTGGATGTTTGGTCAGTGTTTGGAATCTAAATAAATAAGTATGTGCTCACATTTACTTATTGATCATTGGTCAGAAAAAAAAATAATTTCAATGGGCTGAAAATTGAAATTATGGAATTGCTACCCAAAGATTCATTTCCCCCTCCTCCAAAAATGATTATTATTTTTCAAGTAACTGATTACTAAAATATTCAATCTGTTGTATTTGTCTATGCAGCTGATATTACAAGATATCACTTGAAGAAATCAGTTTGAACCAGGAAATTTACCGGTACTACTTTGATGTCTAAAGATACTCTATATAAGTTCTTCTAAATAAAGGCCCCACCATGGCACCTTCTTTCTGTGGTGGTGGAATTGTGTGCTTCTGTGAGGCAAGAGACTATGCTGATGGTGGCAATGCCATTGGTAGGGTCTTCCATATCAGACAGGCTTTTGCTGAGAAACCAGATCAAATGTGCCAAACAGCTACTGGGCAGCAGCAGTGGGGGAGGGGATGAAACTGGCAGAGGATCTTTCATTTCAAGCTAGACATAGTAAAACAAACAAAGGAATGTATAAACATTGTGATACTTGTCTTTTTCCACAAGAAAAGGGACAGGAACAGGACACTTTCAGTCTGATAATTATATAGTGGTTTACTCAAGAAATGAAAATCTAAGAAGAAATGGCATAGCATTTAATAGTTAGGAGAAATGTAGCAAAAGCAAACGCTGACAAGGGATATAATGCAAAGTCTGACTAAATAAAATCAGTAAGACATCAGAGATAATACATCAATATAACCACAATCCAAGTTTATGCTTCAACTACAGAGGCAGAAGAAGAAGAAGAAATTGAAAAATTCTGTTTTGGAGTCCAAGAAGAACTGATCACACATCAAAACAGGACATTTTGGTAATCATAGATGATTTTGAAAACAAAAGTAGGTAACAGAGCAGAACAAAACATTGTAGGAGAATTTGGGATAAGATCAAGAAATGAAGCAGGAGAGCAACTAATTGAATTTGATGAATCCAATACTTTGTTTGTCACAAGCACATTGTTCAGGCAATGAAAGAGATGACAGTATACATGGACATCACCTGATGGCCAATATATAAATCAGAAAGATTACAACATTGGAAGCAGAAGGTGGAGAAGCTCTATTCTTTCTGCAAAGTCAAAAACAGAAGCAGGCTATGGAACAGACCATAATATCAAAAATTGGAATAAAACTAAAGAAGAACATTAAATCAATCATTGTGGCAAAATACAACCTGTAGGATATCACTTATCACTATTAAGCCTCATTGAACAAAGCCAAAAGAATTCTAAATTGAAGCCAGTGGCATTGTTAGGGGGAAATGGGAAAAAATACTATCACTAGCAAAAAAAGAAAAAAAGAAAAGTCCCACTGGATGACAGATGAAACTCTTCAAGTTGTTAAAGACAGATTAGAAGCAAGAGTAATCAGGGACAGAAATACTCTAGGGTCATAACCCTGAATGCAACTCTTCAATGACTCATGTGCAGGGACAAAGAGAACTAGTATAAGAATCAATGCAGAGGAATAGAAGACCATAGCACACACACACAAAAAGATAGAACAAGAGATCTCTTCCACAAGATCCCAGAATTCAAAGGGAAATTTGAAGGAGTGAGGATGCTATATGCCCAGAAGGGGAACACACTGCATGATAGAGAAGAAGAAAAAACATGATGGAAACAATACACTGAAGAACTATATAAAATAAGAAGAAGAAGAAGAAGAAGAAGAAGAAGTTGTTTTATTTTTAACCCACCCCTCTGCTCAGCAATCGGGGCGGCGTACAACCTTATAAAAACAGTAAGCAATTAAAGCATTCCCAAATCTCACACCCTAACCCTCCCACCCCTTAAAACTAGATTAAACCAAGAAAGAATTAAAATGAATTTAAACATAAATACAAATAACTATATTTTTGAGCAGTATGCAAGCAGTGGCAGATTGGGGAGTGGGTAGCAAACCTCCGCCATTGCCAGGAAGTTATTCCAGGAAGGCCTGCCAGAAGAGATGAAAAGATGACAGATTAATTGAAGTAAGAAGCATTTGAAGATGAACCCACAATTTTAGAAAATGAAATCAAAACTGCACACAAAGCACCTGGGAGAAATAAATAACGAAGAACAGATGGCATGCAAATAGAGTTCTTTCAAGCAACAGAGACAGAATCCACTCAAATTCTGATTAAAATCTGTGAACAAATATGGAAAATAATATAAAGGTTCACAGTTTGGAAGTGCTCAAGAAAGGGGCACCTGGAATTTCAGTAACCACAGGACCATTGCATTAATCTCCCACATAGGCAAAGTGGTGCTCAAAATTCTACAGCAAATATTTTACTATATATGGAGAGAGAAATGCCAGATGTACAAGCTTGATTCAGGAAAAGAGGCACTAGGGATCACATTGCAAACATAGGTTTGATAATATAACACACCAAAGAATTTTAGAAGAAAAACAACCAGTGCTTTATAGATTATAGCAAAGCCTTTGATTGTATAGATCATGAAAAAGTATGGGTGACTTTTAAAGAAAGAGGAGTGCCTTAACATTTGATTATACTCATATATAAACAGTTCTCAATAAAAGAGGCCACTATTAAGACAGAATATGCAGAAAGAGAGTAATTTCCAAATGACAAGGGGGTCAGACAAGGTTGCATTTTATAACCCTATCTGCTTAACTTGTATGTGGAACATTTCATATGTAAACTCTGAGGAAGGGGGCATAAAATTTGAGGAAGGAACATATGCAATCTAAAATATGAGATGACACCATATTACTAGCAGAAAATAGCAAAAGACTTGGAACGACTGCTGAAGATAGTCAAGGAAGAAAATGCAAAGGCAGGTTTACAGCTGAATATTGAGTAAACAAAAATAATGACCACAGATGAGTTACATAACTTTAATGTATACAATGAAGACATTGAGACTGTGAAAAAATCCTCTACTTTGGTTCAGTCATTAATTAAAATGGAGACTGCAGTCAAGAAATCAGAAGAAGACTAGGACTTGTAAGAGCAGCTATGAAGAAACTAGAAAGTTTCTGAAGTGTATGTATCATTGAATATCTATACCATTCTGTTTCCATTTTCCATATATAGTTGTGAAAGCTGAACAGAGAAGAAAACCAATAGAAAGAGAATCAGTGTATTTGAGATGTGGTGCTGAAGGAGAATTCTGCATATACAGTGGTACCTCTACTTACAAAATTAATTCGTTCCAGCAGCCATTTCTTAAGTAGAAAATTTTGTAAGTAGAAGCAAATTTAACATTGAAAAGCCCTAATCCGTTCCAGGCCCCCAGATTCAAGCTACAACTCAATGCAAATGTAAAAATATCAGAAGCCAAAAATACAGTCCTGAATATCAGAAGCCACAGAAACCAAAAATACAGTCATAGAATCATAGAATCATAGAATCATAGAGTTGGAAGAGACCAAAAGGGCCATCCAATCCAACCCCAATGGATTGGATTCCAGATGGATTGTCTCAAAGGAGCCACAGCCCTAAGTCTGCAAGCTGGGCTGTTCATGATAGGGTGACTTGGAGGTCTCTCATTCATAGGGTCTGCCATAAGTTGAAGTCTACTTGATGGCAGTAACAAAAACATACTGTATTTTTCACCATATCAGACGCACTTTTTCTTCCCCAAAACTGGGGTGGGGAAGTTGGTGTGTCTTATAAGGTGAATATACGCTATGCATTGGGACCATGCTGGGGATGGAGGACCCCTCCGACCCCAGGATCGCCCCAAGGAAAGCAATGCTGCTTTCCTTGGGACCATGCTGAGGTCGGAGGATGCCTCCGACCCCAGGATCGCCCCAAGGAAAGCAATGCTGTAGTTTATTGTGGCACCAGAGCTCTCTGATATAGAAGGCTCAATGTCTCAGAAAAAACTATAGTTCCCATGATTCCCTAGCACTGAGCCAGGGCAGATAAAGTGGACTCAAGCTGCATTATTTCTGGCAGTCTGTAAAGGCCCAAATATTCTATCATAGCTTCACTTAGGATATGCTTAAGAAAAATTAGCAGTTTCAGCAAATGAACCCCTTTTCTGCAAGGTAACACCACAGCTGAAAACTCCCTAAAGATATACCAGTAGGTCCTGTTCTGTTTTCTTCCTACCCCTTTTAGAGGATTATACTCTTTACCCTTTTTAAACTTGAGGACCCATTTTTCACATGGTTCAGTCCACTGTTTGCCTTTAATACCCGGAAAAATACATTTTCTGTCTCTCTTCCTTCTGTTGTTCCTTTCTGTTCTTCTTTCCATCTTTCTCTTATTTCTCCTTCTGTTAACCTCTCTCCAATTAAAAATAGAAATGATAGTGCACCATTGCTGGAGAAACCCATCAAAGGTCAGAACACAACCCAGTATATGCCTGGCAAGCAGAATAAGAATAGGATCTGGCTTTGACTCCAGCTTTGCAAATCATTATTTGCTCTGTTGCAGAAAAAAAAACTAACTGAGGGGCCCAGGCTGCCAAGTAACAAAGATTTATGCTTCAGATATAAAATGTACTGTTTTAGCCAGGGAATGTTTAGAATGAGGCAAAAGAGTCAGAGTGTAGTGGGTCTAAATGACTATGGTCCAAAACACACTGCAGACATAATCCAGTTTGAGACCACTTTAACTGCCCTGGCTTAATGCTAGGGAATTCTGGGAACTCTCATTTTGTGAGACATTTAGCCTTCTCTGTCAGAGAGCTCTGGTGCCACAACCAACTACAATTATCAGGATTCCCTCGTACTGAGCCAGGCAACTTAAATTGGTCTGAAACTGAATTATTTCTGCAATGTGTTTTGAACCTATGTTACATAAGACCATAGACAAATCTTCTCAATGTTCAGATTGACCAACAATGATAAGAAATCGTTCTTCCCTGTGAACTATAAAAATGAGGGCCAGTGCAAGGTTTTCTGCTGCCTAAAACAAAGGTCAAGATGGCATCCTACTCCACTCCTTTCACAAATGATGACTGCTCTGGCACATGAAATCTACTAACTACATTGGCAAATGTGTCAGTACCCTTCACCACACCAAAAGACAGCAACCAAGGGTGCCACGTAAGGATGGCCCCTAACATTCCAGTGCCAAAACCAAAGGCCTAGACATGACCCCTTCTAATGTTAGAAGAGGCATATTCTGGTAATGTTACAAGGTGTGGGTCATCAGGGGAGCACCTGGTGATGTTCATAAACATGATGCATAAAGCATCAATCACATTTGCATATATTATGGCATTCAAACAAATCAAGAAAAAAATTATATATATATTTGTTCTTTTCAAATTGTACACCACCTTGAATGCCAATTTTGGGAGAAAGGAAGGATGAGGATGAGGATGAGGATCACTTACTCTTTAAGGCACTGTTCTCACCACGAGATTCTTTTCTCTCATCCTAAGAAATGGCGAAGAGGACCTAGGCCCTGAAATTCAGGATGACCACCTGGGAAACTATATATTATAGGTGGGTGGGAGAAGCACAGTACAGAATATGAGACATAATAGCTCTGCCTCTAAGCTTCTGCCATGACTCCCTTCACTCTGCCTAATAATAGTGCTAGCCATATGTAAACACTTTTGATCACTTGAATTACCATCAAAATACACATTGTAGCCTAAATCAAATTGTTAGTCACAACAAGAAGCAAACCATTGTATCAATGGGAACTACTCTGAATCTACTCTAGTTGAGCCTTAGAACAGACAATAGCAGGAATTCTGAAGCCTAGTCTGTATAGTCAATGATGCTGGGACTTCCCATCCAACAATATCTGGAAGCTCACACAATTCTCAGCCCTGCACTAAGCCTGTCCTGGGAGATCTGTAATTGTTATTTGTTTTAAAATAAATACTGTGAGTGTATGTGTGTGTGTGAGTGAGTGAGAGAGAGAGAGAGAGAAATAGAGACAGAAGGTGGATGTACAGTGGTCAGAATACTCCATAGCATCCTGGCTCCAAAGTTGCCCTGAATTCCCCCCATTGTATGGACAATCCATACCAGTGCTGGGTGGCTGTCTTCATGCACATTTCCTGTGTGCCACTCAGCACCATGGTTGCTGGCATGACTTACTCCCTCTGAAGTCAATGAAGGTGCCCATCATTGATCACATGGCTAGGTGCCTTGTTGTGACCTCAGAGGGAGTGAGCAGCACCAGCAAATTCAGTGTTGGATAGCATAGTAGGATACATGTGTAAATAGCCACCTGGTGTTGCTCCCAAGTGCTCAGAATTTTCATGGAAAATCCCAAGCAAACTGTGAGGTTTTTTAAAATATGGTTTAAGGCAGGGATGGCCAGGATTCATTGTGGAACTGGCTTTCTCTTGTGAAGATAGTCCTTATTTGAACAGGGTCTTGGCCCTGCATTGTGTGGACAGGGAACCATAAGGGCAGGGGGAGACCAGTGTAAATGGTCCATGTAAACATGTCCAGAGAGAACGGAATAGTACACAATATGATATTTAAAAGTAAGATACAGAACTGAAGAGGTACATGAAATAAATGACATTTAATCCACACAATTTTCCTGATTTCAAGCAACAAAACAGAGGTGCCTCTACCATGCCATTATTTTTGCTCCCTGGAGTAAATAATACCAGTGAGGGTGAAATTAGGAAAATGGTCCAGGGGTGGGATTAAATGCTCTTCAACACAGCATCTGTGATCAAATTAGTTGTTAAACATGAGGAAATCAGTCATAGGTCTCCTCCTGCTATAATGTGTGTGTTTATCCTGCATCAGTGGATCTGCTCTGCCTCCAAACACCTTTCTTCCCTTGGCTACAGCTGCCTGCTGCTTGTGATGTTCTGTCACTTGGGTTCATCTGATGGATGTATAATGGCTCTGTATCAAAGGATGGAAGTGCTGTAGCAGATGGTCTTTTGGACCCTATTGACTTGATGTTTTACCATCCATCATGCTAAATTTCTGCAACATTACAGTTTACAGTTGCAGTTGAGCTACCACTTGTTTGACAATGTTAATGACTACAACAAGCCATGTCATCAAATGTGAGCAATGTGTTTTCCTTATATATATAAAATCACATCAGTAGGAGCTATGCCATAATAATAATAATAATAATAATAATAATAATAATAATAATAATAATAATAATAATAATTTATTTTTATCCCATTCCTCATTCTGCATACTGCAGCCTCATTCCCACTACAGAATAAACCAGTTTTTGATTTGAAGTGATGAAGCAATTTAGTTCATATTATTCGAGCAGCAATCGAACCTTACCGATTTCAATTTAATCCACTTCGCGTTCACATTCATCAATGAATCGATTCAACATGGAGTTGTGTCACAGGGCTAACTGTGCCACAGGGAACTGATTCAGATCCACAGTTCGTTCACACTAGCACTGAATCAATTCTTCAGTGGATCTGGAAGAAGCGCTTTAAATGGGTTTAGCGCTGGGGGCCCCTTCACAAACTGTGTCAGGAAATCAGCGCAAGTGCAAACAAGGGCCATTTAAACCAGTTCAGACCCACTTGGAAACTGGTTTATTATCTAGTGGGAGTGGAGTCTGCATGTATTTTAACCAAAGGCTGCCTTAAAAGGTTGCTATTTTCCAAAGCTGCTTTTACCGGTCCATGATATAGAATCCCCTCAGTTCATTCCAGTTCAAGATTTTTTAAAAAATGTGTTCAGGGGCTTATGTTGAAAACTGCATTGAGATCCAAGTCAGGAGTGGGGAATACATTTTGGAGATCCAGCCTGCACCACCATATTCTTTGCTCCCTGTGGGCCAGATGTAATCAGAAATTTGACCACATACCCTTCTTTCACTGGCTCCTTCAATTGGAGCTTCTGTTCAGCACATCAAGGGCACTTTCCTGTCAGTTAGGAAAGCCCATCAAAAAATAATAAGAGAGCAGTGAGAATTCTGTGCAGTATTTGAATGTCCTAAAGTGCTGAAGGGAAATTATTGTGTGTAGAACAAACAAACAAACAAATAAAAAAACTCACACGTTTGCCATTCTTTTCAGTATTTACAGTGTCTTCAGCTAGACTTACAGCCTCATACATTTTGCTATTCATATTTACATTTGTTGCACCATTACAACAACTGCAAATTTCTTCCCAAAACCTACCTTAGATGCCAGACAGCCATATAAACTGAGTATTTCTGAAGTGATGGGGGCTGGGGTGGTGGGCACTGAAGGATGATGTATCCACCCCTCCTCTTCTCATTGGCAGGTCCTGTCAAACCTGCATGTCACACCATAGCTTGCTGCGAGTAGGGGATGAATGTATTATCTTTCAGTACCCTGCTTACTAGAGCCTCAGAACTCCTTGGTTGGTGTGGCTAAGACAGAAACAAAGTCTTATCCCTCTTGCCCACACAAGTGATTTATGCTGATGCTGGACAAACAGGTGGAGCTCCTTTTAAAGGTTCTAATGTTCACAAGTTTTGTTGTTGATGATATTGGTTTTTTATTGATTTTATTTATCATATATCATATATAAACATCTAAAAAAAGCTCTCCCATATAGCTAAATACATTTGGTACATCATGCTAAACAATATTACTAACCTTCCATAAAGTTCCTTTGACAACAACTACCTTTGTTCATATTCTTACAACATGCATCTTTTTTTCCCTTTATCACTACCTATTTAACCTTTGCTCTCTTTTGCAAATTCAAATTTTATATAATAAAATTAAATATTTATTTCTTATAATATTCATATGTCCTGTCTTTTAATCATCTTCTTTCCTAAAATATGGTTCTTTAACATTACCATAGTTTTACTTGCTCTATTCTGACCATGTTCTCTTATTATATTCTTCCATAGGAGACCATTCCTTATCTACCTTTTCTAGATCCACCTAATTCAACAGAGCTGTTAATCTATCCATTTCTCTCATTTCAGCTAACTTCAACAACCAGTGATCTATTGTTAGTAACTCTTGTTTTCTGTACAATTAGCATTTTTGCAGCTGAGACCATATAAAAAAGAATTTTCCAGTATTTTCTCTGTGTTATCGGATCAATCTGATTTACTATATTTAATAGGCATATTTCCAGTTTCAATTCATACTTAACTTTAAGAATATCTTGAATTGTTTCATGAATTTTTTTCCAATAAATTTTCATCTTGGCAAAGATCATTTTGATCAATTTATTTTCTTATTTTTAATTTTCTTCCAATAAATTTTCATCTTGGCAAAGATCAATTTATTTTCCAATAAATTTTTATCTTCAATTTACATCTCCACCAAATATGAAACCAAGATCCAATGTTTTGCTTCTATTTCCAACATATATTCAAATTTATATTGTAAATCTTTGCAATCTTAGCTGGGTTAAGTACCATCTTTGCTCCATCTTCCAGTAGTTCTCCTTTAAGTCTTGTGATTTAGTAAACTTTTCAGTTTTTCATCTCACATATTTCTAACTTTCCAAATCGATTGTTTTCCCTATATCTGTTGACCATTTGGTCATGTTTTCTGAAATCAAATCTCTTTCTTGTTTTCTGTCCATCAACATTTTATAAATTTTACTTGTCCTTTTCTTCTCTAGTTTCATCAAAACATTGTCTAAATCTTTTGGCTCTTCTTCAAAATCTTCTATTTTAGTGTCTATCTTAAATCTTTCTATCAGTTGTATATACAGCAACCAGTGCATTTTTGGATGTAGCTGCTCCATCTCTTCAATGCCTTTAATTTCAAATTTACTTTCTTCTGACTTTTTAAGTATATTTTTGTATCTCAACCATGTCTTAACTGTCGTCCATCTTCCATAGAAAGCTTCATGCGGAGATACCCAAAGCAGAATTTTTCTGTAGATCATCTACTTGGTTTCTTCCCATACCTTTAGAAGCACGCTTCTTATCACATGATGTTTAAATTCTCTATGTACTGCCGCTTTCCCATACCATACATACCCATGACAACCAAATTGATTATTAAATCGTTCAATATTCAATACTCTCATATTTTCAAGTAGAATCCAGTTAAACAACCAATTAAGTGTGTTAACATGATGGTATAATTCTAAATCTGTAACACTTCTACCCCCTTCTCCTTTATGCCACGTCATCATTAACCAGCTTGCAATGGCTCTCTTTGCCTTCCAGATAAATTCCCTCATATCCTTATGTCATTCTTTGAATACTTTAGAATTATGTATTATAGGGATACTTTGGAATAAAAAGTTCATTTTAGGAAGTACAACCATTTTATTTGCTTTGACTCTTCTTGTCAGTGTCAAATTCGGTTTGGTCCATCAGATCCTTCTTAATTTCCTTCCACTTTGTCTTATAGTTGTTATCAAATAGGTCTGTATTCCTCATAGGGCCTAAGCAGACTGCCAGAAATAGTGCACATTAAATTAAGGCACTGCCCTGGCTCAGTGCTAGGGAGTCATGGGAATTGTATTTTTTTCTGAGACATTGAGCCTTCTCTGTCAGAGAGCTCTGGTGCCACAATAAATTACAGTTCCCATGATTTCCTAGCACTGAGCTAGGGCAGTGCCTCAATTTAATGTGCACTATTTCTGGCAGTCTGCTTAGGCCCTTAGTTAACCAAATTCCTAAATATTTAACTTTATATTTTCACCAAACACTTAATAATCTCCTCTAAATAGATTTCTTCTTTTTTAGTCATGTTTTTTGTCATTATGACAGTTTTCTTCTGCTTTATTCTAAATCCCAATATCATACCAAAATTCTTCTATTATTTGAAATGTTTCTGTAATTTGCTGCTTTGGGTTCTCTAAAATAATGACCAGATCATCAGCAAAGGCTTGCAATTTGTACTCCTTTAATCTTCATCCCTTTTATGTTATCTTCTTGTCTTATTCTATTCATTAGTAATTCCAACGCCATTATAAATAGCAACAGTGATAATGGGCTGTTGAATAAATGTTGATGGTGTGTTGAAAACAGTCCTTTAGAACCAAACATCCAAACCTGGAACTTTCAGCAAGCTTCTTTTATTGTAAAAGAGCAAAAGAAAAAAAAAACAATAATAATAATAATACCATTTTCACTTTAGCCAAAATGGCTAAGCAG
>JAIPUX010001880.1:42660699-42675364 GCA_020142125.1 Phrynosoma platyrhinos | reverse complement strand
AAAGGAGTCAGACAAGGCTGCATCCTATCACCCTACCTATTCATCTTACATACAGAACACATTGTAACTGAGCCAGGACATTTAAAGTGGCCTAAAGCTGCATTATTTCTGGCAATCTGTAAAGGCCCTTAGGCTATCATACTTAGGACACATCATGAGAAGGCATGAATCTTTGAAAAGACAATAATGTTAGGAAAGGTGGAGGGAAGTAGAAAGAGAGGAAGGCCACATTCTAGATGGATGGACTTTGTTAAAGCAACCACACATATAAGTTTGCAGGAGCTGGGCAAAGCAGTAGAGGACAGGGGGCCTGGACATGTCTTATCCATAGGGTCGCCATGGGTCAAGATTGACACGAAGGCATTTAACAACAACAACAAATAAATATTTATATAAATAAATAAGTGCATTGTGGTGAGCCAATGTGGGCATCATGGTATGGTATTGAGGTGAACCTGCAGTTTTTATACATGTTATTGGGCTATCCTGGGATAGGTGAGGCACCTGTGGACTTCTGTTACCTCTATTACCTCTGTCTAGCATGGAGAGGGATACTAAAGGGCCACAGCTTCCTCATTCCTTGATCAGACCTTTATTTGGCCCACTTTAAATATTTAAACTCTACTTTCACTCTTCATGTTCTATCTAGAAAAAGAGCCCCTGTCCACATAATTTCACATTAGGGATTCTATTCTTCAATTAGTTCTCAAAGTAAGCAATGAGTCATTTTACCAATTTTCTTCAAAAGTCTACCAAAATAATTTTTGAAGGATATTTACAATTCAGGTGTTTTTCAGTGCAACATTCTCATGTGTTATCTTTGGGGGGAAGCAGACAGGCGGCCCTGGGCTGCCCTGGGAAGCTGCGCCGTGGGGCCGAGGTATCCCCACACCTCGGCCCCACGGCACAGCTTCGCTGCCCATGGAAGGAGTGCTAAAATAGCGCTCCTTCCACAAAGTTGCCGAAGGTGCGGTGCAAAAGGCTGGCGGCGCACCTTCAGTGACTCTTCTGCCGCAGCGTTTGCGGCTGCTGCGACGGGAAGGCATCGTCGGAATGCGGGCCGTGCGGAGTGGTCGGTGCTCCGACAATGCCTTCGGGAAGGGGTTGGGGTGCCCACCATGCGGCTGCCCCTCCCCTTCCTTGCTCCCCAAACGGCCCTTTGCGCCATCTGTTGGTCTCTTTTGTTGCATAAAACAGCAGTTTAACATAGGAAACAGAATTTTCATTTTTTTTTCCTGCCCAAAAAATGCTGTAGTTGGGGATTTATTTGGCCCCAAATCTCCATGTTTTTTAAAAAACAAAATTGCATTTTGTTTCACAGAAATATTATTTTCCTGTGCAGAAAATGCTATTTTCTGCACAAAAATCCCACATGTAAATTTTGTGTAGAATAAGTCCCAAACCATGAAGATTATCAGTGCAGGATTCCTCTTGTCAGGGTTTCCTGACACTCTAGAAACACCTTTTCTCACCATTTTCCAAATATTTTTTAATATTCTTTCCACCAATATATGACACTAAAATGTTGAATCACAGTCTGGCCATTCCTCCCTTGAAAACTCAAGAGTTAAATCTCACTGGGAAATCTTCTGGGCAGCTGGAGTTCAGGCTTCATAGATGGCCCTGCTCCAAGGTCTCCAATTTGTTGCCAAATACTTTTGGGGGAAGGGGAGGGATGAATCATTACAAAGCAGAACAGTCTGTGCATCATAAAAGAACAATAAATGGCATAAACAATTCTCTATCCCTACCCTTCTCAAAATCCTGAGAGAATTTAAAGTCATTTGGAAACTATCCAAAAAAGTGCACATTTAAGAGTGCTATTTTTGTCCTACAGCACTCATAAAGCCCCTCATTTATATCCCCCTTCCTTCCTCTATTTCCTTGCCTTAAATTTGTTCTGAAATAAAATAACACATCCAGTACATGAAAAGCAAAGGTGCTGGTTGCCTCTTCAAGTGAAAAATACTCTCAGCTGAAGGTTTGACCTGTGAAGACAGTGAAAGACTCTTCAGCATTTCAATTATTTTTTGTCTGGATCTACTTAACATGTGAATTCCTCATAGATCAGAGATGTTATTTCGTTGAATTACAACCCCTAGAATGGTCCAGCCAGCATAGTCACTGGATGTTGGAACTGGCAGTCCAAAAAAGTAAAGCAATAACAATAAAAATAGTCCTCCATGTTATTCAACAGTCACTTGCACAATTATGATCTGCGGTGCCAACTAGGGGTCCATCTGAATCAGTTCAAAGTGATGGTGCCAGAGAGGGCCATGTCACAACTCTTGTGATCTATGCTGCTGTCATTCACATCCAGAAAGAAGGAACTCTCACATGTTTAAGCATTTGAGGTTGGTTCACCAGTTACTTCCCCTGCTGGCCTAGTCATTAAAACAAATAACAAATAGGCCAAGGGTTATGGTCATCATGAGGCAAGTAAGCAGTTGCTTTCTCAGAGGACAATGACTCAAGGAATCAATTGAAGCTCTTGCTTGCTGTTTGTTTTTTCTTATCTGTTCTTGATGTCTTTCATGCCACCACAGTTTTCTCTTCTGGTGGGCTGACATCATGGAAAGACCATTATTGAAAGAGAGTAGTTCCTAATATGAACCTCCTAGTCTCATTTGGTGAGGACAAGAGAGAGAGCATTTTCAGTGACTGCTCCCAGGTTATGAAACTCCTTTCTGCACGAGGTTTGGTTGGCCCCCTGACTCTTTTCCATTCAAAAAACTTTTGCACCCAGGGAGGATTCTTATTGGATTGTTTGCTACAGTAAGTTTTTAATGGTTTTATATTTTTAACTTATTTTTACCTCTACATCCACCAAAATATTCCTGATGCAAAAACATGGAGACTTCTTGAGGAACCCATTGTTCTCTGCCACAAAAAGCCCTGTGACCTCACTGGAATGGTGACATATTGGATTGCAAAAGAGGGGTCCCTGTTGAGATGCAAATGGGTTGTAAATTTCCTGGACTTTGAAAATCTCCCTGTAGCCACATGACCTGAAGGAAGACGAGCCTGCCTGCAAAAGATATTCTCCCCACCATATACCATCTTAACTAAAGAATGAAACAACATGAAGGCATCTGACTAGCAGCTCCAATTGTTTTTCTCCTGTTTTGTTTGTAACATTTTGCCTGATGGAGAAGCTCATGGAGCTTTGAAAACTTGTAACAAGTATCTTGTGCATTTTGGTTGGCCAATAAAGATATCACTGATGGAGTTTTGTTTGTATTTTTAACTTAGTATTTTTTTAAAAGATTTTACATTTTTGACTTGTTGTTTTATTGTGATGTTTTATGTGTGTTTCAAAATTGTCCTGTTTTGTTGTTGTTGTTTTTAAGCACCTTTTGTGAGCTGCCTTGTGTCCAAATTGTGGCATATGAAATAAATAAATAAATAAAGGTAGGATAAATAAGTACACGGGACAATTTTATCAGGTACTGCATGGAAAAATTATTGGTTCTTTTGATAAAAGCTCTTGTAGCAAGGATATGTTGAAAAAGCTGAAGTCAGACCCTTCTTTGGTTAACTTCTATACCATTAGCAGCAGAATGCCTTCTGCTACCCACTGTTAAGGTGCAGAGCTCATTTTGCTGCAGGATAAGCCATGACCACAGTCCACCAATGCCTTGCACTGTCTCCAATAGGCAGACTTCCTATGAGAACTTGAGACCAGAAAACAGGGATATTAACTCCCTTGCTCTCTACAGAGCTTTTTGTGTACAGTGGTTTACCTTGCTTCTTTGTTGTCACTGTCACCCCCAGAAGAGACAACCAAGAGGGCAAAGGATCTGGAAAGCAAGCCCTACAATGAATAATTGGAGGAAACTGGATATGTTTAGCTTAAAGACTGACAGCTATCTTCTGGAACATGGAGTGAGTCTTGTTTCTGCTACTTCATTAGTTAGAGCTGAAACCAGTGGATTTATAAAAAAGAAAACACAGAATACACTTTAGGAACATCTGCGTGATGGTAAGAGCTATTTGACAGTGGACTAGATTCCATCAGAAGACAGTGGACACTCCTCACTGGATTTTTTAAACAGAGAAATGTCCACCTCTTTGGGGTGATTTAGATTAAAAAAAAATGAATGAGCTGACTTTGCCTTAGGTGAAATTTGAATGAGTGAATGTACATATATATCTGTATTTTATGCAGATTTTATGTCCTGTAGCTTGAGGCCTGAAACAGTTATATGTTTTCAGTGCCCTTGAAGTAAACATTGGATTTTGAAGTGGAGATGTTCAGCCTAAATACATGTGGAACTACAGGGATGGGCCAATGGGAATGGACCAGAGGAAAAGGGAAATCATGCATGTTTCCATTATTGCTCTTTTTGCAGATAGAACTGTGAAAGTAAGAACAAGCAAACTGGACTGTTATTTTTAACTAATCCCTTGCAAGCTCCGTGGTTCATAGAACTTCTGAATCCAGTTCCAATTACTCTCAGAAACTGTTGCATATTTAATCAATCCAAAGCATACCAATCCCTTAAGTCATTGATTTTTTTAATTTTAAACTCTGTAGATGTGACAAAAAGGAACATTTTTTTTCAGTCTAGGAGGGCTAGCTCCACACTGCATTGTTTTAAATGGTGCCATGACCACTTAGGGTCGCCTGTAATGGCCTCAGCTCTATTAGATACACTAGAGATAATTTGCTGAGTTAATTCCCACTCCTTTCTCAGTTTGCTGATGTGGATCTGGACAGTCACATGTTTTTGGTCATATGATCCTTGCCATGGGTCTCCCTGTTAAATAGACATGGTATCTCTGTACATTTTCTGATACCAAACTTCTTGAAAATACACCAGTGGAAAAAAATGCTTATAGTGTGCTAAAGCAGGTAGTGACCAAGCAGTAATTTATCACCAAGTCTTGGTAGCGAGCAGAATATTCCATATGGTTTAGGAGTATTATTGAGCACAAGTGTGTTTTGATTATTATTCATATATACTGTTCCTTAGTGGCATGTGCATTTGATACTTCAAGGTAAGTTGTATAGATTATTTGTCTCCAAGTGGTGAATGGTTGAAAAATCCTGTCAAGTTCTGACAGGAAAGTGTCTGAGGCTAGTATGTCAATCTTCACATATTTTGCTTTTTGTATACGAAAACAAACAGATTCAGAAGTATTCTTCTAGCTGGGTGTGGTTCCAAGAGTATTCCAAGTTGTTATTTTTGTATTATTGGAATTTATTTGTACAAATTTTGTGAAGGTTTTGTTGAGCAACATATTTGCACAAATCAATGGTTTATGCAAAAAAGAATGGAAACAAAAAAACAAACAGTGGCCTTTGTGCTCTTACACAGGGGTAGAAAAATCTTGCTGGAAGTTGCCCCCTTTTTTTGACAAGGTGTCTCAATATGTTAAGAAATACTTTCTCAATAAGGATGAAAAAAATTGCAAATATTCTTTACTTCCCTTGTCTGTGGCTGCTTGACACATCACTGAATGAATTATTTGCTGTTCTGTTGATATATATGTCCATTAACCTCAGCAGTATGTTGAGAGGGTTTATCTTCTCCATGCAAATCCCTTTTATCCAAGGACATGTCTTGTCTAAAAGAACTAATTGGACACTTACTGCTCTAGTGACTTTTTAGCATGCTCGTCATTGTAAGCTTTAGCTAGCATTACTCCATTTCTGTCCCAGATGATCTGTGACTTTCTCGGCAACATGAGCTTTCCATAATTCATGAGCAAAAGCTACCAAGGAACCAGTGTACCTGGACGTAAGTGATTGCACTGGGCAGCTAGTTGTGATGACAGGGAGGAATATTTTTCTACTTCAGAATAGCTCACCATGCTTATTTGTTTGTTTTGTTTTCTTCAGCAGCACTTTTTTCATATGTTGACAAGGGTTGCAAATAATTATGCACTTGAAATGTGAATTTTACCTGTACAAGTCAGAAATTGATTTGTTATTGTTGTTGTTACACCTGTTTTTGGGCAAGCATTTATCAAAGAAGTAATGTCTTCTGGAGTTAACTGAAGACTAGCCTTTTTGCTTCCCTTCATATAACTGCCTGGGAAAACTGAAGAGCTGGACATACATCTAGGTCATACAAATAGGTGACCTTTACAAAAGCAAAAGCAGATGGTTGGGAAATGCATCCACAGGGATGAACACTACTTCCAGACTATTTAGAAAGGAGTAAATGAAAAGCTTCTGAACAATGACATTTTGCAAATGCTGCATCTTTTCCAAGATGCTTTGCCAGCATCTCCCCCCACCCATTCAGCTTGTTGTTTTTGTCTGTGTGTAGTCATACTAATGTATATTTCCTTATCTTAAACAATGGGATGATTCCTGCTGATCCTACCTTCCAGACATCTTGTGGATGCACTGTTTGGCTTGTGGATTGGAGGCCCTTTCAAACTGTACAATTATAGCAGTTATGATTCCACTTTAACTGCCATAATTCAATCCTATGGAATCCTGGGATTTGCAGTTTAGGGAGGGGCATTTAGAATTCTCAACCAGAGAGCTGTACAAATTCCAGGATGGCATAGGAAATAGTGTGGCAGTTAAAGTAGAATCATAGCACAGTAATTGTGTAGTCTGAAAAGACCCAAATATAGCTAAGGTGGGGAGATAGATGGTTCCCATTACTAATCCTGTCTTCCAGGTATTGTGTGATTGTTGAGTAAACATACTGCCTCCCTTCACCCCATTCTAGAATTACTCAGTGCAACACTGGACAGATGCAAAAATAATGTGACAATCAGAATCTCAACAACAGGAAAAAAAGATTTTTTAAAATATGGTTTCAAGATTGATTTGCAATTCATGATCTATTTATGAGATGAACAATGATGCTTTCTATGAGTTTGTTTCCCCCCCTCTCCCCCAGCTTGGCTGTTGTTATTCATTTGAAAAAGGATACATATTTAGAATCCATGCTCTCAATCTTTAGGCAAAATCTTTACAGTCATGAGGTTATCAACTGTCTAAAATCAGAAAGTCTGTTATATCAGTGCTGCTCATGTGATTCATATTTTTCTCTCTTTCAACTGCCCATCCTGTAGTATCTGAAAAATGTATCAAGTTTGTAGAAATCTGAAATCCACCAGGGTGAGATAAAGTTGTAAAGAGGTCAATCCCCATCTTTTTCCCAAGACTGATCAGGGGTTCTCTGCATCATCAATAGTTTATTTGGTATGGATTTTGCATATGCATCATAAATGGGTACATATTTGCTTGCTATAGTACTTCTCTAGCTTTTCTCTATTTATTTATTTGATTTATATGCTGTTTTTCTACAAAATGGGACTAAAATGTGCCTCCTCAGTGTTAGCCTATGTAAGAAGCATTATTCAATCATTGTTCATCACAATTCTTCCAGTATGCTCAAGGATTTTTTCCCCTGGATGTCTGGCTATTCTGCTAAATGACAGGCTTGAAGGTCATTGTCCTGCAATATGGTTACATGGATTTTTCAAGATCTTTGCTAAGAGGCACATATGTGGTTGGCTTAATTATTACTTCTGCTTCCTCTTGTAGTTCTTTTGCTTTAATTTAGCATTTTATAGTTTTGTCCATCTGTATGTATTTCCTAGGGCAACACTGTTTAAGATTGGAAATCTACTAAGAACTTTTCAGTCCCATTTTATATTATATGTCTAAGGGATAATGATGCCATCTGAGTAGCATATACTGGAGGTGCATTAGGATCAAAACATGAGTTCCACTGACATATGAACACTGTTAAATTAAAGGGCCGAGACATGGAGTTTTTGACTTCTTACATATTGGCAGATTTTTCATAGGAAACTACATGTTATTTCCCCTACTTGAATCTTGATTTTGCAAAAGAACTGCACCAGATCTGGGAGTTTATTGTACACAGCTTTCAGCCTGATCCGTGCATGAAACAGGATCAGGTTGGAATGGGGAAAAAAACGGGTTTTATCACAGATGAAATTGCTGCTGTGCTGGCAGCCTACCATCCCCCGTCCCCGATCCAGCCTCTGCTGACCGATTTTGGTACCAAAATCAGCTGGCAGAGGCTGGATCGGGGACAGGGGATGGTAGGCTGCCAGCACGGCAGCAATTTCATATGCGGTAAAAGCTATTTCCCCCTGTTCCAGCCTGAACCTGTCCTGTGCATGGATCGGGCTGAAAACTGTGTGTGATAAACTCTCTGCTCTACTGACATTACTGTGGATTGTGAAGGGACATCTTCATTTCTGTCATTTTAAAACATAAAGGCTGGCATCCTGCTTATATCAGGATCCTTGCATCCTCTTCTGGAAGTTCCAGAGACCAACCTGGCTGCCATATTTTGAACTAACTGAAGTTTCCGGGTCAAGCACAAGGGTAGCCCCATGCACAGCACATTACAGAAATCAAGATGGGAGGTTACCAGCGCATGTACCACAGTTTCAAAATCCTTAGTTTCCAGGAAAGGGTGCAGCTGGTGTATCAGCTGAAGCTGATAGCAGGCGCTCCAGACCGTCGCGTTTACCTGATTTGATATCTGGATCGATGGATCTAGGAGCACCCCCAGACTGCGAACACAGTCCTTAGAAGAGAGTATGACTCCATCTAGGACTGGAAGACTGGAAGTTCCCAAACCTGGTTTCGGGCCTGCAACTGTTAGTACCACCATTTGGTCTAGATTGAGTCTCAATCTGTTTTTCCTCATCCAGTCCATTACTGCCTTAAGACAACCATTGAGAGGAGAGACGCCATCTGAAGTCTAAGCTGAGGGCCGAGACATGGAGAAATATATCTACGTGTCCTCAGCATGCTGATGACACCATGCCCCATGTCTCCAGATGATCTCTCTCAGTGGCTTCATATAAATGTTGAATAGCATCAGGGACAGGATGGCACTCTGAGGGATGCCACAATTAAGCTCTTTACTTGCAGAGCAACTGTCCCTGAGCATCACCCTCTGGGATCTGCCCGAGAGGAAGTAACGGAACCACTGCAATGCAGTGCCTCCAATTTCTAACCCTCTCAGGCAATCCAAAAGGATGGAATGATCTATTGTGTCAAAAGCCACTGGGAGGGCCAAGAGCACCAACAGGTCACACTACCCAAGCCAAGGTCATCAGCCAGAGCAACCATGGCAATCTCAACTACATATCTTGTCCTAAAGCCAGTTTGAAACAGATCTAGATAATTGGTTTCATCCAAGACAGCTTGGAGTTGAAGAGCAACTGCCCTCTCGATCACCTTGCTCAGAAAGGGTAACATGGAAGTAAACAATAGCACAAGTGCACAGGTTACATGATGTTAAACTGTAAAGTATTAACTGGGAGTTATTCAACAGATAATAAGAAATATTCTCCAATTCCCAGTCTTTATAATGATGTCTTTATGATGACACTTCAACATGTCTCTCTGATGTCACACAGTTCTCAGTTTTAAAAAAGCCAATATCCTACATCACTGACATACTTAAGAATATTTAACTACTTATCATCTCCTGATCCGACTTCTCAAATCTACCTTAACAGCCAGAAGTTGCATTAAACAATGGAAATCTGTTCTGCTGGAGACTGGAGCTCAGCAGGATGATGTTTTCAGCCCCCTCCCACCAGCATTCTGTGGTGTGGCAACCAGAAGCAGGAGCCCTGTCACAACTCCTTTCTCCACTGTAGCTTGCTGGTGGAGGAGAGCAGGAGGAACTTCCTGACAGTGAGAGCTGTTTGACAGTGGAACCCACTTCCTCGGAGTGTGGTGGAGTCTCCTTCTTTGGAGGAGATTAAACAGAGGCTGGATGGCCATCTGTCAGGGATGCTTTGATTTTGAGTTCCTGCATGGCAGGGGGTTGGACTGGATGGCCCATGTGGTCTCTTCCAATTCTATGATTCTCTATGAGTCATGGAAGTTAAAGTAATATATCTCATCCATCAATTCCCTGGAAGTGAGAGGCCACTACACATTCAATGGAGTTATCACATGAGGGATGGGGAGTCATTGTCCCATCCTTGTCCCATTCTTCCTGCCTAATTGCAGGAAGCACTTGCACACATGACCCAGCTTTAACCCGGCAGGAAAGCACTAGTGAAAATGTGGTCTGAAAAGTGTTTTCAGCCATCAGCTGAAAGTGCTTTCTCCTGTTGTTTGCAGTCATTTTGTATTAATGGAAGAATCCACAATCACTTTCGCTAGGGGTATGGATGAGTCATAAATGGGATAAGGATGGGGTGTGTGATCCTTTCCCTATCCCATCCCCCATGTGGTAAACACCTCTGTTACCTTGTCCAAAAATTCAGTATTGCAGATTGGCTAGTAGTTATCCAATAGAGTAGAATTCAAATGGTTTTTAAGATCAAGATTGCCTTATTATTATTATTGCTTTTTAGGATAAAGATGAGATATAAGTCATGATCTCTTGTGTAAGGCCTTCTGAAGTCCCCAAAGTATAAAGATAAGAACTATGGCCTATTAGGTTCAGCCACTATCTCACTTCTGCATTCAAAATTAAACATATTTTTGCCCCAACAAAGGGAACATTTCTTATACGATGGACATTTGATTGTTTCCCTTTAACAATGCCAGTTTGCATTGTTTGAGTTGACAAGTGCAACATTTCCAGATTTGTACATGGTTATAATGTTTATAGCATACAACACCTGGCATTCATTGGTAGTCTCCCATCCAAGTATTAATCAGGGCTGAACCAGCTTAGCTACCAGATCCTGTCTGATCTTTGAAGCTAAGCTGGGTCAACCCTGCCTAATACTTGGATGGGAGACTGTTAATAAATACTGGCTGCTGTAGGCTATATTTCAGTGGAAGGAACTGGCAAAATTATCTATGAATATTACTGAATAAGAAAACCCTATGAAATTCATAGGCCATCATAAGTCAACAGGTGACTTGAAGGCACATACACACACTTGATGTTTGATATTCATTTTATATGTTCTCTCACTATGACATAGTGTCATTCTTCTATGTTTGCTTTATTATTTTCATTAACTTTTCTCTCTCTACTAGGGGAGCTCTGTGGCACATGCTACACAGGGTGGATTGTTTTATCTATGTTGAAATGCAGTGTGCATCAAATATCCAATATTTCAAAGACATCACTGTAAATTTCTGAGGCTTTGGGCTTTTGCTATATCCCTTGAATTTCCCCCTAATCAGATGATATTGTTGATTCGTGATGTACTCAGCGTTAGCTGTTTCCTAGGGTCACACATTCTTGCTGTTAAGAAAGGCTTGCTTGGGCTTTACACTATGGATTATAGAACTCTAGTTGGTATCTTTTCCATTGATGTAATATACATTGCCATAGGAAGGTGAGGATAGTGTCATCAGACATTGACAGTTTGGTTTTGCTTGTTGATCATGATTTTCTTGTTCAGTTTATTTCATACTAAGAAAATCTTTGGATTATATCCAGTGTCTTGCTAGCTAAAAACATACAAGAGGCAGCAACCTCTGGCAGAATAATTAGCACAAACCACATCTAGCCTAATGAAATCATAATGAGAACTAGAAATTCAAGTCCAGCTACCTTGGATCCCATCCTAGAAGAAAGATAGGATATAAGTCCAATGAATACATAAAAATAAAATTATGCAGTGGCTTTGGAAAGGTCAGTGGAGTGTCCTGGACAACTGATAGAACGTTATCACACGGGGGAAATCTGCTGGTTAATCCACACAAATCACAAACAGAAACTGGATCTGTGCCTCACGATTTCACACGACGTAGCACAGAAACTGGACAGAAACTGGACAGAAACTGGTGTTATCCAAGATCTTTTGAAATTTGGTAGTTTTGAGGAAATACATTTGCGAAATTACAGTAATTTCCCATTTACCATAATGTGAAAAGCAAATGCGCATTTGGGGGCATTTCCCTGCTTTTCCCATGGTTCCACAGCGAACATTCCTCTATCTGCGCATGTACTCTATCTGCGCATGTACTCATTTCTAGTACATTTACAGGCTTTTCTCACTTGTGTATGAACGTTAAATGCGCTTACTGTAATTTCACAATTAAGGTAATTACATGTGAAAGCCATTTGCGGAATCAAGGTTTATTTTCTGTTTATTTTCAGAATGCCTCATTTCCACTTTATTATCGCTTTCTGGCCCACGTGTGATAACGTCCATAGACTGGCTTGCAAGAAGACATATTGCTTCCCAACAGCATTATCCAGAGTTTGTAAACAATTGTAGAAGTGGAATCTGCAAGCTGTGCCCTAGCGGAAGAGCTAAAGGATGTATTACGATCTATTTGGCATCTTGTTGCACCACATTAGAGCTGCAAGGGTATCAGTGCTAATGGAACAAACCAACGTGCTGTCTTAGACCAGGGATAGGTGAAGTGTATTCCAGAGATCACATGCACTCCATAAAGGTCCAAGTGCCAAGGTCCTGTCAGCCATCTTGTCTGCCAATTTTCAGGTAGATTGAACAAAATATCCCCATTTGAGAGACAATGTGATCTTTCATATTCATTGCAGATTATAGTCTTGCATCTTTAACATTTTTGTTTCTTTTCCCAACCATGCTGCTGCTTTTTTTTATTTTCCTGTTGTCTCAATAAAAAAACATCCCATTATTGAAAACATCAGCTGTAATGTCCAAAGGGCCAGGGACTTGCATTAGGCTGGCCACCATTGCCAAAATATCTGCTTGTTCAACTCATCTGCTTTTCCACTTAAAATCAATATCTCTCCAGCCTTAGTGTTCAGAAAAGTTCTTCATCTTCTGAGAAAATGTTTACCATGATTTTAAAAAAGCATAGTGGTTTAAGTGGTGGATTACAACTGTGGAGACTAGAATTTGAATCCCTCTTGGCGATGGGAACCCACTTTTTAACCTTGGGCAAGTCACATTATTGTAGCCTCGGCAAACCCCTTCTGAGCAAAACTTGCCAGGAAAACCCCATGATAGGTTTGTCTAAGAGTCACCATAAGTCATAAAGCTAAGAGGCAAGGAACTCTCAGAAATTACTCGGAAGAGGTCTGTTTAGAGACCTGGGGTTCTTAGAAGTAAGAATATAGTCTCACCACAAAGTTAGAAGATGTAGCCTCTGGTGATCTATGGGCCTTTACAGACTGCCAGAAAGAATGCAACTTGTGTCCACTTTAACTGCTCTGGCTCAGTGCTAGGGAATCATGGAAATTGTAGTTTTTTCTGAGACATTGAGCCTTCTCTGTCAGAGCTCTGTTGCCACAATAAACTACAGTTCCCATGATTTCCTAGCACTGAGCCAGGGCAATTAAAGTGGACTTAAGTTGCATTATTTCTGGCAGTCTGTGAAGCTCTAAAGTTCTTTTCTGTATAAAGTCCAGACTAAGTAACTAGTTTTAAAATATCTAAGAGGGACCTTTCTCTCAATCTTTCCACCTTCAGAGATATATTTGCTAGAGAACACAAGAGAGTGTAGCCACTCTCAGACTATGAAATACACTTCCCAGGGAGATATGTTAGCCACCTACTAGCTGTAAAGACATTTTTGTTTAGTCAGGTCTTTAGTAACACATTGGGTCTAAAAGAAGGTACTGGACTTCCAATGTTTTATTGATTTGGTGTTTCAAACTGTTTAAATGGTGTTTAAATTGCTGCGTAATTTAATATTTGTGATTTACAGTCTTGCATGGAGATGTTTTAAATATACTTTAATATACCTTGTGCCCCAACCTTGGGAGATAGATAGATAGATAGATAGCAGGATTAGAGATAATTTAACTGGACATTTAAGTGAAAGCTGCCCACCTAGTTCCCTGTTGTAGAAATGAGACATCGTTAATTCATACCCTCCAACTGTCCTGATTTTACAGGAACAATCCAAATTAATCCTCTTTTTCAGTTGCTTTTAAAATGTTGAAATTTCTCCCTCTTTCTCCCACTTCCCCCCTTTGTCCTCAGCTTACTTTAGTTGCTGCAAACTGAGGGGGTGTGCAGATGGGCGGCTCTGGGCAAAAGGCCGCCCTAAGAGCCGGCACACTGCTCTTCTTCACCCTTTCTGGAGCAGCACATGAGAACACTGCACTGGAAGGGTGTCTTGATGCTGCGCGCCATGCGTAATGGCGCATGGCATCAGGATGGCATTGGCGTGGGGTTGGGGTGGCTGGCATGCTGCTGCTCCACCCCAACTGTGCCTCCAGGCAGGCCCTTTGGGCCGGTCTGCAGAGGCACTGAGTTTTAAATGCAAAAGTGTTTTGCACTCAGTTAACTCAGGGGGGTTGCAGACTGCCAGAAATAGTGCAAATTGAGTCCAGTTTTAGGGCTAGGGTTAGGGAATCATGGGAATTGTTTTTTTTTTTGAGACATTGAGCCTTCTCTGTCAGAGAGCTCTGGTGCCACAATAAAATACAGTTCCCATGATTCCCTAACCCTAACCCTAACCCTAAAAGTGGACCCAATTTGCACTATTTCTGGCAGTCTGCAACCCCCCTCAGTGAGGAGAGAGACGTGGACTCAGGACATTATCACATGAGCCTCATATCTGTATTCACAGATATATGCCACTTTGGGAGCCTTCATTATTGCACATCTTTTCAGTAGCACAATTGGGGCTGTTTCTGGAGCTTATCGCTTGTCAAATTAAGCCGGCTTACCTCTTACGGCTTCAATCCTGGATCTGGGATACTCCCTGATGTTATCATACATAAATTGCCACCGCTTCTTTCAAGAGCTATATAAGGCAAATCCAGAAAATGTAGAAGACAGA
>JAIPUX010001880.1:42636872-42651339 GCA_020142125.1 Phrynosoma platyrhinos | reverse complement strand
AGAAGTGTTTTAGAGTATTATTATTATTTATATTTCAATTATAACAAGTGAAGCAAAACCAAGTGAAACAGTGTTACTTGTATTGTAACTAAAGCTTTGTTGTTACTTTATAAAACACTTGTCTACAGTGTGAATGAATATTCATGCTACTAAACCTTATACAAGAAAGGTTATACCAAAGAGTTTTAGAAGAGAAGGTTGGTGAAGTACTGGCTCTTTGCATAGGGGGGGGGTGGCAGCTGTGGGACAAAAAGGGGCCACAAATAAGAGAAAAAGAAAAAAATGTGCATCAGATAACTTGGTAGCAAGCATAGGGATATGAGAAAATCCGATACTTAGAAGTGTGCTTGGTGATTGGTGTTACAAGGTCTGAGTTTGAGGAACCAGAAACCCAAGATTTGGTCTGTATCTGAGAGAGGACAGTTCAGAGGTTTGAATTTAAAGTAAAGGTGTTAGTGTCAGGGGAGTAATCTCTGAAGTAATTGTGAACAGTAATTTGTAAGAGATTACTCGAAAACTGACCAAGCTGGAGAAAAAGTATTTTTACCAGACCTTGAGGTAATTTGCTGAGGTAATTGTAGGGGACTGTGGAAGAAAAGAGATAAAAGAACAGAGTGAAATTGGGTAAAAGCACTCCATATCTGTAAAAGTACCAAAGCAAAAGCACACTGGAGATATTTTTAGAACATGATTTCTGAGGTAAAAATTTGAAGTAAAGTAGGAAATCACTGGTTTTCAGTTAAGATCCAAGTGGTATCTTAATAAACAGCTGAGTAAAAAGCCTTTGGGAGTATTTCTGGAGGTAAAAGTTTTGGGCAATAACAAGGAAATTATTCTGCTTTTCGGGAGCAGAAGTGTGTATAATTAAACCACACAAGTAGAGTCCCAATACATGTGCCCAGGTGAGACTATGGTTTTAAAGGTTTAGGAGGACCTGTGTTTTCAGTTCCAGTAGCCCAGATAAACATCACCTTTAGAGAATATAAGATACAGTGGAAGTTTGCAGTCCATGATGCTATTCCAGTACCCTGTTTTATTGGAAATGATTTAGATAAATACCTTAAGTATGCCTTAGTTATTACTAGGCAACAAGAAAGAAAAATTCCTCAGGACAAGCCAATCTAATACATGAAGAGGAAAAAGAAAAAAAATTACTGGTAGTTATGAAGAAGGATGTTAATATGACTGATGAAGAATACTGTTTCCCATGTGCTTACCAAAGATGCCCGTGAATGTGGTAGGACTGAGAGAAAGTCCTTTCCTGCAGATCTTAAAGCTCATTCTGGCTTGTATAAGAAGATATGGTCTTTCAGATAAAATGTAAGGTTTTAAAGATCAAAACCAGCACTCTGAATTGTCCCCAGAAACTAACTGGCAGCCAGTGAAGTTGTTTCAACAGGGTGTTCACATGATCCCTGTAATTAGTCCCAGTCAACAGCCTAGCCGCAGCATTTTGACCCCACTGAAGGCAGCCCCACATAGATTGTGTTACAGTAATCTAAGGCATGTGTCACTATACTAGATCTGACTTCTCAAGGAATATGTGCAACTAGTTTTTACTGTGCAAACACACTCCTGGACACCACTGAAACCTATCCATCCAATTCTGAGTCAAGAATTACACCCAAGGTGGAAACTGAGAGTTCAGGTGGAATGTAACCCTATCCATCACAGGTTGAATCCCCCATCCCCTGATGTGTCTTATGACTGGCCAGGAGCACCTCTTGTCTGGATTTAGTTCCAATTAGTTTGCCTTCATCTAGCAAACTGACAGCAAACACTGGTTTAATCTCCAAACAATTTAGAACCATTTGTTAATTATCCAATTCAAGAGGGTTTGGGGAGATAAGGATTTCCCCATTTCTTGTAACTTTGTCTGAATATTTCATATGAACTTCTTGCACTTAGCATTGAGCTAAAAAGAAATCAATATGGGAATGAGTCTATTCTTAAAGATAAAAGTAAAGGTAGTCCCTTGACATGAATGCCTAATCATAAATGACTGTAGGCTGTGGTGCTCATCTCCGTTACTAAGCCGAAGGGCCAGCATTGTCCTAAGACAACTTTGGCGGTCATGTGGCCAGCATGACTGTACAGAACACTGTTACTATCCCACCAAAGTGGTATCTATTTATCTACTTGTATTTGCATGCTTTCAAACTGCTACGTTGGCAGAAGCTGGGACTTGTGACAGGAGCTCACCCCATCATGCAGCACTCAGGCCTCAAACTGCCAACCTTCCGATCTTACAATCATCAGAATTGGCATCTTAACCACTAAGCCATCACATCCCTTGAGTCTATTTTACCAAAACAAAAACTAAAAAAATACAGAATGATAAAAACGGCCATAATTTGCTGCTCCTGTAACATAGCAGCAACAGAAATGCCAAAAGATAACTATGAGTTCTAATTAAATCTATTCTTTGTTTCTCCTATTAATAATTCTGGATGAAACAGAAGTAAACATGAAAGGGCCAACATTTGGATAACATTTAAAGACAGCTAATTATTTGAAAATGTCTCTTATAATGGTGCTGTACTGTTAGAGGTCTTTGGACTTGAAGGCAGTCCGTGTTGAAACTCATGTTTACAACTGAAAGAGAAGGGAACTGAATTCCATTTAGCATACTGTATGTTGGGGGGAGACAATAGCCTTGGTGTTATTTTAAGACTAGAAGAAATGGGCTGAACTGTAGCAAAAAGCATTGCCCCTGTAATTAGGAGCAAAGTGATGTGGTGTAAATGATAAGACAAAACATATGGCATTCGAAGCTATAGGAAAGCTTTCACTCAATCCTGGCAGACTCAGTAATTCCCTGCTTTATTTTTTTTTTTTTTACACAACTAGGTTTTTGTCTACTAGTCATTGGCTTCTACTGTTAAATCAGTTTCAAGTTTTGCTCATCTACAAAGTTCATGGAACAATGTTGAGAAAGTCATGAAAGATCAGCCTAACAGAGATCCAAGTTCTGGGTCACCATCCTTGAGCAACTACTGAGGCCCTAACACCAGAGAAAACTCATCACCACATCAAATACCTTGATGCACCATTCCTTCTTTTCTGGGCCACTTACCCCAATGAGCAGGACTGACAGCAAAGAAGAGCAGCTCTGCTCTCACTTTCTGTTAATCTTAGAAGGGAAGAATAAGTAAGAAAACAGGCATGCAGTAGAAGGTATTTGTGCTCTTTCTCCTCAATACCACTTGTTTACTTGGAACTCTTTGAAAGAATAACAGTTAAGAAAGAATAATAGCTTCTGCCAAAATTACATGGGTGTGCTCCCCACTGAATAGGTTAGCTATGGCTTATGGAAGTTCCAATCCAACAACATCTTGTGGGTTGCAAGTAGCCCAACCCTTCAGTGTTGACTACCTACTCTCACAGCATACAGTCACCATAGTTAAAAAGAAAGAAAAAGCAAGTGAAGGCAACTGCTGCAACCATCACCCACCACAACTGGGTGAGCAAGTAGATGGAGGTGCTAGCCGTGCAAGAGAATCACCACCACCACAAAAGAAAATCCTGGATTTGGCACTGCCCTTACTGGTAAAATGAAATAAGGCATTTGCTGAAGACAAGAAAAATAAATCTCAAGGCACAATGCAGGCAGGGTTTTGAGTTTTGCAGTCTCACTGTAACCTAAGTATGCTTTAAAGTTCTCCCTTTGAAGTCAGTGGGACTTAAAATGCTTACATTTAGCTGGATCATGGCCATTGCAAATAGCCATAATCCTGCATTGGGAGACATATCATCTTGCATCCAACCTCTGCAACTCCCCCCCCCCTTTCTCAATTGTAGCCCCTTAAAGTTGATCAATCCCTTGTTGATGGAGATCATTTCCTGGTTGATGGGAGAGCAGCAGACAAGCATCCAGCTATTTCCCTATAGATGGATGCAAAACAACAAGCATCTGAAGGGACTTCTAGGGGTCCTCTAGCCCTTCTCTGAACCAACTATAAGAAACAGCTGGACCTTGTCTGCTACTCCCCCAGTCTCCACCAGTCAGGAAATAGGTGGCTGCACAAGGCAACTGAGAATTGGGGAGGGGGTGATTTTGGTTGTTGCAGGGTTGGCAGACAATTCTGACATCCCAAAAAAAGTGAGTGCAATGCCACATGTCCAACCTACACCAACATAATTCACCAAAAGGATGCCATCCCACATTTTGGCTAAGAACCTGTTTGAAATTGGTGGAGCATAAATTTCTGCCAGTGTACTAATATGGAAGTCTGTACATCAGAGTGACAGACAAAGAGTAAAGCTGGGCAACCTGACAGCAGCATAAGGGAGATGATTGGTGGTCATTTGAAAGTTGTTAGTGGCCATTTTGGATTGTGGACAGAGCTGTGGCCTAGTGCCATCCAACAGCTATTACATTGCCATGCAGAACTGTTGTGTAAGGGGGAGATATTGGATATTGTGTTAGAAAACACTGGAAAAGCAGATCTCCTAATGTAAACTGCAGTTAAAAGGTAAAGGTATTCCTCATTGACAAGGTTGTCAAGTCATGTCCAACCATAGGGGGCAGTGCTCATCTCCGTTTCTAAGCCAAAGAGCCAGCATCGTCAGAGACTACTCTGTGATCATGTGGCCAGCATGATTGCACAGAACGCTGTTTACTTCCCCACTGACATTGTACCTATTTATCTACTTACATTTGCATGCTTTCGAACTGCTAGGTTGACAAAAGCTGGGACTAGTGATGGGAGCTCACCCCATCATGCAGCACCCAGGCCTCGAACTGCCAACCTGCTCATCTGTGAGCATTAAGTCCTAAGACGATTCAAGATGCTGTCTCCAACACAGGCAAGTCAGGATGTGTGGTAGTAAGTGTGTTCCAAAATCCTATCACAAATATCCTCAGTCAATTGAGAATTCCAAATACAAATCTTTAATATAATTCTGCACTGAATTGCCTTATCTGATTTTCATTGATAGGGCAAGCATTCAAGAGACTATGTTGTATGCACCTCCTTAAATACAATAAGAGCAGCAGCCAGTTAGACGGTTCAGTCTTTCAGGTCATAATTTCTTTCCAGAGCTGCAACAGCTAATACCTTCATGTTGTGTATGCAAACACAGATTGTTGCATGCATTGTTTTGCATTTTCCAATACTCATTTTATTGCATTTCCCTTTTGAAGATGTTTTTCTATTTCCTTTCACCCCATATCAGAAACTTTAAGAAGCACCACTCTAGATTATCCACACTGCTTAATACACATTTCATGCATTTGACTGCAAAATATCTGTCTGTCTAGCTGTCTGTCTGTCTGTCCCTATCATTTTATATTCAATCTCTCTCCTAACATCAGACCTAAGGCACCTTACAACACAGATTAGAACAAACAGAGCAGCACAGAGGGGACTGTACCCTTTTACATTTCTGAAAGGTAAAATAATGGTTCTACCACTTGTACAGCCTTATATTTCCCAGTGAATTATCCTGCATTTCTGCTTGTGTGCAAATAGCATGAAAAAATGAAGAAACCATATGAAAGAATCAAAAAATAAAGTGCAAGAGCACTCCCCTTTTGCATTTCCCTTGGAGTTGCTGCAGTTTCATATGAGTGAATTCATGACAGCTAGGCTTCTAGGTTCTGACAGATACCCATGTACTATGTGGAACAGATATCTATTTCCAAACACAACAGGGAAGAGATGAGTAACTACCCAGGAGTCTTACAACACCTACTCTTAAAACTATTTTGAAATATGAAATTTCAAAATGTACAGGTATCTTCATTTTAGAGCATTACCAATTTTTCTAACTGCAGTTAAAGGATCAGGAATGAATCATAAGAATCTGCATTACCTTCCATATAGAACCTCCTCTGCCTTAACAATGACCCCCCCCCAAACCCTTCCAAACCCATCTTAACCATAGTTAAAAAGATTATATTGTCAGGAAATTTAATTTTATGTAACATTAGCCAGGGATTGAAGTTGGCAATAATACCCTGGCCAATAGTGAATACAACTACAACTGTGGAGACCTTAGGGTTACCATAAATCAGAAATTACTTGAGGGCATACATTCAATCACATTAATGTCAGTTCAAGTAAGGGATTTTAAGAATATTTGAAAAATGGTTGACAAACATGTTTCTTGACTGCTAGGGACGAATCCTGGACTGACAAAAATCTGCACTTTGGGACTTATTCTGTACAAAAATTACATGTGGTATTTTTACACAGAAAGCAGCATTTTCTGTGCAGGGATGCTGTTTTCTGTGCAAAATACCACATGCAAATTTTGTACAGAATAAGTCTGGCATAATCCTAAAAACTGCACATCAAGACAATTTTGCAAAACAAATGACTTGACATTACTTAAAAATATTTGTCTTTCTCCTTTTCCATATTTTAATATTTGTGTTTCACACTTTTTTAATTTATTAGAAACATTTAAAACTATGATCTGCTATATTAGTGCAATGATCTACAACAGGGGTAGGCAACCTAAGGCCTGGGAGCCGAATGCGGCCCACCGAGGCCTTTGGACCGCCCCCCAGGCCGCCCCCTGCCGCCCACCATGATGATATTGATCATTGTTGTTATTACTTGTTCTTGGAGTTTTCTTGGCAAAATCTTCACAGGGGTTTTGCCATGGCTTTTCTGGGGCTGAGAGAGTGTGCATGCATATTTATTTTTTTATTTTTTATTTATTTATTTATGGTGCTTTGGCCCCCCAATTGTCTGAGGGACAGCAACCTGGCCCCCAGCTCAAAAAGGTTGCCTACCCCTGATCTACAAGATCAGTGGAACAACTGAGGGAAATATGAAACATATCCTTATCCTGGTATGTTTGTTTTGACTGTACTGATTCATGGTATAGCTTGTACAGTTGGCCCTCCATTTTTGTGGGGGATCTGTTCCAGACACACACACACACCCATGAAAATGGAGACTTGCTGATATTAAAGCCCCATAGGCTTGAATAGGGTGTGTGCCCTCCTGCCATTGAAGTTAAAGGAAGTTGCCCCTGCATTAATATTTAAGTCTGCAGACCTCAAGTCTGTGAGAACAGAGGGACGACTGTAAACCTAAGGGAAAAAAATCATAAATAAAAGTGTCTTTAAATGCTGTTATTTTATCAAGTATTGAAGAGAATGAACATCTCTTAGCAGATGAAAATTTAATTCTATCCATGGTGGATATAAAATATTTCTAAGATTAATGTTACAATGAACTTAATAAATTGTAAATAACAGCTTTAGTTATTTTAAAAATTGTGGGCGGAAGTTGTCGTACAACTGAATTTGCACATGAAGTGGACCATGGGCTTTCATCCCATTCATTGCAATATAATAACAAAGAAAGTACTCTCTTTGTTATCAATCTATACAATGTTGAACTTAGCTGTGACTTGGATCTTATAATTTGTTACTGTTGTTTGATTTCACTATTTTATTGTTTGTATTTTGCATATTGTATTCATTTAATTGTGTAATCCCACCTCGATCCATAGGGAGAGGTGGGAAATATAAATAAAAAATTATTATTATTATTATTATTGTTGTTGTTGTTGTTGTTGTTGTTGTTGTTGTTGCTGTTGTTCTTAACCTCTTTAGCAAGCCTGAGTTCATTCTGCACTTTAGCTTTTCTGACTTTACTCCTACAAGTACTAGCTATTTGTTTGAATTCCTCTTTGGTAATTTCCCCATTTTTCCATTTCTTATACATGTTCTGTTTAAAACTTAGTTCAGTTGAAAGTTCCTTAGTCATCCATCATGATTTCTTGAGGCACCTCCCATTTTTCCTTCTCATTGGAACAGTTTGAAATTGTGCCTTCAGTATCTCCCTTTTGAGAAACTCCCATCCACATTTCTTCCAACTGGCGTGAGATGCAGCCCATCCCTTGCCATAGGTCCACCCTCATGGAACCGCAGCTCATGATCTAAGAATCCAAATCATTCTCGGCAACACCACCTGCGGAGCCAGTTGCTGACATCAGCTATTTTCCTCTCTCGTCCTGGACCATGCCCTTCAACTGGCAGAAGAGATGAGATGACAATCTGTGCATCCATTTCTTTCAGCTTCTTACCCAGAGCCTTGTAATCCCTTGTGATGTTCTGAAGACTGTGTCTTGCTGTGTCATTCATTCCCACATGGACCAAAAGGAAGGGGTATTGGTCAATAGGCTTGACCAGTCTTGTCAGCCTCTCTGTCATGTCTTGGATCTTTGCCCCAGGGAGACAACACACCTCCTGAGACATCATGTCAGGCCCACAAATCAATCAATATAAATATTGATTTCTAAGAATTCTAGTAGACCAAAGTCCACTTACAAAGATGCAATGTCCAACAAGGTTCCAGCTGTTGCATTTAATTTGCAACACCATGTAGTGATTTTTAGAGGAAACATATTTAGGATTTATTCACACTTTCAATGTACTTAGCCTGTGAGTATAATATATTATGCAATTCTATTGTGTTTTTAATTGAAGTTAATCAGACATTAAGCTGTCCAACATCAATCTCATATATAATTGAAAAAGTTGCTTTTTGGACTGAAACTGGAAAATTTCACCAGCCAGCATTCTGGTTGGGGGATTCTGAGGATTAAAGTCTTAAAAAGTAACTTTTCCAAACTCTGAGTGAATCCAAAGTAATACAATTAAATGGATAAATAAATAAAAATGTAAAAGTATTCCCCATTGACAAGATTGTCAAGTCATGTCTGACCATAGGGGGCGGTGCTCATCTCTGTTACTAAGCTGAAGAGCCAGTATTGTCAATGACTCTGTAATCATGTGGCCAGTGTGATTGCACAGAACACTGTTTACCTTCCCATTGGCATTGTATCTATTTACCTACTTGCATTTGCATGTTTTTGAACTGCTAGGCTGACAAAAGCTGGGACTAGTGACAGGAGCTCACTCCATCATGCAGCACCTGGGCCTCGAACTGCTAACCTGACAATCTTGCAATCAACAGAGTCAGTGTCTTAACCACTTGAACCACCGTGTCCCTTATAAATAAATAGCTGATATCTTTAATATCTGTTACTAAAACTGGATATTATTCTTTACTGTAGTGTGTGTGTGTGTGTGTGTGTGTGTGTGTGTGTGTTCCAGGAGTCACTTATAATTTATTTCCCTATATTTTGTATTTACTTCAAACCTCATTTGCCCTTTTTCTACTCAAGCAAATGGTTCTGTGATGAAATATTGTAAACATCTATTGATCTCAAGAAAGCATCCCCAGCACATGAAAGGTCTGTTCTTCCACCAATTTGAAACTCTTTCAGGCATTACTAAGGTGTACTAGAGCTGCCTTGTAGGGTCTCACACAGCACACACATACAAAAAAGCATAAACAAGGAGTAAGAGCACATACAGTAATGAGTAGGTGGTGTAACTTCTCAAATACTAGACAGTGTAAATAGAAATGTTGGCCCATAAACTACAAACAGAAAAGCAAGGCTTTCAGAGGTAAAGTGGCATGAAGGAATGGGCAAACTAGGTCAGAAGATAAACAATATCTCCCCTTTTCCCTTCTCAAATATTGTGGCTATTCCTTGTACTGAAGCTGATCCAAAGTATTTACATATTCTGAAATTTTCCATGGATGTTCTCCCTTTTGAAAAGGTTCACAGCTAGGCTGTGAGGTTTGAAAAAAAATTAATGTTTCTGTAAACTGAAAAATCACATGAAATAAACCTGTCCTGTGAAGAACCCTTTAACCCAATAAAACAGTGATCACTTCCATATCTGTGGAGTGGTGAGTATACTCCAGGCTTCACTTTTAATTTTAAAGAAGCTATCCAAGATGCTGTACCTTATAGGTTCAATCCCTTGGCTAGCTACTGTAAACTTCAGACTATAGCCAGCCTGGAATAGATCTCTCTCTCTCACACACACACACACACACACACACACACACACACCGAAATAGGAGTTACCAACTACTATTATATTTAAGACATATGTACTCTAGCCATATTTTTCACCTGGGGGTCCCCTCATTTCGTAGAAGTGTCCATTTGAACAACATCACCACATTTTGCCATAATGATATTTGAATGTGGGAAACAGCACTGTACACAGAGATGTCTTCCAAGTAACTAAACTAGGTGGCCAGTGAATATCTTGCAAAGAATGTGCCAAATCCACTCTCAGTTTTGTGGCTGCTCCTCCCACAGTTCCTGTGGGTTGTATAGGAGTCATCCAAGTGCTGGACACTACTCCCAACAGAAATTTAGCACCAGGAGAGTTGAACCGGGGGCCTCTGAATCAGGTTGAGCTGGATTGATACAGGTTCCAAATCACAACATAGGATCCCAAACAAAACCTTGTGATCAGTGCATCTTCCCATCTCATGTCCCTCCCAAACAAGTAGGTACAATGTAAAAAAGAAGGGACAGAACAACCCTCAGATAGAAGTGTAGCTCAGAGGTAGAGTAAATGGGATGTGGTGACTCAGTGGTTAAGACGACGACTCTGATGATTGCAAGATTGGCAAGTTGGCAATTTGAGGCCCAAGTGTCACATGACAGCATGAGCTCTTATCACTAGTCCCTCTGCCAACCTAGCAGTTTAAAAGCATGTAAAAGTGCAAGTAGATAAATAGGTACCACTTTGGTGGGAAAGTAACAGCATCTGTGAAGTCATGCTGGCCACATGATCACAGTGTTGTCTTTAACAACACTGGCTCTTTGGCTTAATAATGGAGATGAGCACCGCCCCCTACAGTCAGTCACGACTGTTGGTGCATTTTCAACATGAACTCTAGACACTGAAGCTTGTGCACCAAGAACACATGCCACAGAAAACTATGCTGTACACTTCAATGCAGGCTGGCAAACTCCTTCTCCCACACACAGAAGCTGCAGACACAACATGCTGAGCACTCTCAAGGAGGCTTTTAATCTTCATTCCGATATTTACAATATTCACTCCGACTGACAAAATGCTCTATTTACTATATACATCAACACCACCACAAAGGGTATTGGAGCTCCTCCCTTATATATCCATTCATTGCTGGGGCTTCTTACTGGTGTACAACACAGTTTCCTGTTCCCCATATGGCATGACTTTGCAGTATTGAAGCCTGGTAATGCCATGTCCTGCCTATGTGTCATCATCTTCCTGTGACACAGCACCCTTCCAACTGCTTCTAATGTTACAATTAATACACTTTCTCTTCCCCTACTAAGGAAAACAATATTTGGGTCCCTATTTCAACCAGGCAGGTTTGGATAAGGATGATCTGTTAATGAGCTATAACAAGAAGCGTCTCATTTGTGTCTCCTTGGCAACATTATGAGCATCTCTATACTGTTGTCCTGTGTCTTCAAGTTGCTTCTGACTTCTGGCAACCTTAAGGTGAACTTATCATGAAGTTTTCATGGCAACATTTGTTCAGAGGTGGTTTGCTATTGCCTTCCCCTGAGGCTGAGATTACCTCACTGTTATTGCAGTCCTCTTTATGGATTGCTGTTGTTGTTTTCTGAATTTAAAAGAGTATTAAAGACCTATCTCTTCCAGCAGGCTTACCCAATCAATCTTAAACTATTAATTTTAAATTATAATATTTTAATTTATGCTGGATAATTTTAATGTGTCCTATGTTAATGTGTTTTAACAGTGTTTGACAGTGTTTTTTATAGTGTTTAAATGATTGTGTGTTTCAATCTATGTTGTAGCCAGTCTCAAGCAAGGAGAAGCAATAAAGAAATGTTGTTGTTAGAGAGAATAATTAGCTAAGCCTACAAAAGATCTGGCTGGTCAAAAGATCTTGGTTGCTGATCTTTAAGGAACTTTAAGCAGTTCTTCTGGCCCATTTAATTCTTTTCTTCCTGAACCCAAACTGTTATTATAATCAGATAATAACTGTATAACTTAATGCCTCCTGTTATACATGGACTTCTGAGACACATTAATATGCATGTACTACTTTCAAGCAGTACAGTTTTGGGACTGTAGTGGTTATATTCATGGGAGAAACTGGCAGATGTGCATATGCTGTTCACAGATGCCATGATAACTTGACATGCACTTGAAGAAGTTACTCTGCTGCATATAGAATAGCCAGTGCTGAACTCTTCACCCAGCATCTAAGCATTCCAAATATGAGTTCCTAGTTAAAAGTGCGTGAATTTTGACTGTTCATTTCCCACCTTCCTCCCTCCCAACATCTATTTCTAAATTACAGGAGAAGTAGGAGGCCTTTTATAGGAAAAAAAAAAAAAAAACCTCAGATACTGAAGAGCTGCAGCTGCAGCAGCCCAATGCACCTGGAATATCCAAGTCCTCCAGGAAGAGTTTTTTTCCCCATTGGGGCCTATGAGCCCACATTTTAAAAAAAGGAACAGTGTGATGCCTTTTCTTTGCTGTAATCCATAATCTCCCTCAATTATGGTCAATAAAACCTTCTCTTCCACCAGTGACAGAAGTTATTTGTGAATTTACCTGATGAGGCCTCAGATTACGACAAAGGTGTTGGACACAAAGGAATAGAAATTCATTTTGGCACTTCTTTTGCCATTTTTTTTTTCAAGATCGGAAAATTAGTTTTTGGTCATCCTTGCTTGCTGAACTGAATGAGCTTGGTAAAAAAAAGAATATTGAAATTATTCCTATATATGACAAGGAGCCTATAGGACTTCCCTTAGAATTACATGTTTGTGTGCGTATGTGCTGGTGTATGCCTTTAAGTCTCCCTTTGGCCCTATTATTTTTATAGGATTTTCATAGACAAGAAATACTCAGAGGTGATTCTGCCAGTACCTTCCTCTGTACTACAGTACCTGGTATTCATTGGTGGTCTAACTAATCAGGGCTGTCCCTCCTTAGCTTCCAAGACCAGGTGGTGCCTTTAGGGTGTCTAGATGGTTCTTAGAATCATAGAATTATAGCACTGGGGGGATGCCCTGCATGTACAAGAATCAACAGCTGAAGACCTCTTTCCTATTTTGAGAAAAAATGGCATTAGAGACTGTAAAAAATAATTTGCTTTCATACCATAACACTCACATTCACTCCTTTGAGCCCTGATACAGACATTATTTGCTGCACAGACTAAGCATCTCTGGCCATAGTCAGTGATACGGAGACTTGTTTCCAGTCAGAGAGAGCATTTATTGACTTCTTTACATTCCTTGAAGTTGTATTATCAATGATAATCAATATGGCTAGGATAAGAGTTAGAAATCCTGCCTGAGCAAACATGAGTTGTGAAGGGAAGAATATTGTGGTTCACAAGCTTCATGATGATGAGTTGTTCATTGGATTCCTATGTCTTAAAATATTCCCTTCATCAGGTAATTTTACAGTCTTTTCATAATCAGCTACAAAACAATACACTGTAAAACTTATTTGAGTTTGAATCACATGTGACCTGTGATTGCAGCTATCTCCTTTAAAGAGCAATACACCAGTACAGTGTCCCCAAACCCAATACCCAATAGATGTCTTGGGCAACAATTCCCATTAGCCCAACCAATGTTGTAAATTTTGGCTGATGGAACTTATCATTCAAAATGTACAGAAAAAAATATGTACCTTCAGTCCATCCTCCAAATGGTATATATGATTCCCCAGCATTGTAACTAGGGGTCTGAGGGGAATATTAATTAATTCAATATGTGGGCTGAGTTACAAGCAGCCCCGGGATACTTCCCAATGTTTACCGGGGGGGGGAGATAAAGGATTGCGCTGGCAGGATTCTTCAATAAATTGTATTTAATTAAGGGGAACACACATCAAATGTACACACATGCACACACACACAAGAGCTAGGAAATAAAGAAGTGAGTGTTTGAAAAGATTAAGAGGCTTCACGAATAGTGATAATTACCATCAACATGGTCACTCCTGAAGATGAGATCTGATGATGGAAACGTGGGATGCGGTTGCTCCAGAGTGCTTGGAGTGTGGCAGCTGCAAGTTGGAAGACTTCTGGCTATTCCAAAAATGGAAGACTTCTGGCTATCATAACAGTCCCTCCCTCAGAAACTTCCATGATGAGTGAACATGAGGTAGGGATGGTTTCCAAATTATGTTTGCCAAAATTTTGGAAATTTGAATTGAGGAGTCTGAACCAGGGCTCTGGGTCATCGTAAGTGAAACACATTTGTTGGACTTGGAATGTTGTTGGAACCCATTCACTCACATTCAAACCACAGGTTAAATGTATCAAAACAATAAATGTATAGAATCAATCAATAATAATAATAATAATAATAATAAAATTTATTTATATACCGCCTGGTGGCGAACCAATCTAGGTGGTTAACACACTAAAAATACAGAGCTAAAAATTACATACATAATAACAGATACCCCCCCTTAAAATCAAATTAAACAGAAGATCAATTAAAACAATACTATAATAACAATAAAACAAGACGCCAGGTAGCAAACTGGCAGCAGTAAACTTAATATTGTAAAGGCTGGAAGACAACCTTGGAAGGGTTCCCAAATCTTGAATTCCAACGTCCCAGACTCCTGGGCCAG
>JAIPUX010001880.1:42613722-42626743 GCA_020142125.1 Phrynosoma platyrhinos | reverse complement strand
CCGATACCTAACCCCTTCAGGCGGTCCAAGAGGATGCCATGATCTATAATGGAGAGGATATATTTAATGAACCTTAACAAATGATGGTGTTCTTCAGTTAACCCCTCTATTTTCCTATGATCATAGAAACATTACGGAAAATCTATACATATTGAACCCAACAGATAAAGTAAAATAGATAAACCAATGTAAGTCACCATAAAATGTCCAGTCCCCACCCAACAATTGTTTGACTTCATGTCAGAAACATTGTAATGACTTTGCTAGCTGCACCTTTGTGGAGATCTTCTACATAAAAAACAGTACTATAATTGAGAAATTTCTCTCCCTTATTGTCAGGAGATTTGGAAAAGAAATTTTCATCCATCCTTATCTCCCACATGTACAAATTTAAGGTGGAAATGGTTGGAGGGAAAGTCTCAGCTGTTGACTATAGTCTGAGTCATATTGATTAGTTCTAAGGAGAGTAGATTCATTGAATCAATTGTTGAATAATGAGTCAGCATAGAGGTAAATCCCATTAATTCAATGGGTCAACCTAAGTTGGGACAATAGGATTCAGAACTATATATCTAACCTAGAGCAAAACTCAACCCTCATACTGCACAAGTGGTATCACCTTACCTTCTTACTTTCAAAACGTTCTTTTAAATTCATCTTTGCTGTGAAGTTTTTGGCTTAGCCCTTCCATCTGTAACCAAGCACACGTACACATAATTGTATTTGCTAACATACATCCCTTATTGCCATCATCTCTCCCTCCCTCGGTTTTCTCCTCACTACTTCAAATTTAGATTATAAATGTTCAGAACCTGTATTTTGCTTATATAAAGTAGTTTGCACAGGGCTAGCTTGATAATAATAATTAATAAATTTCTATAATAGGATCTAGACTTTTCTCTGTGGTATTCAAATAAGAGTCATTAAAGATTTAATCAGATAGCAGTTTACTAGCAAGCAGACTTTTGAATCCTGTACAAAAAAAAAAACCCCACCTGGCAGTTATATTGAACAAAGAAAAAAAATAGAAGTTTTTAAAAATATTTTTAAAACCATAATTCAAAGTATTTACTTGAAGAATTTATGGCAAAAAAACCCAATTTATTAAAACTGGACTCAAAGGTTAGGAAAGTTATTTTTCTGTATTGCAGCTCCCAGAATCCCTCAGCTAGTGTGGCAGGTACCCACTCTAGATGTGGGATTCTATGAGCTCCAATAAAAAAAAGTTACTTCCCAAACTCAGATTGAACATACTGTACAATGTACCTCTTCAGATTTCACACCTGTGATCCTAATTAGAGCCTTCCCTTTCTCCAGTCTGATGACAAAAACCAGCATCCTGTTTGTAACATACACAAGCATAAGTTCATTTTATCCTTGCATGTTGTTGTTGTTGTTTTAGTCATTGCAATGGAGGTTGGTAATCTCTCTCCCTTAATGACATGCTCCCAATTCACCATTTTGCTGTGATAGCCTAGCCCCCAAGCCATTCCTCTGTTGATATAGAGTAGGGGAGGGTAGAGAAACATCTGTCTATGTGATGACATTATCCACTGGAATATCTGGAGAACTTCAAAAGTTCTCAGTGGAAGATGTAAGGAGCCCTGGTGGTGCAGTGGTTACAGCAGCCACAAGGTTGTGAGTTTGATCCCAGGGCTCCAGGGTTGACTCAGCCTTCCATCCTTTCATAGGCTGGTAAAATGAGTACCTAGTTTGTTGACTGGCTTATAGATTGTAAACCACTTAAAGAGTGCTGAGTTCACTATTAAGCAGTATAGAAATTTAAATGCTAAATGCTAAGAGGTCTTTGGTCTGTGTCTAGCCAGATACATCTCCAATCTACCATCTTCCCCATTCTTTACCACCAATGGAGTGGTTATGGAGGTACTGCAGCAAAACAATGAGTCGTATTAGTGGTGATACATGAGTCATAGCATAGTTCCACATATGGAACTATTACACCACACTCAGCAACATAGAATCTCAGCCATCATGTGTAAGGGAGTAGTGGAACACATGCTTCAGTAAGTCTTGGATAATGCTGGGAGCCACAGAAAATTGAGTTCCCAAGGTTCCTACATCTCTGGACATGCTTTATATGCATATGGCAGTATGGATAGCCAAAGATGCTATGAACCACAGGAACTTACAGTACACACCTTTTTGAAGTATCAGGTGTAGTTTATCATGTAATCTCTGTCTTTAGAAATTGTTTCTTCTTGTCTGAAGCTCAATAAGAGATTTACTCCTTCATAAATGCCTACAGGACTGCAATGTCAAATTCACATAATTCCAACTCTTGTGCAAGAATTCAGGGAAGTGAGTATGCTGAATTCAAATTTTCTCCATGCAACCTGCCTTGACAAGTTTGGCAGGTACACAGAAAGGGATCACAATGAAAACAGCATATGGTTTACACTATAATACTGAAAGAGTCATGTGGAAAATCTGTCTGCTTTGCTTTCTCTTGGAACTTTTCCAGACTGCCCAGTAGTGCCAGCAAATGCTGGGACATTTTGATTTGGCATTTCACACATTGTAATACTCTCACTTGTTGCTTCTACTACTGGATCCAGTCATGCCCTAAATATACTGGTGGGGGGTGTTATAGAATCATAGAACTGGAAGGAGCCTCATGGGCCATCAAGTCCAACCGCCTGGTCATTGTAGGATCTGCAGTTAGACATCAAGCAGTGGTTCCCAAACTTTGGTCCTCCAGACGTTTTGAACTTCAGCTCACAGAATTCCTGACTGTTGGCCAAGCTGGCTGGGGCTAATGCAAGATGAAGCCCAAAGCACCTGGAAGATCAAAGATTGGAAACCACTGAGCTACAGCATTCCAAGCAGGTGATTGTTCAGCCCCTTTTTGAAGACATTAATCGTATGAGATTTTTGGCACTACCCTCATTCTGCACATTACTCTTTTCTTCTGCTTGAAGTATAGCTAAAATGTAGTGTTGGCATTGTTTCCATCCATCCCTGCCATCCTGTCTATGAATTCAACACCTCCTTCAGCCCATACAATCTTTCTTCAGTGTCTGTTTTCCATAGCAGATTATTGCTATTTTCTATTTCTAATTTTTCTAATTCTTTTTGTAAAGCTTTTTGTTTAGTCACAATGCTAATGCACTATAACACTAAATAAAAAAGTGGGGAGAAGAATCATTCATTCTGGTTCTCAAAAATATAGTGAGAAAATTATAGTTAGCAAGAAACCACCATGGCAAAGGTTGCATACCTTTGCTTTTGCTTTGCTTTGTCATCATTGTGAATGCCTCCCCCCCCCCACTGCCCCGATGTGTGACATTTATCCTAGCCTGTATCAAAATCTTCCACAATATGGGGGAAAACACACACTGACATGGGAATAAATAGTTGTGGGTAGGACTGGAATTTCAGGAGGGGGAAAACACAACTGGAAAATGTCCTTTAGATTTATTTTTTATTTTTTAATGACAACAACAAACAAACTGATAAGTACAGCTGCAATTCCTGGAAAATCCCAGGACTTCTGGCCAGGCTGGACGAGAACTTCTATTCCACTTTTTAAATCTAAAGTTATTTCTGTCCCCAAAAATATGATTTGTTAATTTTGGCAAATGACCTGTAATGCATTTCTCTCCCATTAATATCCATTAAAATAAAATGCTATGGCAATTCCCAGAATGGAATGGGGCATGTTAGATATGTGCCTTTCGTACAGATATTAAAAATGCAGAGCCTGTAGAAAAGAGAGGGGGCAATTCTAAATCAGGACTGACATGACTGAATAAAAGGGGAGACAAACCCTTTTTTATATATATCTTGTGGAGGATGTATCTCTTAGTTTCACTTTCTCTCATATTCCCATTCTCCCCCCCAAAAAAAATCTCAAGGGTTTTCCATCCCAAATATGAAGAAATTTGCACATTTTTGTAAATTCTTATACATTACTGGAACAAAATCCCGACTCATTTGACCCAATTTCTAGTGCTCTTGATGGAGAGCTGTACATCAGTCACCATAAAGCTTTTAGAACTTGGAAAAGTTAATTTGGGACCACATGAAATATTACATTTTGACCATCACTGCCAGCCACTGTTTGTGAGGGGATTCTGGAAGTTACAATCCAAGAAAGTAACTTCTACAAGCTCCTGTGCAATTCAACTACAAGCATGTGCATCAGTGATCTCAACAGTAAGTCATCACACTAGCCAGACACCTACATTTGTCAAGGTGTCTTTTTAAAACATATGAGCATTAGGAAATAAGTGGAAACATGACATTAAGAACTTAAGAATCCACCTCATCTAAATGCATAGTTGATTGGATATGCTCTGGCTTAATGACAAACCTAAATAATATGCCTCATAGAGTTAGAGTTAGGTGGAAAAAAATATTCACACAGTGCTGCATGATGATTTTTCAGATGGTGATCCAATCATTACAGCCTTAAAAGAACACCTGGTGAACACAAGGTTTAAAGTCTAATAGCTTTAGGAAATCTCACCTAGCAGGCAAAGATAATAGGTTAATTTTTATTTGCATTTATGACTTTGATGCAAGTAGAACAAAAATTTGGGATACTTGGCAACAATTTGAGGGGGGGAGCTTCTGAAGTTGGAAAAATGCTATGGTGAACTGTAGCATTTTATGTATATTTATTTGTGTGTTTATAATGTATTTTATAGTGAGTGTGTCTGTATACATTTTTGCTGGCTTAATTAAAAGCTGACATCCCAAACACAGCTGTGACCTAACAGAGGAAACTATCTTTCACAAAGAAGCTTGGTAGAGGACAATGATCCAGATGGTTTTTATATAATTTAAACTCCCTTCATCTCTCTTCTCTCTCTCTCTCTCTCTCTCTCTCTCTCTCTCTCTCTCTGTGTGTGTGTGTGTGTGTGTGTGTGTGTATCTGAACACCCACACACACTTGGTTAGACACAGTTTAGCAGTTTAAAACAAAATACAAAATCCACATAGGAGTGATACCTTTATTGGCTAGCCAAAATGCACAGAAAAAATAGTACAAGCTTTCGTAGCTCCACTGGCTTCTTTGCCAGGAAAAGATGTTTAAATAATCATACAGGAGGAATAAAAAAAGTGACAGTGTTGGAATCACAGACATAAATTTTGTATAGCTGTTGTCCCTGCTGTATTTCAGCTGGTTAGGAAGGCTCTCAGATGTAGACAGAGGTCACACCTTTGTTGTCCATTTTAGCAATTAAAGAAAATGGTAATAGTGGCTTCTAAAAACCAATTGTGTTCTCCTGGGACAGGGAACCTGCAACCCTCAGCTAAACCTCACATATGGCAGCAAAGAAAGAGATAGTGTTTGGAAAAGTTACCTTTGGGGATTAAAACCTTGAGAACAGGCAAGTGGTGGGGTCTTCAGAGATATGTAGTTCCCCCCTCCAAAAAAAAGCAGCTTTACAGCTCTGAAGGATGAGAGCACAGAAAGATATCGAAGAGAGAAAGAGAAAGTGGGCACATTATGGAATACTGAAAACTGCCTGCTTTAGGATCTCACTCTGCCATCACCAGCTGGATTCTTTCATGGGTCAACAAATCTTCATTAGAAAAGGTCATCAATATCACCAAGAGTAATACTTTTAAAGGAATTTTAAACCTGCAGTCCTCTACCCCCTGTCTGTGACTAAGTCCCATTGTAAATGAAACATCTGCTAGGAGAGATGATGGCTCACTGAAATCATCATAGCAGGCCATAGGAAAACCACTCAATAAACCCAAGTCCCTTTATGGGGACTGGTGTAATTTTGGTATAACAAAAGGCCTTATCAGAAATAGTGCACTTTAAATTGAGGCACTGCCCTGGCTCAGTGCTAGGGAATCATGGGAACTATAATTTATTGTGGCACCAGAGCTCTCTGACAGAGAAGGCTCAATGTCTCAGAAAAAAAATACAATTCCCATGATTCCCTAGCACTGAGCCAGGGCAATGCCTCAATTTAAAGTGCACTATTTCTGGCAGTTTGCAAAGGCCCAAACACAGAATTCGTTCATGACAGTTCCATAACATATGCCAGTGCTATTAAATTCTATACTCAAAAACTATGTAGGAATTTCTGTCATATGATAATTTAAAAAACAAACCCAGAAAATGAACTGGTGCAGTAGTATTAATTATGTTAATTTCTTTTTCATATGAAAAACCAGAACCAAAACTTTAACCAGAATGTTTAAACCAGTACCTTTTCCTCCCTAGATTCAATTTAATGTAATACAGAAGTGGTTCCCCTGGGAATTATATTGGGAATAGAATTTTTGCCAGCTCCCTCTCTTTCCCTATGATCATTGCTGAAAGTTTGCATTCTGTAATGGGCACCAGCTGCACTAATGTGTAGCAAGCACAAAGGAAAGCAGAGACAGGAGGGAAGGAGGAGCAAGAAGAGTAAGAAAATGGTAAGCTGTATCAAAGTGTAGCAGGAGCTACACCAAGAGAGAGAATGAGAGGAGGTGAGAGAGGTAGATGGAAAGACAATAAGAAGTGAGATGAGACAGGACAGAAGTGGGTACAGAAATATGAGATGGGAAGGAGGAGAAACAAGAGTGCATAGTGACAGTCTTGATGGAATACAAGTGTCTTCAAAACACAGAAGAACACATAAGCAAAAAAGAAAAAAGGAGTAGCATAAGTAAGGGCCTTTGCAGACTGCTAGAAATAGTGCAGATTGAGGTCACTTTAACTGCCCTGGCTCAGTGCTAGGGAATCATGAGAATTTTATTATTTTTTTCTGAGACATTGAGCGTTCTCTGTCAGAGAGCTCTGGTGCCACAATAAACTACAGTTCCCATGATTCCCTAGCACTGAGTCAGGGCAGTTAAAGTGGACAACCAACTGTAGGGGGCAGTGCTCTCCATTACTAAGTCAAAGTACCAGCATTATCAAAGACTACTCTGTGATCGCGTGGCCAGCATAACTGCAGAATGCTGTTACCTTCCCACTGAAGTGGTACCTATTTACCTACTTGCATTTTTACATGCTTTCAAACTGCTAGGTTGTCAGAAGCTGAGACTAGTGATGGGAGCTCACTCTGTCACGTGGCACCTGAGCCCCAAACTGCCGACCTGCTGATCTTACAGTCACCAGAGTCAGCACTTTAACCAATAAACCACTGTGTTCCTTTGAGTAATATAAAGGAGTATAAATAAATAATCAATAAAGCTAAAGGAGGAGTATAAAGAGCCAGCACAGTGTAGTGGTTTGAGTGCTGGACTACAGCTCTGGAGATCAGGGTTTGATTCCTCACTTGGCCATAGAAGCCCACTGGCTGCCCTTGGTTGAGTCATGCACTCTCAGCGCTAGAAAATCCTGTGATAGGTTTGCCTTAGGATTGCCATAAATCAGAAATGATTTGAAGGCCCACTACAACAACATAAGCGGACCAGGACACCAGAAAGTGATAGTAATAGTGTCACTGATAGCTGCCAAAAATATGGGAAACTTTTTGTGAGGTTAAGATCAAAAGATCATGGCAACTAGAGAAAAAGGCTGGGGAGCAAGAGAGAAAAGGTTGAAGGCAGAGTTTAAAGATAGTCTGTGCAAAAGACAACAAAATTAATTTTGAAAAGGATCATTTTGTGGGAGATATAAGTCATTCTCACCTTTCTAATAAATGCATTTTGGGACAGAAATAAAGAATATTATATTGGTGTAGTGGTTTAAGCATTGGACTATTACTCTCTGGATTTCTTTTGAGTTAATACAGCAAAAAAGGGTGCATAGGTGTTTTGCATATGTTGTGAATGTGTAGTCCCCTTCTTTCCAAAATTATTTTAGGATTTTTTTTTCTTTTTCATTTTTCAGACAGTACATTCTGAGAAATTGAAGGAACATACAGAAATCTTTGAAAAAAGAAGGGAACAGAGAAGAGGAAATAAACAGCAAGACAAACTGGTAATGTTTTTAGTGCAGTATTGTGAGGTAAATTTAAATTCCAGGTTAGCATTAATATGATTAAAATAAATATCCCTTTTCACTGCAAACATAATCAACACAAGATGTTTTAGTTTTTTAATGTAAATGTACCTTAGTGGCAGTTTTTCATTAACTGGCATATCTCTTGTGATATGAATACCATCATCAGTCCCCCCAGTAATATCCTGGCCAGTATTGCTAATTAAGATATTTGATTTCCCATTGGGGGGGAATGCAGGCATATGATGAAAACAACCAGCCTTTACTACAATGGCTGATTGGTGTACTTGCAATCATGCCCTCAGGAAAATCTCTGATGAACAAAAAGAACTATGGTAATCATGCTCAGTTGTATGCTTGCTTCTTCAATAGTAAAAATATATCGCATAGATATATTGTTATTGTGTTCCTTCAAGTCATTTCTGACATGGCAACCTTAAAGTGAACCTATCACAGGGTGTTCCTGGCAAGATTTGTTTGGAGGGGGCTTGCCATTGCCTTCTGTGGATGCGAAAGTGTGACTTGCCCAAGGTCACCAAGTGGGTTTACATGACAAAGCAGGGATTCAAACCCTGGTCTCCAGAGTCATACTCCAATACTCAAATCACTACACCACTCTGGCTTCCTACATACATATACATAGACATATGGAAACTATATAAATGATACTCAATCAAACTCTTGTGTTAATGAAGCTAATACAAAATGCAGCCATCAGTGTGATATAAGAGTGATCAGTGTTCTGATCTAATATACTCTGAGTCATGATCTTGTTCTACTGGGGTGGGAGTCATACCAATGGTGAGGAATGCTGTGAGTTGCAGCCCAACATCTAGAGTGCCACATGATTTTCACCTATATGGCTAAGGATGACAAGGCAGATTTGTCACAGTGTGTGTTTGAACATACACACAGCTGGAAACAGTTTATGATACAGAAGTCACTGAATCTGCTGAGAGGTTTAACATCTGATGAGGCCAGAGGCTAGTCTGGGTGGAAGCTGTGAGGGGGTACTTCAAATATTCTTATGCCACCATGCAATCAGCCAATCATTTGGAAAGCAAGGAACCCATAACAATCTTTAAATAAATCTGCCAGCCAATTCTTCAGCAGCTCAGCCAATGACCTGGAATAGAAAAGTGAATTTCCTCAATAAAAAATGTTAAGGCCATGGGCAAGTAGCTGCTTTATATCTTCCAAGTGGCACTAGTTTGATTATCTCAAGTCCTCTGATGTACCCAGCCAGGAGGAGTCTTGATGTCTGGGTGAATGTGCCACTAGGAAACATCTCTAGTTTCCTTTACTGCCAAGCAGTTGTAGTGGCACAAGAAGAAGAGATTTAGTGTTCACATACTTCCAAATCAGTGCTTAAATTACGAGAGCAAGAAGGAAGCACAGACAGCTGATCTTTTGATTTCTGAATGGTATGGAGGCATGATTGGTGAACACTGAGGAAGTTAGGTGGTAGAAATTCTACTCCCTTAAGAGACTCTTTTTTCAACCACCTACATCCATGACCAAACACACCAGTCTCTACTTCCATTTAGACTCCCTGGGCAGTGCACACAAGCAAATAAAGAGGAAGTGGATCCTTCAACAATAAATGTCCTCCAGCAAGTAGGAAAAAATCCACTTGAATTAGTATGAAGAAGTTGATTTGCCCAGGATCAACACTAGCTATTTCACCACTTATTGCACCATCTCATTAGCACTGGCATTCTTTTTTCCAGGATAGATTTGGTCTCTAAAAGCTGTCTTGCAAGCAGAAACATAACACTTCACATCCTGCATGTGAATCCTGGCTTGACATGCTACATTTCTTCTTTCAAGCAGCTTTTCAAGGCATAATAAGTAGGAAGTAGTCCATACCCTGTATTTCATGAAAACAAATTTTATTTCAACCGCCTGCAATTGTCTAAAATAAACATTTCTAATAGGGTAAAAACTCTGCCAATGTCTTTGTAAGACATGTTTTGCAACCTTTCAAGATGTATAAAAATAAACCTTCCTCTTCTAGATTTTGCTACACAACTAGGGGGACTATTTTACTCCCTACCACCTGGATCATGGACAAGTGATGCCTATAAAGTCCTACAAGAATAATCACTTGCACAGCACAAAGACAACAGTCCCAGATTAAAAAACAATAAAAAAGAAAGATGTGATCATGAAACCACAACAGCTTGCTACAATATGCTAACCAGAATTTTAATCTCCTGAAGGATTCCTACCAGTTTTTCAAACAACAGAAAAGTTTCCTTTTCTTTCCTTTCCTTTCCTTTCCTTTCCTTTCCTTTCTTCTTCTTCTTCTTCATTTTTAACTACTTAGCAAACTTGGAAATGCAAACAAAAGTCTGTGCCTTTTCTAATAGTGTGTTTAAGAACCATATTTTTGCTTTTGAGGAACCAAGGTATTTGGAGATTTTTGGATTTTTTTTAGAGAGAATTAATCTGTTGGAGGGGAAATGCTGAAGTACATGTAACTGAAACTGATGTTTTGTTCACTTTTGTACAGTATGATGGATTTTATTATCTTGTGTATGGTCTCCTTGCATCTCTGTATCCATACTTGCATCGACATTCTGAACAGCATATTATAGTGAATGAGATATTATAATACGCCCTGGCAACCATAGTATATTTTTTAAAATAAAAATGTTGTTTTAAAATCCTGAAATAATCCCTTAAAATAAATGATATTTCTTTTAACAAAAGACATTTGATAACTTACACCGGTTACTGTCAAGGCTATAATCCAACTCATACTCAAAAATGCTGAACTCTGTGTTGAATTTGTGGTCAAATGTTCTCAAATGTACATGACTAATCACATAATGTTTTTGTTAGGATCACTTCCAACACAACAGCCTGATACTTGTCTCCTAAGTATATGAACACAGCAGAGGGTAAAAACAACAACTATAAAATTGTGTGAGGCTGTCTAAGGCAGGAGTACAAGTGTCATCCCATTTTTCCCCTATGGTATCTCCATCTTCTTGCAGGTGGCTTGTGGCAGTTATCTTCTGGCATTGTCTCTTGTTTCATTTTTTATTTTTCTCATCATAGGATTTTTATGGTAAAATTCTGACTTCAGTCTTTAAGATGTCTATAAGTCTATAAGATGTCAGGGAAAATGCATCCATCCAACCATAACCCAAGTTTATACACCAGCTACTGAGCCAGAAGAAGATAAAACTGAAAGATTCTATGCTGATGTCCAGGAGAAAATTGATCACCCAACAAAACAGGACTTGTTGTGAAGCATAAGTACTCAGAATGCAAAAGTAAGAAACAAAGCGAAGATTGTAGGAAAATTTGACCAGGGATCAAGAAACGACTCAGAAGAGCAATTGGCTGAATTTTATGAAGTCAACAGTTGGTTTATCTCAAGCATTTTATTCAAGCAACCAAAGAGGCAATAGTATGTGGGGACGTTACTTGATGGCCAATTTAGAAATCAGATAGACCACATAACTGGAGGAAAAATGAAGCAGGTCAATTTTATCTGCAAAAACAACACCAGAAGTAGATTGTGACCTTAACCATGAACAGCTAATATCAAAAATTAGAGCAAACCTAAAAAATAACACTAAACCAACTATCATACTAAAACACAACCTGAAGGACATCCCTGTAAGTTAAAAGATAATGTACAATAAATAGATTTGCACTGTTAAGCCTAATTGTCTGGGAGCCAAAATAACTGTGGACTGAAACCAAAGACGTTGTCAGGGAGGAATGCAAAAGACACTAATTGCAGCCACAAAGAAAGAGAAGCCTCAGTGGATGACAGATGGAACTCTACTAACAGTTAAGGACAGACAAGAAGCACAAGTAAAAGGTGACAGAAATACTGTAGGGTCAGAACCCTGAATGCCACTTGTATGCACATACCAAAATTACTACTATAATAACCAATGCAGAGAAATAGTAGATCACAACCAAAAGGAAGACCAAGAGAGTTCTTTCACAGGATCCAAGAAATCAAAAGGAAATTTAAACCAAAAGTGAAGGTGCTATATGACCAGCAGGGAAACACATTATATGACTAACTACTTGACATGCTGGTGTTGAGGTGTGAATGTGATTTTCAGTATCTCTGCCAGACCTCAAGATACTCTTTGAAATCAGGAAGCGGAAGCAGACAGCTCAAGGTGAAGGGTTTATTTACAGAGGCTAAAGAATAGCTATTTACAGGTGCAGAACAGAGTTCCAGGATGAAAGCAAACACTTTCTTCCTCCTAAGCAGCTCACACCAACACAGAGCTATACAAAAACTCTCTGGGATACTCACTAACAAACACCAACTGCATTGACTCTCCATGACTCCACAACTACAGTGACCCACAATTGTTTACATTAGGTTCAGCCTTATATACACTTGGCTGATGCAACCTTATAGTACATGACATTAGGCATTACATCATACATACTGAGTCACAAGTTCAGTCCAATACACAATTAGTGTCTGTCCTCTTCAAGACATTACCAGATGTCCTGGACTTGTCACACAATCCAAACACACATCATGACTGTGCCGTTCTGCAGATGTAATTTCACATCATATTATGGTGACACTACTAGGGCCTATAAGAGGTTGGGTTCAGTCAGTACATCGGTCCCAACTGCAAAGAAAATAATGCTTGGCAAAATGGGAGAGAGGAAAGTCATATTGCAATTGGATACCCTCAGTCAAAGTGGCCACAGACTTGATTTTACAAGACATGAGCAGGGGTGTTGATGACAGGGTAGCTTGAACATCCTTCATTCATAGAGGTGTCATAAGTCAAAGTTGGATTGATGGCAGTTAGTAACAACAACAAATCCCACCCTTCATTGAAGTCAAGATTTCACATGAGTTTCCCCAGTATCATACCAATTTTAGTTCACAACAACCTGTGAGACAGGAGGTTGATTCAGTGCTAGTGAATAAAATGTATACATGAGGTAGAATTTTTAGCAAGCTTTTCCAGTCCTAGACTAACAATTCTTCTCAACCTAGTGCTTTCTAGATATGTTTGACAATAACTCCCATCACCCCCAACCAATATGTCCAATAGCCAACATCTATTTCAGCACATCTGAAGAGTACAAGCATCA
>JAIPUX010001880.1:42572350-42592940 GCA_020142125.1 Phrynosoma platyrhinos | reverse complement strand
GGAGCTGAAGTCCTTTGGCCCTTAAAGGGGAAAAGTTGCCTACCCCTGGTCTAATTGGTGCTAAGAGAAGTGGTTTGAGGCTGGTTATAACTAGCTGTTTCAGAGAGAAGTCAACTCCACAGAAACCTCTCTTCAAGACAGCAAATATTGCATTTACAAATTTAACAAGCACAATTTATTTTTAAAATTAGAAGTCCTGTTTCTTCATTAGAGAAAATAGAACTGTCATATGATGTTCTGGAGAGAATGTGTGGGATGGGGAATAAGAGATGTGTTAACACTGATGTAAACAATTTAGATAGTGCTTCCTTGGAGCTGGGCTGTGACACGGTGAAGATGAAGTCAATGCTAGCATTTCTTGGACATTAAGAAAGCCACAATAGCAGTTGGGAAGAGAAATCAGAGGAAGATTTAGACAGGAAAAACTAAATATTTCCCAAGGAAAGTTGAAGCAGAGCTTGGCGTCTTGCTGTGAAGAGGTGAGAACATCATTTGGTCAAGAACTACAAGGGATCAAAGATTTCTCAGAATCCCAGCTGCAGAGCACCCTGCCGGGGGTGGCTAAAGAGGTGAATGAGCAGCTGGCAAGCTTGGTGTGTCAGGAACCAAAGTCAGTGGCTGAGAATAAACAATCCTTCTCTCTTCTGGAATCTGTTGGCAGAAATGAAGATGAAAAGCTAGAAGAATTCAGGAACTGAAAAACATCTGGGAATAGATAGCAGGAAATGCTGGAAAAGTATAGGTCAGAAGCCTGCCACTAGAGATGAAGACAAACCACGCAGAGCACACCTATCCAACCACACCCATGTGTGTCCAATGAAACACTTAGAAAATGGGATCCTACTTTCATTTCATTTAGCAATGTGTAAAGCAAGGTATATCACCATTTTGAGAACAAAATAGTCATATAAATATCAATTCACATTGAATTTCAGACACTCTTCTTTTCCTCCAAGATGTGGTCAGCTCAAAGGGCTGCTGTGAGTTGAAAGGAGATGAACATACCGAAGTGGAATCCAGACAAAATGGAGCTGCTGATGACCCATTCAATAGCAGGACAGTATGATTGTTGCCCATTACAGATGGTGCCCCAGTCCAAAAGAAAAACCAGGTTCAGATCTGGGTGCTCTTTCTTTATTCTAATGGCATCCATTTTGATAACTATTGCACCAGTCTATCTTGCATGTTCTATTTTTCACACATTATATGCTTTTTTTTAGCTCAACAGTGCAGTAATCACAGAATAAAACAATGATGCCATGTGATCAAGTCATAAAACAGATGTGAGCAACAAGTGGTCCATGAACTACACACACACACAAATGCTTTTGTAACCCCCAGGACCCTGTGCTGCCCAGATCCAGATCTTAGCAGTATACTCTCTAAACGTCCTTCAAAACCAACATTTCTACTTGTTTGTAGGACTTTTCCCAGTACAGCACCAAAATTTGGTGGTGAAATTTGCAGCCAAATTTTTTGAGGTGTACAGCAGATCACAGAATGGCAAAAAGGGGTCCTTAGATATACCAAAGTTGCTCAGCCCACCAAAACACTGAAGTCTTTAAAGCAATTCTAACTACCAAGAAAGTTAATAAATATTGGCAGTCAGTCAGTGTACTGCCATTCATGTCCTAAATTTACAAGTACGGCTCAACACATCCTTAACCAGCTTCAAAGCTGAGTTAAAGACCACACTGTTTAGGGAAGCGTTCCCAGGGAGTCTATGATCGTGACCTGGTTGTTCCTGATGCATGACCTAATATTGATATTTGATGTTTTCACTTGTTTTTATGATGGTTTAATTTGTTGTTTTACTTTTAGATTGTACGCCACAGGCAGGCTTTTTATATATTCTGGATTTTATTTGGTTTTGTACAGCGCCGTGTACATCTACGGCGCTTAATAAATAAAGCTAATAATAATAATAATAATAATAATTTGATTCTTAAATGAGTAAGTCACCTTGAATGTTCTTTGTGTATGCCATTTTTTTCACACACAAACTAGTATAACATCCTTCTGGTGCTTGCATATTACTCTGGACACTTATAAAAGTTAAAGTCAACCATAACACAGAATTATAAAGGATAATTTTTGAGGAGGAAGAAATATAATAAAAAGAGAGACAAGTGAATCAGGTAAAACAGAGGATAAAACATTTCTGTCCAGCAAAACAAATGTCAGCACAAACAAGAGTTTTGCCATATGCTGAAAATCTGTGAGAGGCCACCGAGACTCTGAGGGCAAGGAGTTCTCCCAATTTGGTATGGCTGTGAATAAGTCCCTCTCTTTCATCCCCTCAGTTGCATATCCATCATGTGTCTTGGGACACAATGAAGGAGTTGCCTATTAGGAAAAAGAGCATCAGGTATGAAAGGAAGCAGTCTCTAAATTTTCCTGGACCTAACGTCATTAAGGGTTTAAAGGCCAATGCCCTAATTTGTGCCCAGAAACAAACTGGCAACCAGCACAGTCCTTGGTATGATACTGTAAATGAGTGCATGCCAGTATTCTCGTGGCTGCATTCTGGAGCACGTGCAGTTTTTGAAAGGTCTTCAGAGGTTGCTGCCTCATGTACAGTGCATTGCAACAAATAAATCTAGATGCACCTAAGGCATGTGTTGCCATGCCTAAGTTTGACTTTATGATGATCAGACACTACTGGTGTACCAGCCTAAGCTGGTCAAAGTGATTTCAGGCTATAGGTATCACTTGAGGATTTGTGTGCACAGCTAAGTCCAGAAGCACCCCCAAACTATTGTTCAAGTGGATTACTATCTTATCTAAAACAGGCTGAATTCCTAGTTCAGAGTCTTCTTCCTCATATCTGGAACAAGCTTCCAGTACCAAAGTGGCCTATGACTTCAAATCAATAAACATGGTTGCAGCAAAACAAGAGAAGCTTCTATAATGAAACTGGAGATTACAGTGCACATTCAAGACAACTACCTATTCATGTGAACTTTACAGATAAGTTGCACTGGCAGATTATCTATAAAACCAATTATCAGTGCCAAAGCCGCCAAATGATATGTCTGAGGCAGACTCCCAATTCTAAGCTCTCCTCATCTTGAAAAGTTTGTAGTGAGATGGATTAAGAATCCCCCAGAAGCTGACTATTTTTCATCCAGTGGCTGCATATTGTGTACTGAGTACTTTTGGAAAAACAGAAATAATAATAATAATAATAATAATAATAATAATAATAATAATAATAATAATAATAATAATAATAATAATAATAATTTTATACCCCACCCCTCTGTCAACCAATCGGAGCAGCTTACATCAGTTAAAAATTCCATACAATATAAATCATCCTAAAATACAGTCTAAAACCCCCAAACCCACCCTCCCCTAAAATAATATTAAATCATATATCAATTAAAACATATAAAAATAAAAAATAATAATAAAACAAGCAAAAATACAAGACAAACCGGGCACTGATGAGATTCAAAAAGGGAATGGCTAATTTAGGCGCTCCTGACCATCTCATCCTTCTGCTGTCATTCTGCCTGATCTCCTGTTTTCCCCCAATTCCTTCAGCAGGCAGCTATCTGACCTCTCCCATTAACTATTACCCAGCTTCGAAATGTATCAACTGCAAAGCTATGTGCTGATTAGGGAAGTCTACCAACTAGTGACTTAATATAGTATGGCAGACTTCAAACACACTGAAGATTATTAAATTAATTGTTAACATGAATTTTAAAGGTGGACCTATCACAGAGGTTTCTTGGCAAGTTTCTTTAGAGAAAGTTTGCCATTGCCATCCTCTGAGGCTGAGAGAGTGTGACTTACCCATGGTCACCCAGTGGGTTTCCATGGCCAAGCCTGGATTTGAACCCTGGTCTCCAGAGTCCTAGACCAATGTTCAAACCACTATTATTATACCTCTATGTTTTTATACAATGATTTTAGATATCTGGAATTCATAGTAGTTATTGTATGTTTTTATTTGCCATCCTATACTCCTATGATACTTGATATATAAGCAGAGCTTGGAAAAGTTAGTTTTTTGCACTGTAGCTCCTAGTATCCCTTATCCAGCTGGAGCTATATGCCAAAAAAATGATATTTCCACGTTCTGCATGTAAAGCAGAATATTCATGCCTCATTCCTTTTTGGTAGGACTTGACTGCTATTGTGATGCACTCAGTTTTTAAGTGTGATTAATTAAGTTACACTACTGTCTCTCATCCTCTACATGCAAACAGAAGTTTGCAACTCATGAAGCACATCTTCTAAAGTTCTTTCAACACAGACCTCAGCTGAATATCCAAACCCTCTATTCTGGGATCTCTAAATCCACCATCAAACAATATCACAAAAATATTGGGGTAGCCTGGCTATTGGGCCTGTGAAAAGTAAGAACCATGTATCATCACAGAAAACTTGGATTTGCTGAAGTAACATGATTCCTGCAAAAGAAAATTGGTGAGCAGAAGATAGGGGTCCTTAACTCCTCATGTATCCATGGATTCCCTCAATACTTCAAGGAGCCATTTTTTCCTTAACTTCAGTTAAATATGTTTTTGAAGTTGAGGCATTAAAAATTCATGAGGTAGGTGTGCTTTGCAGGATAGAACTGGCAGATAAGAAAAAATGAAGTGCCCACATAAGCTTGACAATTTCCCCTTACATGTCTATACTTATTATAAAAACTTATGCACTATATTTTTCATCTTAACTCATTCTACCCTTAGTGGAGCTCCTTTTATGGCATAATATCCATGTCCAAGGCAGCCTTGAGCCTAATCTCTTGTTATACAAATGAAACTCCGCCAGAAATGTATAGACAGTGTTAATGAATCAATTTTATAATGCTCATTATATTAGCTGTTCAATGAGGTAACATTCTACGACAAACAGTTCTGCTTAGCTGATTTCTCAGGCACATTTCTTTTAGTAGGCTAAAATAATGCTTTTGTCCAGCCACTGCTGCTTGAATGCTAAAAGGGTGAGAGGTTTTTCTTTTTCTTTTTAGAATTTCATTTTTGCATTCTTCTCAAGAAAAATATGAGATGCTTCACCAAATGAAGGCCTTTATATATTCAGAGCTACTCGAAAACATTACCACTCATATATGCTTTCAGAGTTCCCTCCTTGTCAGGGCTTTAATGAGGCATTGGCGGATGTGCTGTATGTTTACGAAAGTCCTAAACGATAATGACTTTTAAAAATGCAGAAGTACAGCTGCCAGCACAAATGGCTGTAACACCAATTATCTCTGCAGCATTTAGCTATTATTTTGATTCAAACGCAGTAGGTGGCTTCCTTCTCTTGTGTGGGAAGCAGAGGGAGAAGGCTTCTTCCCTCTCTTTCCCCCTACTCTGATTACTGATCATACATCATCTTAGATATCTTCCAGTGTGGATACACTATTAATTCTGCAGACAAAGAAGGAAAGACAGAGGAATGTGACCAGGGGATGCTTCTTTTCCAAGATGTGTCTTACATTTCAGCTTTCTGTCCAGGAAGAATTCCAAAATGTCCTCTATTTTGAGCATGACTAAGAAGCCCATTGAGTAACACCATGTTGGCTGTTCCCCTTTGAGAAATGTGTCTGTTTGGCAGCCTGTCTTTGCTGCAAATAGGAGGATAGGGGATTACTTCTAAAGTTCTTTTTTCCTAGGAGCAGCAGCAGTCAATACTTGGCCACAGAGCTTGGGGTGCATTTGTTTCTCAGAGTGGAAAAGGACAGCAAACATTTTGGGCAATGGGCTACTTGAGGACACAGTGCAAATGTTGAAAGTTTTTCCTCATAATTTCAGCACAATGGACAAATGAAAGGAATAATTTGTGTGTAGATTCAGTCAAAAGTTTGTTGCTGGTAAAGTACAATCTTAAACATTTGTCTTGCTCAACTTTCTATATTGCAAGTCAACAAGTATCCAAAGGGATCTTGTAGCACCTTTGAGACTAACTAAAAGAGCGAAGCTGGTAACTTGAGCTTTCGTAAACTTGAGCCTACTTCCACAGATGCATGTTTGGAGTTGAGAATCCAGAGACAGACTTATATAAACAGGTTGTGTGTGAGAATGTCAATTCAAATTTAAAACTGTTGGGATATGGAGATGAGGTGACAAGTTTAACAGTGGTTATTGGAGGGACAAAGGTGGGAGGAAGGCTATTATATAAAGCCAAAGAGAGTAGATAACCATATGAATGAGTACTGGTATGTGGTGTGGGAAACAAAGAGGGTATGTGATGACCTGGTCAAGCATGCCTTCATGAGGGTGGGGGTGAGTGTTGAAATGTGTGTTGTGTGCCAAGAAACCATTATCTCTGTTCAGCCCATTACTGATAGACTGTAGTCTGTGGATATATTCCAAGTCAGTCATTTCTTTTTCCAATCTTCCTTTGTAGTTCTTTTGTTCAGACTGTTCTGAGGTCTGAAGTGGAATGCCCAGTGGGACTGAAATATTTTGCAACTGGTTTTTGTGTATTCCCTTTTCTAATATCTGATTTTTGTCCATTTATCTTCTGGTGCAGGGACTGGCTTGTTTGCCTAAGGTAGAAGAGCATTGCTGATGCAGTATGCCATAAATCACAATAGAGGATGAGCATGTGAAAGTCCCTCAAATATTGTGGGTGATGTCATTAGGGCCTCTGATGACATTTCCTGAATATATATTCAGGAAAATAGATATGTGGGCAGAGCTGGCATCTGGTTTTGTGGCAAGGCTTTGTACTGGTATCCACATCTGTGTTGTGTGTCCTCCTGTATGTAAAAGCTAAAAATACTAATGTGTGTGTGTGTGTTTAGATTTTAGTTTGTAATATTCTGCATTTTTCTTGAATGCCTTACATTTTGTGGTGCCTGTCCTCCTTTGTGGTTATGAGATGTCATTACTCTGCTCAGGGAGGGAGAGAATGGATAGATAGATGGATGGATGGATGACATGGCCACAAGAAGCTCTACGATGGATGTTTTCTAATTCAACAATCAGGGTTGTTGTGATTTCACAAAAAAGAAAAAAGGATTCCTACAGTAGAATACTGCAGTATGTGCAGTAGAATACACAAAAGAATGACTGAGAACCTGTTCTTGAAATTATGATGGCATAAGTCTGGCTCATGACATCACAATTCAGTTTTCACTTTCATTGAGCAGGTTGAACATATATATCTTCTGACCACACAACAACCAAAGTCTCCTCAAAAATCTACCTTTTAAGCAATGCAGCTACCCTTAATGCACACATCTCATTACAGGAGAAGAAATGGACCTGTCCCCACTCATCCCCCAACTCTCCAACAACACAGAAATGATCATCTTCGGAGGGGTTAGATGGATTAAAATGTAACTTTTAGGGGCTAGCTTCAGGCTATATCTCCCAGTGCAGGATCATGGCCAATGTCACTGGATCAAAACATAAAGATATACATTCCTATTATTTTGAATGAAGGAAATGACAAGAGGCATCTATGTATAATAAAAAAAAGAATTCCATAGCTTCCGAATTAGGAAGACTAGACTTTTGAGACTTTTGGTGTGCACTTCTAGGTTATTTTCTTTTTAAAGTAAATTAATTAATTACCATTTGAAACATGACTGAAGCCTGCAGTAACATATGAGTCATTGGTTGTCATTGAGTCATGAGGCAGCAGACACCTGTCTCCTTAGCAGTTAGAGCCTTGATGTTTGCTCCAAGTGCTTTCAGCTGATTTTGGGTGGGAACCATAGGACAAGGGTCTTTAATTGCCTGTCATTCTCACTGCTAGTGCAACACAGTTCAAGCTGTCCATTGACCCTTGCCTGCTGTTTCTTCCAAATGTATGTATAAAAAGGAGAGAATGACAATTTCTGCTGTGCAATATATGGAGCAAGTAGTAGGGAAAGCTGAATGACTGGTGGGACCGGAGCATTGGTTCTTAACATGGGGTCCATGGACCTCCAAGAGGCCCAGGAATGAGCTTCATTATGTTCATGAATCATGTATAAAAATGTACATTTCAGTTTCATTCCTATTAGTTTAAAAATTGTTGTTGTGAATTCTTCTTTTTTATCAAATTCTGTTATTATAGTATTGTTTCAATCTTCTCTCCCTAAGATTTTTAGGGCCCAAAACCTTTTCTTTATTGTTTATTGCTACTGTATATGAACATGTGATATACAACTATCATGGCCACCATGTTATGGGAAGCTTTCATCAGATTATCAAATGGAGTCCGTGACACATACACAAAAAGTAAGAGCCACTGGGCCAGAGGAAAAACAAAAATAAGGGTGTCTCCAACTGGGTATGGAGCTCACTTCATTTATTCAGATTGGGTGCCAATCTGTTTAAGTCCAATTCAAAACTAGGTTGACCCAAATCTGAATCAAGATTCAGGAATCAAAATCTTTAGCTTCTCAGCTGGGAAACCAAGTTGGCAGTAACATTTTAATCTTTATAAAAGTGCACAAAAGTTGAAAAGCAGTAGGCCCTTTAGAGGAAATAAATTACACACAGGTAGCTCCAAAGACTTTTAGATTAGTCACCTTTAAATCTGCATTTTTAAAAAAACAAAAAACATTTTTAAAGCATGTACATTTTGTTGAGTGCTTAATCCTGCCAGTTCATGCTTTTCCCCCACAATCTAGATCGGATCCACACTACCAAAATAATTCATCTCACCTTGTTTCTGCTGCTATAGGAAGACAGAATATACAACCATTTTCACAGTGAATGCAGTTCTTTTAGGCTTTTAATGTTGTTTTAAAAAATTACTTTTTACTCTGCAATTTTTGGGAAATATTGTTTTTTCCTTGTATTCTGAATGGTGTGTCCTGCCGGGGAGTGGAGTGTAGGTGGGTGCGGGAGAGACTGGTGAGTGGCATCCTCCATCCAGCAAATGTGTTGTTGCCATTTTATTTTTAACATTAAGTGTACAGTAGTTCTGAGGAGGTATTATTCTATGATTTGTGCCCACCCTGACGATGATTCCTACTCAGAAGGAATGTCTTCTTCATCGAAGGTGGAAGGGGGAAGGAGGATCAAGGGTTTGCTACATTGGAGGTCTGCAAATAACATGGCCAGTGAAACTGCAGGATCATCTTATCCTTCATCAGGGAGTCAACAAAACCATTTTCTTTATTAAAACTAAGGGAACAAAGCTTTTCATCCAAGGCACCACTACACATATTCCTTCTCCACTCTCTTTGTCATGATACTGACCAGGGCAAAGCCTAGCAGAGTCAACTGTGGAACATTGACTCAGCTAGGCTTCACCCCAGCCAGCACCATGGCAAATCAAAGGAACATGGAAGCTGTTCGGCTGAGGAGCTGCTGAGCATCCCCCTCCTCTCCTCATTTCATCATGGTGCAGGGGAGGGCAAAAGCTAGCAAAAGTTTTGCTGTGGTAATGGTGGAAGCTCTTTGGCTAAGGCACCATTGAGTCACTGCCATAGGAGCAGCTGTCAGCAGCCTCTTCCTGCTTCCTCCTGCTGCCGCTGCCCCCATTCCACGTATGTGCCCATCACAGCTCTCTCCTCATCCCTGCATCATTCTGCTCCCTCTGTCCACTTCCATCTTGTGTGTGTTTATTTAAAGTTTGCTTGCTTACTCATTACTAAGGAGTGATGGGGGGGAACTTAACTTAATTAAGTCATGGTTTGTATGGTTGTTTTATGGAAGATAAAGAGCTAATGTCAAAAGTAATATTATTAATACAATGAAGGATTTGGAATGGGAAGGGTTGCAAAGGAAGAAACATTTTATTTTTTCTTTCTCCTTCTCATCAGAGCTGACAATATTAGGAGACATTTAAAGTTCCCTCATTTACTCACTGGGTGTAAAGGGGGCAATGGGATTGAATGGGGTAACCATCCAATGAAAGTGCAAGGTGGGTGGTTAGACTGACAGGAATACAGGAAAGGCTAGTTGTAGGTGTAATGCATGCCAGGAAAGAAAAATAAAGCAGACCCACCATGTAAGTGTGATCAAAATTAACCCAGTGCTGTGATCACTGCTGAGACATTCCCTTTTGTCCCTATGTGGGTTGGGCAGTGAATGTTGTGTCCACCAATATGTGGTCAGTGTGGCTTCACTGTGGTGAAAAATGGAGTCAAACCAGTTCAGAATAAAGCATTGTATGTTTTGTCTGTTTTATGTATTTATGTATTATTGTGAAGTATCTTGTTGCAAACTTTATGTATAAATCTTGTTATAAATAATAAAAAAGAATAAAGCATTGTATTAGTTTCTAAGTATAGATCAGATCCTAGTGTCTGTTATGTATGCCTCCTGCTTCTGCTGTGACATACTAACTCTGGGGTTATACAGATGGCCCCTAAGGGGTGGCAGGATGCCACCCCTTTCCTTGTTGGATCAGGGCCGCAGCAACCACACACCGCAGCCCCGATCTGATTTTTGTGGCGCAGAAAGGGTGCCCTACTTGCAGCAGCAGTGGCTTTCTGTCGCTTCTTTAGTGCAGCATGTGTAATGCTGCACTGAAGATGCGCCTTTTTGCCACCCGCCATACAGTTGCTTCAGTAGCGTAACAACAGCATCAGGGAAGAGTCGAGGCAGTTGGCACAGTGTGGCCTGCAGTCTGCATATGGCTCACCGGGGCACTTTATGGTCATCAGGGTGCCTTAGGAGGCAATAAAATGCCCTCAAATATCTCTGGATGTCCTTTAGAGAGTTAGGATGATTTTGTCATGCTTGCTTCCCTCCCAGTCATTTTAGGCCCAAGAGAGGCCTTTTTAAAAAAAACCAGAAAGTGAACAGGAAGTAACTTCTGGTTGCTAAAAAGGGCATCTCTTGGGCCTAAAAAGCCCTTAGCAGCAGCCAAAAAAAAAAAGACTTCCAAGTTGTCCCTATTCTCCCACAATTGTCCAGTTGTTGTAAAAACAGGAAATGAATGAAGGAGGGGTTGCTGGTCAATTTTTTCATGCCCTACAATTTTATTCATATAAAGACCAAATAACCTGCATTTTGGGCTACCTGGATTGGAAGAAATAAAATATGGCAATAGATGACAAGGAAGATGAGAAAAACACACTCGTGGTGCATGATAATGGGGGGGAGGTAAGAGGAGAAAGGGCTGAAGAAGCAGAGGGGAAGAGATGAGATAATGACCAGCAAGTGTGATAGAAGTAAAGGAGAGTAGAAGGAAATAGAAAAGGGGTGCTAAGTTATCTCTGACCCAGAAAAACTGGTACTAGCTGAACAAATACTGGAATTGGGATAGCAAGTCCAAACCCAAGCAGAGCTGGATGCTTTCATGTGTGTGCTAGTCTCATAACTCTCTCACTATGCAAGGATGCTGTTGTAGCTAGTACACAGTTGAAGACTTTTAGATGAAGTATCACATTAAAGCACAGACTGTTGAGATTTGCAGAAATATAAACTGGCCTAAATTGCTTTTCACAAAATATTGCTCAAAAATCTCACACATACTTCCCCTAAGAGCCATTATGTTACCTTCAAAGGAGCTAAATGGGTTCCATGCACCTTTTCTATTTGAGTTCATTGTTGCTGTCCTTCAGGACAAGCCAACACAATCACAACCAGGAATCATAAGAGGGGAACAACAGATGATTCTGAGTTGCCTTTGAATCACTTCTGTGTAAAATACTGACAGACTCAAGCAAACATACCTTACCTTTTGACTCACTTGTTATGGCATTCTTTCTCTTGTTATCTATCTGTGGTTCCTGTTCACATTAATGTCTGAAGGATAATTTCTCCCTTTTTCAGTGGTCACATCAAAAACAACAGGAAAGCCCCAGCTGCAGTAAACTCCAAAACCATTCCTTTACAGCTGCTGAAGTTTACATTTGTTATTATTATTCAGTCCTGTTTTGAGATATCTATGGTATGATAAATGAATGTACTAGAAATGTTCTGAACTGAGTTACAGAACTAATCTAATTTCACTTGTACTTATGTATTTTTCAATGCAGAGAAGAAAAGATATTTCATCACAAATATTTCTATGGGGAATAGATTAGTTTTGTAATTCAGTTCAAGGACTATCTCGGGCTGTATGGCAATTTATCAGTGGTATCCTCCTAAATTAGCAAGGATATTAGTTGAAGGTCTCAAAGAAATACATGCACCATCTATCACTTGTCCGGTTTTCATCAACAATGTGTTGTTTTTTTAAAGTACAAAACTATATTTCCTTAGCCTGGGATTTTAGCTCTCCTTGTCAGAACTGCTTTCACATATCTCAGCAGTAAATATGAATCCCAATTACACCAGGGATATACCAACTGATTGATCTACTGATGGCAACAACATCTATCGCTACCTGTCAAACTTTTGTAACAGCTGGGAGGCATGATAGATGAAAACCACAGATATGTTTACCATCATAACACTGAGACATTCACACTGACAGGAAACATAACAGTGACATGAGATTAACTCTCCCTAGGATACCAAAGTAACACCCTCTCTCAAATTGCATGTGGTAGGTTTACCAGAGGACCTGTTTATATTACAAGTTAAATAGCTGCACTTTAAAATATATCAGCACTAGAGGGTCATTTTCAATGAGAAAAACATGCTGGCAAGCAGACATTCTGTGTTTTTTAAGGCATTAAAAAAAACAACCAACCATGGGATGTTATGAAACTGAAAACACAGAGAATTTTTGCAAGAAAGGTTATGTATGGCTTTAATTCCCAAGTCCCTGGGTAGGAGAGGTGCAATAGCCCATGCTATGGCTGGACAAATAATATCAGTAATTAATGGTCAGTTTGTTAATCTTGAAACAAATTGTCTTGAAAGCAGCCCAAACCTTCCCCCCCCCTTGCACCAACATTCTTGCACTTGAAATCCAACAGGATTTAGATAATTGGCCTCCCACTTAAAATATTGTGAATGGAAACATAGGAGGCTGCTTAAATATTGAGTCAGACCCGTGGTCTATCTTGTCCCACACAATTTATATGGGAGTTAAGAGAGGATTATTTCCCATTCCTATCTGGAGATGCAATGAATTGAAGCTGGCATTTTTTGTAGGCAAAACATGTTGTACGCCACCAAGTTAAGGTTCTCACTCTATTGGTCCACACTGCATTTATGTTTTGTGGTGGTAGAGATAGATCAATATGGCAGTCCAGTCTATAGAAAACAAATCACCACACAGAGATGATGTTAAGTACCTTTCATAAACTCGGTGTATGGTATGACAATACTTATGAAAAGGGTTTTTATATCCTGGGACTGGCTGTTGAAAGATGAGGAATTTTGGTTTATATAGAACATTTCACCTAGTATGTACATTTTTTTATATTAGTGTTAATAACTTTTGCAAGAAAAGCATGTGCATCAAGCAATGGGCCTTTTCTTTGTGCCTTTACATTCAAATGCAATGTTGTTTGTGCCTTTATATGCAAATGCAATGATCTGCAAGGGGAAACAATCACAGTATCTTTCTACAGTGATGGGAGTTACACAGGGCTCCAGCTCTTGTTGGACTGCAAGTCCCAGCAGCCTTCACCAGCATAGCCAATGGTGGTTAATGCAGGGAGTTGCACTCCAACAAGATGCAGAAGGCTGCACTTTGGTCAACCTTGTTATAGACCAAATCTGAGGCCACAGGAATTTCTTTTAATGTATGCTATTTTTATTTCTGATTTCTTAACCATAAGAAAAAAGCACAGCTTCAATGCATTTTATATTTATTCATTCATTGTTCTGAGGGATTCCTAAAACAGCTCACAGTAAAGGCAACACAAAAGTCAATGCGCTAATGCCTACCCTCCAATATTCACAGATGACAATCAAGACATGTGAGAACAAGAAATTTCAAAGTGTGGTCAAGTGGCAAAAGTTATTAATGAGGAAGAACACACAAGCTAGAAAACTCTGCAGCATTTTACTTTTGTCTGAACCTAATGAGTAGCACAACATTTGACACCACCCTCTACTCTTTCCTCTGGCTGAGATGAGTGCGACCTACTATTTGCAGTTTGAACTCAGTTTGCAGCAACTGTACTAAGCTGGGGATAAAGGGGGAAAGTGGGAGGAGGAGAGAGAAACTGGGACATTTCAAAAGTAGCTAAAGAAGTGGGATGGCAGGGAAATAATTGGGACTTTTCCTCCAAAACTGGGATAGTTGGAGAATATAGGTAATGTCAAAGAGCAAACAGAAGTTAGTAAGTTGAGTATATGACACACATTTCACAAAAGCAGTCAACAAAGAATGTATTGAAAGTACTTTTAGTCTGGCTTGTCTGGAAGCAGTAACTCAGAGAAGTTGACATTAAAGTAAAAACAGAAAGAAATGCAGTACTGCAATCCTTTTAAAGTTCACTGCAATTTAAAACTAGTCAGAGTTTAAAGTGCAAATAAATGAGTGTAAGTGGAGCAGAAGAAGATCTTCCAGACAATAGTAGTATTGGGCATTCAGTGTACAGGCAGGGGTTACCCACTGACCTGACCCATGGCTTTTGAATGGCTTCTTACAGATTCTGTTGACATGAACCCAGCAGGTACAGATCCTGTATATGAACTTTACATTTATGCAACTTGTACAACAGCAAAATCATCACAGAAGTGATGAATATGCAGAATATTGTGGGCTGCCCTTGGACACTCATTTTCACTGATATGCCATCTCCATTGAGCTAAAATCATGTGCAAATACCGTATATCAAGCTAACATTAACTGCATATCAGCTGAGTCCTTTGTAAAGTCAACAATCCTGTCCACACATGTTTGGATCCATAACAGAAAACAGAGCGTCTCCTGTGATGGACAAATACATAGCAGAACCTTCAGAGCTGAACTGCCAAATAGAAGATCCCACTGAATTTTAACACATGTTTGAAAATGGTATTGCTAGACTAATTTCCACCCAGGGATATCACTACTAAAGTGTGAGGTGTATGGATCACATCAGGTGACACCCTAAGGGGAGAGTGATAACACTGCTCCCGAAACAACTGCCTTTTGGCAAAAACAGGCTATGGCATTTGCTTTAAAATGCTGGAGCTCAGCAGAAGAGAAGGCATGATTTAGGAAAAGTTCATTGTGGGGAGAAAGGAGAGGCCTCAGGTTTTTAAATGTTTTAAAACTCTTTTTAAATTTTTCTTTAATAACATTACATCTTAGCAAATTTTCACATTAACCACATGAAACTATGTCAATGTAAATACATTTAGATTGTGCATGTGATATTGTAACTTAAATACATAATTTTAATTTTACTAGTTTTTGATGTTTATCTTCCAACTATTGTCATTGCATTCAGTTATATATGAATAACATTAGTATAAAAAACATTACTAAGGATTTGGTATGGTGTGGTGTGGTATGGGAGGAGGTCAGTGGGAGGGTGACACCACTCTAGAGACGTCAGTTTTTACACTGTTTCCTCCTTTTTCCCCTTCTGAAGCTGCTAATGAAATACCATTCTCCATAAATGGGTCTCCCATCCAAGCAAACTTGGCTGAAATATTGAAACAAAAGTTTTTTCAAGAGATGGGCTTGAGCTAATATCTGGACCTGGTTCTTGGCTCCTTCTTCATCTTCCCCCACTCCCAGCCCTTGTTGGTGAGTCAGCTGCTGGTGAAACAAAATAAGATCAATACCAAGATGGATAACAACAGCTTGATGGAAATAAAAGGGTACTAAACTTTCAAAAGGCCTTCATCAATTTATGCTGTCCCCTGCAGAGATCACCAAAGTGTATTTTTCCTAAGTGCACTTCTGGCTAGTTTTGCTTTCAGGCATTTAGATGTTCCCTTAGGTAGCAGGAAAACCGATAGGTACGATAACACAGCCCTGCAATGGAAAAACGTTTTTTTCAATATTGTAGCTGTTTGTAATGTACTTTGTGATGAAAACACAATAAAAATGTTGTACCACACACAGATTTGATATTTTTATCAGTTCGGTTCTTTCTCAGCTTTGATTAAGTATGGACACTGATGTTCCAGTGTGACTTCTTTAATTGCTTTTGAATAGATTTTTGTTTCATATCAGCAGATTAAAATGTTTGAAAGTCTATTAGAAGACTTTGGCCCCTAAAGCTTATCGATACCACTTTCGCTTCCATAGCATTGAACCATGGAATTCTGGAATTTGTAGGTTTGTGGTGCACCATGCTGTCTAACAGAAAAGGCTAAATATGTCACAAAACGACAAATCCCAGAATTGATTCCCTGCCAGGAAGAAGAAGAAAAGCTTTTTCTGGGCAGCCATTTTGAGTAGGAGAGTGTTTTAAAAAATTTAAAAACACTTGGGAGAGTGTGTTTGTTGCTGAGGGGGTGGAGCTTTGGTGAGTCACACCTGTGAGTCACCAGGGGGTGGAGCTAGCCGCCTAGCTCTATATAACTCGTCCCAGAGGCACGCGTCTAATGGCACAGAAATTTTTCACAAGACAAGGGAAAGCACAGCACAGATAGAAGGGGGCCTGGGAACTATGTTTTAGAGGTTCTTCTTTAAAAATATTTAAAAATTAAAGGGCTTTTTTGGGGGGTTGCTCAGAGGAAGAGAGTCAGAGACTTGCCTCCAGAATAAGGTACCATCCAGGAGCTCTATAGAGAGTTATAAACCAGTTGATTGAGCTCGCTGACAGAGCCTGGTGAAAATACCAAGCCAACAGAGGCCCTTCTCATGGGTCTTTACTGGGGGACTTTTGAGGGAGAAGCCAACAGTCCTTTTTCACTGCTTACTTAAGAAGTCTCAATATGGACACTGAGGGAGCTGCTGCAGTCACCTGCAACACTTGTGAATGTTTGTCTTCTTGCCAAGAGATGTGGGGGAACTTCATCTGCACCAAGTGCAAGTTGGTAGCCCTCCTGGAAAAGAAAGTTCAGCAGCTGGAGGCCCAGGTAGCTACACTTCAGCATATTAGGGAGCAAGAGGTGTTCCTGTACAGAATGGGATGAATGGTCTTGAACAGGGACCACACAGAGAATGTTGTTGGGGATGAGGTCACTTCAAATATACAGGAGGTAGAGAGATGGAGAAACATCACACAGAGAAGTAGGGAAACCAGTGATCATTCTGGGAGCTTGAAGCTACAGAATCAATTTGAAGCTCTCTCCCTTATCAAGGATGAAGAGGAAGAGTAGCAGGGACAGTTCTCAGGGACAATGCAGGGGACCCTAAGAGTACCACCAAAGGGAACAGCCATTGCTAAGCCTCAGAGGAGGTGTGCGGCGGTGGTGGGGACTCCTTGTTGAGGGGTACAGAAGCAGTGGTTTGTGGGTCTAACAGGATGTCCCAGGAGGTGTGTTGTCTCCCTGGAGCAAAAATCCATGATGTGACAGTCAGGTTGACAAGACTTGTCAAGGCTACTGACCACTACCCCTTCCTCTTGGTCCATGTGGGAACCAATGATACTACGAGACATAGCTTTCAGAATATCAGAAGGGATTATGAGGCTTTGGGTAGGAAGTTGAAAGAGCTGGATGCACAGGTTGTTATCTCATCTCTTCTCCCAGTTGAAGGGCATGGTCCAGGAAGGAAGAGGAAAAAGCAGATGTGAATAATTGGCTCCGTAGATGGTGCCCCCAAGAACAATTTGGATTCTTGGATCATGGGCTGCAGTTCCATGAAGGTGGACTTCTGACAAGAGATGGGCTGCATCTCACACCAGTTGGCAGAAACATTTTTGCCAGTGGCCTCAAACATTTGATCAGGATGGCTTTAAACTGAGTCATGTGGGGGAAAGAGACAGTATCTTGAAAGGTATCTTGGAAGGAGGAGTTAACATCATGGGCTGCAGATAATAGTCAAAATGCTATAGAGGGAACAAGGCAAATGATGCAAGGGCCTAACAATGGGAGGCAAAAAAACTCACACAGGAGGCAAGTGGGGAGGACCCATGCTCTTAGATGTCTCTACACTAGTGCACAGAGCATGGGATATAAACAAGGTGAACTTGAACACCTAGCACAACAAAGCAAATACAATATAATAGGCATCACTGAAACCTGGTGGGATGAGTCTCATGACTGGAATGTAGAAATAAAGGGGTATAACCTTTTCAAGAGAAACAGGAAAAACAGGAAAGGAGGAGGAATAGCATTATATGTCAGGGATGTTTACACCTGTGAAGAGATCAGGACTTAAATCCTGGAAATCAGGTTAGAGCATCTGGATAAAAATTAAAGGGGAAGGAAACAACAAGGATGTTATTGTGGGCGTCTACTACAGATCCCCAAGTCAGACTGAGGAATTGGATGATGCCTTTCTAGAACAGATGACCACACACTCAAAAAGGAGGGATGTAGTAGCGATGGGTGACTTCAGGCCTTTGCCGATTGCTAGAAATAGTGCAAATTGAGTCCACTTTAACTGCCCTGGCTCAGTGCTAGGGAATCATGGGAATTGTATTTTTTTTTTCTGAGACATTGAGTCTTCTCTGTCAGAGAGTTCTGGTGCCACAATAAACTACAGTTCCCATGATTCCCTAGCACTGAGTCAGGGCAGTGAAAGTGGACTCAGTTTGCACTATTTCTGGCAGTCTGCAAAGGCCCTTCAATATCCTGACATTTGCTGCAAGTCAAACTGAGCCAATACGTCAAGGTCTAGCAAATTCCTCACTTGCCTCAAAGACAATTTCATTGTCCAAAAGGTGGAAGAGGCAACAAGGAGATCAATTATTTTAGATCTGATCCTAACCAACAGGGATGACTTGGTAAATGGGGTGCAAGTGGTGGGATCCTTAGGTGGGAGTGATCATGTTCTCCTGGAGTTTCTTATACAGTGGAAAGCAGAAGCTAGGCATAGTCAGACACTCATTCTAGACTTCAGGAGAGCTAATTTCAATAAATTTAGGGAAACACCAGGAGTGATCCCGTGGTCAGGAATACTAAAGGAGAAGGGATTTCAGGATGGATGGGAGTTTCTCAAAAGGGAGATACTGAAGGCACAATCTCAAACTGTTCCAATGAGAAGGAAAAATGGGAGGTGTCTCAAGAAACCCAGTAGGATGACAAAATAACTTTCAACTGAACTAAGTTTTAAATGGGAGATGTATAATAAATAAATAATAAAAATAAAACTTTTATTTATATCCCGCTCTTTGTAAAAACAATCAAAGTGGCGTACAACAATTTAAAATAATACAAAATATATACAATATCCCCCTCCCCTTAAAAAGAGAATTAAACAGTACTAAGATTAAAATTACAATCATTAAAAACAAAACAATAATATTACAATATTACAGTAACCGTGGGCAGAATCATCACAACTCACAAATTCACAAATATGAGGACCTTTACGTGGCCAGGTGCTATTCCAGGAAGGCCTGCCAGAAGAGATCCATCTTGACAGCTTTCTTGAAGCTATCTTGGTTGGAAATTTGACGGATCTCGTCCAGCAGGCGATTCCATAAGGTGGGAGCAACTTCAAAAAAAGTCCTCTGGAAGATCACAACCAATCTAGGTTCCTCCAAGAGGATTTGAGTTCAAAAATTGGCTGCCAAGAATGGCTGGGGAATGCCTTGGGGACTCCCAGCAGCATCAGTGGCATTCTCCCATGCAGTAAAATGCATTTTTGCTCTCTTCTGTTCCCTTCCATTCCGTTCTGTTCCTGTTCTTCGAAGTGCCATGCTATAAGCTTAAAAGCTAACAAAATGAATTTCGTCACAGAGAAATGTAAGGAACTGTATTTAGGGCAAAAAAAGAAATGCATAAATATAAGATGGGGGACACCTGGCTTAATGAGACTGTGTGTGAAAGGGATCTAGGAGTCATAGTAGACTACAAGTTGAACATGAGTCAACAGTGTGATGCCACAGCTAAAAAGGCCAATGCAATTTTAGGCTGCATCAATAGAAGTATAGTATCTAGATCAAGGGAAATAATAGTGCCACTGTATTCTGCTTTGGTCAAGTCCCACCCAGAATATGGTGTCCAGTTCTGGGCACCACAATTCAAAAAGGATGTTGAAAAACTGGAGCGTGTTCAAAGGAGGGTAACTAAAATGGTGAAGGGCCTGGAAACCATGCCCTATGAGGAACGACTTAGGGAACTCGGTATGTTTAGCCTGGAGAAGAGATGGTGAAGAGGTGATATGATAGCCCTGTTTAAATATGTGAAGGGATGTCATATTGAGGAGGGAGCTAGCTCATTTTCTGCTGCTCCAGAGAGTAGGACCTGGAACGACGGATGCAAGCTAAAGGAAAAGAGATTTCACCTCAACATTAGGAGAAACTTCTTGACAGTGAGAGCTGTTCGACAGTGGAACACACTCCCTCAGAGAGTGGTGGAGTCTCCTTCTTTGGAGGCCTTTAAACAGAGGCTAGATGGCCATCTGTCAGAAATGCTTTGATTTTGAGTTCCTGCATGGCAAAAGGTTGGACTGGATGGCCCTTGTGGTCTCTTCAAACTCTATGATCCTATGATTCTCTATGAGTCATGGAAGTTAAAGTGGTGTCAGACTGCTTTATTTCTGCAGTGTGGCGGCAGCCTTATAATTCTTTGCAGGTTCGTTTCATTCAATCACACAATATAATATAGAAATGTCAAAGCAAGTTGTGAAAAAATTGTACATGATGGAACAAATGTGAGGTCATTTTTTATTTAGAATATTAAATCCCTTAAAACCAGCACACATTTTTAAAAGTTTTCATGACCCTCAATTTTGCAGGCTTTTATATGACCTAAAAGGGGGGGGGGGG
>JAIPUX010001880.1:42544734-42555010 GCA_020142125.1 Phrynosoma platyrhinos | reverse complement strand
GATTAACCAGCAGATTTGCCCCCGTGTGATAACGTCCTATGATTCCACCTAGAACTGCCATTCTAGGGAATCCTGGGATTTGCAGTTTAGAGAGGAGTACTTCTAATTCTCAGCCAGAGAGCTCTAGTACAAATCTGAGGGTTCCATAGGATGCATCCATGGGAGCATAAGTGGAATCATGGTGCTGTAATGGTACAGTGTGAAGGGAAGCCTCCTTCAATTATTATCCTCACAACAGTGCCATGAGGAAAATAAGGTTGAGAGTTTAGGATAAGGCCAAGGTCACACAATGAAGTTTTGAACACAATCTCTCCAGCCCTATCCAACATTCTGTCCCATACTAGATATGTATGCAGTTGAATTAGTGTACTAGTATATACTGTATACTCAGTTAGTGTATTGGTTTGATGTGAAATGAGCTTTTGATGGTAGTTTTATATTATTTTATTGAGATATACGTACTTCTTTCTGGAAAGTATCTTGGGACTGTAAGAAGTGTGGGTAATACATTCAATGAATTGGGATAATTAATTAATACTGGGAATACACAGCTGCCTTAGACATTTAGCATGAAGTATCCTCTCGTGCTTGGCATGTTAGTTGGATATGACATTTTGTGAAATAGCAAAGAAGCAATAGAAATGAGTGGAATAAATCTGGCCAAGCATAGATTAAGAGTCCATGTACAGCTATTCCTTGTCACAGTAATACAGAGGATTATACTACACCAATTTTGTGTCTGTATAGTGTGCCAAGAGTGCTTTTCCACATGGTCAGCAGACTAGTATGCTTGTCAGTAAGGATAATCTTTGAGCCAACAGAGGTCCATTTTTTTCAGATCTTTGAAAATATAATCTGGCAAGCATTTGCCTGAGTCAGATGATGTTTTGAGAGCTAAGCCTTTCCTTTAATGTTTTGTTTTGTAATTTTAATGGTAAGAGTTGACTTACTTGGAAAGTTGTGCAGGTTTTTTGTAGTTATTAGGTACATTTTCATCTTGCTTTTGTAGGATTCTATGAGGATTCACTCTGAGGTTTCTGGAGGCTGTGTGGTAAATATATATTGGTTTAACTAGGGGATTACATTAGCATAAACACTTTTTCAGACACATTGTGTAAGGAGATATCTAGTATGTCCTTGCACAATGGTTTTTCCATGGCTGCACAGTCTGTGTTGGAGATAGGAGCCGCCCCACCATCTTCATCCCAAATGGTTACAGGTTGTGATGGGGGTGCACTGGAAGAGCCCTGACATACTATTGCCTAACTGGCAATCACATGGTTTTTATATGCCCAGTAATTAGTCCCTGCTTTAGAAATTTCTCAAGTTTGATTGTAAGAAGCCCCCTGAAAAAGGCCTTAAGAATATATGTACATGTATGTGCCTGTTGACTTATGGCAGCACCATGAATTTCATAGGGCTTTCCTAGTCAAGGAATACTCAGAAGTGGTTTTGTCAGTTCCTTCCTCTGAATATAGCCTACAGCACCTGGTATTCATTGGGAGTCCGCCTGGTGTGTTTTGGTATGTATATGCTCTCTCTGCTTAAGAGTGTACATAGATCAAAACATATTAGGCTTTTCTAGCATCTTAAGATACATCTGTTATTTCCATGGGATGCTCCCAGTATTGGGTGTTGTTGTTGTTTTTAACCCATCTGGTAGGCATTGCCTTCCTGGACCTCTGATTTAAATATGCCAAGATTATATATATATATGCCAATAGTTGTCCACCTTATGCTTTCCACATAAAACTTGATTTCTTACATTTGTTATAAAATGTAATGATTTACATAATCTTTATATATGCAGCCCTAGAATGCAGTCAAAGGGTAGGCTATAACCAGGTCAAGCTCATAGGGTTACTGTTGCCAGTAGTCCAGCTAGCTATCTGTAGGCCTGAATTTAGCAGTCTAATTCAGGGGTAGGCAACCTTTCCCCTTTAAGGGCCGAGGGACTTCAGCTCCCAGAAGCCTCAGCCATGTTGGCCAATAGCCCCATGTTGGCCAATAGCTCCTGGGATTCTGGGAGCTGAAGTCCCTCGGCCCTTAAAGGGGAAAGGTTGCCTACCCCTGGTCTAATTCCATCCTCATCCTCTGCCTTGGCTTCAAACAGTTATGTGGGCTGCTTCATTTGTAATGCACTCTTCTCCCCAAACTCCTAGTCCACATTTTACACCTTCTTCCACATTTTGATATGTTAGAGCAAGTAAACAGTTGACTGATATTGGAAAAATTGAGAGAAATTACTATGTGAAAATCATGGAACTTTTAAATCAGGGCCCTGTTGTAACTACAATGATAAAATGAAGTTTGTTTCTTCTGACCTGGTGCTAAACACATTTATTTGATAATAGGCACCATTTCATGAAAGGACAATAGAAAGAGTTAAAATATTTTGTTGAAGTTATAAAAATATTTTAAACCATCTTTATGTCTATGCTAGGTTACAAATCTATTTTATCCTCATATGTGGGAGCAAATAATTACAGTAGTTTTTGCCTCATTCTGGGAGAAAACTACCATTCCTCCACAAGTATTCTGCCCATTGCTGGATGTCCTGAAGTGTTGCAGAGGCGTTATTTTGAAATATATAAAAAAATGTGTGTTTTGCATAAAAAGCTGTTTTCTGCATGGAACAGGCTTTTTTGAGCAGAGAACCTGTTTTCTCTGTAGAAAGCATGTTTTTGGACTAAACCTCCCACCCCATGTTTTTCTATACTGAATAATTTCTCCACACTTTAGGGTACACAGATATAGGGAGAAAATTCCACAAGATTATCCCTATACTATCCTTCTTCCCAAAAGGATTTCCTAACTGTTAGGAATGTCTTCCTTTTTTTAACCTGGGAATGTATAATAACAAATACTCTTTTTGTCCCTAACTGGATGTATGAGGTTTATAAATTTAAGTTTAAGAACAGAACTGTAGCATCAGTCCTAATGAGCTCCGGCATAGCAGGCTGGCACAAGAGATGACACCAGACCTGTTTGCCACTTCTCCTATTACCTTCTGCTTTGAAAGTAGACATCTGGATGTAATGATTGCATGACCCTGTACTTTGGCCCAACCTGGCTGCATCACTGACTGCTGCAGCCTGACTCGACAGCAGGAAGCAAGAAAAATCCTTCCCTGCTTTAGCTACAAAATTGTTTCCTTGCTATTTCCATAGTGTCTGCATCCAAGTGTGCATTGTTTCCCCTTGAGATTATCCAGGGTAGTGCCAAGAATAAACTGTCCCCTAGTAAAGGTTTAGAGCAGGGGTAGGCAACCTTTCCCCTTTAAGGTATGAGGGACTTCAGCTCCCAGAAGCCTCAGCCATGTTGGCCAATAGTCCCATGTTGGCCAATAGCTCCTGGGATTCTGGGAGCTGAAGTCCCTCGGCCCTTAAAGGGGAAAGGTTGCCTACCCCTGGTTTAGAGGCAGTTAAGCAGCAGGTTTCATGAGATATATTTTCTCCAATTCTGGTGGCAATTTGGTAGAACAAAATAGCCCTGCTGTTTCACACCTCAGAGGAAAATGTTTGTCAGCTGTCAGAAACGGTTTGTGCTAATGCCTATCCAAGTCAGCAAAGAATACAGCAGTAAGAAAGAGAAAGGGAGAGAAACGTTTCTGGGAAACTTGATTTTAATGAACCCTAAAGAGACTGGATGATCAAAATAGTGCTAACACTAAAGGTTTCATACTTGAGCCTGTAAGCAAACCTGACCAAAGCCTCATTGATGATGCCACTAGGGAGAAAGCTACACTGTGCAAAATCAGAATTATCTCACTTCAGCAGTCATTGGCTGACTAATGTTACTTTGTCCAGAGGCATGGGCAGCTGGCAGATTCATTGCCGCAAGTTTTACTGTCACTCCTCCCATAGCTGCTCCACATTGTATGGATTTTTTCATGGTGCTGTATCAAGGATGGCGTCCAGAACTTGCATGGCTCTCATAGCAATTCTTTGTTGTTGATGTGTGCCTTCAAGTCATTTCTGACTTTTGGCCACCCTAAGGCAAACCTATCATAGGGTTTTCTTGACAAGATTTGCCATTGCCTTCCCCTGAAGCTGAGAATATGTAATTGCCCAAGGTCACCCAATGAGTTTCATTGCTGAGCTGGGAATCAAATGCTGGTCTCCAAAGCCATAGTCCAACACACAAACCACTATGCCATACTGGTTCCATAGCTCTTCTACATTGCAAAAATAAACCAATTTGACACCACTTTAACTGTCATGACTCCATCTTATGGATTTGTAGTTTGGTGAGATTTTCAGCCTGGTCCATCAGAGAGGTCTTGTGCCTCACCAAAGTACAAATCCAAGTATTGTGTAGGATAAAGTCATGGCAGTTAATGTAATGTCAAACTGCTTTGTTTCTGCAGTGTGAATACTATAAAAGCAACTATAAAACCAAGTGCAGATTCATCACTCTCATGGCAACAAAACCAGTGGCTTTCCCTGTCCAGAGATCACTTTAGACCAGTGGTTCCCAAATGGTGGGTCAGGACCCCCATAGGGGTGCAAGAGTTGCTGAAGGGAGGGGGCATGAGACATGAAGGCCTTGGTCCATCCTCCTCTTCCCAAACTTTTTATATGTAAAATTTACATATGATTTCAGTTAAATATTGAATTTACTTAAATAAAACTGTTCTAATTTAAATTATGTTATTTCCTTATAAATTTTTAAACATGAATATACATGAATTTGCAAATGAAAATACACCCACTAAATAAACAAAATATTTTTATTCATATACTCTGTTGAGTGGGTGCCCATGACATCCACATGTAGGTGTTAAGGGGGGATCCCAAAGATAAAAAGTGTGAGTACCACTACTTTAGATATCACATAGTCCTGGAGGACCTCAGACATGGGTCAGAGTTTTGGCGGCAAGCTGGTGCTGTGCTATTCCAGTAGAATCAAAACAATTTAATAGAATAACACTTTCCCTGAATGTTCACTGTGGCCTGCAGGTGAGACAATTTCCAGATGGGAGAAGTCTCTTAATTAGAAAAAAAATGTTCTTGTTGTTAACCACCCTCAAGTGAATCCCCTCCCATGGTGACCCTGTGGATGAGACAACATAGGCTTCCTCCTTGAGATAGGGGCTGCAGGAGAAACCCTAATTTTGAACTAAAGCTGAAATGCAGTTATCCTTCAAAACTCATACTTATCCAAATTTAGCAATGGAGCTCTCCAGTCAATGTGTGTGTGCGTACACACATATGGTACAAACAACATTCAAAAGTGCATTATGCTAAGAAAATGAGTTGCAAAAATGTGTGTATCTGACATAAATCCATACAAGAATAGGTCATTTGTGGAAGTGTGCAAATATGCATGCAGATTTTTATGAAGTCTATAAAAATATTATAAAAGATCTAGACAAACTGAACTTAATATTGGAATAACTCAAAAAACTGAAAGAAACCAAAACTGATATCTGACCATCCATACCCCAACATACTATTGGGGTTTTGTTCGGTCTGCTCTAATTGTCTCATGAAAGGAGAAATGGTCTTTCAAATAGCCCAGACCCAAGCCATATAAACATATTGGCCAGAATCCTATACCACCCTCTATGTAAGATAACATTACATTACTTAACGATATATTAGAGCAAACACTGTTACTGAATTATGAAGATGTATAAAGACACACTAGCAAGAGTACTTTTTGCACATCAAAACCCCCATGCCAGTGTGCCGTCCCACATCAGGGGACCATAGCACATCAGGGACCATACTGCATTGGTCCTGATTTGTGTCAATCCCAATGTGAACCAGTCACTTTAACAGCAGCCCTCTACTGGTTATGGACATTATTGAACTATCAAATTCTAATTCCCAGAGACACAAGTCCACTTACAGAGATGTAACTCCCATAAAAGAGTACAACCATTCTTAACTCCCATAAAGGAGTACAACCATTCTTTTATATCTTTTTGGAATATGCCCCAGAAAAATTAAGGAAGGTACTAAGCTTCATTCCCTCAGAAAGGATGGGTACTTCATCAAATTCTACCAATACTTTTTTTAACTTACTAATTATTCTCCTTTAAAAAATAAAACATTCAAACAAAATTCTTGAAATTAGGCAGACATAATTTGATCCAGTTCTGACAAAGCATGATTTTAGAATGTTTGTCGTGAAAAAGTGAGTGAAATATAGATATGTTATAAGAATGTTTAGACAATGTATTGATACTGCTTAGAAATCTGTTGCTATATTACAAGGGAATTTCTGCTATCTGAAGTAAAAGCAAGATTAATGCAAGCAAATTAAGTGTTAGATAGTTCAGGAAGGAAGTGAACAAATAATATAAATTAAAGATCAGCAGAAGTAACATACTGTATTTTCCAGCATATAAGATGACTTTTTAACCCAGGAAAACTTGGAGTTAAAGTCTGGGGTTATCTTATATGTTGGGTATAAGGAGGAGGAGGAGGACAGAGGTGGGGGCAGGAAGAAGCCTTAGGAGAAGTAAAGGAGGAAGAGGGGAACCCTAAGGCAATCCTCTGCTGGGGTTTTCTTGGCAAGACTGGTTCAGAGGAGGTTTGCCATTGCCTTCCCCTGAGGCTGATAGTGTGTGACTTGTCCAAGTTCATCCAGTGGGTTTCATGGCAGAGTGGGGAATCAAACCCAGGTTTCCAGAGTGGTAGTCCGATACTCAAGCCACTACACCATGCTGGCTCCTATTCCCATGTACTACCTATGAAACAATTGCAGAATTTTTTGTTGTTCTTGTGTGTCTTCAAGTCCTTTCAGACTTATGGAGACCCTAAGGCAACCTTATCATGACAGGTTTTCTTGGCATGTTTCTTCAAATGGGGTTGCTGTTACCATCCTCTGAGGCTGAGAGTGTGAGACATGCCCAGGGTCACTTACTTGGCCGCAAATTGTACATACCCCAGAATGCATCACCTAGTATATCGGCAGTCCTTCCTTCCAACACTTTCTCATTTCCCCCCAACCATCTCATAGCTGGGAGATGGAAATAATTGTTAAAGCAGCATTTAAATCTGGACTATTTTTAAAAAAGTAAGGTCCAAAACACACTGCAGAAATAAATGCTAGGGAACATGGGAGCTATAGTTTGTTGTGTTTATAAGTGACAGTTTTCCTGCTAAGTACCTGCATGTCATCAGCATTTGAATTAAAATTACCATATTGAAATCAAATCTGATGGGTTTTTTTAATTTTTATTTGGTGTGCATTGGAAGAGGGGTAGTCTTATACAGTGAGTATATCCCAAACTATATTTTAACTGGAAAAGTTGTGGGTCATCTTATGCACTCAGTCATTTTATACCCCGGGAAAATATGATATTCAGAGAAACAGAGCCAGCCCCAAACATTTTGCTGCCTGAAGAAGAGCACCCTCAATACCCATCAAAGTCAAGATGGGGTTCATTGTATCCAAAGCCAGCCATGTTATTTTGGAATATGGAGCCCTAACTACACAAGTGTCACTCTCCATCCCTAGCAGTAAAATAACAGTTTCATAATTAACTGAGGTTTGCCATAAGTCAGAAACAACTTGAAAGCACACAACAAGCTCTTTCACAACATCTACAATGTCTAGGCCCCTTTCTCTACTAGTTCTTACCTGCATAGAAACTACCTAGGTTCCCTTAGTAGATGACCATGACAAGGGTGGAGCAGTTTGATGCTCTTGGTCTTTCTGGATCTTAATGGCATTTGACATGATTAACTTTATTTTTCTTCTAGGTCACTGTTTATTTGTACAAGAATGAGGCCAATTCTGGAAATTGTAGCTTTGTAAGACATTGAACCTTCTTTGTCAGAGAGCTCTGGTGCCACAACAAACTACAATTCTCAGAAATCCACTGCACTGAGTCATGGAAGTTAATGTGGTGTCAAACTGGATTATTTCTGCAATATGGATGCAGCCTTTGACAATGGTGTGCTTTTTTCCAGTTCACTACCAAAGATCCTCAGAGTTGAAATACTGGTGACTGAACTTGACGCATGCTGGATCTCAATAAAGAACATTTTGGCCTCTTCCTTCAATTAATCCCAGGCAGCATGGCCAGTGATGAGATAGTATAGAAGTTGTAGTTTGACACCAACTGGTGCAGGTTTTCAATTCCTATTCTACGCTTATAGAAAGCCTGTGCATGCTATCAGTGGACTTTAAGCATTATGTGTTATAATGCTATGACTGTGCATGTCAGCAGTGGTGTCTGCAACTAATGTAGGAGAGCAACTTTGTGGTAAACTATAGTGCCATGTCATGTGGACTGTTAGCTGGTAGTAAAAACATCACAAAGGCTGCATCTACACTACCGAATTAATGCAGTTTGACACCTCTTTAACTGCCATGGCTCAGTGTTACAGAATTCTGGGATTTGTACTTTTGTGTGAGAGATAATGCTCTGGTGCTACAACAAACGACAAACCCAAGATTCCATGGAGCCATGACAGTTAAAGCGGTGTCAAGCTGCATTATGAAGTGGCTGGTTGGAGTACAAATAAGACTGGTTCAACATTTCCCCCAACTCAGTTTCTATGATATATTCTTTAAGATATGTGCATCACATCTGGGGGAAATCCTTTGTACATGTATTAAATGTTCTTATATGCCTTAACTACCATCTGTTTGGATCCTTATTTGGAGAAAAATTAATGGACTGTTAAGAAGATTTACATCACCAACCAAGAGGAACACAGAGAGGACTGATAGTTTATACAATGCTGCCAATTAACTCATTCCAAAATAGGAAAGAGACATCTGCAAAGCTATAAATTAAGACGTTTGAACAGATTTGTGAAATTCTTCAGGGAAGATAAAACTTTATAATAATACTTGATAACAGATGTTGACCTTACATATTTTTGAGTGGCTGCCTAAAGAGTAATCATGGATGCCAACATTAAACCTAAAGATTGATTGAACATACAACTAGTATGTTATAGTTTAGTCAGAGTGACTTCACATTTCAAAGGAATTGTTTGAAAACAGTTAGCTGGTAAAAATGACAATAGGAATCAGGAATGCGACATAAATTACAAGGATCCTGATACACTTTTCTTCATGTACAATTAATGACAAACATTTGTTGTGATTTCATTATTAGAACACAGGCTAGCTCCGATGAGATATAATAATAATAATAATAATAATAATAATAATAATAATAATAATAATAATTTTTATTTATATTTCCCACCTCTCCCAGTGGATCAAAGCGGAATTACCAATAAAATATACAATGATATACAAAATTACAATCAATAAAATACAACTTATTAAAAATATAATAAAAATTCAATAAAATAGCCAATCGTCATCAACATCTGAAAGCCATGCATTCAAATTAAAGTAATGCTTATTTGACTTAAAGGACCACTAAAGAAGATCAGTTGGGTAGGCCCACCAGAAGAGCTCCATCTTAAGTGCCTTCTTAAAGGCATCTAATGTATGTAAGGCAGATCTCTTTTGGTAAGCCATTCCACAACTTGGGGGCTGCAGTTGAAAACGATTTGTGGGAAGTTGTACTCAGCCTAGTTTTATGATATTCTAATAAGTTCTTCCCAGATGTGGGGCAGATTGTGTGGGGAGAGGTGTTCCTTCAAGTAACTCAGACCCAAGCCATATAGGGCTTTAAAAGTCCAAACAAAGTTTCTAAAGAAAATATTTCAGGTAGCTAGCTGTGTACCAAATGCTGTGATAAGAAGGGAAGCAGGTGTTAGCAAACTCGAGACAAGTATGTGGATCAGCACTTTTTCATACTGGCTTAAGTTAAACAAAATCTTGGTGGGCTGACTACATTTGTTTTGACCGACACCTTTAGATCTTCGTGGGAAACATCAATAATTAAGAAATTGAATACATTGGGTTTTTCCAGAGATACCATCTTTAATTTAAATTTAGACCAAGCAAAAATGGCCATTAAACAAAGATCATTAGATATTGAAGGCCAACTAGAAAAGGCTGCATTCCCTAAACATATCGTGGTCAGCAAACAAATCCGAGTTACTTCACCTGCTGCATATCTCTCACAAATAACGATGCCTAAACTCAGGATAGCCCTGTCCTTAGCTCAGTTTAATGTCCTGCTCACAGCGGTTTTGGAAGGCAGATTCAAGAGAGTGCCCTTTGAATCCCGCCTATGTCCTTGCGATGCGGGTGCAATTGAAACCATTGAGCATGTTTTCTTGTATTGCCAATTCTATAGAGACATTCGCCAACAGTTGATTACCCCCCCATTACAGAAATACCCTGGTCATCCAGACACCTTCTATATTCATAATCTCTTGAATAA
>JAIPUX010001880.1:42526482-42538310 GCA_020142125.1 Phrynosoma platyrhinos | reverse complement strand
TCTAGAAATAAAGTTTAATAATAATAATAATAATAATAATAATAATGGCTCAACACTATAGAATTCTGACATTTGTAGTTCTGTGAGATATTTAGCCTTCCCTCTCAGAGAGCTCTGGTGCCACAACAAACTACAAATCCCAGGATTCCCTAGGATGGAGCCATGGCAGTTAAAGCATGAGCAGAGTTCCAGATACATGGTCTGGTTTGTACTGAGTATTGAATTGTCTGTGAATTTGGTGGAAATATGCTACTAATAGAAGATAGCATCAGGATAAAAACCACATTTTGAGATTATTATTTGTTTTACCATTACTAGTTTGTGTGATATCTAACTATATCCAGAGCTTGAGGATTACTTTTTAAAAGTTACAATTATAATTTGAAGCCCCATGCAAATAGATATCTTTGATGTTATGATTAGTTACAATTATAATTTGAAGTCCCATGCAAATAGATATCTTTGAGGTTATGATTCCTGAAAGAACTCTTTACCTCGCTATTTGCTTAACATAACTAAAATGATTATTATTTATTAAAAATCTGAGTGCTGCAAGCCACTGGTCTGAGGTACAAACATATGCATCATTCTGTCAACACCCACAACAGAACACAAAACAGCAACAAAAGGAAACAATTGAACTGAGTGGTATTTTTCCTCCCCCACTACAGAAATAATCCAGGTTGACACCACTTTAACTGCCATGGCTATGGAATTCAGGGATTTGTAATTTCATGAGACATGCCACCTTCTCTGTCAGAGAGCTCTGGTGCCATAACAAACTCCAAATCCCAGAAGTCCATAGCAGGGAGACATGGCAGTTAAAGCAGTGTCAACCTGGATTATTTCTGTAGTAAGGATGCAGTCTTAGTGAGACCAGATCCCACTCCCATAGCCGTAAAAGTAACTGAAATTTGAAAATATACTAAAAGAGAAGGAAAGCTATCCATCCTTAAGTTATATTGTAACATTTTGTAGTTAATGTCATTGTTACTGGGTGTTGTGTACTTAATTACAAGTAACTAAGCATTTATAACTGGTTAATTCCATGTTCTGGTTATACACTTATGACCAGAACAGTTCTCCAAGTGGTTTCCAACAGTATAATAAATTAACAACATTAAAATAAAGAAGATTTTAACATTTTAAACCAGCCAAAGCACTTAAAAACCTTTAAACTAAAAGCATTAGTAGCAAGGACCAATTGGTGCTCTTGTGATCAATTTCACTCTATCTATATTGCATAAGCACTTTGCATAATAGCTTTTGAGTGGAAAGCAAGCAATTAAGCTGGCTACAGAAATATCAAAAGCTGACATGTCTGGTCTTGGTGTGTGTTTGCTGATACAGTACACGGGTCATTAACTGTGCAGATCTGTCCTTTGATGGGACAATCTGGGATAATGTTTTCTTCCAGAAACATTTTCTACAAACTAGAATTTTCCTTTCTTGTCAGGTTGCCAGAACTAGGGAGCAAAAAGCGATACAAAATCCCAGCAAAGTTGTTTTGCTCTGCATGTGTATACTGCCTTAGTACATCCATGTGTACTAAAGTATGATGTGGAAAGAACAGCTGCATTGGTAATATAGTATGCCCTGCACCCACCAGGGCTATGATCACAGGCATACTGCACTGATATGAGGAATCTGCTTTATAACAACAGGTGCACAAAGCCGATTGGCATTATTTATCCATGGGGCATTTGGTAAACATATATTGCCTTTGCCATCATGCAGCAAAACAACCTGGCCAGAGCAGACTCCCTGGACTATCACATGCGGCTTTTAAACCACCATAAAAGTATGAAAATAGCACCTTTGGTAATACCTATTGCATGATACCATCTTCCTCTCATTGCTGCCTTGTCTATCAATCATGCTTAGCCTGCACCCTGCCACTGACAAGGAAAACATGTCAATAGGATCCCAATCATGCTGATATTGTGCTAGTCTACAGGTGTAGTAAATTAACCTGTGGCATTTCCAGGATTGCACAGTCATGTGGTGTCAGTGTCTCCTCCTATCCCCCTTCTCTTTTCCCTTTCCTACTCCAGAACAGCCAACTTTTGTTCTTTTAATTTCTTTTATTCTTTTATTTTTATTTTGTTGTTAGCTCAATTCTAGAATGGGGGGGGAAACACACACACACACAAAAGGCATGCTAGGTAGGATATAGGGCAGGGGGGCAAGGTTAAGGATGTGGACAGAAGAAAGCATGTGGGACAAGCAACAACTTGGTTGTGCTAATGAAGGAACATGTGGTAGGGAGTGTTCCTAATCCGTCATGTTTATACACTTCCCTTCATTAACATGATTGCAGTAAAATGGGAGTCATGTGATAAAGTCCTCCATCTCTTTCCCTCAACGGAGCAAGTGCCCAAGGCTATTCCTACCTGGGCCAGAATGAAATGGCTATCTAAGGCAGCAACAAGTGGGGAGAGGGGTATCATGAAACGGCACTGATTGCCTGGAATTTTATTGATAATGGATGGGGAGTGGTGCTTGTGAAATGTTATACTTCATGTCTCAGAATAAATTAGTTGATTTGGTTGGACACAAGGCACCATGTAATGACCCACCTCAGGCTGTAAAATGTCTTGCTGTTTTGTCCCAAGGTGCTTCTCAACCCATCTGACTCCAAGAACCTATTACCACTCTAGACTGGTGGGGGAAAAACAAGTATAAGATCCTAGACTGTTAGAAAATCTCCTTCCAGATGGAGGAACTTTCCCTGAATTAAGAAAATATACACTATATATCTTTGTCTTATTTGCCTTATTTGTGTTGTTCTTTTGTTAGAAAGGAACTCTGAACATGCTCTGAGGTGTACAATCTGAGCCTGTGATAGAATTAAGGAGATGTAACAATGAAAGTGTTACTCATTTACAGATTCTCCCAAATTTATTATGTTTCTCTTTGTGATTTGATTTCTTCTTCAAACACTTTTTTTGAAAGTTAATCAAAGTATATTCTGCTTCCTCTCAAGTACAGTTTTTGGTATAATTTTTAAAATTACTTAGCAACCTCATTCTCCACATCGATCAAACTAAAACTCAGTTGAACCAGCTAATAAGGTCACCCAAAATAACAGCAGAGACATCTGGCAGCATAAACTGATCAACAGTTCACTGCTCTCTTTAGCTACATTCTAAAGTGGGTGATGTTCACTGCATTCAAATGAGAAAGCCATACTGACATCAGATATTCCTTTCACACCATCATCTTGCTGGCCAACAATTTATGCATTCATTAGAAAAATCTGCTGTATCCAGCTTTCTTGTTGCACTAAAAGGAGAAGAATCATGTCTTCCATATTGTTGCTCAGTCAGATATAAACCTTACAGCTTCTAATGAGCAATTTCAGCAAGCAGTAAACTCTAAACAGCTTCCACTTCATCCTATAGTCAATTTAGGGGCTTTACAGACCTGTCTAAAGGGGCAGCATAGAGCCACCCCTGGGAGCAGTGGATTGGGGCCACAGCAACTGTACGGCGCAGCCCCAATCCTCCCTTTTGCTACCCCCAAAAAAGCAGCAAAATGCTCCTCCTTTTAGGGGTGGCAAAAGGCCACCCTAAGAACCGATGCCACAGCTCTTCCATGCCCTTTTGGTGCAGTGTGTGTACACGTTGTGCCAGGAGGGTGTCCTGACACCACATGCCATGTGGATGGATACATGGCATCAGGGCGGCATTGGGGTTGAGTTGGGGTGGCCAGCGAGTGGCTGCCCCACCCCAGCTCCACCACCAGGCCAGCCCTTTAGGCCAGTCTGCATAGCATTTTACTCACACTTATCAAAATAAACATTGCTGACTGGATTTAAAGTCTGACAGGGCATTTTTTTCACCTGGCTAGCTATGTGTGCATGGCTGTGCATGATAGTTTTTAAAATTCAGTTTGTTTAAAGGGGGGTAATTTTAAATGGTTGTACATATCTATGAATCTACTGTAACTCAGTGGTAAATCACATTCTTTGCATACACAAGAGCCCAGTTTCAATCCATGGTATTCCCAAATAACAGTTTGATACCACATTCACTATGACAGGTCCATCTTATGGATTCCTTGGATCTGCAGTTTTGTGAAATACCTAGGAGTTTATCGCATGTTTTAAAAGCCTGACTTACCCCTGACATTTTCAAGTCTTACAGGATGCAGCTGGGTATTATCACACAGAAAATGCTGCCGATGCTTCCATCCAACTGCATCCCACACTCAGTTGGCCAACTTGTAAAGTCAGGAAGCTCCTGACTTTGCAAATCAGCCAACTGAGCACAGCTTCTAGCCAGGTTTTAGGCAGGATGCAGTCAGGTGTATGTGCATATATATGCAGATATATGCATGCATATATATGCACAAGTTGTCATGCTTCATCTTTTAGTCCTGGCCCAGGTCTTTCAAATCCTAATTTTACAGGAGTTTAGATGTGGTGGGAGAAGCATCAAGGGTGCTTCCAACAATGTGAGAGGTCTATCATTTTTACACCTATTTTTTTTTCCAAATGCAACAGCACAGAGACTTCTTGAGAAATCCTATGGTCTCTGCCTAAGAAGGGGGCAGGTAAGCTTGCACAGAGCAGAGTCCACCTGGATCTCAAAGGAAGCTTCTTTTTCTGCTGCTAACGGATTTTAAATTTTCTTTCTTGGATTTTACAACTCTTGGTCTCCCAGAGCCTACATTGCCAAAAGGGAGGAGTGACCTCTGCTTACATAAATATCACTCCATACTATCTTAACAACAAAAACAACATCTTGACAAAATGTAGGCCTGTAACTGTAGCACTAGCTTTTTTCCCCTTTCTCCTGTATGATTTTAACACTTTTGCCTGATGAAGACAGTGGAGCTTTGAAAGTTTGTACCATGTATTTTATGCATTTTGATTGGTCCAATAAAGGTACTTCTGTTTTGTGGATTTAAGATGTTATAGTACTTTGATGTACAGGCAAAACAGCTACCCCTGGATATGAATACTTGAATAGTGTGGAAGCACCCCAACACTGTGCAAAACCTAAACCAGGCAGCAAAAGAATCACTTGAGTAATATGGATCAAATGTGAAAATTGCTTGCAGAACATTTCTCTTCCTGCCCCAGATGATAAATGATATTAGTACAAACATCCAACAGTTTAATTAGACCTAAAGATATATGCTAGATTTTATTAAATACCAGAAAGTCTGTAATGGAATTCCTTATTAACTTACATTGCTCCTGCAAAGGAAATATGGGCCTCATTCCCACTACAAAAGAAATAGTTTTTTGAGTCAAATTGATGAAGTAATTTAGAACCAAATAGATGTTCACACTATTTGAGCCATGATTGAACCTATCCATTTCAATTTATTCCACTTAGTGTTCACATTCAGCAGTGGATCAGTTCAACATGGAGTTGCCTCACAGGGGTGACCACGCCACAAGAACTGAATCAAATAGACAGCTCGTTCACACTTGCACTGAATTGATTCATTTCAAAAGAAGCAGGGAATGCTGCAGATCCAAAAGAACTTGTTTAAATGGGTTTAGTGCTGCACCCCCCTCGACAAACCATGCCAGAAATTCAGCGCAAGTGTGAACAAGGGCCATTTAAACCAGTTCAGATTGGTTTGAAAACCAATTTATTATGTAGTGGAATTAAAGCCATGTTTTCTGTCATATTTAGAGAACTAGATGCATCTTCTTTCTTAATTGTGCACATCAGTTTTCTGAAACAGACAACCAAATTATTTTAACTATCTTCCATGTCTACTCAGTGACAAATTGTGACCAAGTGAAGTTCATCTCCATCTCAACCATCCAGACCCACTGCTTCATTTGTTTATATGGTGAAATAATTGGCTATCCGGCAAACTCGTCATGTTCTGGTAATCATGAGAAGTACCCACTCTCAATTCATTTTGAACATGGATGATGTTATGATGAATATGAGTTGTATTTCAACAAAAAAAATATAAGATGGTGAGTTTCCATTACAGATATACACATACCACACTGTTCTGTGAAGATCCTTTTGACCAATGTTTAAGTTCAAAAACAGCAATATGTCCAACACAGCTAGCTATGGATATGTTTTCTCAATGTTTAAGCTGCCTTCCTTGCTATTGCCTAAGAGATGGCTTCTTGTTCTATTAAATGTGTCTTTTCAATAAACTCTGAATTATAGTAAACTCTGTTATATATTGTATCAAGGCATAATCCACTGACAACAAATATTATCACTATAATGGAATAAATTTGCCCACTCCTTTCTAGAGAATGAAAAGGAAGAAATATGGAGGCAGGGGGGCTGTTTTACAGAATTTCATGTACTTCTGAGATATGTTTTTATTACTGTCATGACCCTTCAAGGCCAACCTATGGTGACCCTCCTCTAGGGTTTTCTTGGACAATTTCTTCCATCTGGTATTGCTGAGACAGTGTGACTTGCCCAATGTCATCCAGAGAGTCCTAATCCAACACTCAAAACTTGTATTGGAAGGATGTGGAAGGATGTGGAAAGTAGGTGTTGCATAAATGTAGAGACATGTTTATTTTTGTGTGAAGCAGAAAGAGATGTCTTTCCCTCTTTTTTCTCTGCTTATACAAATTCCCCTTGGATTTGTAATTTGCTTTAATTTCTCATACTGTTCTCTGTCAGAACATTCCTTAGTTGTTATTCAGTTTATTCTGGATGCACCATTTATCTATTTTTGACATGCTGATATTTCTTTTTCTTCTCTTTAGGCAATGTTATTCTGGACATCTTAAACTCTCAACAATCTGACTTAAATGTAGCAGGAAAAACATAATCACTGTAGTGGAAGAATAAATACAACATATGCTGAGATGCCTCAGAAAAGTAATACATTATAGCTGGCATGCTAAATAATCTGCATATGCTAGTATGATAAATTGTCATACCCCAGCAGTGAAATTGGGCATCTATCTCTCATTAGTAAATGTTGTTGATTTATGTATGTACTATACTTTAATTTTTGACAGTAAACCCATGCATAAAAGAAATTGGCTTTGCTGCACAACAAAGACATATAAAAACAAAAATTTTGGTTTTGAATATTTCCTTTCCCACTAATGATAGTCTGATTTAAAAAAAACAGAATTTGGGTGAATGTATGTTTAAAACTAGTACAATGTGTTCTAAAATGTGTTTTATTTATCAGAAAAATATTTTCTAAACTCAAGGGAAGAATATTCTCTGCATCATCCATTGTCCTGAAGACCAAAACTCACTGAGAGCATTCACCCCCTGCCAGTGAAGAAAGCTGATAGGAAAAAAAATCAACTCATTTAACATGTTGTGCTGGAGAAGAGAACTGAGGATTCTATGAACAGCCAAAAGACAAACAAATGGATCCTAGAACAGGTCAAGCCTGAACTCTTCTTAAAAACCAAAATAACTAAAATAAGACTGTCTTATTTTGGCCACATCATGAGAAAGCACAACTCACTAGAAAGGACTATAATGCTAGGAAAACACGAAGGCAGTAGAAAGAGAGGAAGACCACAAACCAGATGGATACACTCAATCAAGGAGGCCACAGCCCTGAGTCTGCAGGACCTAGGCAGAATAGTTGAGGGTAGGGAATCTTGTAGGTATCTCATTCACGGGGTCATCATGAGTCAAAGTCAACTTGCATGCAGTTAACAACAAGAAATTCTGTCTATTAGGTTGTAAAACTGTGGGCAGAGACTATCATGTCATTTAGTATACCTACAACACTTAGGGGGACTGCAGATGGCTGCTCTGTGCCGCCCAGGGAAGCAGCGGATTAGGGCCACGGCAACCCCACGCTGCAGCCCCGATCGTCCCTTTTGCCACCCCAAAAAGAGTGGCAAACTGCGCCCTTTTCAGCGCAACGTGTTTGAACGCTGCACTGGAAGGGCATCCTGAAACCACGCGCTGTGTGTAACAGTGCGCAGCATCAGGATGGTGTCAACATGTGGTTAGGATGGCCAGAGGGTGACTGCCCCACCCCAACTCTGCCTCCAGGCCAGCCCTTTTGGTAATAATTCTGCCTGCAGAATTCCAGAAATAAAACATTCATAGCAGATTATACAAAGCCAAAACTATGGGCCTTTGTAGACTGCTAGAAAAAGTGCAAATTGAGTCCACTTTAACTGTCCTGGATCAGTGCTAGGGAATCATGGGAATTATATTTTTTTCTGAGACATTGAGCCTTCTCTGTCAGAGAGCTCTGATGCCACAATAAACTCCAGTTCCCATGATTCCCTAGCACTGAGTCAGGGCAGTTAAAGTTGACTCAATTTGCACTATTTCTGGCAGTCTGCAAAGGCCCTAACACAAGGATGCCAGATTTCAGAAGCTGGCCCCTCAGTTCTTAAGACAAAGGGAGGAATTTCAAGGTAAGACCAGTTTGGATAAAAAGTTAAGATAATGGGACTCAAGCCAGCTAATACCATATTTAAAAAAATTCAAAAATATTAATAAAAGGATAAATATAAGATTTTTTAAAAAATAAACAATCCATCCATGTTCCTCTGTCACAGGTTTGCTTCCCAAGCATTCCTGCACACTTGCATGCTCTGTTATGCTTTCTGGAGAACCCCTCATGTTTGAGAGGGTTTCTGTAAGTTCTTCATGTTGTTCAATTTTTACCTTAATCATGCAAATCTAGAAAATCAACCATACCCAAATTATTCCTGGCTTGCTTTTCAAAAGGATTTTTTGTGATATCTGACCAATATTAATTCTATAGTTATGTTTTCACTGAGTTTATAGCTCACAGTGAGTTAAATGTCTAAAAGCCTTTCTTGTTTTGTATACGCTAGCATCTATTTCTTAGACTCCATGAAGAGAACATATTACTCTGTAAACTGTGTATTTGTCTATTGTATTTATTTGTATGTTTTATTGATGTATATCCCATTTTGGAATGTTTGGCTTTAAGTGAGATATAAATATTTTTCAATAAATAGTTGGAGACACACACTGTTCTGTTCCTTCCCTCATCTCCACAGGACATAATGGACACATGAAGCTGGAGCTGTCAGACAGCTCCAAACAAACTTGGTCCCAAGATATCTGGAGCTCACCCAAAGCCTTTTATCCCATAATACAAGAGCAAGAAGATTAACCCCTCAGTTTCTGCTTCTCCTCCTTGCCCATCTCCTGAAGAGTAGATGGGTAACCCACAGGCTTGGTACCATCTCTCAGTTGACTCATGTCTTGTATATTGCCTATACAGGGTAGTATCAACCCACTAATGGGGGCAGTTTCTGGTTGAGGAACAGTTTCTCTGGAGATCCTAGTTTAGGTGTGTCTGACTCAGACAGACCAGTAACTGTTAGCCAATGTAGTGTAGTGGTTAGAGTGTAGGACTAGGACTTGGGAAATCCAGGTTTAAGTCCTTACTGAGCCATGAAATTTATTAACCTTAGACTACTCACTTCCTCCCAACTGACCTACTTTGCTGAGGAGTTGTGGTGGAAAAAGAGGAGGACAGCCAGAGCTTAGAAAATTATCTCTTAAAAGTAATCCATTTCTCTTGCTCATTATATTACAGATCCAATGTTGTGTTGTGATTTGAGTGTTGGATTATGATTTGAATCCTGCTCAGCCAATGGATGGCCTTGGGAAAGTCACATTTCTCAGCTTAAGGAGGAGGCAATGGCAAGCCTCCTCTGAATAAATCTTGCCAAGAGAACCCTATGATAAGGTCCTCATAAATCAGAGATGATTTGAAGGCACATAACTACAACAACAACTCATTACAGTATTTGAGAAATAATCCATCCTCAAGTACACTTGACCACATGTGCAGACAAATCAGCAAATGCATTTACACTGGGAAAGGATTGGGGCCCTGTTGGCTACTTCTACAGTATTTTAATTGGAGAAGGTGTCAGATATACACATCAGGAATTATATGATATACCTCTCTTGTGTATTTTCATGCTTGTTTCTGAATAGAAAATATATTGTCAGATAAGACTTCTGCACACAGAAGCTGGTGTCTGTTAAAGATGTTGGATCAGAATCCACCAGTGGCTATAAGCCAAACTCATTACAGAGCAAATCCCTGAGCTTTTATATATGAGATTTTATATAAGTGCATATTTTCATATACGGACATAATTGCTCATCACACTTAGAAAAAAGAAAGGGAAGGAGGGAGAAGGAGACCAATATTCTTACATCTCAGCAAAAAACTGAGCATGTTAAACCCATTCTGGAAATGCTACATCAGCTACCAGTGAACCATTGGACACAGTTCAAGGAGTTACTATCATTAATATTAGTATTAATTACTACTTCAAATATTCTTTGACCCACCACCAATCCACCCGGAGTTTAAGGTCTGCTGGAGATGTTCTGTTGGTGACGCCTTGCAGTATTCTGTCCCTTGGGCTTTCTCAGCTGTGGCATCCCACTTACAGAGCTCCCATTTGTTAGAGAACCAGCTGTCCACCCTATTTACATCTTTCAGACATCAGTTAACATCTTGTGCAAACTTGAGAGGAATGGGAAAGTGTTTAATTTGTCTCTGACTGCAACTTGCTTGTTTTGCTTTTATTGTATGTAAACAGGAAATTTTAATTTACGATTTTAGATTGTAACTCTAGACCTATAATTTCTGATAACAGAGTAAACCAAACTTAAATCGACTGTCTGGAAAAAAAATTGTAATCTTTATAAAAAAGAGGAGATAGATATTGACAAAATTACTAAATATTTGGAGAATTTGGATATAAAAACATTTCTAGTCATAGAATGCACATAATTGCATACAATCATCTACAATGCAGAGATCATGGTTAAGTGGGAAAGCACAACAGGGTAAAACTAAAGAAGTGCTTTTTCCATTGTACTTGATCCCACTTTTTGACATTTATGTGTGCAACCCTTATCTAGTTATTACTATGGTTTTATAGCTCAGCAGTGTTGACCTTTCTTTCATGAAATGTCAATTCACCTTTTAAAAAACATTTTGGCTCAAATCAAGTCAGTCTCTTCATTGACATGCAACATACAAGGTGTAGAAAATGTGTCCTATTATATTTCTGCTTCTTTTTAAAAAACTTAAATATAATGCATCACAGCCTAGTTTTCAGAATTTTGTCAAGCTTTTAGAAGCAATTAATAATGAAATACAGAAGGCCTGCTCTTTGGACAATCAAGGCCGAAGCCCTATTATATGCAATGGATTTTCTCTTATTCTTGTCCAGATCAAAAATCTGGCTTGTAAATTATTTATGGGCGTATCAAGCCCAAAATGAAAAACGGGTAAAAGATTAATAGAATATACAGTGACAGACCAGCTTCAGTTGTGTCTTAGACTATTATCATACCAGCCTCATGTCTTTCAGCAACAATGTTACGAAAGGAAACAGGAACATATTGCTTTGGAAATGTTTCTTACCATACTTTTCTTTTGCGCATCTGCACTGCTTTGAGAACCCCCTGGGTGTGTGATAAGTCTCTTTGCTGCACTTCAAGTATTACTGCAGTCATTGCCATGAGAGGGCCTGTTTCTCCTCCTCCTCCTCCTCTCTCCCCATCCCACTCACTATTCCAAAGCAAGCTAGTGTTTATTCATTTTTAATTTTGCATAATTGCAGCAAATACAATTTAAAATTATTTTTATTTTATTATGTTTTCATAAGTACACAAACACAGAAAAGATAAACATTTTAAAAAACAGATGTGAAGTTAATCTGCTTTGGCATAGCAAGGGGGAATGAGGAGACCCCGTCCTGCCACGTGACTGCTGTAGTGCCAAAACTTGAATTGAAGAGACTTTCTGCACTTGTGCGTAACATTTAGAACTATTGTGAAGTCGTAGGCTTTCATGGCCGGCATCCATAGTTTTTTTTT
>JAIPUX010001880.1:42501516-42522150 GCA_020142125.1 Phrynosoma platyrhinos | reverse complement strand
CCCGTGTGATAAGGGCCTATGTTGGAGAACCTAGAAGTTCCTAGAGAGAACACTTCCCTAGGCATTTGTAGAACCTCTGGCATGATTCTATGATCAATGTCTGGCAGATGTTGATCATAGAGCTGCACTGGAGGGCCTGGAGATTCCTAGAGAAGTGTTCTCTCAAGTAAAAAGAATAGTATTTTTTTATATGCAGTTTTTCCACATTCACAGGGGTCTTTTACCCCTAACCTCAGCAAATATGGAAGGACCACTGGATACACCACAGAGGGCAAACAAACAAAAAAGAGGGAAGTTGAAGCCTTTTGGAACACAGGACTAATCAGGATGGCTATACATCGCGATGGGAACCATGCAGCCCTCCAGATTTTGTGGAACTGCAACTCCCAGCCTTCCTCATTCTGCTTACAAGAGCTGAAGGGATATGCCGTCCAGCAACATATGGGGGCCTACATCACTCCCACCACTGCATGCCATCAGACAGTAAGTTTACCTTTTTATATCTGTTTTATAGAAATGCAAAACAAAGTGTGTAGTTGCACTTTTGTTTGGTTGTTGGCCCATAGTATACTTGCAAATACAGTGCTGACTAGATAAGCTGTTGGCCTGATCCAGCATAGCTCTTTTTATGTTCTTATGAGCTGAAAGTACTCCCAAACCACAAATATGGCTGCCAGAATCCAGTGAACTTCCCCAAAAGGAACCAAGAGAATGAGAGGGCACATTTGTAGGCCACACAGCTTACTGAAGTCTCTACCATAAATCTCCAAATAATATGGGGCGAGCATCTTCTTGACCTCAACAAGACACAAAGTAGATAATCACACGGTATCTTTCCTAAATTTATCCAGCTCTCTCATGGGCCAGTGAGATTCTTTACTACCACTGATGTTCCAGGGAAACTATCTGAGAATTTCTAGAATCTCCCACAAAATTCATCTGAACTGAATACAACTTACATCTGAGTAGACATGGAACTGAACTGCTACTTATCTGAGTTGCCTGGTAAGTTGTCTTAGGGCTTGTACAGACTGGCGATAAGGGCCGGCTGGGGGGTGGAGTTGGGGCAGTGTGACTGCATGCCAGCCACCCTGAGTCCACCCCAACACTGCATGCCCCACTGTACAGCATCAGGGCACTCCCTTGGCTGCACCAAGGAGGGCAGACACGTTGCACCAAAGGAATGCAGAAGAACCACAGCATCAGCAGTAAGGGCAGCTTTTTGCTGCTTCATAAAGGAGCGGCAAAGAGCCAGATTGGGGCCACGACATGTGGTTGACACGACCCTGATTCAGTGCTCCCAGGGGTGGCATGGAGCCACCCCTTAAGGGCCATCTGTATGGCCCCTTAGTTGCCTGCAGGTCGTATCACAAGTCATTATCATTTACTCCTTTTCTTTAAAAAAAATGAGATGGACAATTCTGTATAAATACAAGAGAGAATGACTGCAAGAGCAATAAAACATCCACTTCAAAAGTAAAGGAGGAGCAACACAAATTTGAAGGTCTCATGAAATGAGAGAACAAAATCAATTTTTAAAGCTTATTATGCCTTGGTTTGTAGCAGCTACATTTTGTTGATTCTTAGTCTTAGACCAGCTCTCTGAGCTTCTGAATATACTACATTATAAAAACAAGTTTTGTTTTGACTTCTTGGAGAAAACCACATAAAGAGTGTGGTTTTACTCTCTGTTGAAAAGTTATATATAGGAGGCACTTGGCATATTGGGCAATATTTTGTTATTGTTGAAAAGTAAAGTAAATAAAGTTCAGGTCAGGAAAACATCTTTATTCAGATGTCAGACATTTGTTACTAGAAATTGTACATTTGCAATTTTCAGAGTCTGGAGGAATTTACAAATAATTCAGGTGATTTTTTTTAAAAAAAACAGTAAAATGAAGTAACTATTTATTTAAGTTTAGCAAAAGTAAATTAAATTAATTCTTTTTAAAAAAAACTAGCAAGTCTAAAGTTTCTTTTTAAAGTGTAATTATAATGGCAACTACCTATGGGGAGGCTTGCAGATTACAATGTAAGCTGCATCTTCATTGCAGAAATAATCCAGTTTGACACCTCTCTAACTGCCATGGCTCAAAGCTATGGAATTCTGGGACTGTAGTTTTGTAAAACATTTAGTCCTCTCTGTCAGAGAGCTCTGGTGCCATGACAAACTACAATTCCCAGAATTCCAAAACATTGAGCCATGGCAGTTAAAGCAGTATCAACCTGGATTATTTCTGCAGTGTGGATTCAGCCTTCGTTTAGTTGTTCAATGCTAAATTTCCAAGTTTGGCTGTTTTCTTCTCTACAGCTAGAACTATCTCATTTTAAACACAACTTTGAAAAGTAGAAAGAGATTTTTGACAGGCAACTGTAATTTTAAATAGTTACATCTTACTATGAACAAACGAGGCTTTCAAGTGTCCTCAAATCAGTCAACAGGGCTCACACATATAAGTAGGCTCAGCTCCTCATACGAAATGTCAGCATGTCGGGATGTCAAAGCTTTGACATCCAGAAGGAGGAGGATCCTGCCAATAAAAGATATCCTCCCCACCATATACCATCTTAACTAAAGACTGAAACAACATGTAGGCATCTGACTAACATCTCCAATTGTTTTTCTGCTGTTTGGTTTGTAACATCTTGCCTGATGAAGAAGCCCATGGAGCTTCGAAAGCTTGCAACAAGTATATTGTGCATTTTAGTTGGCCAATAAAGATATCACTGATGGATTTTTGTTTGAATTTGCTAAATGGCAAACACAGCTACTGTGATGTCCAGCCTGGACTGTTTAAATTCTCCCCTGCATTTTCCTTCATTTAGTGTAGTCCTTAGTATGTTTGAGTATAGGAATGTTCCATTGTATTAGTTTGTGGGAGGAGCTGTAGGAATCCCCTGCATTTTTCTAGTTTTTGGTTTGCCCCTTCCCAGCAAGCTTTGCTTCAGCTTGGGATTTTTAGTTTTTTCTTAGGCAGGCTTGGCTTTATCTGTTTGGTGGCAAACAGGCACAGACAGACGGAAAGGGTATTTCTTACATTATTTAGCCAATTTATTTACCATTAGCCAATTTATTTACCATTTAGCCAGATTAGTTACCAAAAGCAGTTAATTAAATTGAATATCAACAACAAAGAAGTCAAGAGCACCAGAAGCTGAAAGACCCTGCACCAGCTTCATTGAGTAGGAGTTCAAACCAAGATCAAACCCAGAGAGATTGCTGAAACCTAAACTGTAACGTACCTTTTATTTTAAGCCTGTTAAAGCTGGGGAGGAGAAACCCTTTTCTTTTGTTCTTCAAAATAAATTTCCCCCTTTTTGGACTTTACATTCAGCATTGGAGCCTTTTTGGGTAAAAGAGTTTGATCTCACCAGGATCCTGACATTGCACACCCATATTTGCCACCACCTTTAGTTGGGTGTGTCTTCACAGCTACCCTGAATGTAAACTGAACATGAACACTCACAAATGGCTAGTTATTGTGGGAGCAAACCCTTTTTCTACATAATGAAATAAACCTGCACTGACTTTTCATCTCTGGCTCAACTGTGCCTAACAAAAGGACAACAGTACTTATTTTTAAAACACTCTGTGTAAGTAATTGCTTTCTACATCCTGTGGTGATAACTCAACCACAAGGTGTTGTTTTTTCCCCATTCTCTGTAACAATTAAAAGAGCCCAAAGCCAAGTCATGAAAAATGTTTTGAACTGCCCTTCTGTCTACTTTTCTGGCTGTAGAGCTAAACCAGTATCTCTGTTGCATTTAAACAATTCAAATTAATTGTCTCCTGGGTATTACAGTTGTTGCTATCTCTTCTTTCTGTGTTTAAAGATTTTCTCCAGTATAAAACTGTAGATTGTACACTTTTTCAATGATCCTATTACGGATGAACTTGACTGTGGGGAATTCTCATTAGCTCAATTAATTAACGCTGGGTTTTTTATCCCTGTTTCTACAAAGGTAGCTAGAAACAAGAGATTGGCAGAGACAAAGTACTTCAAATTAATTGTTGAATTTATTGGGAAATACATAAACACCTGAGATAACCTTTCACTCATGCATATGCCCAAGAACTCGGGAATAAAGGGATTGGGTATGAAAAGAGACAAGAGGCCTTCTAATGGGTGGTAATTACCTGAACAAGACTGCTCCTTATGATGCATTGATGCCTTGTAGACCCAAGCCAGGAGGAACGGGATGGGGAAAGCGGCAGAGGATCAGAACTAAATCAACATTCAGAGTGACGTGGACACCCAAATTTCAAACTAGCATACTAAACAAAGGGATTTTTGGTTTTTAAATAGACCTGATCTAAGGCTAAAGTGAAGGCTGTTGCTGTACTACAAAGGGTTCTGAGATTTCCATAGTAAAGATTACTTTGATATAGATAGATTGGAGAGTGTTGGTGGGTTTCTCTTTGAGCCTTGCCAGAAGACATCCTGAGGCTGTAAATAACCTTAATCTCCCATGTAAGGTGTGAATCTTCACTATTTGCAACTGCCCAAACTAGATGCTTTGATCCGCAAATTGGCTGTGCCTACATGATGGACTCACTTCAAATCAATGGCAGTCAGCATTTCCACTTAAGAGTCATATCAGAGAATCTATCTACACACCCAGAACTATGGAAAACAATCCATTTTTTACAGTATTTCTCATAACAATCCTGAATCTAGAAGCAAATTTTCAGTTCACAGAGAAATATATACATTTCCTCTTCATGCTCTTGGAGGTGTTGTAAGGGATTATAATATTAGTCTTGTTTATCTGTTATCAGAAATATACTTGCTAAAACAAGGCTCAGCAACTTTAGTTGATTTGAGGGCCAATTTAAAATCTTCTCCATCGCAATCCCATTCCTGAAATTTGGTAGCAAACCATGGAGCCTCCCTTTAAGCCAGCATTTTTATTTTTATTTTGCTTGCTGCAAAAATTTTAAGCATGTTGTTACAATAATAGCTACCCAATTTATTCAGAGTGGTTTGGGGGGAAGGTTTTGGGAGGTGACATGCAGCCCACATGCCATGAGTTGTTCATACCTCCTCTAAAGAAAATTATCTGTTGTCCTAAATTGGCTCTTTGCAAGATTTAGGAACATTCCCAGCTATGACATACAGTATCTTGCTTTGCTTCAGACTGTTTAAATTGGGGAGGGGGAGTGAAGAGCATTGAGATGGAATTAAATAAAATATTATAGGCTTAATCTAGCGTTATTCCTGCTTCAAGCAGATCTATTGAAATCAATGGAACATGTGGACTTCCATTGATGATAATGTCCATCTGACACCCCTTCATGGAGCTCTGTGACAAGAAGATCAGCAGTGGCATTGATTACAAGTTCAGAGGCAGGTTGTAGCTGGTGATCTTCTCCCCAAAGAAGATGAAAGCACAGAGATCATGCACAAAGATCTGAGAACCTCACCAAGCTTGTCGGTTGAAATAAGAGTTGATCACAAGAGACTGAAGGAAGTTTGCATCAGGCTCATGCCATTGTACACAAGCCTTTAAGGATACTGATCCAGCAGCCAAACTTTATTTTTTTAATTATTTCTTTAAAAAAATATGGATTTATCTGACAAAAATAAATCTTCAACCCAGTTGTGATATTAATCCCTGCTTCCTGCTTTCTGTATTAATATGAGGGATCTTAGGAACTCTTTTAAAAAAAACTTTTAAATGGCAAATTGAAACCAAAAGGCTTAATAAAATTGTGATTAGAAAAGAAAAAGTAAAAAATGTTGAAGGGGACAAAGGGCATAGTAACATGAAAAGTTAGAGGTAATTTCTTTGATGTTGAAAGATTGGTTGTTTTTTGTAAGTATTTTGTAAGGAAGAGACATTGTATTAACTCTGTATGGCAAGATTTTGCTTAATAGAAGAATGCAGAGATTTAGTCCACAGAAGACATATGTGATCAAATGATTTGGCAGGAGATATTGGGAAATTTAAATTGATGCAGAATTACTTTTGATTGATGCATGACATAACTGAAATCAGAAAATCAGAAGAAGGAATGGAATCCTGGATGGAGAATGGCAGGTGAGGGGGAGACATCTCAGAGTCTGAAGAAAAAATTACAGAGGGAGATTTAGAACTGAACTAAGGGGGGATATCAGATGCACCAGAAAAACAGAGAGCAGAGGAATAACATTGACTACAGAGAGGATAGAGGCACACAGGAGAAGTTTCAGAAGGAGGGAGATGACATTTGACTTTCACTTAAATTGTTGGGAGAAGAAAACAAGACCAACAGGAAGATTTTTTTATGGGAGGATGTTTCATCCTTGGATCTTATGTAATTTGATGACTGACACCCAATTTTGGCAAAGGTTGACAATGTTACCCAAAATGCTGAAGGTCCTTGAAGGCACCCACAAGTTAATATATATCTTAGGGGGATTTAAGTAACAGATGAAAGGAGAGTTATAGTATGACCAGGGCAACAGGCATTTTTGGGATCTTACCCAGTGTATATCAGGTCCATATCACACAGAACTCCAGAGGCAATTCCAAATTAGTTTATAGTTTATTAAGGGAATGGGCAACATGTACACAAAAACACATACACTCACACTCACACAAAAGCTAAAAAAACAAAGGTGGCAAAAAGTGAATAGTAAAAGGCTTTGTTAATGGTTATATATTACCAACTATGAAGCTTGCTTCCAATTGAAGGCAGTCCAGAATGGAAATGACTAAAGAGCTGTGGTCTAAAAGGTCATGTTTATACCAAAAATATGCCTTGAGGACAGAAATCAAGTACTTGAAAGAATGACATCTATGTATAATGGTTTTCCAGGAAGGAATATTGAATGGGAATTGCACTAGATGTGTTGATATTGTTTAAACAAAAGATTGATGGCTAGAGCAAATCTTTTCAGACCAAAGGCAGAGAGTTGTTCAGAGATAGATGCTACTTCCTAAGACAAAGAGTAAACTCACACCTTGGCAAGAGAGATTCTTGTCTTTACAAGCACTGCCATCTTCCTTTGCCAGAATGTCATAACCACCCTCCACAGATTGTTGATCTCTTGAGTGATCCTGTGTAGTGAGTGCCTTGTTTCCGTCATGGCTGGAGCAAAGTGGCCTGGGCCAGATGTCCTGCTTTGTGGGCATTCCAAGGTCACCCACAGGTCACCCTCTATCAAGAGTCCCTTTTAATATTAAGTTGATATCAAATATAAGAAGGGTGATTTTAGGGATCCAAGCCTGTGGTAACAGCAAGAAACCACGGGTGAAATTTTTAAAGTATGCAATTTTTTTAAAAAAAAAACCCAAGGATTGGATTTATTGGATTTAATATGTTAATCTGTTGCTCACTGTTGCATGCTGATTTAGTGTAAAGGAAGTGATTATTAAATAAGGTTTGTTGGTTTAAGAAATGATTTAAAAGTTGATTGACTTCTATGGGTGTTGGTAAGATGAACTATTAGAAGAGATTTGACCATGGGTGTATTTGCAAATAGCTAAAGAAGATTAAAATGAAGAAGATTATTTTCCTGGGAGATAAAGATGATATTATGATAGATTGCTCTTAAAGAAGGAGTTAGTGAGTGAATGAGAGGGGCTAATTTGATTAGTTTAATAGAAGGGTTATATCATTATTCTGCTTAGGTTAAAGTAGGGGAGCAGTTGATAAAGATTGTTCATGTGTATTATTAATTACTAATACTTGATTAATTGACTTTCTCTAGGGAATATATATATGGTTTATAGGTTGTGATCCTGATTACTAGTAAGTATATGATACAGAAAGGAGGTTGATGATTTATTGTATGAGAGAGATATGGGGCCTTTGCAGACTGCTAGAAATAGTGCAAATTGAGTCCACTTTAACTGCCCTGGCTCAGTGCTAGGGAATCATGGCAATTGTATTTTTTTCTGAGACATTGAACCTTCTTTGTCAGAGAGCTCTGGTACCACAATAAACTACAGTTCCCATGATTTCCTAGCACTGAGTCAGGGCAGTTAAAGTAGCCTCAATTTGCACTATTTCTGGCAGTCTGCAAAGGCCCATAGATAGTTAATGTACTTTAATAACTACCGAAAAGAAGATTGGAAGCCATTCTCATCTTTTCTATTTCTTTTTTTTTTTTACTTTTTTCCCAATTTGCATCTTTTCACTTTCTTGTTTTTCTTTGTTTCTTTTGTTTTATGTGCTGTTCATGTTCTATTTTATAGATCTGAAAAATCTTAAATAAAACATGGGAGAAATGAAATCAAGGGGACATGTGTTATTGTACAAATTTGTTGTTGTTAACTGCTGACAAGTTCAAACTAAGTTGATAGTGTAGCAGCAGCACCAAAATACCTATCTGGCAGGTTCAAAAGATTGGACCACAATGCTTTGTTCTAGATAATAAAGGGTAGCTTTGAGCAGATGGATCCTTGGAACTATTTGTAACAAAATTATCGCACTGGCTTTCTGCCCAGCCCCAGTGTGGGCTGAAATTTTTGAAACTTTTTTAAAAACAGATGTTATTGCACACCTCCATGCCCAGTCCAGAGGCATCGTGTACCTGATCTTGGTATCCCATCCCCAATCCATACTTCTCCAGCACTTTTTGAAATAACAGGAGTTTCCCATTCTTTGCAAAGTACAGAAGAAGTATGGATTGGGGACAGGATGCCAAGATTGGGTATGCGATGCCTCCAGTCTGGGCACAGAGGTGTGTGATAACATCCATTTTTTAAAAGTTTTCAAAAGTTTCAGCCTGCACTGAGGCTGGGTGGAAAGGCAGTGTGATAATCTCCAAGGCTGAATGTTAGGGAAGTGACTCCATATTATGGGATTATTCAGTTTTAGACTTTTTGAGAGAGTTTCAGGGAGGTAATTGGACTCTACAAGAAAAAGAAATGCCACAATAATAGTTTTTTGTTGGGTTTGTTTGTTTTTTACTTTTACTCTACAATCTATGCATGCTTAACTGGAATTACTGAATGTTTGTTTGTTGTTATCTATCATCAGGTCAACTTTGACTTAGGGCTGTTCTGTGAATGGGACACCTCCAAGTCATCCTGTTATCAACAGCCCTGTTTAGATCTTGCACACTCAGGGCCCTGGCTTCTTTGATTGAGTCGATCCATCTGGGATGCGGTCTCCCTCTTTTCCTATTACCAAGCAATATTGTCTTACCAAGCAATTTATTGTCATGTCCTTGCAAGATGTGGCCAAAGCATAACAGTTTCAGTTTACTCATATTGGCTTCTAGAGGGAGTTCAGGCTTGATTTGCTCTAGGACCTATTTGTTTGTCTTTTTAGCAGTCAACATTACCCATAGATAGCACCACATTTCCAATAAATTTCTTTTCTTCCTATCAGCTTTCTTCACTATCAAGCTTTCACAACCATACATAGAGATTAGAAATATGATATCATGGATAATTCTAATTTTAGTATTATGATATATGTTTACACTTCAGAATCTTGTCTAGTTACTTCATAACTGCCCTTATAAGACCTAGGCTGTGTCTGTAATTCTATCCAGGTCTGTCCAGCCCATTGCTTCACCAACATTAAGGGTATTTGTCTCTTTTGTAACCTCTCTATCCAGTTAGAACAAAGGCCATCAGAAGAAGGTTGCTAGAGATTCTCTGAGGGCTCTCTTTTCTCCCCCTCCTCTTTTTTGAAGCTGGTGAAATGAAAGGTTCAGGGGGGGGCAAAAGATGGACATGGAGGAACATAAAAGACATGGAGACATTTTGGAGGAATTACATTATTTCCAAAAATTGGGAGCCCCATAGGCCACAAAATATCACCGGGGGCCATACATGGTTCATGGACCATACTTTCATCACCTTTGATCTACAATATTCCCAGGAATTACTATTCTATAATGCATGGATTGTTTTATACACAAATCTTCATAATACACTGGTCCAGAAAAACTGAACGTTTGTCTGGGGGTGGGGGGGGATATTTTTAATTATTTTTTTTCTTCCTCTTCCACTACCACCCCTTCTGTTTCCCCCTGCCAGGCCGCTAACACTGGATTTATCCCAATATAAATGTGTTATATTTTATTATACTTTATTGTTGTAAAAACTAATGTTCTTTTGTTTGGGACAGCATCAAATCTATGGTAAATGAGCTTGGTTTCTTAACAACCAAGCTGTGGTTTGGGATGGAAAGAAGAGAGGAAAGGCTTCACTTGAGATGCTACTGTTGTTATCTATTGCTATCTATTCATTCTTTGTTCTGGGGCTGTCTTAACTGTTACCAATGACCCTAGCTTGCTTGATCTGGTAATTGATCTTTGTAAAATATATAACTCCCCTGGGGCACACTGAGGTCTATCAACAGGCAACTGGGTCATTCTATCAGTAATCTACATCTTTGATTTGGTTCCCTCTTGTTTTCCTGATAAAACAGGGGAAGGAACATGGTGCCTGTTATATCTCTTTTTCTGCTTTCAACCTGGGTTCATAGTTGAAATATTTAAATAAATAAATAAATGCATCTTTTATTTGTATCCCACTTTTTTACTGTAATAGCAATCAGAGTGGCTTACATGTTAAAACAAACCAATACAATACATAATAACAGTACATGATCATATATCTTACCCCCCCCTTAAAAGTTAATATTTAAAGTTAATATCTTGTGGGAGTTCCTCTGAGCCAGCAGAAAGAGTTATTAACTCAGTTATTAATTCCCAGAACTTTAAAAAGTAGGGAAGAAATCAAATTGGAAAGTAGAAGGGAGCTTTTTTCTCTGAAGATGCCAGCCACAGATGCTGGCGAAACATCAGAAAGAAACTCTTCTAGAACATGGCCACAGAGCCCAAAAAACCCACAAAAAAAAAAAAGAAGAAGAAGGGAGCCTGTTGAACTTTTCTTTGAGGTAGGCATACTGTATATACTCGACTATAAGGCAACCTCATGTATATGTCAAGGGCTGGTTTGGGGGGGGAAATTATGAATTTTGATATGACCCATGTATAATTCGAGAGTAAAACTTAGGGGCATGCAACAAAGGATGTAAAGAATGAAGGAAAGGAAAATGATGTCAAAGAATGCTATTTTCCTGTCCTAGCATTCAAAAAGGCCAGAAGCAGCACCACAGTGGAGAGAATAGAGGGGGCTGGTGTTTCTTTTAGGTTCTCCCAGGATGGACTAAGCTCTTACTTTTTGCCATTCTACTCAGAGAGGGAAATGGTTTCTATTTTGTGTTAAGGTACAGCACCTGCATTGACCCATAGATAAGTCAGCCCAGGTTTTGGGGGTCAATTTTTTTACTCAAATTTCTAGACTTATAATGAATATATACAGTATATAGGATTCCACTATTAGAGTGACAGACCCCTTTTCTCAAGTTGCTAGAATAGAATTAATAGTTTGGGTCAAAGAGACTTTCACCATGGCCAGACAAATCCTGTCTTTACTGAGCAGGGAGGTCTGCTGTTGATCTGTGGGGTGCAATTTTTATTTCCCAGGGTGTTAACCCTTTTAAAGGAAACAAAAAAATATTCAACTTGTTAGAGTTCAGCTTTCATCAGCAGAAACAGCAAAAGTGTGGGGCAAACTATTCTAAATCTGTCTTCCTAAAGAATAAAGACTTACTTCAAAAAACAAAAAACAACAAACATGCAGTTTATAGTTTAAAAACAAACAATAGGGAGTTTAAAAACAAACAATAGGGATCCGTAGGGAGAGGCAGGAAATACAAATAAATTATACTATTATTATTATTATTATTATTATTATTATTATTATTATTATTATTATTATTATTGGCTTTAATAAATATATACATAAAATAACTAAAACCTAAAACCTAATCTAACTGGAGATGGTTTGGCTAAAAAGAAATAAATCTCACCCTCTTTTAGATAGCAGGAAGAAAACACAACAAGCTACTGCTTACTGATTGCTGACTGCAGTTACAAGCTGTTTCGAATCTTGGGAGAGAGCTGTTAAATTGCTTTCCAAGAATGACAAGTCATATGGTAGATAGAATGAGAGGGAAGGAGGGAGTCGTTATCTATCTAAGAAGGGACAGGAGAATGCAAACATAAATTTTTCAACATGATCTCACAAGATTAAGGGCTATGTCTGCTTCCCAGCACATCACTGCATCAGATAACTAGTTACTAAAGCAAATAGGCATACACTTCTTAAAAAAAAAAAAAAAAGCAGGTGTGCTTGACATTCTCTTACCATTTGCCTGGACCATTCAAATCTAGAAAATTAGATCTATTGGATAATGTCAATTATCTCTGCAATCATTACCTTCTTGTGAATTATAGTTCTCCTATAAGCCCAATTCTTTTATTTAAAAAATACCCAAGTTCTTGAAATGTTAGCAGTCAGAGATACAGCCTTAAAATTCTTTGAGGTTATAACAGTTCAGGTATCTATCAAAGGCAAAAATTGTATTTGAAAAGCATAATTGCTGTGCAGTCACATTCGTGCAACAACTTTACAAAGCTATTAAGGATCCCTTTCACTCTGGCACAGAGGGTTTTTTAAAATGTATGTCACATCCATTTGAGAGAGGTTCTGCTTTGTAACAATTACACTTTGAAAACCCAATAAAGAAATCATTTATGGGGATGCCAGCTCAAAGATTACACATTTCATGTGTGGTTGTGGTGACCTGGGGGCATCTGAAGAGCAATACCTCTCAGTTAAATAGATTGAAAAGTATTGATGAGAAAGCCAAAACCAGAGAATGACTGCTTTCTAAGATATTTGCACTGCCTCTTCCCATTTACTGCCACATTAATCTTTCCATGGTACACATACACACACATTTTTATAACATCTTTATTTATTTATTTTAAGTTTCAAGGAACAAGAAGTCACCTACAACATACTTTAAAGGGGGTGGCAACCTGCAGCCTGTGGGCCAAGTGCAGATACCAAGCCTTTCTTTTTTTGTCCCCTCCATCCTCCCAGTGCTCCCCAGAGTCTTTTTTAAAACTAACATCATAGTTTGCTGCCAAAACATTGCAGTGCGCCATTAAATGCAGTGTGCTCCAATAGTCACTATCATAGTCAACTGATTTCCTTTTCTTTAAATACTAGCTTTCAATGTTTCATTAATTAAAGTCAGTGGGAGTAATATTTAAGGTTCATTGATACATAAATAGAAATGTAATAAAAATCATTTATGAGTGGAGGATTTTATATATTAATCGTCAGGGGGGTTTAATCAATGTAATAATCTTTAATGAAGAATTAATTTTAAAGGATTTCAACTGATTTTATACAGTGTTACATACATGCAGACAATTTTATGTATTTCTGACATTAAGAAAACCTTTAAGCCATCCAATCCTCAAAAAAAAAAAGGCAAAAAAGGAGCTGTGTTGCTTCTTTGGTGGCCATCCACGGGCACAGCTTCAACGTGGTGCAACGCTAATTGCGCAATCATGCTGACACTTCATACCCTATTTTACCTTCACCATGGCAATATCCTATGGAATCCTTGGCTTTGTTGTTTGGTGAGGCACTAGAGCTCTCAGTTAAGAACTGCAAGTCCCCTTACCTAAATTGCAAATCTGTCATGCCCTGCCTGAAGGAGGATGAGCCAGAACCTCCTCTGGGACCTGAGCCTGCAGGTGTGAAACCTCAGCCTGGCCCTAGTTCTGCTTTGCCAGCTCCAGCAGAGCTGTGGTCTCCCAGGAAACTCTGCAGTCAAGCCTCCCAGCAGCAGAACCTTCAGACATGGAGGAGGATCAAGGGACAATACCTACCTACAGCCAGCATCAAGCAGAAAGAGAGGGCCTTTGGCATTTGAGGAGACTTTATGAAAAACGCCAGAGCAATCAGCCTCAACTGAGCACCTGCAGTTTGGTAATTTAAGCAGGTGCAAAACGTCTGCCTCAGTGCCAGAGATTATCTGAACTTCCTAGTGAAAGCCTCTGTCTCTCCTTGTTCCTTGGTCTGAAACCTTGATTCTCGGACTGCTGACTTATCTTGAACTTCTGGAACCCTTGCCATTTGGACTGCCTTGTCACTCTGCCTCTCTGGAATCCTAGACCTTTGGACTGCTTGACCACTCTCTGTCTGGACTTTTGGATTGGTAATACGGTCCTTTGCTTTCTTGCCTTGCATTAGCAAAAGACTTTTGTTACCTTCAACCCTCACAAGAAGCTGTTATCAGCCCTCTTGGCAGTTTTCCTGGACAAAATCCTACGATTCTATAGGATGGAACCAAGGCAGTTGCAGTGGATTCACATACTCACCAACATTTCACAGATGAAAACCAGGACAGACATTGTTAATTACTTAGGAGAGGCTGCTGCAGTTTGCTTTTGCTTTAGTCTACAGCAGGGGTAGGCAACCTTTCCCCTTTAAGGGTCGAGGGACTTCAGCTCCCAGAATCCCAGGAGCTATTGGCCAACATGGCTGAGGTTTCTGGGAACTGAAGTCCCTCGGCCCTTAAAGGGGAAAGGTTGCCTACCCCTGGTCTACAGGATAGACCAAAATTCTGCACCTTTCTGTCTTCCTCTGCCACTGAATTAATTAAATACAAACTACTTCTGCATTTAAGAGTGTGGTGTAGTGGTTTGAGCATTGGACTCTGGAGACCAAGGTTTGAATCCTCAGTTATCCATGGAAACCCACTAGGTGACTTTAGGAATGACATATTCTCTCATCCTCAGTGGATGGTAAAAGCTTACCCCATCTGAAGAAACTTGCCAAGAAAAACCCATAATAAGGTCACCATAAGTCAGAAATGACTTGAAGGCACAAAGTATCAAACTACTTTTGCCATTTAATGCAGTTTACACTAACATAAGTAAGTGAATGACAACTAAATATGGGAGGGGGAGAAAGAAATGAGGACATTTAAAAGGAACTGAAAAAATAGTATGACAGGGATTAATTGGAACTGCGAATTGGAACCTTTGAAAAGATGTGGAATCCTAGAGCTATAATTTAGTGTGAAAGGGTCCCTGAATTAAATCCCCCCACTCCCAAAAAATCCTGTCTCAGAGCAGAACAGTGTCTATAATGTAGGAACTGAAGCCCTTTGCCACAAACATGGGCAAACACTTTGGCTCAACTATGAATGCATCTACACCATAGAAATAATGCAGTTTGGCACTATTTTAAGTGTTGTAGCTCCATCCTATGGAATCATGGGATTAGGAATCTTTAGCCATCTCTGCCAGCTGCTAGTGCCTCACAAAACTACAAATCCCAAGATTCTGTAGGATGGAGCCATAACAATTAAATTGGTGTCAAACTGAATTATTTCTACACTGTAGATGCCCCACAAGTTAAAATGTGTAATGAAAAGTATTCTGCACAGAAACTTTAGTTCCAGCATATATTTGGCACTTTTGTGGATTTCTCTTTCTGTCCAAGGGGATGAAAAAAATGGGAACAAAAGTCATCACTGGGAGTTGAACCAGGATCACCTGTTTACTGTACATGTGCTTTAGACACCTTTGCCATGGCTTCCAATGCTGTAAGACTACAGCAAGAAACAGTGCATTTAGCAATGTATGCAGCTTAATGCTCAGAAGTAAGGAGTGCAAGTAACACAAAGCAGAAAGGCAATTGCCTGTTTGGATTGTTAGTCTAGAGGTATGCTTCTTGTTACCAGTGAGAGAAATCCTAGGTTCAAATCTCAGGCAATTATATCTACAGCTGAAACATTACCGGTAGCTTTATCTTTAGATTTTGATTTCTCTGTCAATTGGGAAAGACCTAATTTTCCTTTGCAAGAAATTCAGAGGTGCAATTAAATTACTGTAACATTAAAAATAATTTAATATAACCTTACAAAAATTAAAAACACAGTTTTAAAGAGCAGTATTGCAAACAGTTTCCGAAAGCCAATTCCCCGAAATAAAAAGCTTTTTGACTGTTGAAATAAAAACTTCTTTGCCTGCTGGTAGAAGGCCATGAGCAGGCCAATCTTGCCTTATTAGAAAGGAAGTTCTAGAGTACAAAAGCAGAGTAAATGACAGAGGAGAAGGTGGGGGGACCCCCTTGAATCTCCACCAGATCTCCCTGTGAGGGCATCAGGGCAGAGAGAAGGGCAGATCTCAAAACTTTCAGGGCTTTGGCAGCTTGACATGGGAAAATACAGTCCTTCAAATAGCCTGGTCCCATCAATCATAACTGGCACTTTGAATTTACTCACTCATCTAGTCTGCCCCTCCCCTGACCTGTTTTATGAACCAGAAAAGACAAGGATCTAAGAGACACGTGGTAACACACATTGTTCCAAGGATCCTCTCCCTATCCTCGGTCTGTAGAAACTGACTACCATCTATGATCATTGGACAAACAGGGCCAATGTGGTCTGTATAAGAGTCCCCTGCCCATTCAAAACAACTCCCTTGGATAGCCCTTTCTATATGCAGTGGAGGCAGAAAAAATTAATTGTTTCCTTGCTGGCTTGTTTGACTTCCCACAATGCACTGAACAGGCTTTCAAGTAGGTTCTAGACTGTTTCCAGGTGAAGTCATGCTGGGTTTTCTACCAGATTTGCCTCCTTTCTATTTTTCCTCCTCCCTGTGCCCCAGTCTTTTTGGTCAAGTCTCAGTGGGCCAACATCTAGCTTATCTTGAGGAGACCTGAACTGCCCTTGGGAGACTCAGAAGCTCCTGCAGAAGCAGTGCCACACTAGCTGTGATCGTATAGTGGTTAATACTCTGCATTGGGGCTGCAGCAACCTCGGTTCGAATCCGAGTCACGGCACAAACTGCTTGCTTTTATATTCATTTTCCCTCTGTGTGGGAGTCACAAAAAACCCTCTGGAAAAAATACTGAGCCATATCCATGGAGCTAAAAGGATCTAATTTGAAGGCACCACTGGGAGTTGAACCCAGGATCTCCTGTTTACTAGACAGGCGCTTTAGCCATCTTAGCCATGGTGCCTCACAGTATATTCCTTGTGTGGTTACTTTATGTCCTTCATTTTCTCACAGGCACCATTCTTGAAGTTATCCAAGAGAGCATAATGCTCTAAACATCTGCATTATCTCTTGTTTGGGGGTTTTCAAGGATATTCAAATTGTTAGCTCATAAGCAAAGAAACAACTTCATCTGAGCTCAACTGGAAAATATTTGAGTGCCAAGAAGCTAGACCTTTATTATTCTTGATCATTTAATCAGGTTCATTTGAGATACAACTATTTTTAATATACAACTGAATATAGTTTCTTTGTTCTTTTGTTCTCACTTTGGCCCTCACTATCCTGGCAACTCTGTTTTGGTTTTGCTGATATTTGTTCTCAAGGTCCTACTGAGAAATCCCTGCATTTTGCATTTGGTATGTACTAGAGCTGATTATTACTAGAGCTGATTATAATTGTTCTGATTATTCTGTTTCTTCTATACAGTCTTCCCTATCTCTGTATCCTTGTAAATAAATATATCTTGTTATAACTGGTTTGTGCATAGGAAGAATCACAGTTCTAAATCCAGCAACTGATTATTTCATTGCTGTTACTGTTTATTGTTTTGAATTTTGTGTGGGATACATGGGACTTGTCTACATGGATTATTACTATGAATTCCCCCTGAGGTCACTGCACTTACATGACACAAAGTCAAAAACTCAAATCAGGTGCAGACTGTCATCATTACACTCACTTCCAGTTCAGCCTGTCCACCCCTTAACCGGGATTTAAAAATTTTACATTTACTCTGGGTTTTTGGCTCTCTCCATAGCAATGATGAGTGGCTGCCTTCCTACATGGTCTCTGCAATCTCACTGGTGCCACCACTGCAGGTGCAAGTCACTTTGAGGTCAGAACAAGGTACCCAGCTTCAGTAATGTGGCTAGGCATGTCATTTTGACCTCAGTGGTGGGAAAGCACCTGCCAGTATCTCTGAGAGAGAAAGAGCACAGATATCAGGAGGATTAGGGCCAGAATATTCTAGTGGCAGTGCAAGTCACCAATAGGATTCCAGACATTGGGTGCAGGGCTTTGCCTCTTGCTAGTTGGGATCCTTATTATCTAGAAGTCTGTTAGATCTGAATAGTTTTGGGTACTGAATGAATTGGACAAAAAGGGTGATGGTAGTTCTGATTTGCAAGGCTGTTATTAAGCCTGCTTATTTCAGTTATTCACTTGGGCTCCAGCTCCTTTGACATACTCCTAATCTAACTGCCAGAAGACAAGCACAAAGTAGTGCATTAACATGGGTTCCTCTCTGCCAGGGATGTTCAGCTGCCAGGTCCTTTGAAACTGGCTGGCCTAGACAGAAGAAAATCAGCACTTACTTTATTCACTCATTCAAGAATGAACAAAATATGGAAAATCCTCCCCGAGTGAAATTATGAGTTTTGCAAAAAAAAAAAAAAAAAAATCCAATGATTTTCACATTTGGGGGACTTATTTTTGATATTACAATTATTAGAAAATGGGGCTTACACACATACACACACAAACATACAAACCTTATAGTTTCTGAGCAAAACAGATTGTTCTTTGTGCAAAATACAATACAATACCAATGTTTTGTGCAAAAAAATAACTCTTCATCAATTTTTCACAAACATTCTTGAAATACAAAACAAAATACGCTGACTTTTTTCCCCCTTCTACACTGAGGCACCCTTTCTCACTGAGAATGAAAGAAACTAAAGAGATTATCATATATGTATTTTTGCCCAATCCAGGCATGAGAGGGGATCAGGTTGGGACAGGTGTTATCGCGCACAAAATTGCTGCTGTGCTGTTGTCCAACCATCACCTGTCCCTCAGCTGCACTCTGTCTGCCAATTTTGGTAGTAAAAAAAGCTTCCGTACTATCAAAATCAGCCAACAGAGTGCTGCTCGGGGATGGGTGATGGTCGGACAGCAGTGCAGCAGCAATTCTGTGTGTGATAAAACCTGTCCCTGCCCATTCTCCTCCTGTGCCCAGATCAGGCAAAAATACATATGCAATAATCTCCTTTGACTATTCTTTACATCCTTGGTGGCAATAACTGCCTTATATGCAGATAGTTTCCTTGTCTGGCTTGCTGATCTGGAGGTATAATTCTTGCTTAGGATGTAAAAGGTCCCAGGTTCAAATCAGACAAGCTAGCCTTCCTGTCTGTACCAATTTTTTTTAAAAATCTGTGGCTATTGGAAGAGGTAGGATGTGTAGTTTTGCTATTCTTTCACAAAAGCAGCCTAGGAAACTCTTTTATCAGCTGAGCTGTGATGATGGAGCAGATCTCTTATAGTCCCTAGACTGGCAGAGACAAGCATACACACACCCGGCCATGGTGATGAGTGATCTTTATTGAGTATTCTTTATTGTGGCCCTCAGCAATCTTGATTCAAATATTAAGGCAAACAGATGCATAAAAGTTATAAATTTATTTTCCTCTTTCAAAGTATGATAAATGACTGTCTGCATACCCTGTTCAACATATTATAGGGGCCAAAAAAAAGCTATTGCCAAAGTACTGGTGGGAGTCAAACCCAGGATCTCCTGTTTACTAAACAGATGCTTTAGTCAGCTTAGCCATAGTGCCTTGCAGTAGCTTGATCACTGTCAAAAGACAGAAGCAAAGTGATGCATTTGTATTGTGTGTTCACTTCTGCCAGGAAGGCTCTTTCAGTTGAAGCAGTACAACTGCCTTAAACAGTGCTGCCTTCTTTTCCAGGGCAAATCAAATGACCAGCTCTGGTCTAGGGGTATGGCTGCTCCTTGGAGTGTGAAAGTTTGGGTTTAAATCATGAACCATCCCTGTCTATGGTGTGAAGTCTAATTGTGCTAATAAATTTCAATTTTGCTCAGGATGGTGTGCAGCTCTAATTTTACTTTGGGAGGGGCAATACCCCGCTAAATATATGGGTCAAACAAGCTGTGAATATGTACCCAGTTGCTCTTACCCCACCACTGCAACCAGTATAGATGCATCCACTGTGGCAGAAGCTGGGTCCACGCTGGCTCTTAGTTCCAAGGCAGGCATTTTGATCTGCTAACCTACAATTTCCTGATCAACTGCTTTTCCTCATCCCTGCTTCCCATGGGTTTGGAGAAAATCCCAACAGGTCCAAGGTTTTTGTCCATCTTGCTGGTACTTGGCTTGGAAAAAACAGCTACTAAAAGGAGAGTGACACAAACCCAGCCGTGATTGTATAGTGGTTAATACTCTGTGTTGTGGACACAGCAACCTCGGTTCGAATCCACATCGCAGCAGAAGCTCACAATTTTTATGGATTTCTATACCTGCTCTTAGTAATGGGGGTAGCCCTTCTGAGCCAGACCCATCCTCCCCTACGCCTGTACTGCCAGGATAAAAAAGGACTTTTTGAGTAAGGATGGCACAGATTCCTCACTTGGGATATTCTTGCTTGGAGCAAGTGAGGTTCTGGGTTTAAAATGCTGACAAATTCTACCTTCTATAGCACTCTAGATTTATATATTTTTGTTAGGTGGGGATAGTTCTCCCTTTCCTCCAGAAAGCTACAGAGAAAAACCCATTGGCCCACCCCTTTCCTCTCTCCACCAAAATAAACATGCCCATCATCCCCAAGCCTTGCCAGCCTCCCCAGATCATTATTGATGACAATGCATTGTGGCTGCAGCAACCTAGACTTGCATATGGCCCCACAGCAAATAGGATGGAATTGTTGTTCTCACTGGATGCAAAATGGTAGCCCTTGCTTTGCAGGAAAGGGGCAATGCTCTGTTCCTACATCTAAGGACCTTATCACA
>JAIPUX010001880.1:42480739-42501416 GCA_020142125.1 Phrynosoma platyrhinos | reverse complement strand
TTCTTATTTTGCTTTCTTATCGCTTTGTGGCCCGCGTGTGATAAGGTCTTATGAGAAGACAAGTACCACTGAGAGTGAAACTCATTGCATTCTGGTTACAAGGCAAGTGTGCTGATGAGCTTATCTGTGGTGCCCCAGTCAGCTGTTTTGTTGCCTCCTCATAGGCTTTGTGCTAGTTTTAACAGGCTGATGTTCTCCCCTCTTCCCCAGAATTCAGAGGAGATCAACATGTCAACTTTTCTGTGGTCATAAAGTAAATGGTGCTCTTTGTTGTGGTCATAGGGCCTTCTGTTCCTCAGTATGACAGTAGCATTTACTTTTGTGGGTGTCTTTTCCCATTTCAAGAAAAGCCAAAAAGCCCTCAGGTAAACATCTGGAGGCATGCTGCTAGAGCCAAAAGGATTAGTCACTGAGGCACCACTGGGAGTCGAACCCAGGATCTCCTGTTTACGAGACAGATGCTTTAGCCAGCTTAGCCATGGTGCCCTGTGCTATATACCTAACAGAAGATAAGAGGTATTTTGTTGGAACACAAAACTCTGAGTTCATGGGAATATAAATTTGTGTTTTAGCTTTATCAGTTTTCCTTTCTATGAAATGGGTATGAGATTGCATTAGAAAATTCTCCAGTGGCTCTTGGCTCAAAAGCCATCTATTTTGTGACTGCCATTTCAAAACAGCCCCATGTTTTTGTAAGATTCCCATGGATTTCCCTCTTAGAGTGTGCATACTTTTAATCCTGAATACAAGAGTAAAGTGAAAGAAACAACAATGACCTTGGCTGCATCTACACTGCAGAATTAATGCCATTTGACACCACTTTAACTGCCATGGCTCAATGCTATGGAATTCTGGGATTTGTTGTCTTTTGAGATATTTAGCCTTCTCTGTCAGAGCTCAGGTGCCACAACATTTTACAAATTCCAGGATAGAGTTAAAACATGACAGTTAAAGCAGTGTCAAACTGCATTAATTCTGCAGTGTGGCAGTAGCCTTTATTGTAGGAATCTACTGTAGGGCCCCCAGCTAGACTGAAAATGTGGATGATGCCTTCCTAAACAAATGATCAAACATTCAAAAAAGGAGAGATATAGTACTAATGGGAGACTTCAGCCACCCTGATATTTGCTGGAAGTCACACTCTGCCAAGCATGTAAGGTCCAACAAATCCGTCACTAGCCTTGCAGACAGTTTAATTGTACAAAAGGTGGAGGAAGCAACAAGGGGAACAGATGTTTTGGATTTGATCCTAACTAACAGAAATGAACTAGTCAATAGTGTGATATCCTTAGGTGAGAGTGGATTTGTTATACAGAGAAAGGGGGGAAAGAGGAAGCCAGGAATAGTCAGACACTCACTCTGGACTTAAAGAAAGCTAATTTTAGTAAGCTTAAGATAATATTGGGTGAAATCCCATGGTCAGAAATGCTCAAATGGAAGGGAGCTCATGATGTATGGGAGTTCTGTAAAGGTGATCTACTGAAGGCATAGTTGCAAACAATTCCAAGAAGAAAGAAAAGTGGAAGGTGTCTAAACCAGGGTGCTAGTTAGTCTCAAGGGTGCTACAAGATCTCTCTACATACTGATTCTACAGACTAACACAGCTATATCTTTGAATTTATCCAAAAGTAGTAACGGAATCTGCAGGTGTAATTTCAGAGCCACTGTCAATAATCTTTGAGAATCTTGAAGGACAGAAAAGGTCCTAGGCAATTGGAGGAGAGCAAATGCTACTGTAAGAGCAATTCGACAGTTGAATAGATTGCCTCAGAACGTGGTGGACTCTCCATTTTTGCAGGTCATTAAATTGAGGTTGGATAAGCATCTTTCAGGAATGCTATGGCTGTGTATTCCTGCATGGCAGGAGGTTGAAATAGATGGTCCGCATGGTCCCTTCCCATTTTAAAATTCTATGATGCTAAGATATACTGGATTCAAAGCCTAGCCAGCACAGGCTCTGTCTGTGGCCATAAGAATTGCTGTGCATTTTTATTTTGTGTGTAAAGGAGACTTATTTTTTCATTACAAACATTCCTGGCCACATGTGGCATGAAAAGAGAATCATTCCTCTCTTACCTCTTAACAGGCAGGCAAAAGCACCACTGGGAATCAAACCCAGGATCTCTTTCTTACAAGACAGATGCTTTGACCAACGAAGCTATGATGCCTTGGCTAGTTGCTTTTCAACTTCCTCTCTTTCCACAGGCTTTGGCCACAACCTAAAAGCTTGATATTTTTGGCTCTTCTTACTGCAAGAGACATGTTCTGCCTTGGAAGAAACAGCAGCTGAGAGAGTGGCAGCACAAGCCAGCCGTGATTGTATAGTGGTTAGTACTCTGTGTTGTGGCCACAGCAACCTCGGTTCAAATCTGAGCCATGGCGCATATTCAGAACTTTCCTTTTTCACCTTAGAGAATTGGACAAGGCCCTCTGTGAACTCTTTTGAGCACACATAAATCATGCTTGGGCCAAAGGGGTTAGCTCCCAAGGCATCACTTTGTGTCAAATCTGGGATTCCTTTTTTACTAGATAGCTGTTTTGGCTAGCTTAGCCACAATAGAAATCTGACCCACTCACTGGCAGGGGGCATAACCAAACTGATGTGTTAGCATCAGGCCTCCCCTTTTGTCAGGGAGACTTAGAAGAAAGGCATTTTCTGTAATTGTGACCTGATATCCATAAGTGGGGAATAACAGCCTGTCTGGCTTGCTGATCTATTGGCATTAATTTTGCTAAGGGAGCAGTTAGCCCTTGGCTCCCCAAATTCCCTAGCTAGCAAGGTCAAGAGCCATACTAGCTCCTCTCCATAACTTTCCCATACCCTGGTTCAAATCCTGATCCAGGCCTGAATGTTCATCTTACCTTTAAAGAGCCACTTGTATTGGGATGGAGAATACCTCTCATTTTCCTCTAGACCAGCTAGTAGACATATTTGTTATTGCTTCAAAGGGCTCCAGAGGTGTACCCACCCAACAAAATGTCTGCTCATGGTGACATATTGGCTAACATCCTTAGTTTTGGCTCAACCATTCAAATCCCACTCATAGCTCTTCTTTTGCTCTGCCCCACAGACTCTGGCCAAATCTCAATTAGTTGTCAATTTTGGCCCATCCATTATCCAAAATGTTTAATAAATGTAATCCAAATTGTTGGAAATGTGAGGAGGAAACCGGGACATACCTGCACATGTGGTGGAAATGTAGATTGGCTAAGGAATTCTGGAGAACAATTAATACAGAAATAAGGGATGTTATGTATATAAAGCAGGGGTAGGCAACTTCTCTCCTTTAAGGGCCGAGGGACTTCAGCTCCCAGAATCCCAGGAGCTATTGGCCAACATGGCTGAGGCTTCTGGGAGCTGAAGTCCCTCGGCCCTTAAAGGGGAAAGGTTGCCTACCCCTGATATAAAGGTTTACCTCGACCCAAAGATATACCTGTTAAGTAGTACTACAGATGAGTTGGATGAGGAACACGGGAAATTACTTTTTTTCTTAACAACAGCAGAGAGAATGATTTATGCAAAACATTGGAGGAAAAAAAGATATCCCTCTTTTGGAGGAGTGGAGAAATAAGATTTATGAAATTTATGAAATGGAAAAATTAACACATTTATTAAGGTTCAATTCGTTAACGGATTTTCATAGGACGTGGAATCCTTGGTACCAATACGTGGAAAAAATCACAGTTAATAATAAGATATGAAGTATAATGTTTGTGGATTAACAGTATTGAGTTATAGTGATATGAAAATGATAAAAGGATAGTATGTTGGGATTATATTATGCATTCTTCTTATAGTGAGGCCTATGTAGATACTGTTTAATTATCTAACAAACAGATTTTGCTAAGATTAAACCTTATTAGCCAATGTAACTAACATCTGAGATGGGGTATAAGGTAGTTATCGAATTTCATTAGTTTTCTAATCCTTCTGACCTGCTTAGGAAGACAGTATGTTTAGTTGTTTTAGTTGTTTGTATTGTATGATGGTTGTACTCTGTATTTTTTGGATTGTTTGTCTGTATGTGATTTGTATGTTTGTTGTGTTTATGTTTATTTTATCTCAATAAAAGTTTTTAAAAAAATAAAAAAAATTGGCCCATCCTGCTTAGGAAAGCCCTGCCATGCCCTTGGCTGAAACAGATGTTCCAACAAAGCAGCCTCATGTCAGCAGTGACTGTACAGTGGCTATCACTCTGCACTATGGCTTCAGTAACCTCAGTTCAAATCTGAGTCATGACAGAAATTTAGGCATTTTTAAGAAATTCTTTTCCTTTCTCAAGGAGTGCTAAATGGTCTTCTGTAAATCTCACTGAACATTTATACTGCCAGACCAAAAGAGCTGGTTCTCAAGATATCACAGGGAGTTGAAATCAGGATCTCTGCTTTAGACAAAGGTTTCACTCAGCCTTGGCCATGGTACCCCACACTGCAAGCTTCTCCTAGTCTTTCACAAGAGTCAAGAGTGACATCCTATATTAGCAATATATGCACCCTTCTGTTGAGGCGGCTTGATGGCAAATATTGAAGATGCGTAGGTTTATAGCTACCTATCTGTCCTATTGGTTTTGCATTATAATTGTTGTTTAGAGCACAAAAGTTTCAAATCCTGAACAAGTCCATACTGCAGAAATAAAGTAGTTTGACACCACTTTAACTGGCATGACTCTATCCTACAGAATCCTGAGATTTATAGTTGGGTGAGGCACCATAGCTCTCTGACAGACCAGGCTGAATATTTCACCAAACCACAAAGCCCAGGATGGAGCCATGACGTTTAAAGTGATGTCAAACTGCTTTATTTCTGCAGTATGGATACACTGAAGATTATGTAAGCTGACTATACAGTACAATTCTCATTTTTTTCAGGATGGTAAGGAGCTCATTTTCATTGACAAAAACACCTAGGCAATCTTTTGGTTAGCTGTGACTTTCTGTGACCAGCAACTCTTATTTCCCAGTCAGTATAGATGCACTCATCTTCCCAAGGCTTTGGTTGTGATCCTGTAGTGCAGAGGTAGACAACCTTTCCCCTTTAAGGGCCGAGGGACTTCAGCTCCCAGAAGCCTCAGCCATGTTGGCCAATAGTCCCATGTTGGCCAATAGCTCCTGGGATTCTGGGAGCTGAAGTCCCTCGGCCCTTAAAGGGGAAAGGTTGCCTACCCCTGCTGTAGTGGCTAGTACTCTGCACTATGATTTAAATATGGGTGGCTTGTTGATCAATTGTGCCTCCTCACACCATCTCATGTTTTGGTACCCCTTAGATGCAAAAGTTGTCACTGGCTTGTAGCAACCTCAGTTCAAACCCAAGCCATGGCACATACTCAGTATGTGTAGAGTCGTCCCTCCACATTCATTGAGGTTAGGGGAATGAGACTACTGCAAATGTGAAAAAACCACAAATAACTACCCCCCTCAGATGCCAGTTAAAGAGAGGGGAGCAGGGGCATGCACTCCTTTTTTCCCACCTCCATCCCTTTAACTGGCTCACTGCCCCTTTCCTAGCCAGATTGCTGCCTTCTCCAGAGGGTGATTGGACAGGGAAAGGCAGGAGGAGTCTCCACCACCCCCCAAGACCTTTTCACTACCGGATCGCTCCCTAGGCGGCCCAAGGAGCGATCTGGCAGGGAAAGCCCAGGGAGCAATTGGGCATGGAAAGGGCTCCCCCTTCCCATTGACCCTTGGGCAGCCCAGCGGGAAAAGGGTCCTAGGAGGTGGAGGCTGCTCCTGCCTTTTCCTGCCCCTTCACCCACTGGGCAGCCCAGGGAGCAATGGAGTAGGGAAAGGGTCCTGGGGGGATGGAGGCTCCTCCTCCCTTTCCCAACCAGATCACTGCCTGGCTGGCCAGGAAAAATATGGAGTTGGATCCCACGCTTTTTCTCCTGAGAGGAAAAGCCAGGGAGGGAGGGGGAGGAGAAATGTCCGGGCTAATAGCCTTGCCCTAGCAAATAATCAAAACCACGAGTGTCAAGGCCACAAATATAGAGGGCCAACTTTATGGATTAATTTTGCTTTGAGGAACAAAAAAAATGAGCTCCACTGTACCACACCCAATGATTAGTTTCCAAGAACAAAGTGATCCTTTAGTAGTGTGTATTCTCTCTGCTTGGAACCTCTGAGAGCCAACTGCAGCATTCCCTGCCTAAAGCCCTCGTAATTGGATTTATAACATAGCCTTAATGATCAAACTCCTATTTGCATACATCAGCTTCATTATTTTATATACTGTGGAGTCAGTGGTATCACTGGGGTTGGTGTCCCCAGGTGTTGGAATTCATGGTGTCACACACACCCCATTGACTTCCTCCCCCACTACACCATACAGAATCCTTAGTAATGGTTTCTGCACCAATGTTACTCATAAATTGTTATTCCTGTATATCACTGAATATGTCTGCGAGTAGGAGTTTGATCTTTAGGGCTATGTTATAAATCTAATTGCGAGGGTTTTAGGCAGGGAATAGTTGTGACATAAACAAGTAACAAAATTTAAATTGTGCCTTTAAATTACAATATAATGTGCACAGCGTAAATGTATTTATATGTACATAGTGTCATGTGATTAAAGTGAAAATTTGGAAAGATGTGATGTTTTTAAAGAAAATTTTGAAATAATTTAAAAATTAAATTTAAAAAAATATTTTTAAAATTAAATTTTGAAATTTAAAATGTCCTTTTTTAAAAAATGGCCTCTCCTTTGTCCTCCCAATGAGTCTTTCCCCACTCATACCACCTCGTCAGTGTTTTAAAGGGACACAGATGAATGCCACGGCTCATTTCTGCCCAAAGTCAGATGTTTGGGGAACAATGGTGTCACCCTTCCCTTAGGGCAGGGGTAGGGAACCTACAGCCCTCCAAGTTCTGATGAACTACCATTCCCATCAAGCCTCACCACCAGCCAAGCTGAAGGAAGTTTTAGCCAGGCTCATGAGAGCTTGGTAATAGCCCGTTCCATTATGGTGATGCTACAACCAAGCCCCCATGAATCTGACTAAAACTTCCTTGAGTTTGGCTAGTGATGAGGCATGATGTGAATGGTAGTTCATCAGAACCTGGAGAGCCATAAGTCCCCCACCCCTTTCTTAGGGTGTTACCTGGTGCACCTGTGACTCCTGCATGGAATCTACTTTTGGGGAAGCAAAATGTATCACTCATATTTCATTGAATATCACTCATGTTTCACTGAATACATTTTTGGTCTAGTTTGTTTTTGCAGTTTTTACCACATGTAACACTGTGGGACTGAAGACTGCATTTGTCAGGAGTGTGGTGAATCAATAAGGAACATAAATGAAAAGTAATGTGCAAGAAAGGACTAGATGGTGCGAGAGAAACTGCCAACAAACATTCAATGATCAACTGTCTTCTGAAAACCATTATTTGAACTCCCTGTGGCATTTTGCCTCATTATAGGTAATCCTCTCTTTTAATCTCTTATAGTAGAATGTCCAAATCCATGTATATATAACTGAAATTAAGCCCCATGCCACAGCATGAACACTTTAGAACTTTATCTTCAAAACATTTCTATCATGATTAGTACATGGACACCATTTTCTCTCTGGCACTCTAAGCTATTGAGCATGGAACCACTGGTTAATTAATGCAATTTAAGTTGCAGGCAACTCTACTGAAGCAAGGAATTCTTGGAGTCAATTTAGACTAAAATATCAGGTCAGTGGAATGTGCAGCATTTCTTGGAACACAATATAGGGTTTTTCAGGCATAGATCTGGCCTGAGGGAATGGATGTATTTTTCAACTGGCTATCTATGGTGCTTATTGGACATTGGGTCTGCATTGTCTTCAGGTGTTGTCGTTTGTCTGCCTTCTTTTTTCAATCTATACATTTGAAGAAAAGAAAAGAAAGCAAGGGCCTTTACAGATTGACAGAAATAATGCAACTTGAGTCCACTTTAACTGTCCTAGCTTAGTGCTAGGGAATCATGGGAATTGTAGTTTTTTCTGAGACACTGAGCCTTCTCTGTCAGAGAGCTCTGGTGCCACAATAAAATACAGTTCCCATGATTCCCTAGCACTGAGCCAGGGCAATTAAAAGTGGTCTCAAGTTGCATTATTTCTGGCAGTCTGTAAAGGCCCAGTTAATTTTCATAGAAACATTACCAAATTCCAGTATTCTATCCCTTCCCATGAATACAAATTAAGGCTGCCTTGAGCTTCACAACACTCACAAATGGCAGAGACAAATTTGTAGAACAAACATGTCTGTTGTGAAGTCGTAGGCTTTCATGGCCGGCATCCATAGTTTTTTGTGGGTTTTTCAGGCTGTGTGGCCATGTTCTAGAAGAGTTTCTTTCTGATGTTTCACCAGCATCCAAGCATTTGTTGGACAACTTCAACAGAAAAGAAGAAACTCTTAAAGTAAACAAGGTTTGGCTATCAGTCCTACAAAATAGGAAAATCAGCACTCAGCAAATGCAAATGGGAAACCAACCAGGGTCAGGGGCTTTCCCAGCAGACAATGAACACCAATTACCAGACAATAATCCTTGTTTGCATATCCTCCTACCCTGAGGTCCTGCCATCAACAACAGAACAATACCCATTCAACAACAGAACAATACACAGTTTACAGGGGAATCACTCCTCCCTACCCAGGGTCTCACAGTATATATAGACCCATTCTCTTCCATTCCAGCATTCTCTGAAGATGCCAGCCACAGATGCTGGCAAAATGTCAGAAAGAGACTCTTCTAGAACATGGCCACACAGCCTGAAAAACCCACAAAAAAATAAGCATGTCTGTTATCATGAATCAGTCTAGCAATAAATTTTAATCTGAGGCTTCCCATCCAAAGAAGTTTCACTGTATCAATAGAGCAGAGTTTCTCCAATGATAATCCTTGACCACTATAAAAACTTTCAAGTCGTATTGTTTAGTGAACTGAGGAATGAAAATTTGGTTTTATCCCCAGTAGCTGGATGTAACACTAAGTGGGAATCAACAAAGCAGAAAGGGCCTACTTCGGAGTTCAATGCCTCTGTTTGATAAAATAAAGCTTACACTTCCAACAACTCTGAAACAACAGCAGCTGTTACATTATGCATGACTTTTTATTACTTACAGGATCAGTGTTCAAAGGAAAGATAAGTGAAATATTAGGCTTTTAATAGGTTAGTTGTTTTTATCTTGTATAATATGTCTTCTAGTAGCAGTGGGACATATAGTTGCTTGCCATTCAGGAATCTGTTGTTCCATTAAGCAGTTTTCTATATTGAAGACCATGCTGAGCAGAATAAAGAATAAGAAAAACAGAGCAAAGCTTTCGAAAAGTAATATACTGTCTCTGTTCTGTAGGAAAATATAAGTGTCTGATCTAGGCACTAAAAGATCAGTACTCTATTGGACTTATCTTTTCAAAGCAATTTAAAATGGAGTTGATCTGGCATTTATCCAATAAGTTGTTCCACCATTAATCAGTTAAGTCTATAGAAGGAAAAACTGGGGTAATAACTTAGCTGTGGGTGTGGCTGTAGGTGTGTGCACCTGGCTTCAAGCCACGTATCAACTTATAGTGACCCCAAGAATTTAATAGGGTTTCTTAAGCAATGAATACTCAGAGGTGGTTTTGCCAGTTCTTTCCTTTGAAATATAGCCTACAGCACCTAGTATTCATTGGTGGTGTCCCATCCAAGTACTAACTGTACAACTCTTCAAATACCCAAAGAGCTGCCACATAGACAAGACCAAGGACAAGTTCCTTGCTACCACAGAAAGCAGGGCCAGATTTAGTGGATTTAATTATAGGAAGGTCGATCTGATTGAACATTACAAAAAGCTTAATGATGATAGAAACAATCCCATCATGGCTCTCCTATGCTGCCAAAATAGCAAATGGCATTCCCCTATCCATTTACATCAAGGAGCACAATACCCAACCCAATCAAGTAACTTTAGTACAATAGGTTAAAAATCTCATATCATATCCCTACATCAACAGGGAGCAAATAATTAAAATTTGCATACCAAATCTACTGCCTGAGACAGTTACATCCTTCTGACAAGTGGTAGGACTGCCCTGCTCACTGGAGGTCTTCAGACAGACTTTGGACAGAGGATATTCTATTTTAGGATTTCCTGCATCAAACAAGGAGGCAAATATTTGTCTTTTCTCTGACAGACTAATTTAAACTATATCTCTTAGGAAAGTGTAAAAAGGATTGCCACATAAACTAACAAACCCAGTCATTGTTTTTAAATTTTGCCCTCATATTAAGGGAAACAATTCTGGCTTTAGTTTGTTATTTTTGCATTATTGCCTTGCTATTATTATTATTATACTGATTCTATTTTTATATATGTTATCTTTTCTTAAAAACTAATTGTACACAAATGACAAAGTAACAATGTCATAATAAAATTAAAAAATAAAACTAGCCTCTCATATGAAGCCATGGCAAAAGTCATGGATAGGTTAAGAAATTATTTGTTTAAGCATCTGTTGTCCAGCACAATTTGCTAACATGTCTCTTCAGTGTGAGCTGCACATCACAGAAGATGAACCTGGAAATCCACAAGTTATGCTATAGAGTTCTTATTATTTTTCCCCCTTTTTAACATCTGGCTTTCAATCTTTTGTAAGGAGATGCAACAACAGATTTTAGAAAATGTTCTGGATTTCTAAATATATACAAAAAGGTGACACGATTGTGGGTGTTTATGCACAGTGGAGTTATGCACAGTCAATATCTCTTTGCTGCACAAATGAAACAAGATAGAAAAGATTGGTTTTATGTTTGAAGGAGGGTTCGACCCATGTGACTTCACCTATGAACATATATAATTGTAAATAAAGACAAATAATATAAAACATACAATCAATCACCAGTTAACTCTTTCTTACAAAAGAAACCAAACCAAACTCTTTCTTACAAAAGAAACCCAGCAAAATGCTACCCTCGTACATCTCACAGCATGGGGGGTGGGTGCAAACAAAATATTCCACTTCAAAACCAGTGCAAAGTATTTTGCTGCCTGAAGCAAAAGACAGAAGTTGACTGGACCAGCAGTGGAATCTTATTTTGACACTGGCAAGAGGAAAGAGTCTTCCACCAGACCTGTGGAGTGATGCCTTTGTTAGCCAACCAAAGTGCACAAAATACATTGTGCAAGTTTTCAAAGTTCCACTGGCTTCATCATCAGCCAAAAGATCTTTTGACATCAAAACCAACTGAACAATAACAAAAACAATGTCTATTTATTAATAATCTTATACAAAGATTAAATCTTATACAAAGTAAAACAAATAAGACAAGACAGTACAACATATAATAACAAAATATATAACATGACAAAGACATACAATTTTGATCAAGATTAAACATATAAACATACTTTACCAACCTTTTGTACCTTCATTCTTCCTATAACATTCATTACTTCTTTCTTTCACAATATTAAAAGAAAGGACTTCCTTATGCCTAAATCCAAGTAATAACTACGATTTCTCTTGTTTCCAATTTTTTCTTTATCTCAGTTCACAATCAATTCATAATTCGTAATGATAGACAAATTAGTTTGACCCTTTGTTGTTGTTGTATAATTATTATATGATTTGTGTGTGTGTATATATGTGTGTGTGTGTGTGTGTGTGTATTTCATTGATTCCATTTAATATTTTAAAATTTATTACAGTATTCTTTCCTTTTGTAATCCTTTTCTATTTTTATCTTTTCTTTATCTAAAGTATCGTCTTATCTATAGAGAATTAGCTAACCTATATATGTTAGTTTGCATTTTATCTATTAATATTTCCCATTTTTTGTTAAATTTCTCATTAGCTTTGTTTCTAAGCATATAAGTTAATTTATCAATTTCAATATGTTCTAAAAGTCTGCAATACCATTCTATTATCTTCGGTGTCTTATTTTGTTTCCAAGTAGTAGCACAAGTTACTCTAGCCCATGGGTTCCCACACTTTTTGAGCCGGGGGCTGGTTCGCTGGCCCCCAGATATTTGGAAGGTTGGAGGCGCACGCGCATGCATGCTACTTGGGTGCCATTTTGTGTTCCAAAATGGCACCCATAGTCGTGCACATGCGTGCACGACGGCAGGAGCCATTTTAGAACACAAAATGGCGGCCCGCGTCACTCATGTGTGGCAGCAGCGGCAGCCACAGGCCGATTCAAAGGCCTCGATGGGCCAGGTTCGGCCTGCAGGCCGTAGTTTGGGGACCCCTGCCCTAGCCACTGTCAACATAAAGAAAATTTCCTTCCCATATTTTTTTCCATATCATTATCTGCTATTCCCAAACAAGAACAATGTCTGACACAACATTTAGGCTTGTGTGACTCTAACACTGTCACTTTTCTTCTCCTCTAGAATTTTTAAAAAACATGTTTTGCCTGATGAAGAGGCCAATGGAACTTTGAAAGCTTGCATGCTGTATTTTGTGCATTTTGGTTAGCCAATAAATTATTATCCCTTGGTAGATTTTGGATTTTGTTGTATTTTGTTACATTTTTTGTTACAGCATCTATTTTAATTATTACACTCAACATGAAAACTGCATATGTGCTGAAACCAATACCAGACTGCTATGCTCTTTGTTACAGTACTTATTTTAATGATTAAAGTCAAGATGGAAACTGCATATAGGGTGAATACTATCTTAGCTGGATCATCTTCAGCTATGCCCTCTGGCCAAAAGCAGGGAGTAAGGAAAGAGGGACAAGAGATAAATATCTACCATGAATAACAGAATGTAGCTCTTTGGAATCTAATGAAATTGCCTGAAGCAGACCACAAAATAAAGGTGAAGATTCTTAGAAGATATTTGCACTTAGACTGATGTAATTTGGTCACACCCTGCTGGGTTTCTCCCAAGACCCAATGGTTGAGAGAAGCTGGTAGAATACTGAACAGCAGGTACTGTAGTTATAGATTCTTCCACATGGTGATGATGGGAGCACTGAAGAAGATGTGATTGTTATTAACACACATACCCTCAAAATTATATATTGCTTCAGAGTTACCGCAGATGAATTATGTATGAGCTTCAAATCGTTTTCTCAAAGTACGTACAGCCTGTAGCAGAGCTCCAAAGCAGCACAAGGCCATATTCAGCACATGGGGTTACATTGTTCTGCACAGGGCTGTGCCTTCAGAAATGAATGTGCTTAAATCATATCTGCCATCATTGACAATTTATATCTGAATAAATCTAGGACCTTTGCTTGAAGCTTGCTGAGCACATTCTCCTTTTTTTTTTTTCAGCAACTAGGTTAGAAGAAACCTATAATTGTTGACGCTCTTTGGCTTCCTTTTGCAGTTGAATCCATTTGTGACTAAATCATATCAGAGACCATAAAGGGACTCTGTTTGTTCAAAGCCTAATGGCTTATTGATCTACGGCAGTTTATTGATCTACAGGCCTTGTAATAAACAAGTAAAGGGTCAAAAACCATTCATTTAAGATAGAAGACAAGACATGTTTTTAAATGGTTTCTTTTGCACTCTGTATTTAATTCACTGAAATTTGTCATGAAGTGTTTTCACATCCCACAGATTTCAGACAAGGACAGAATTTCTTTATCTGAAAGCTTTAGAAATGGTCATGACTTTAATATGGATACAGCAGTTTCATTTCCTTGTCAGCAAGTAGGTTAGTATCAAGTTCTTTTTAATATTAATTCTTGTCATCATTTTGTATGTGCAACTGCTGTCATAATAGGAAGGAAATGTCAGTAGTAATTTGAAATGCTAGCATCAGATATAATGTAACATCTCTACATTTGACTCCCTGAGAAAAGGGGAAAGATTTCTTTTGACAAGTAATGTTTCAATCAAAGCCCAGTAATGACCCACAGTCAGTGGGAATGTTTTAATTATAGTACTAAACATAAAGATTATGCATTGGTAGTCAGTACCAGAGTTTGGAAAAGTTACCTTTGGGACTACATGTCCCAGACACCATGGCTATTGATAAAAAACAAAACAAAAGCAAAAACCAACTTTTAGTTACCATGGATTGCTAGTAAGACAAATTAATGGATCCTAGAACTACTTAAGCCAGAATTTTCCCTAGAAGCCAAAACGACTACACTGTGGATATCATAGTCTGGACATAGGATGAGACAACATGACCCTTTAGAAAATATGGTAATGCTTGATAAGGTGGAAGGTAGCAGGGAAAGAATGCAGCCTTATTACAGATGGCTGTTAGAAATCTGGCCATCTGAAAACCATGGTCTGATGACTCTAGGTCACAGAGTGATTCTACTATTGCTACCTAAAAACAGGTTTATGCTCAAAAGTACCCATGCCATCCACTGCCATTTCATCCTTCACGTTCCATTTTTGCATAATTTACATCTCTTTTTTTATCATTTATCTCTCTCATGAGAATTCCTGCCAGCAAAGTGTGAACATTTGGCTCAGTCCTAATAATAATACCATATCTCCTTTCAAAGCTGTTGTAAAGATCATTGAGATAAATTATTTGAAGCACTCTGAATGCTTGAAATGTCTTACATAAGTACTTAGTATCCTTGTTACCATTATCCTCTCAATTTTTTCTTAAGCTGCAGAAGTGATTCAGCTCCACTGACAAATTTCAGGACTCCAAAGGTTGTGATCCATCATGATTCTTGGGATCAGGCCTGTACTTTTTCTTCTCTTGTCATTTCCTTTATACTGTCATAGGTTTTGGATAACTGGAAAGTATCATAGCAAATTAAGTCTACAGGCTTCTTGCACCTTTTGATGCCTCACTTTCTGACACCTCACTCTTTCAATGCTTACAAATTACAGAAAAGTTCCATTAATTCAACAGGGGTTCACCTCTTCCTACAGTTTTTGCATACAAGGGTCACTTGGGACCACTCACACTCACTTTTGTGTGGGGGGGTGTATGGTATGTGTTGATTCAGCTTTTGCACACATTCAGAATATTTATTTTTAAAAAACAAATGCATTTTGACTACTGAAAATGTAAATAACACACTTTATATCAATTAAATATTATATCAATTAGATATAAGTAGAAGTTTGTAAAGACAGGAAGCTCCCGTCTTTGCAAATCAGCCAGCTGAACACATCTGGGAGCCGGGATTTAGCCAGGAAGCAGTCACCCGGCGGCATTGGCGGCAATTTTAATGTGACAATACTCAACTGCATCCCATAGACGACTGTATTCCAGAAGGGGCAAGTCACCTTTTTTTGGCATGCGATAATCTCCTAAATCCCTTCTTTAATTTAACCCTATTTTCCATAAAAGCTAAAGCTAAGTTTAATTCATACAACAGTCTTAATTTTATGAATCTATTTTACCACATATTTTTCTTTTCATTTTATTTCATAAATCTGTATAAACATTTTTTAAAAATCATATCCTGTTACAAATGTCACATATTTAAAATCTTTTTTTTTTTCTAAACTGAATTCCACCAAGAAGCTTAAACATCTATTTCTTCTTATATTTAACATTTGGTCTGTTGTAAAATTCCCACCATTTTACTAAAAATTAAAGAAAGAGAATAACCCAGAAGAAAAGGTTTAAGACAACATATCATATTCCATTCATCTTAAATATATCCCTTTGATTTTGTTCTTCCTGTATGAGGATGTTTTCCTGCATCTCCTCCACTAACTCTTTTGACTTCAATCCATTAAAACATTCTTCATCAAAAAAAATCCATACAGACCTTCTTTTCCCATTTAACAATTCCTTCTGTCTTGCCAAGATTCCCCTTAGCTTCTTCCAGCTGAACATCTTTGGCAACTCTTTGAATCTTCAATTTGGTCTCCATTTCCTCATCATCATACACATTCTTATCTGATGGTTTCTCTGACTTTTCATGCTGTTCTCCATAATCAACTTCTTCCTTATTTGACAATTCCTCTTCTGTAGTCATCTGTTTTATTTGATTAATTTCTTTAAACTCTTCTTCCATCATCTGTTTAATACCCTTCTTCAGTAAACTGCGTCAGTTCCATCCTTACCTGTTTAGTTATCTGTTTGATCTCATATAAAATCAATTGCTTCTCAGCCATCATGTAAATTAGTAAATCAGAAAAGTTAGTCATTTTGACAGCTGCCAAAATGTACATTTAAACCATAAAATTCTTTTACTATTATTTATCAATTTGTCTACTAGCTGTTCCTGTTTCACATTATAGCTTGACCATCGAGAATAAACTTATATTTTCTGGAAATTAAGTCTCAGTTTATCAAAGGTTAGTATAGCAATCACTTCCTCTGGACACTGCAAGAAAATGGCCTTGAATTTATCTCCGCAAGAAAACAACACATTTTTTCTCTTTGAATCCAGCATTTTAGGTAGCTGTTGAGACAAACTGAAGTCCATTTATAATTTATTTTAAAAAACGTTCAAGTCTAAATTGGATAGATTTCCCCCTCTTTTTTATCATTAACAATTAAGTATTTCTCACTTCTGTTTTTCACAGTCCAATCATATGTGCTTTGATCTAACTTAATTCTCTCAAATGTTTTGGTCACATTTTCATTTGTAGAAGTTATTTGTGGAATTTGTAGAAGTGTTCCCAATGAGCTGGCAAGTGCCTTAATTTCATTTATTCTATGTCGATCTTACTTACAGGGCAATTAAGATAGTTGGATGTGGTTGCTATAAGGCTTGAGTGCAGCAGGGCATCCTGGTCCTCATGGTCCCCTCTGTTCTTCCAGCATCCCAGCAACTCCAGAGGTGTCCTGGGGTGCTCAGAGCAGGCAATGGCTCCTTGTGAGTTTCTCCTCTTATTCTCCTGTGTCAGGGAGGCAGTTTCTGCTGGCTACCCTATTTCTAGCTGGCAACCACCACACTCAGCACATCTTCCCTTCACGGAACAGCTTAGGAGACTGCTTTATAAAGCCACTTTCAACCCAGAAGTCACTAAAATGCATTTGCAAGCTTTAAAAATCTGGCTTCTACTTTTTAACACATATCACTTTCTGACAGTCCTTAACCCATCAGAGAACCGGGGGGGGGGGGGGGTGAGAAGGAGAGATGGTGAGACTGTCACAGCTTTACCATGCCTAGCCCCAGAGGAAGTTCAAAGACCCTCCCTCCATCTTAACTGCTACCATCCTTCTGGCTTTGCAGGGAAAGAAAGAGAGGCAGGCATTCTCCACCATGCTCTCCCTCCATCTTAATTGCTACCACCCTGGCCTTGCAGGGAAAGAAGAACCAGCAGTATCTGATGGATTTAGTCCCCTTCCACATTGCCATTCCCTTCTCCTTTTATGTGATGTCATTTTAGATTGTAAGCCTGAGGGCAGGGAACTGTCAAATGAACAATCTGTAAGCCGCTCTGAGAGCCTTTGTGGCTGAAGAGTTAGATAGAAATACTCTAAACAGATAAATAATTGAAATCTTGGTATATTCCATTACTACTCTCTCTGAAATAGGATGTGACCCCCCTCCAGAATTTTTTCCAGTACTTCAAGACATAACAGATCAGTGCACTAATGCAACCCAGGTCAAAATTGTGATTAGCACATTTTAATCAAAACTGTTTATATGGTGCAAACATTAGAGCTCAAATCAGTCTCCCCCAACCTCCTCATGAGCTCATATGAAAAATTAGGGCCTTTACAGACTGCAGAAATAGCGCAGCTTGAGGCCACTTTAACTGTCCTGGCTCAGTGCTAAGGAATCATAGGAACTGTAGTTTATTGTGGCACCAGAGCTCTCTGACAGAGAAGGCTCAATGTCTCAAAAAAACCTACAGTTCCCATGATTCCCTAGCACTGAGCCAGGGCAATTAAAGTGGACTCAAGCTGAATTATTTCTGGCAGTCTGTAAAGGCCCATAGTCTCAAATCCCAATACATTGATAGGTTCAAAATGTGCCACTGGGAAGGCCAACATTTCTTCTAAAATATAGAGATAATAACTGAAAATATAAGAGGTGCAATGTCAGCATGAGTGGGTCAAGTTTCAGCAGCATGGGACAAAATAGACAGATTTAGACCTGTAAGAGAAGAAAAAGAAATCCAGAGTAAGTATATTTACCATATTTCAGAATAAGGAGAACAAAAAGAAAGAGAAAATCAGAGTGGGTATATTAATACTTGTTTCCAAGTTAAAAAACACAAAGGACTTCATTTTCTGCCTGGTGGACACAGTTTATAAGAAACTCACCATGGGCTCTGGTTGCATGGTATTGTTGTTTACACTTTAGATATGTCTTTTAGCCTTTGACTGGGTGGGCCTGAGGACCATAAAGTGCTGCTAATCTATCAATGAATACAAGGACTGATGAAGAGGTTTTTGGTTGTGGTAATGGAATTATTAAAAAAAAAAAAGATCTGAGAGGGGTACTGCATCCAAAGAAATGGGTTTCCATCTATGAAAGTTCATGAAGAAATAAAAAAATCTGTTAGTCTTAAAGGTACTGACATATTTTCCCCTCCCCCTCCCTTCCTCTCTTTTAAGGGAATTTAAAAGACTCGGACAAGATGGCAATGGAGTTCCATCAGATTTTAACTAACAGTAAATATTTATAGACAACTGTTGCTATTGTTAATTGCTGTCAGTTTAGCTTTGACATTTGGAAACTCTATGAGTGAGTGAGCCACAAGAAACCCTCTCATTAAGAGCCTTGCTCAGGTCTTGCAGACTCAGGGCCATGGCTTCCTTGATTGCATCTATCCAGTTGTAATGCAGTCTTCCTCTTTTCCTATTACCTTCCACCTTATCAGGCATTATCATTTTTTCTAATGAGGGGTGAAGCAGATGGGCATGAAGGGCCCGCAATCAGCCCGTGATCAACCAGGGACCATGGTGGCCGCACTGCCCACTCCCAAAGTGGACCACCACCATGGTCCCAAAGCTGGTCACTGCCGTGGTCCCAGAGCTAGCTGCCGCCAGAAGCGGGAGGGGTCTACTCCTTTCTCCAGCAGATTCGAGCCACCTCAGGTTCTGACCACTCTGGGCGTGTGTGTCATCTACACACTAGACCCCTAAAGCTGTCGGAAGCTGCTCACTTTGGCCCACCTGCTTTGGGCCTGTGTCATATGGTCTTCATATATCCAAAGTATGATAGCTCAGTTTAGTCATTTTGGTTTCTATGGATAATTCAGGCTTCATTTGCTCTTAGACTCATTGCCTTTCTGGCAGACCATGCTATCGGCAGAACTCTTCTTCAGCACCACAATTTAATTGAGATGATTCTTACCTCTCTTCAATGTCCAGTTCTCACAGCCATAAACAAATCAGAAATGCTATGGGCTAGATCATTCTCACTTGGGTATTCAATGATATATCTTTCTGTATGTATATGTGCCTTCAAATCACCTGTCGATGTATAGCAATCCCATGTATTTCATAGGGTTTTCTTACATAAGGAATACTCAGAGGTGATTTTGCTAGTTCCTTCCTTTGAAATATAGCAAAAGCATGTGGAATTCATTGGTGGTCTTCCATCCAAGTACCAACCAGAGCTGATCCTCCTTAACTTCCAAGATCAGACAGGATTTGATACCTTTAGGTTATTTAGGCCAATATATCTTTGAAGGATTTATCCACTTCCTTTATAGCTGACCTTCCAAATCCTATTCTGATTTCTTGACTACAGTCTCCAGTTTGATTTATGACTGAGTGAAGGTAACCATGAATATCAATTCATTTCCCCTCTCTCACATTACAGTTAAATCACCCCTTTGTCTCCTTGTGTAGTACCACAGTTCCTATCACTGTGTACACACCTACTTGTTTTTCTCATTCCATACCAACTGCTTGGTTTTTATGTGTCCATCATGTTAGCAGACCTTCTGCTCTTTCCTGCCTCTAACAGTTGTTTGTTCCTCAATGGTAAGATCAGTTCTTCATAGCAGTCCTTGACTGAGATGATAAATTAATCCTCTTCATCCCTGAACCATTCATCTCCACTTTCTTGTTTCTCCTACCTCTGGGATTTTTTCCAACCACTTTTCTTTAACTGGTTTCCTCTCTAGCTTCTATTCACCCTAGCAACTGTTTCCTAGCAGTAGTTATACTGTGATTCTCCTTCATCCCAAGATTGCTTTTTCCTGGCCACTGTTCACAATGCCTCCCTGTTTATCTTATGCCCCACATATAAGGAACCACAGAACGTAATACAAAGGTGGCTAAAAAATGACATTTCTAACCAAGAGCATGGGAAAATAAGCCCTACACAAATAGGGTGTCAATACAAGTTAAAATAAAACTGAGAGTAAAGTAAAATGGTTAGTAATTAAAATATGAATTATCCTGGCTTTATTTAGTCCTCACAAATGAGATCCACAGTAAGATCACAGTGATCTTGGGCCAATCATAATTCTTTTGCATAGTTGTGATAATAAATCAAAGGTCTCATAAACACCAAACTGAGTTCTGTGTGGGTCTGTTTGGATGCCCATGCCATAATTACATTCCATTACTTTTGGCAACATTCAGTTGTGACCTAGTTTTGCTGTTTTGTCTGTAGGGTTGTTTTGAGAAGACTTGATATTTAAATTAGAATGTTAACAGAAGGGAGTCATTCCTTTATTCTCTCAGCTGCTTGGGCAGTTATGAGTATAAAGTTGTGCTGGACAGATTATCTTGAAGCCAAGATAAGCTAAAACAAATTTGCTTGCTAGAGCAGTTAAACACAATAAAAAGGGCTTCTTTCGGTATGTCCATAGCAAAAAAAAAGAAGGAAATGGTAGGGCCACTGTGCAGAGACAATGGAGA
>JAIPUX010001880.1:42465621-42477680 GCA_020142125.1 Phrynosoma platyrhinos | reverse complement strand
CATATTTTAACTGTTCCTTGTCTTAATATGTTGTTTGCTGCCCCAATTACCAAGCAGAGGGTGGCTTATAAATAAAAAATTATTATTATATTATTATTATTTTATTGCATCAAGTGTTTTATCAGACATCCATTGTTACTTATCTTTCTTTCTGGCCACTGTTAGTGTTTTCTTGCATTCTTCCTTAATTATGTCTTTGACTTCTGTCCCTAGTCCTTCAGGTTCCCAGTCGATTATACTCAATAGTTCAAATCTGTTAATTACATTGTCCTTGGATTTATCTGAAATGTTATTCAGGTCATATTTTAGTATAATTATGGTTTTTGCTTTCTTCTTCAGTTTAACTCTGATTTCTGTTATGAGCAGTTCGTAGTCAGTGTCACAATCAGCTCCTTGTCTGCTTTTGGTCACAAGGATAGAGTTTCTCCATCTTCTACTTCCAATTATGTAGTCTATCTGGTTTTTGTGTTTGCCATCTGGTGATGTCCAGGTGTATAGTCTCCTATCTGGTTATATGAAGCAGTTATTTGCAATGAATAGATTATTGGCCTCACAGAATTCTATCAGACACTCTCCTGCTTTATTTCTTGTTCCTAATCCAAATTTTCCTACTGTTTTTTATTCTTCTTTGTTGCCAACTTTAGCATTCAAGTCTCCAATGATTAGTTTGGAGTATCTTACTTGAAAATATCATATTTTCAAGTATCATACTTGAAAATCAAATGTCAAATAGATCAAATGATTATGATGAAAACAATTGCAATCTATCTCAGTTCCACTTTTATCAAATATATTTACGATAAGCACCAGGATTAGATAAAGTCACTTATGCCTCAATTATTATCTTATATCACAGTAAATTAGTACATCAATATTATATTTTATAGTAACCCCCACATGTAGTAAACAGACTAGCCTGTTCTAAAGCAGTGTGTTTTAGAAGTCACTTTCATCCCACACCATTTTCATTCATATCATGATTTAATCATAGCATGATTGATAAATATAATAAATCATAATGAGAATTGTGAGAATTGTAGTGATATGATATGATATGATGATGATAATCATATCATGATTTAATGGGTCTATTATTTGGTGGCTGACAGTCTTTGGCAAGTGAAAATACTTGACTTCAAATATTTGATTTTGTTTGACAATGTGCTTTTTCTGTTCCACTAATATTTGAGCCTCTCCTCATGCCTATGAGGTAAGAGCAGTTGTGAATTAAGAATTGTCCTTACTTGAAGGCACACAACAACATGTAAAATTCAGTAACTGCAGAAGTTAAATTTCTGCCCCACAAACTTTTCATCACTTCTTTCAGTTTCATTGGCCTCAGTCCTATTGAGAATTCCATTTAAATAGGACTGAGGACAGTGAAACTGAAAAAAGTGATTAAAAGCTTGTGGGACAGAAATTTAACTTGTGCAGTTACTGAAATTTACATGTTATGTGCCTTCAAGTCACTTGCAACTTTTGGCAAATCTAAGGAAGCTCTATCATGGGTTTGTTTTTTGTTTTTTTGTTTTTTTCGCAAGACTGGTTCAAAGGGGGGTTGCCTTTGTCTTCCTCTGAGGCTGAGAGACTGACTTTCCCAAAGTCACCCAGTGGGTTTATGTGGCCAAGCTGGAATCTCCAGAGCTATAAAGCCTGTTATCGTCTAGAAAAAGTCAAATATTCTCTCTTGCTCAGTAAAATACCCAATAACTAAACAAGAGTGAGAGGATTATGAAAAAAGAAACAAGACTTTATTTGTTGATTTATAAACCAAGAAATGACTAAGCCTGGAGTTCTTAGTAACTCATATCAGGACTTAGCAAAGAAATGATAGCTTCTAAACTTCTTTTATATCATGGGTGGAACCATTGTACATCATTACTATATTTAGATCTTCCCACAGAAATACACTGCAAATATCACCATTAAAGGAGATTCTATCAATTCAACATACATTAATTATATAATTCCAAATAAATCATAGAAATTATTCTTGAACTGTATCAGTTTTAATGTTAAGAAATCATTTTTTATATTCTTAATTTCTGTAATTTTCACTACTTCAAGACTTTGACTGAATAGACCATAGAATAAATACTATGGAATGCTCTCAATGAAATGGGAGTACCACTTCATTTGATAATCCTGATGTGTAATCTGTACACAGGACAAGAATTGCCATCAGACCTGAGTACAGAGAAAGAAAATGGTTCCCAGTCAGAAAAAGGGTCAGGCAAGGATGTATTTATTTATTTAAATTTTATGCAGGTTAAATAATTTTCTATATGCAAAAATCATCCTAGGCAGAGCAAGCTCAGACTCAGAGGCAGAGGATCGGAGGTAGAAAAACTAACAATGTAAGACAGGGGTAGGCAACCTTTCCCCTTTAAGGGCCGAGGGACTTCAGCTCCCAGAATCCCAGGAGCTATTGGCCAACATGGGACTATTGGCCAACATGGCTGAGGCTTCTGGGAGCTGAAGTCCCTCGGCCCTTAAAGGGGAAAGGTTGCCTACCCCTGATGTAAGATATGCAGACAACACAATACTATTAGCAGAAATCAACAGAGACCTGGAGCAACTGTTGAAGAAGGTCAAGGAGAAAAGTGCCAAGGTAGACTTGATGTTGAACATTAAGAAAATAAAAAGAATGACTGTGGAATCTCTATAAGAGTTCATCCTAGATAATGAGAAAATAGAAATAGTCAAAGAGTTCCCATAACTTGGTTCAAACATTAATCAGAATGAAGACTGCAGTCAAGAAATTAGAAGGAGGTTAGGATTGGGAAGAGAAGCTGTGAAAGAAATGGACAAGATCCTAAACTGTAAAGATATAACTGCATACTAAAATGAGGCTAGTCCAAGCCATCATATTCCCATCACCATGTATGGATATAAAAGCTGGATAGTGAAGAAAGCCGACAGAAAGAAAATAAACTCTTCTGAGATTTGGTGCTGAAGAAGAGTGCTGAGAATACTGTGGATAGCCAAGAAGATAAACAAATGAGTTCTTGAATAGATCAAGCCCAAACTATCCCTGGAAGCCAGGATGACTAAACTGTGAGGCTGTTGTATTTTGGCCACATCATAAGAAGGCATGAATCATAGGGAAAAACAATAATGCTAGGTAAGGGGGGAAGCAGACGGTACAAAGGGCCGTTTGGGGGGCAAGGAAGGGGAGGGGCAGCCACACAGTGGGTGCCCCAACCTTTTCCCGAAGGCATCGTCGGAGCCCCAGCCCCTCCGCACACGCTGCGGGGGAAGAGTCAACAAAGGTGTGCCGCCAGCCTTTAGTGGCGCACCTTCGGCAACTTGTGGAAGGAGCGCTATTTTAGTGCTCCTTCCAGGGGTGGCAAAGCTGCACCGCGGGGCCGAGGTGTGGGGATACCTTGGGCCCGTGGCGCAGCTTCCTGGGGCAGCCCAGGGCCACCCGTCTGCTTCCCCCCTAAGTCAGAGGGAAGCAGAAAGAGAGAAAGACCATATGGCAGATGGATGGACTCAGTCAGGAAGGTCATGGGCCTGAGGCTGTAGGACCTGAACAAGGTTAACCTAAATGCTCAAGTCCAGGGAGGATGCCCACTAAGTAATATGTGTTTAGGGGAATTATTTTATTAGCTCAAATGAGAGTTATAGCACGGCCGGGGTAACAGCTGCCTTGAGATGGTAAGCCAACTATACCAGATCTGAATCGCACAGAACTTCAGAGGCAAATCCAAATAGGTTTTGTATTTTTCTTAGAGGAAATATTCAGCATACACAAGCACACATAAACTCACACACACAAACACACAAGAACTAGAGAAGCAAAGGTGGGAGAACTGGAATAGGTATAAGGACTTGCTAACGGTAAAACGTTACTGACATGGATCTTGATTCCAATCAATGGAAGTCCAGAATAGAGAAGACTCAATAGCTGCTGCAGCAAGAGGGGTGGGGAGGGACTAGTCTAGTCAACCCAGCGGAGTGCCTACCTGCCTGCCTGCAAACTAGACCAAGACCAAAAAATGGCTGTTTTACTACATGTATATATACCCAGAATTGTGTCTTGGGGGCAGAAACCAAGGCTTGAAAGGCTTAGAAGCTCTGCTAAATGGTTTCCCAGGAGAAAAGAATAATTGAGACCAGAAGCGAATAGTTGGGTGATTGTTGTAAATACACTAGGCAAAGTGATTTGCCAGTGCTCCCTTGTCCCAGGTAGTTTTGAACAATCACTGTTGGCCATGATCCTCTCACTGCCCACTATAGAGAAAAGGGATTATGCTGGAACTTTGGGGAATCTCATAATGGTGGGTGCCTTCTAGACCCTGGCTAGCCCTAACTTTATTTCCATGTGAGCAGGTCAGGTGTCCACAGCAGGGTCATACCTAGGTCATCCCCCAGCTTCTTTTTTAATATTAATTTGATATAAAATATGAGGGGCAATCAGATGCCTGGTTTCCAGGAACAGCAGAGGAGTGGAGAATTGGGTGTCTTGGAGAAGTCTCATCCACAGGGTGCACATGAGTTGAGGTTGACTTGAGGGCAATTAACAACAACTCCAGAGCTGTTGTCCAACGGTAAACCACCACACCACACTGGCTCTCTAATGAAGTAAAATATCAGATAAATCTTAAAAGGTTGGAGTCTTTATGCTTTAGTATTTGGTACAATGATTTTAAAAGCCATTTCTTCTATTCCTATTTTTAAAAACCCTCAGTTACATGAAGAAAGTTGATAATCACATTTGAGATTAAAAATAGTTTTTTGAAGATGCAATCAAATAGCAAGATGAGAGTATAAAAAACAGCATTCAAACCTCTTTGCAAATTATGGGGTAACAAAACACAAAACATATTTCCTAGCTATATTAAATTATTCTATTTTTGCAGACCTTAGAGGGTGGAGCTAAGGAAAACTATGGTTTTTATTATGCTTACGATCAGTTTTGTAGTTATATTTTCCTTAATAATGAATAAAATTATGCATCAAGAAATGAAGCAAGACAATGTTTTTTGAGAAAATTCTTCTTATTTTCCCTACATATTGAACCAAATCACAGCAATGTCAACTGCAAAGACTGGATAAACTAATCAATCTCGCTTGTTTTCAGCATGTGGCAGGATTGCAAGATGTCTTGAGGAAATGAGTTTTCTATGGTCTTGGTTTTTCCTTTTATTCCCAATGGTTTAGGGGAAACAAATGAAGCATAAATTGATTCAAGTACGCAAAGTCCTCAGTTGGAAGAGTGCCCCATTAATTCAGTAGTGGTCAATAGCTTCTTGACCTACCAATAAAGCTTTAAATGTAGTCTGCATTCTTGAATACTCCATGACTTTGAATAGGTTTATACTTTAAAAGCAAATAGCTGATTATATGCAAACTGACCTTCAGTGATTTGACCTTCAGTGAATCTATATGTCTGCAGGAATTGTTTTTATTGATGCATTATTCATGGATAAAATATAGGCATATCATCACGCTAATTATCAATCAGCATTTTCCTCACTTACATGTAACTGGCATATAATAAAAAATTATTCTGTTTTGTCTCTCTGGCAAATGTTATTTGGTTTACCAACAGCTTTGACCATTCCTTTTCTTTTCCATCTGTAACACACAATTTAGCCAGTCAATATAATGAGAAATGTGAATCAGATCACAAATTAATGCAACTACATTGCCCCCATATCAGATTTTCCATGGCTAAAAAAGCTACCCATCAGAAGCCTGGTGTGGTTTACTGCCTAGATAGGGTTGGACTCAGACCAGCGATAAATTAGTTTCAGTTCCATGAATCTCCCTGACTGATTGGACCAGCATTTAGCCTGAGCTCTTTCGCAGGGTTCTTGTAATGACACTTTGAGCTCCTTAAAACCAAGGTAGAAAGTAAATATAGTTCATATGAGTAGTTCAGAGGAGAGGAAATCTGCACATTCAGAACTCAGTGAAACTTTGCTATTCAGGCTACAAAGCTTTGGTTGGATACAGTTCTGCTGAACACACATACCTTAAGTGTGAAATCAGGTAATGCTTAAATTGTTTCGAAATAGAAATTGATACCTGCTATTGAACTAACTTCATTTTTTTAACAAGATGGCACAAAACCAACACTTAAGTCAATAGCAATTCAACCTGAATCTGGACAGTTCTAATGACACAGGAGAATTGTAAATCCAAATTGATTTTGATGAGGGGGGAGGATATCTGTAGCAAGCCATAAAATACATTACTGCATTGGTTGGGTGGGCATTGAGAGATGCTGTGAATCAGAAATAATAAATTCAGAGTTTTTTACATCAGACACAGGCATATGAAATATTTGTCTAGCTTTTTTTTTTTAAGGAAGATGCTGAGGTTAGACATGGAAAATATAGTACAATCAACTGATTTTCCTCAAGCTTACTCCTCCTTTTTTTCTCGCAAAAGCAGGGGTGGGAATCTAAACAGAGTACTGGCTGAAAGAATTAATAAATGTCTATTTCCCACTCAAGGTTCTTACCTCCAAATGCTGCATTAAACTCCTAGATTTAAACTGGTGTTTAAAGTCAGCAATTCATTCAGAGCAGATCATTAAACAATCTATAAGCACTTAGAAAGGAATGCCATGATCACTAAAAGTCAACATGGGCTTGTCAGAAAAAGTCATGCCAGACTAAACTTAACTCTGTGTGTGTGTGTGTGTGTGTGTGTTTGTGTGGAGAGAGAGAGAGAGAGAGTTAAAAGCTTGGTAGATGAAGGAAATGTAAGTAAGGTTTTTGACAAGGTCCTTCATGATATTCTTGCAAGCAAGGTTGTAAAATGTGGACTAGACAATGCTACTGTTAGGTGGACTTGTAATTAAATGACTACCAAACTCAAAGGATCCTCACCAATGGCTCCTCTTTCTCCTAGAGAGAAGCCACAAGGGTCTTTCCTGGGCCAGAGCTATTCAACATCTTATAAATGACTTGGATGGTGTAATATAGGGCATGCTTATCAAATTTGCAAATGACACCAAATTATGAGGGGTAACTAATACCTCAGAGGACAAGATCAAAATTCAAAATAACCTTAATAGATTAGAAAACTGGACCAAAACTAACAAAATGAATATCAACAGGGGAAAATAGAAGGTACTACACTTATCAAGAAAAAAAATGAGATGCACAGATAAATCTGGGATCTGGGAGTCTTAACAAACCACAAGCTGAACATGAATCAACAGTGAGATGCAGTAGCTAAACAATCCAAGGTGATTCTAGGCTGTATCAATATACAGTGTCTAGATTGAGGGAAGTAATAGTACCACTCTATTCTGCTTTGGTCAGACTTCACTTGAATACTGTGTACAGTTCTTGGCACCACAATTCAAGAAGCATATTGACAAGTTGGAATGTGTCCAGAGGAGGGGAACCAAAATAGTAAAAGGTCTGGAAACCATGCTGCATGAGTTGCAGCTTAGGGAGCCAGGTATATTTAACCTGAAGAGAAGGCTAAGAGGTGACATGATAGCTATGTTTAAATATTTGAAAGGGTGTCATATTGAAGATAGAGCAAGCTTGTTTTCTGCTGCTCCAGAGACTAGGACATAGAGCAATGTGTTCAAACTACAGGAAAAGAAATTCCACTTAAACATTAGGAAAAACTTCCTGACAGTAAGAGTTGTTGGACAGTGGAGCATGCTTCCTCAGAGTATGGTGAAGTCTCCTTCTCTGGAGATTTTTAAACAGAGGCTGGATGTCCATCTGTTGGGGGTGCTTTGATTATGTATTCCTGCATGACAGGAGGTTGGGTTGGATGGCTCCTGTGGTCTCTTCCAGTTCTATGCTCCTATGAATACTGTACTCATTAACCTGAGATTTAGTCCTCCTGAAGTGAATGGGACTGACATTTGAACAGAAGTGTAGAACACTGCATTGTTATGGACTGTTCAGTTGGATTTTGGGGTGAAATGAGAAAATCTTTTTTAGTCCAGCAATTCCAGACATCCATGCCACAACATGATTATTGGGGCTACATGTAAAAGTGAGGAAGGCATGGGTCCAAGAACCTTATTGTCCAGGTCTTATTTACATACTAATATACACTTTCACTTACTCATACACTCATATGTCCACATTTACTCATACACACATACTACCACACACACACATATAAAAATCACCTTTTCCATGCTGCAATTAGGTTTTAATTGCAATCGACACCAACTATCATTTTAGAAGCCTGGGGGAGAATGAGCTTCTGAGTCAGGAAGCCTGCTTGTTTATGAGTAAGGGAGTGAATGTATCACAAGGGTAGTCTTTCAAAAGCCTGATTGCAGAGAAATCTATTATATCAGTGATTGGTGATAAGATATTTTCATCAGGGAATTTACTACTTCTGATCAGCTGCTGATTGGAGAGAAGACATTTTCAAGGACCAGAAGGGCTGGGACCTAAGAAAAGTTGGTGGGTCAGTTGGGCACTGTGCATTCAGCTCACAAGACAGGAGGTTCCCATTCCTGTTTTCACAATTATTTTAAATTGTGGTATTTTATTTGTTATTGTGTGTTTACATTTTTATATAAGTGTCTTTGGGTGAGGTTTTTGCCCAGACAAGATATACTTAAAAAAATAAAATAAATGAAAATTTGGTGCTTAATTAGATGCAACTGTTTGAAGTTTGTACTTTGCCTCTGACAACTATTCTACACAGCATTCTAGTTCTCAAGAGTCAAGCCTGTGCATGTAGAAGATCATTCTTAATCCTCTGTTCATATAAACAGACCAAATGCAGGCTTAAAACAAGTTGCTGATCCCAGCTATACCAGTCCCAGAAAAGCAATGGGATTTGCATAAATCTTGAATTAGTATTCAGCAATTGATTAAATATTGGGCTCCCTAGTTGGACTTGGTAACTGGATTTAGACCATCTTTGTTGTCATTTCCTACAACTGACCAGACATTTGGAAACTGATCTCTTTGGAGAGACAAATTTCAGATCCATTAGGAAAAAACAATGAAAGCTACTGAATGTTATCACTGTCCCTCACACAAAGAGGTAATTATGGAGAATTTCAAGTAGAATGAAAAGTGCATAGATTTATATATCAACTGGACTTAGATAGGATGTGGAAAAAATGAGCTGCAGGCCACTGAATTGTTGGGAAAGGACTTTATAAACCTTCTTCTGGATATGTAACCTAGCCTATGTCAGATTTTCCTCTCTCAATCTCTGGTTGCAAATGATTCAGTAGAAAATCATCCTATCTGCATTTGGATCATGACAGATTTTGCAGCTTACACACACTAGACCACAACTGATGATCAAGATATCATCACATGATGTATGGTGAAACAGATATGCTTTGGTCCTGCCCGATCCACTTCTTGCAAAACAGAACAAAGCATATCAACTTTGTATTAGAAACAATGTTTGACTTTTCTTTGAATAGCTTGCTATTAGAACACCTGCCATGAGGATGGACATACTGTGGATTCTGCAAGCAACCCTAATGACTGTTATCTGGAGAAGCAAGAGTCCAGTGCCACACTACATCTAGAAACCTGGATGCAGAACCTGGCTGAACTCACCATGAAGGAGAGAGAAGCAGAAAAAAATATTTAGAGATATGGGCCCAAAACAGATGAGCCAAAGGGTCCACCGTCAGGCTGCATTGGGGGCATGATGTTTAGACAACATATGCCCAAAGACCACGAGGAAGCTGCACAGGGGCCACCTAAGGCAGCCCAAAAGCTGCAAAAGGAGTGGGGGAAAACATTCCTTTTGCAGGCTAGATTGAAAACCACAGTGGCAGCCCAGATCAGGACCAAGCATGTGCAGTCACCATGACCCCAGCACAAAAGGCACCAGAGCATCTGTGGCCCACTTTATTGGGCCCGTCTGCTTGAGGCCATGGTCTACTTTTGTAGAACTGCTTGTGGTTGGACCTAAAAATGTTGATCATGCTTCATTCCCTGTTTCTCCTACCCTGCCCACTGTGGTTTTCTCATTTGTGTGCCTATACCCATTGTGTCAATGTCTTGCCTCTGTACATGCAAAAACAAGTTTTAATTATTTGTGCCATTACACAACAGTAACATAATCAGGTTCTTTCTGGGAAGATGGGAGAAAACAATGTCTAATGGGTTTGTCATAGAAGTGATTTGTTATCTACAGGTTGAGTCTCCCTTATCTGAAATGCTTGGGACAAGAAGTGTTTTAGACTTCAGAATTGTTTTTATTTTATTTTATTTTATTTTATTTTATTTTATTTTATTTTATTGGATTTTGGAATACCAGTATTTGCATATACATACATAATGAGATATCTTTGAGGTGGGACCCAAGTCTAAACACAAAATTTATTTAGGTTTCATATACACCTTATACACATAACCTGAAGGTAATTCTATGAAATATTTTTAATAATTTTGTACATGAAATCAAGTTTGTGCATAACGAATCATCAAAAAACAGGCCTCAAGGCTAAAATTTGCTTGCTTTTCTACATTCCAGTATGCTAAGAGGCACTGCCCTGGCTCAGTGCTAGGGAATCATGGGAACTGTAATTTATTGTGGCACCAGAGCTCTCTGACAGAGAAGGCTCAATGTCTCAGAAAAAAATACAATTCCCATGACTCCCTAGCACTGAGCCATGGTAGTGTCTCAATTTAATGTGCACTATTTCTGGCAGTCTGCTTAGGCCTTTTGTTAATATGGATAATCTATCCCTTTCAAACATGCATCTTAGTTTGACTCAAATATTCAGAGAAATAGTCATGTTAGTCTGGAATATCAGCACACAAAGAGATCTTGTAGTACCTTCAAGACTGAGAAGCATTAGCTTTCATGGACTTGGTCTGATAAAGAAGACCAAAGGGTTGTACAGACCAGCCAAAAGGGCCGGCCTGGGGGTGGAGTCGGGGTGTGGCGACCACACACTGGCCGCCTTGACTCTGCCTTGATGCTGCCATCACACCGTGCACTCCACTGCATGGCAGGTGGCATCAGGGTGCTCTGGCAGCATGGCAACTACATGCTGCACAAAAAAAGGAGCATGGAAAAGCTGCTGCTACAGCAACAGCAGCTTTTTGCTGCTCTTAAAAAGAGCAGCATTTGCCAGCATGCAGCCCCGATCCGATAAAGAAGGTGGCGGCGGGACGCCACCCCTCAGGGGCTGGCTGTATAGCCCTTAAGTCTACAAAAGCTTATGCTACAACTTCTTCCACACAGTTAGTCTCAAGGGTGTTACAAAATCCCCTTGCATCAAATATATAGGTACAACTAAATGATCCAATAACTGATGCAGTTGTATCATATATCCCCACCATCCAAAGTTAAATTGCTGGTCCACAGGGAATTAAAAAAAAAAACTAAGGCCCTGCAGAATAATCTGAAAGGACCCAGTGGTCAAAAGGAGAAGCAGAGAATAAGTGGGTTTTTTTCGCCTGAGCAATAAGGACAGTTAGTATCTATTTAATATCAAAAATGTAAAGCCTATTATTTCTAGAATTAGTCAGCTTGCTATACACACTTTGGTTTGGCTCTCCAGAATTTTATGGAAAGATGCCATTAATAATACCAAAGGATGTATTGCAAGAACATTAAAATAGCATGCATAATCCTTGTTAGTTGCAATGTTAGGCTATGGAACAAGAAAATGCTAAATGCTTATATTTAGGAAGAGTATACTGCTGCAACAATAATAATAATAATAATTCAGAAGAGTGAACAATGAAGAAAGGCCTTCATTTCCACAATAACAACCATTATTAAAGCAAAGTTTTGGAAGCTACTTGGGTAGCAACAAATATCCAGCATCAACTCTATGTGCCTTTTCTGTTATTAAGTGCAGCCCCAGGGTCTCTCGTTACAAATGAGAGATTTTTATGGCTTCAGCTTGATATATTTAACACTTGAGTCACTATAGCAGAAATCATGCTGAAATAGTGATTCTCAAAACGTTTTCTGTTGAAACTCATCAACAGAACTGTGCCTTTTTGACACTGCTGGGGGAGTTGCTTTTAAAAAGAGTCAATATAATTACATGCTGAAGCCATCTGTAAGAGGCAGTGGTAAGATAATGTTGCACATCATCCTCTCACTGCTCAGTTATGGATAGC
>JAIPUX010001880.1:42448330-42460253 GCA_020142125.1 Phrynosoma platyrhinos | reverse complement strand
AAACCATGAAGTGTTTGTAAGACTGGGACAACAGGGAGGCAGTACCAGAACTGGAGAGGTGGAAACACCAGAGGCTACACCAGAAAGCCAACCCAGCACCTCCAACGAGCCCACAGGTACACAAACCTCACCCATCACTACACAAAAGTTTGAGACACCATCATCCACAGAGATGGATGTGATAGTAAGAATGAGAAGGGATGGACCAAAGTAATCATACACAGAAGGACTCAGAGAGTCAGGAGGCCACCTGAGCGTTTTGTGGTGCAGAATGCTAGGGTGTGTGCCATAGCAGCAGAAGAGCCAGAAAGCTACCAGGAGCTTCTCACCTTTCCCAGGGAAGAACAGGAGAAGTGGTTTGAGGCTTTGGAAAGTGAATTCTTTTCTCTGGTGTTAAGGGAGGTATTTGAGGTGGTGAACAGGCCAGGTGACCGGAAGGTCATATACTGCAAGTGGGTTTTCAAGAAAAAGGAGATGCCTGATGGGACCCACAAGTACAAAGCCAGACTGGTAGCCAGGTTTTTTTTTTCCTCAACAGTGCTTCAAGAGTTTTTATAAGACCTTCTCTCCAACAGCAAAGCCAGAGAGCTTCAGGCTGGTGCTAGCTTTGGCTGCCAGGAAGGGTCAGGTAGTGAGGCATTTCAATTTTGAAATGGCCTACCTGAATGCCAAACTAGATAAGGAGGTTTTTATGGAACAAGCTTAAGAAGCTTACAGGCTTAAGAAAGCCCTTTATGGTCTTAAGCAAAGTGTGCACTGTTGGAACTTGTGTATCCACAAGGAGCTGGTGAGGCTGGGATACAAGCACAGCATCGCAGATGCCTGTGTGTACAGGAAAGGAGGGGCCACATTAGTGATTTATGTAGATGACCTTTGTGTGGCTGCTCAGACTGAACAGGAAGTGAAGACAATGCAAGTGGAATTGGATAAGAAGTTTGTTCTGAAAGACCTAGGGAACTTTAAGACATACCTAAGAATTGAAGTGGAGAGGAGTGTGGATGGCAAAGTGATGCTGAGTCAGACAAAGAAGATAGAGAGGTTGCTGGAGAAGTGTGGCTTGGAGAATGCCAAAGTGGTGAAGAACCCCATAACTCCAGGGTTTACCAGCAGTACTGAGTCTGACAAGGTTTTCTAGCATTCGGATCTGTATAGGTCAGTCATAGGCAGTCTGATGTTCATTGCCAACAACACCAGGCCAGACATCTCATTTGCCATGGGTGTTCTGAGCAGGAGGGTCAGCAGTCCTAAGGTTGAGGACTGGACAGCTGTCAAAAGGCTGCTGAGGTACCTAAAGGGCAGCAAGGAGAGGAAGCTGGTATTACAGGGATCTGAAGCCCAGCTAGATTATTTTGTTGATAGCTCTTTTTATTATTATTATTTTAGTTTTTATTGGTTTTAATAATATATAAAACAAAAAAATAATAAACACAACTGCATATACATGTCTACAACTATCATCATATCTTCAACATTTATTTTCTAGGTTAATTTTAAATTCTCTATATATTATTATACAATGTGTTTGCTATGAAATCATAAAATAAATATCTAGTTCTACTACATTTCGATATCTTATATTATTTCTCAATTACAAAAATTCAAAATTTCTTCCCACTCTTTTGCATCAGAGCTGCACGTCAGGAAGTCGGTCACAGGGTTGCTCATTAGGTATGCTTACAGCCTTGTAGTGTGGAGGAGCAGGAAGCAGAGTTGTGTAGCCCTTAGCACTTCAGATGCAGAGTTTGCTGCTTTGTCAGAGATGGCAGGGGAAGTGCAGTGGATGAGGCAGCTTCTGTTAGATCTAGGTGAGGAGTGCACAGGTCCAACTGTTGTGCATGAGGATTCTCAGGCCTGCATTGCCATATCAGAGGCAGAGAACCTCAGGAATAGGACCAAGTATATAGGAGTCCAATATCAAAATGTGAGGGAGCTAGTCCAGAATGGTGTTCTGTGTCTGTCCTGCATCTGTTTGGAGGACAATGTGGCAGACATCCTCACAAAGGCCCTACAGGTAGAGAGACATGAAAGAATGTCTGTGCAGTTGGGTTTGGCACCGGGAGCGGAAGCTCAAGGCTCGAGGTCCTAAGAGGATGAAAAATCTAGCCTGAAGACATATGCAGAGTGGCAGAAGACCAAGGCCAGAGTGCGGAAGCACTGGAAAGTCAAGTGCCTGGAGAGGTGGACAGGTTTCCTGAAGGTGTGCCTATATTGACAAAGGTGCTGCTGGGGAAAGCAGAACAAGGTTCTGAGTCTGGGGCACACAGGTCAAGTGGACAGTGTGACAGACAGGGTACCAGGGCACTGGGTGCTGGTGAGAGGACATTGGCAGATGTCAGGCTGGTGGGATATGGCACAGGGAAACAGGAAGTTCCACACAAACACACTCCAAGAACACAAGTCAAGCGATGTGCACACATTTGTACATTTTGAAGGGGATTGTTAGGAAGGAGTCCCGGGGGAAAATGTACAATGTGGGGAAAAGCAGCAGCCATGATGACACAGCATTTGACTGATGCTGAGTCATGCTGACACATGCTGTGTCATGGGAAGTGACATCATGCAGATGGTCACCTGGTGCTGGAAAGCACATACAACTGCTGCAAAACTACAGAGTCACTCATGTGACTGACAGATGTCTAGCAGGAAGAGGTAGGGCCAGAAGGCTATGTGGAGCACTGGTTATATAAGGCAGAAGCCTCTGGACACACATATGGATTGTCATGGGTTGCTGTGGATTGTGGTTGTGGATCGTGTTGGACGATTGCTGTAAATAGCCTTGTACATAGAGGAACTAAGATTAAAGCCTCATCTGAGAGACATCTGTAGAGCCTCCTTACTCTGTCTGGAAGGGGAGAGGTACTTCTCCAGCTGACAAGCTACTGCCTGCATCTGAGAAGATTGTGATTCTGGTGCTGCACGTTGACATGGATCATCACCCACTGTGTAACCATCCTAACACCACTTTCCATGTGTGAAAAATGTTGGAAGGTATAGATAAAGGTCACTATTCTTTCACCATTGAGAGTTAGAAAACCTTGCTGTTTTAATGCAAATCACCTGGAGATAATGATCTGCTTTTTTCTCACTTCCTTTATGGGAATGAATGCTTTATATCTACTTGACAATATGGAAGACTAGAGGGGACAAAATGGTTTTTCTCTGTTCTACTAGTGTTCTTCTGTTTTTATTGGGTTTTGCTTGCTCCTAATAAAGTGGCAAAATCAAAGAGATTCCTTACAGTTCAGGACCTTGTAGTTCAATTTGTAACAAAAAATTTAAAATTTTAGAAGGAGAATCCCATCTGTAACTTAGGGCTGATGCAGATGGGCAGGAAAAGGTGACCTGAAGCTGCCTTTTCTCTAAGCTTCAGCAACCGCACTGCCTGCCTTGAGGATGCCCTAAATGGGGACAGAGCAACTGCACTGGAGGGCAGTCAATGCAGCTTTTCTGAAGCCATATTGAAGCCCCACCAACTGCACTACTGGCCCCAAGGAAGGAAGATGGAGCAACTGCAGGGCCAGCAGTGGCTGCTTTAATTTTTTTTCATTCTCTCAGACACATGCACACTTGTGCAGGAACACATCCCGGCAAACCTGCGCACCTGCACAGAACATGTCATAGGCTTGTATACAGTCTGTTACTCTCTGTGTACAAAGGTGACTGAAGTTCAACATGACTGCACACTTGCACAGGACCTGTCATATACCCACATATCATGCAAGGATTCACTGACCTCATCTTCCCCCAAGACGTGGGTACCATAGACAGGTGCCACTGTCTGATTGTGCCACCGTTGGGGTGGAGGAATGAGTTTGTCAACTGAAAAGACACCTACTCCATCGTCCTCCACAAAACATGTCCTACACAGATCAAGGGGGAGGTACATGCAAGGGAGGTTTGTGTGGACAGACTGGAAACATGTAGCTGGTGGCCATGCAAGGGATACGGTCAACAGTACACACTGACAAACATTACTCCAGGAGCCCCCCCCTGCCCAAATCATGCCAGGAAGTGGTGTGCAGGTCTTATGCACACCTGTGCAGAAGAGGTCACAAAAGTCTCTTTCATGCAAACTACTATGCATTCTAACAGCAAGTGTACATGCAACAGAATGCATTTATTGTCATAATAGAGAAGAGTTGCTAGGGCTCAGGCATAGGTTACAATTAGGGTTAGGGTTACGGTTCTAATATTCAAGTGCACCTGAGCCGGTGCATCGACACCTGGAAGCATAGGGCGCTTTAAATTAAAGCCTGCATAGTAGGGCGCATGCTCTGGATCACTGACTCAATTTCCGCCACACATGCAGCGGTGCATTTATACAGCCGTTTTAGATCTCCGGTGCCCTTTTTCTGGCACACCAGTGTTGCTGCATACATACACATATGCTAAGGTGCACATCTTTGCCGAATAGGTGGGAAAAAGCGGCTACTTTTTCAAGCAGCTTTTCCTGGCATACGATGCCTAGACGCCGCTTTCCTGCCAGCTTTTGGGCATGCGTTGTCTAAATACTACACCTTCAAGTCAGCCTCAAAGCACCTCTTTTTGCTAAACTGTACTTTTAATATGCCAAGCATAATAATTTTATGCCAAACAAAATTATACAACTGTATTATATTGTGCATATAATTCATCTTATGTTCCTAAAGATGGTGCCTTTCACTTTGTAAAGGATGCTAACACAACTTTTTTTATTTTTTTCTGAAAGTTTTCTTTTCTTTTCTTTTCTTTTCTTTTCTTTAGAAAAACAAATTCCCCCATGGCTTCAAAAATTTCCACAAATTTTACATATCTAGCTAGAATGTTGTTATAGACAGGCATGAATATTTACTTTCCTTTCTAGGCAAACTATGGGTCATGGCCACTTACTAGTATTCAAATACTGCATAAAGGAGACTCTTGACCAATATAACACTATCTTTTATCACAGTACTCTGGCAGGACATACACACTGTGTACACACCAGTCGTGTGTTTTTCTTACCTTCACAAAAAATACTGCCATTTGCAAGGCTATCTCAGTGCTAGGAATATCTAAGTAGGTAAGATATTTCTTCCTATAGGAAATGATCAAATGTAGCAACAACAATAACAACAATTCCAGCTTTATTATGCACCTGGAAAATAAATTGATTTCAATCTCCTTTGTAGCAACATGTCTCTTCCCCATTCATCCACAAATATTGGTTCCAGAAAAGAAAAGAAAATCTCACTATCAGACAAAAGGTGCCAGTGTTTTGGTGCGCACTGCTAAAATATAAAAGAAACACAGAAAGCAAAACACTTGTCAATATTTAGAAAGTTTCAAGGTTATGTTTTCTTCCTACAGTTTTGTTTTCCTTCAGACATCTTACATGAATAAAAACAGTCAAAGCAAGGGAAGAATTTGGAGTGGGTGGGAAAGTACAAAATAGGAGAGAAATGTCAAGATGAAATGTTTATTCAAACCAGCAGTGACCTTAAACTTAAGACTTCTTGAAACTTCAAAGAAAAAGATCATCTGAGGACTGCACGCCTGCCAATTTTTTTTAATCCAAGGGAGATATTTTGATTCAGATGCTGGGCTTTAAAATCCCCCCCTCCACCCCATGCTTTTAAAATGAGATTAGAGTAATACCAAGAAAACTATCATGTTTTTTTCTAGTCACAAGTATATGATAAAAATAGTCTTTTTTCTCATGTCCACCCACACATCCATCCAATGCTCATAAGGGGAGTAAGATTGCAACCACTGCGCCTGCCTTGATCATCTCAGAATCCAGTGACCTGCTCTCTGATCTCCACATATTCAAACCATTAGGAGGACAAACCAAAAAAATGAGCATCAAGTGTAACTTAACCCAAGGCCTAGAGCTAAAGCCTCAAACTAGGAAATGGGGAATATTGAAATATTTCCACCATGGAACAGCTTGTCCCAAAGGATTAAATAAACTCCAGAAGCCTGATACCTTCTGATAATCCATCTGCAAGACCTAAACCATGCCTATTGTTTTAATAAGGGCAAGTGAAGATTAGAGTAGAAAGCACCACTTTTAAAAAATTTAATGCTCCATGCCCTTTTTCATCTCATTGTCTTTTTAAATTTAAAAAAATATTTTGTTCACCTATTTCTTTTGTCCTTTCCCTACCCCACACCATCTCATACTTTTGTTTTAATTGAATTATTCCAAAGCTCATAGTTTAACCAAGATGTACATTAAGGAGAAAACCTGCTCAACAGACAGGTTTCTTTGCCCTTAGCTTTAAGAGTCACATATTATCTTTGGCCATCTGTTCATGTTCTGGTTATGATGTTTCTCAGCTTACATTATCATGGAAACAGGGAATGAAACAACAAAAGAGAGAGAAAAATGAAGGCTTGCGAAGTGGATGTGGGTGGATACCATACCCTCCAATATTTCACACATGAAAACTGGGACAAAATGGTCAAAATGGCAAACGTTATTCATGGAGAAAAACACACAAGCTAGAAAATTATGGCAATGGGAAGAAACATGACATTTACCCCCTGGCTTGTATTGAAAGCTCCTGAGACAGGAGGAAAAATTCATGGCTGAATCCACCCCTGAAAAATAATATTGCTCCACAGAACAATACACCAACAACACCTTGAGAAAATGCAGGCCTGTCACTAATACCATCATTTTTTCCTCCTGTATGATTTTAATACCTTTCCATGATGAAGATGCCAGTGGAGCTTCGGAGGCTTGCATCATATATTTTTTTATTGTTTCCAACTTGTGGCCATAAGATGAATTTATCATGAGTTTTTCTTGGCATCATGTATTTTGATTGACTGAATAAGATATCACTGTTTTGTGGATTTTTTATGTTATTATACTTTGCTATATGGCCAACATAGATACCCCTGAATATGCTTTCCATTTATACTGGGGAGGGAGGAGTGTGGCTCTAAAATCAATTTGAGTTTGGATTAAAAGAGGGGGGTGGAATCTTGAGAGCCAGTGTGGTGTAGTGGTTTGAATGTTGGACTATGGCTCTGGAGAGCAGGGTTTGAATCCACACTCAGCCATGGAAACCAACTGTGTGACCTTGGGCAAGTCACACTGTCTCAGCTTCAGAGGATGGCAGTGGCAAACCCCATCTGAAGAAACTTGCCAAGAAAAACTCATGATAAATTCATCTTATGGCCACCACAAGTTGGAAACAACTTGAAATAACAACAATGTGTGGCACTAAAAAGGCAAAGTGGGGCCAAACTAGGGCTGGATATGGCACACTGGAGCTGACTTAGGGCCGATGCAGACTGGCACTATAGGCTGGCCTGGGGGTAGAGTTGGAGCAGGGCAACTGCACACTGGCCTCCCTGATTCCACCCTGACGCCACGTGCCCATCTGCACAGCGATCAGCATCAGGACACAAAAGATGCAAAAGAGCCGCAGCGGTGGCTCAAAGGGCAGCCTTTTGCTGCCCCCAAAAGGAGCAGGATTTTGCTACTCTTTTTGAGGCAGCAAAAAGGAGGTTCAGGGCCATGGTGCGTGGTTGCCGCAGCCCTGATCCACTGCTCCCAGGGGTAGCCAAGAGCTGTCCCAAACGGGCCGTCTGCATCGGCCCTTATTTTGCAGGGGTGGATTCAGCCCATCTTAATTTATTTATTCATTCATTCATTAGATTTATATCCCACTTTAACCCAAAATGAAATTGAAGATGGCTTTACAGGGAGGAGAAATGAAAAGTTGCTGTTCATGAGAGAAATTCATGAGAAAAATATCAAGACAAAAATAATATCATTTGGATATCAGAGAGAAGAAGCCTCTCCAGAACTAAAGCCATAATTCTGGCCAAATCTTGGGACTTTTTGCTTGTCTGGAGGAGCTGTATATTAACAGCTCTTAGGAAGAGTTGCTTCAGTACTGTGGGATGAAGGTTGCCTTCTCAAATGGTACTGCAACTTTTGGAAACCCAGTGCTTAGGAATGTTTCTCTTTTCCCTTCTGAATTCTCTTCTTTTCTTTCCTGGAAAGAAAAACTTGACAAGGGGGTTGTAGCTCCCTATCAATCCTGGAAGGTAATGTTTCTGCTCTATTCTTTATTCTTCCTATATTCACATACCCTCTTCTGAAAAGCAGGCAACATAATGCCACAGTAAGCATACTCAAGAAGTGACGAAGCCACTGACTTATGGTGACCCTAAGGCAAAACCATTGTGAGGTGTTCTTTGTAAGATTTGTTGAGAGGGGGTTTGCCTTTGCCTTCTTCTGAGGCTAAAAGAGTGTGACCTGCCCAAGGTGTTATCCAAAGAACAGGTGAGGGAACTAGGGACTCCCCACCAATTGTCAGCATTACTTCAAATGTTGGGAAAATTGGCTTTTGCAAAAGACTTGGGTAACCTCTGGATCATTTCCACTAGTGAATACCAGTACTAACTAAGGAGGACTTCAGGTTTGGGGGTGAACTAAGAAGGTTTTATTTAGAAAAATGCAGTGTGCAATCACACACACAACATAGCAATTCAAACAAACACAGCATACATAGCTAAGTGAAATGCAAATATGGAAAGGGGATAGCTGAGTTTTTAGAGGTCTGTAGTGGGTTATAATTATGAGTCCAATGAGAAGACCATAGAAAGCTGGAATGGCTCAGACTGGGAGGTCTGAGGGTGACACAGAACATACATGGAGCACAGGTGTATATAACAGGTGTGTGATGGCTGTGTGTACAGAGATTAGAATTTGAAACCATATTTATACCTTATAACTAGCCCTAAGCGATGGACTGTCTGGTCATGTGACATCTTTTCCCAAGAATTGACAAAGGGATTCCAGACTGGTTGATGGCTTTAGCTTTAGTGTGACAAAAACAATGATTGGTTTAAGATCTTCTTGAGATGAATGGGCAGGGAAGTTTGGCTGGGGATACAATAGGGCAAGGATAGGCAACCTTTCCCCTATAAGGGCCGAGGGACTTCAGCTCCCAGAATCCCAGGAGCTATTGGCCAACATGGGACTATTGGCCAACATTGCTGAAGCTTCTGGGAGCTAAAGTACCTCGGCCCTTAAAGGGGAAAGGTTGCCTACCCCTGCAATAGGGGATAGGCAGAGATAAAGAGATTGGCTTACTGTTTTGGCTGTGAAGAGATCATTAGTCTCAGGTTTTGAGAAGAAATGCAGATTACTTGAGGGAAGGAAGGAGCAATTTAAATTTGATGGTTTCATTTACTGGATGTCCACACACCTTGGGGAAACATTCCTTTTTTCCTGGGAACCTAACCTAGTGTTCCTGAAAGGTCATCAATCTCACAAAAGCATGCTATCTCAGGATATGAGATATGAAAATATGAGGATCCCAAACTACAGCATGGGGTATGCAGGGGTGCTTAACAAAGATCACCCAGTTGGTTTCCAACTGGAGATTCAAACCCTGGTCTCCAGATTCAGTCCAATGCTCAAACCAAATGCAGGAGTAGAAACTGAACCAAAGAGACCTTTGACACTGAAAACCATTAGAGTCATATTTTTGTGAATTATTACCATCTTGCCACTTTGCCTGGTCTTTCTTGCTGTAGTTTGCATGTTTACAGGAAATATTCTTTGTCAAAGCAAATACTGCTCATTGTGGCAGGTTCAGTCATCATTTAAGCATAAAGAGCAGAATAGGTCAAATCAAAGTTCTACGCAATACCAAGGCAATCCATAATAGTGCTTGAAATCTGAAAGTCTAAATTTTGCTTGGTAGTACAGCCTTGATGTTATCTCTCTAACACAGTCTGTGAGTTAAAAGAATACCAAATAAATAACAGTATATAACCCTGAAAGGCCTGCAAGTAAACACAAAACTAAATTTGCTTTCAGTGCTTTGCCTCTGGTCATAAATCACTCTGGCTAAACTCCCACAGGTTTATGATAGAAGCCATGCCCCTAAAGTAATCAGCAATCTCATCTTCAATAGGCAACTAGCTAATATCTCATGTATTTTAGAACCAAAAAGCACCAGTCTCATTTGTAAGAGTGGTGTGCATATGTACATGTTTAGGAAACCATTCAATAGATCAGAAGAGAAGCTTGAAATTATATTGCTATGCATCACAATGAGTCTGAATCTAAAGAAGTAAAATAATACCTTAAATGTAATAACAATGATAAACATTTATTTAACCTGAAAGATGGCTCAGGTACCTGTTTCAAACAATCATTGACTCCTCCCCCATCTAGATTCAAGAAATAGCAAAAATTAATCAATCAATTTATTTTCAATAAAAAGAGACCTAGGTTTCCCAAATCCACTAGACACATCACTTCCAAAAATGGTGGTCTGGCAGTCCCAGATATTGCACTATATTTCCAGGCTTTCCAACTCAACCAAACTATTCAATTAATTAAGGACAACTGTTCTACCAAATGTGTAAATCTAGAAGTTTATAATATGAAGTCCACTGAATTTACTTGCCTCTACACTAAAATTGCAAAACAGAAACTTAGGGGCTGTATAGACTGGCCACAAGGGCCGGTCTGGAGGTGGAGTCAGGGCATGGCAACCACACACCAGCCAGCCCAACTCGGCCCCATCTCATCCTCACACTGCCCATCCAAACAGACAGCAGGCAGCATCAGAGCACTCCCTTGGCAAGAGTTGCAAAGTGCCAGATTCAGGCCACAACACATGGTCGGTGCGGCCCCAATCCAGAGCCACCCCATAGGGGCCATCTGTTGAGCCCCTTAGTAGGTTGTCAAATCCATTTTTATCTAGCTCCCTACTCATCTGGCATAAATGGAAACACATACTAGCTCCAGACTCCTCTCCCATGAAACCTTTTTTTTTCTTTTTTTGCATCCTCTTTCTCACTTAGATCACCAATTTCCACTAATATGCTTATTGAAAAGATGTAGATTCTACCACACCTTAGACCTGTCCTCTGATGGATTACCAAAACCCACCAACACCATAAAAACTTTCCTACAACAAACTAACATTATCTGGCTTCAAATACACCAAACTGCTTCCTTTGCATCACATCTACCTCAGCTGGAGAATCTCCACAGCCACTCTCCTTTTTTTAATTTTTTTGTTTGAATTCTACTTCTCATACTAAAGGGATGGTGGCAGCTATCTACAAACATCTCCTGGAACACAATATGGGAAAGGCCAATATATGCACTCATTTTGGCAAGAAGAATTGAAAAACACGATTTCAGACACTGCATGGGCTCATATTTGGTGTTCACCCCCATACAAATCCCAATTCAGTATCTGTGAGGGAGAATACTTTGAAAACCATCCACATGTGGTATCTCACATCTGTAATGCTGTCTAAAATGGTTAAAACACTCTCTCTGGATTGCTGGAGGAGATGTAAATCTAGAGGCTCTTATATGCATATGTGGATTGAATGTCCTAAAGTGAGGGGTGAAGCAGACAGATGGCCATGGGCCGCCCCGGGAAGCTGCGCCATGGGGCCGAGGCATCCGCATTCGTCAGCCCCGCGGCGCACCTTTACCACCCCTGAAAAGGAGTGCTAAATTTGCGCTCCTTTCACAAGTCACCGAAGGTGCGCCACAAAAGCTTGTGGCACCCCTTCGGCTACTCTTCTGCTGCAGCATGTGTGGATGCTGTAGTGGGAGGTCCTCCTCGGAGCGCCGGCCGTGCGGAGGGCCGGCTGCTCCGAGGACAACCTGGGGAATGGGTTGGGGCGCCGATCGTGTGGCTGCCCCTCCCCTTCCCTGACCCCAAAACGGCCCAATTGACCATCTGCTTCCCCCCTGAAACAGTTCTGAGATGCAGTTCTCTATTAAATTTCATGTCTCACTGATCAAACTGTAAATTTCTGTCCAATTTTGCTTTTGCTTTCTATATTTGTTAAAAGTAATTCTAACTTGAAACATATGAAACTGATAATTTTTCTTGTTACTGCTGCCAGGTTAGAAGTAGCCAAATGTTGGAAGTCAGGTGACCTCTCCATTGAGAAC
>JAIPUX010001880.1:42423845-42448230 GCA_020142125.1 Phrynosoma platyrhinos | reverse complement strand
TAAAACTGGCTGTCCTCTTTATGGGGGCTTTTGCAGGGTTCACACACTTGGGAAGGACTCAAGAAAAGGCAACTGATCAGGGGCTCCCTTGGTTTGGGGGGAAGGGACTTGAGCAAGCTGGATGGAAGGCTTTGCTCAACTCCACTCCCTGGGTATTTAGTAAGCTACTCGTTGTCGGAAGTCAGATTGTCAGTTGACTTTGTCTAGCAAAGTCAGCAAGTGTAGCAATGGTGACAAGCAGCAGTAGTGGTGCTGGCAAACAGAATCAGCAGAGAGGCCGTGTCAGAGCAGGATATTGGCTGCAGGAGCAGAAGTGGCACTAGAGAAGTGGTAGTGGTGCAGGACATTAACTGCAGAAGCTGCAGTGGAGACGTGGTGGCAGCACAGGACATGATTGTGAGGACCACCAAGAGTAATGCCTGGCAGATATGCCACCCTCAAGAAGAGACACTGGAGGAGATAGCAGGGGAAGGGTGACTCCCTCCCTTCCACCAGTGGGCTACATTGCAGAGCTGATGCAAGTGATCCTTCCCCTTGAAGGGGAAAGCCTTATAAGGGCTAGGTCGCAGAGATGAATTAAAAGCAGGCAGTTGTGCAAACAATCCTTAAGGGCCTGTAGGGCTTGACCAGGGGGCTTAGGTTGGGGCAGTAGTGTGACTCCAGGCTGGAGTAAAGTGTTGCAACTAAGCCTTTAAAGGACAGAAACAGTGCATATCCCTGTAGGTTCCTTCCTGCATCTGAAAGAGGAAAGAGCCTCCTGCATTTAAATGCAGGTAAAGTCCAATGGGTGTAGATAACTCATTTTTGTTCACTATTAGGGGGCATATGTATTCACTAATATAGTATATCTGGGCATTCCAACACTAATAACCAAACTTCTTCACCAAGTAGCTGAAAGTCACTAACATTGGAAGCACAAGTAAGTAGCGGGAGTGTGTGCAATTTCACCTGGTTGGCTAATGTGTTACTGTGGTGTCTCTGTTATTGTTCTCTCTGAGTTGGTATTTCACAAGTGAAATAACAATGCCCCTAAAAGCTAAGAAGCCATAGAAGTCCAGCCAGCAGCAGAAATTCTCCCAGCTATAACACAGAGCAAAACAGCCAAAACTAACAAGGTACAGGCTTACCTGGCATCCTGAGGGAAGTTTGAGACCAGAGAAGGAGGGACCCTGACAGCATTCTGAGCAACCAAAAGGCCATAGCAATGGCACTAAAGAATCTGTGGTGGCAAGAGGACTGCAAGGTTTATCCCAAACCTTGGAGAAGCTGACGGAGAAGGTTGACCATCAGGTCAAGACTGCAATGGCAACTGAGGATAGTGATATGTCAATTAGTCAAGTGGCATAGAGTGTAAATAATAATAATAATAATAAATTTTATTTTTAACCCGCCCCTCTGCATCGCAATCGGGGCGGCGTACAACAGTTAAAATACAACAGTTAAAACAATTCAAATCCTGATCCCTCCTCCCACATCCCACCCACTAGAAGAGAGGTCATGGCCATCCAGCACAATGGACACTTCAGAGGACAAGAGGGATGAGAGAGCCAATGCAGTTAGGAGGAGGAAGTGGGGCAAGAAAAGGAGGAGGTGGCACAGGGTAGCAAAGAAGCACAAGAAGGGTTTAAAGGCAAAATTAAGGGTTTAAGGCAGGGTTTAAGACAGGGTTTTACCTTCTGAAATCTACCTTTTCAGTTCAAGTCAAAATGTTTCCATCTGTTAGAATTACCAGTTGTACATGCCTACACAGTCAGCCTTCCATTTCCACACATTCTGCATCTATGGATTCGACCATCTACACCTTATAAACATTGCCCCCCCCCAAAAAAAAATAGTCCAAAAAGCAAAACTTGATTTTGCCATTTACATAGGGGATGCCATTTTACTACACTATTGTGTATAATGGAACTTGATCATCCATGGATTTCTGTATCCACAGGGGAGTCTGGAACCAAACCCTAGCAGACACCAAGGGCCTATGGTCCTCAATGATTGCTAATTTCATTGTAATACTTCCTGTTTTCATATTTTACTGTATTACTCTAAACTGCAGCCCTTTTCCCTCTTTCCTTTCTCTATTCCATTAGACCATATATTTGATTATGCACAGATAATTTGTATGTTAAGCTACTTCATATGTTTTAGAAAGAAGAAAAAACTTGTTTCTTTTTCTAGTAGACCTGGTGGGTGAGTACATGGGTGTGGGACTGGATATTGGCCAGCTTCTGTCTTGCCAATTGATTGCCCTGCTCAAGAGACCTGGTACAGTGGGCCCTTGTTATATGTGGGGCATCCATTCTGGACCCCCCGGCGTATGGAAAAAAAGTGGGACCTCAAGTCCTGTTGATTTTAATAGTGGAGTGCTCATGTGTGTGGTGCTGCATGGTGGTGTGACAGGCACATGCGCCATTTTGTCTTCCCAGGCTTGCCATCCACATGAGCTCAAGTCCATGGATGGCAAGCCCACGTATGATGTGGGCAGACTGTACTATCACTCACATTTTCCAACACCATCTAAAATCCATACTAAGAGCTGTATAGCATAGTAGCTGACAATGTAAGTTGTGGTAAGCCAAAAACAACCCTTTTCAAATCTTGCCTGCTTAAATTATTTAACCAGGCTGTTTCTTAATTTCTTACACTTTCAGATCTCTACTATGAGGAATAAAAGTATTGACCTCCCTTACTGTAATGATTACCAAAGCAATTGGTAAAACAAATGTTACATATTGAGAGCTACATTGCTTTTAGTGCAGCATGCCCTAGGAGTTTGAGCACCAGGTCAAAAACTGTGATCAATTTGTCATACTTAAGAAAGTTTCTCTCTCTCTCTCTCTCTCTCTCATTCTCTATCTTCTCCAACAGTCAGCATCCTGGATTATTAGCCATTGTCACATAAACATCTCATTAACTCATGTTCCCATGCCTAAGAGCATTTCCAGATGTGTGCATTTAAAAGGCTTCCAAGAGTTGCAAGGAGGGAAGGATGAAGAATTTACTAGCAACGAGTATGGATGAAAAACAGCCTACTTTCTGCCTCATTCTCATCCCATGAATCCACATCTTGTCAGGATTCACAGCATTTAAAGAGGGCAAAAAAGCTTGTGTTGGCTCGGTTTTTCCTCCTGTCATATTCCCTCTCTTCCTACAGTAGACTGGGAAACAGAACACAGAAAGATTAGATAGATAGATAGATAGATAGATAGATAGATAGATAGATAGATGGCTGCATACTGGTGCACTGCTCTTCTGATGAGTGGAGAAAGGGTACTTTAGTTCCAGTATCTTTCTTACAGAGCTCTAGAAGGTAATGATATGATTCCTTGGATATTCTGCCCTATAATGGCATTGGTCATTTAAACCAGTCCTACCGCTTATGTACATTATTTGCATGGTTGCGCATTTTCAGCAGAGGGAGGGCAAATTGATGCAAATTTGCACAGGAAAGTGAAGACGATTAAGCACTTGTGCAAATGTAAGAAAATCTGTAGCAATTTGCATAATACCCTTACATGTAGACTATCCCTTACTCAAAGTGATGGTCTATGGATTGATGCTGGCCATCAGTTGCCAGTCCTTGAAGATTTTCCAGGAAAGAAAGAAACAATAGTCACCAATGGGCACAAATATGGTACTGGTTCCTGTCACATTGGGGTTGGGGCACGCCAAATGCCCAATGTTTACACGGAGATTTCTGCCCTAATTGTATAACTTGTAAACCTAAGGTTTAGTTATAAAGGATTTAATTTTATCTCAATTATTTTAAATGCTTATAGTTTGATTAACTATTATATCTAGGTAGACAGCATTTTTTAGATGATATTGTCCTATCCTATTATATTATGCTTTCAGTAATAATATATATTGATGTTTTATTATTACTATGCTTAATAATATAACTATAGCATATATTTTAGTTCTGTATGTTATATTTTATGCTATATGTCAGATATATAATATGTTAAAAGGTTTTAAAACACTTCTGTCAAAAATATAGAGAAGCATATTGGTAGATAGCTATATTGACATTTGTAGGATTGCCTAAACTAAATGGTTCATTACCCTTGAACAAAATATCTCGAAGACAGTATCCCATGTCTATAGTTTGTAGATTTACATAAAATCATAATTTTATACTTACCATAAGTTTCTATATTTATCATAAGTTGGATCTCTTATTGACATTAGGTTTGAGAAATGATGCTTTTTTGTCTGTCCTCTTAAATTGAAATGTGCCAATGGCTATCAGTATGTTATGACGAAGTCATTATATGTCACTTAGATGTTTTATTGTGTTTTCATGTGTGATTTTATACTGGCCTAATGGCTGTAATAAATTAAGCAAGCATTGGGGTTGGGGGGAAATACCCAGTCACCCACTGATACCCATTTGCATGCAGGTAGACTCTATTGAACTCATCAGGACTTCCATGTGATTATGCATATAGAAGATTGTATTCCCAGGTTGATTCCTATGTAAACCTTAATTGCATTTCAGCCTCTCTCCTTCTGTTCATTTTAAGTGTCAGTCGTGGTTCAGTACATTTTGTTGGTAATATAGATAAAATTCCTGGTTTATGTGTTAGTACACATTACTATAAGAAGGGGAGAAATGCTAGTCTCACCCTCTCTGTTGTTTATTCCTATTGATTTCCACACATAAGGAGCAACTTCATGAAGAGGAAATCCATATCTAAAAGTGCTCCATATAATCTAAAATATTAGTATTTATGAGACCTTAAATTTTAGCTATGAAGAAATTGCATCTATTTTCCCAGCCCCAAATTCTTATGTACATCCATTTTGAAGGAATATGCCATAACTAAGTTGGAGGTGGGCTTGGAGGCAGATGTAAAACTGGAATGTGTAACTGGAGCAATTTCCCTCAGATCAATGGGATGAGTGCAACCCTGATCTGAGCCCAGTTAACTTGATAGCCAGGCAAATATAAATAAAGGCAAGCAAGAGTTGTGATTCAAAAGGCAGAAGCATTTTTGAAGTTTTTATTTTCGTAATATATATGGTGTAATAGAAAGAAAAAAATTATCTACATTTTTTTCTAAATCAATTTAAGACATGTTAAATCAGGCAACAATGATATGGGGCAAGAATGGCTAAACTTTAAGTTTTTTCCTCTCATCCCTTATGCTTAAAAGCACATATGTGTTCATACATTTTTTAAAAAAGTAGAAAATAACTGAAGAGATCTGAAAGACATTGTGTTATGTCACCATTGCTTTCCAATAGGAGCTAATCACTGCCACAATAAAATTTTCATTTGTTCCCTTTCAAAGAAGTAATATACAGGGTGATTAATAAAGAATGGTTGAAAAGTAAAGCTGTTCTTTGGTTTTGCACCATTCTTTTTGAATCACACTGTATTTCTTCCTAATTCCTCAGGTTTTGCTATTTTGATGCATTGTGTTATTTTTGTCATGGTTGTATGCCATTTGAAGTGACATCCCAATATCAGAGGTAATTTTAAATAAATACCATAATCCTGAACAAGCAAAACAAGCAAAATGGTTTCCAGAGCTGCTGCAGAACTATCATGCCTCAGGATGGGGTTGTGGTGTTGCTTTTGTAAGCAGTTGCTGCTATCAGATTCCCTCCCCCAAGTGATTCTTCTTTCTTAGCCTTCGAAAAACTAAAAGTAGAATTAGACATCCAAGGAGTTCTGGTCAGTTTTGTTCTGAAAGTACATGGCTGCTTATGATATCCCAGAAACCATAGTACTTTCAAAATTTCACTTACATGCATCCACCCTTACCACTCGCTGCAGCTATTCTAATGTAATTCACACACAGTTAAGAAAACCAGATGTGCATTTGAAGCTTTCCTTGACATTGTCTCCACAGTCCTTCCCACTTCCAAAGAGATAGTCTGGGTTTTGAAAGTGCACAGCAGCTTGTTTCTCTTTCACTGAGGGCTGGAGGAAGGGAAGCTTCAAAGAAAGCGCCATCTGTCAGCATAAAGTAGGGATGGGAATTGTCCTTCCTTCCAGATGTTGAACTGTAGCTTCCAACATTCCTCACCACAGGCTATGCTGGTTAGAGATGATGGGAGCTGCAGTTCAACAGCAGCTGGAGGGCCACACAGTTCCTGTCCGTGGCATAAAGAAAGGATTTGTGGGATCATCAGCAGATTTACAAAAGGGGAAATGATGTTTGGCTAGCAAAATGGCAACCACTGTCATAGGAAGACCTTTGCTTGTGGCAGGACAGCAGTTTAAAGGGCTATTCTATTCACACATTTTATTTACTTTCTTATATAAACATTTTATTCCTCTTTTCTATCACCATGCACACAGCTTGGAAGTAGCATTGTTACTCATAACTATTGGAAAGAAGTAACAAGGGTATAGAAAAGTAGTACAATGGATCCTTGTTTTATGCAGGGGATCTGTTCCAGACACACACACAACCCTGTGTAAGGGAATACTGCAGGACATCAAGTCCTATTGATTTTAATGGTGGTGCACTCCTGCATGGCATGCACATGGCTTGTCGTCCTTGAGTCCACATATGGCAAGGCCGTGTATGGCATGGGCACACTGTAGTATATCAGAGATCTCAGAGCTGCTTACAAAAAGCATTAAAACAAGTTACACAATTTTAAACAATACAATAATTAAATAAACTAAAACATATTAAACAGCAATAGTAAGTTTTAAAAGATTTTAAAGATTTTAAAAGTTTTAAAACTATGTACATCCATATTTTGGTTTCATTAATGAGGTCCAAAGGCTTTGATGAACAGCCAAACTTTAACTTGGTGCTGAAATGACATGAATGTTGGTGACAGTTGGACCTCCAGGAGGAGGGCATTCCATAGTTTGGGTACAATGGCTGAGGAGGGCCTCTCCCATGTCCCAACACAGTGTGTTGATCTCACTGGTGGGACATGGGGGAGCCGAACTGTTTCAAGTATATTGCCCACATTATCAGGCCTCAGTAACTGTACTGATCCCACAGACACTAGACACCTCCCTAGACTTTGTAACATGTGTGCTATCAAGTTCTAAGAAAATGCATTCAAGTTTTTCCTTGAATTCCTTGTCATTTTTTTCACAGCAGGTGGCTGTGGGTTGCATCCCTGAGCTTTCTGGGCCCATACCCAAAAGATTCCTCAACACTTGCAATAATACTACTAAGTGGGAGATTGAAGATGCAATCCTAGCTGTGTAATATGTTTTTTGAACTGTCTCATTGATGCATAGTAAGCACAACAAGGGTCTTTGCTGATTTCCAATTGCATTCACTCCAAGACCTATGCCACCTGCACTCAAGCCATCCATCATCAAACCTATTTCATAGCCCACAGGTCTTTTGTAAACCAAGGTGAATAATGGATTCCACAACATTGGACTGGGTGCCTAGGAGCAATTGTATCAATAGTCCTTTCCATCTCTACATTCCATAGTGAAATTAGGCCTTGATAGAATCACCAGTCCTGTCAGCTGGAAGATTCCCAAGAGCATTCAGGAATCCTTCAGATTCCATACATGTTTGAGGGCGGGACATCCTAATAGATCCCCCACCTCTGCAGAGAGGATTTGCTACCATCAAACCAAATTACATGAGGAAATGATCTGACCATGACAGCAGGGTTGTTGAAATCCCCCAAAAATTCAGATCATCCTCCATCTGCCCAACAGCAAAAACCAGATCCAGGGTATGCTCCACCTCATCTGTTGGAACAAAAACATACTGAAACAGCCCCATGGTTGTCATAGTACCCATGAAGTCCTGAGCTGATCCCATCAGGACCACCTTGGCTTGTACATTGAAATGCCCCAGAAACACAGTCCTAAGGTTCTCCAAAACAACTTCCAAGACCACCTCTGCCAGCTCAGGCAAGGCAACAGGTAGGTGGTAGATCAACAACATCTCTGTTCTGTCTCTCTGACCCAACACAATTATAAACTTTGAAATTGTTGGCTGGACTCATGGATTTCCTGATGAGGAAGGTGAAATTCTTATGGACAATGGCAACTCAGCAAGTAGAACAAGGAAATCAATTTCATTCATCTTTGCAATGAGTAGCAGCAGTGGTGAGTAATGGAAGGAATTATGTTTGAAAAGTAATTTTACAAGCAGAGGGAATTAACTTTTCTTGGGTTATTGGTTTATACTGCAAGTAAGGCATTTGCATATGTAAATCCTGTGCCTCCAACAAGCAACAGAATTTTTTTTAAAAGGTAGTTTGGGTGCCTTGTGTGCTCTTCCTTTGTCTCGTCTGCTTTGCTGCTTCCTCACCTACAGACAAATGATGTCAGACTTGACTTCAGTTTGTCCCATATGCTCTTTGCTATGGCAGTTAAGTAATAGTGCTATAGTTCTGCAGCATGAATGGGCTCCTGGTCACAAGACACTTCTTACTCACTGTTGGAGAGAAATCCGAGCAGTGACTCCTATTTGAACCAACTTTATTGCAGCCACAACAAAGAATAACTTGAGCAAGAAAGAGAGGTGCAAATTGTAGGGTGTTCAAAGAACAAGAGCCAGCTGGTTTTGGCAGGCTGATTGTGAACAACTGTTTTCCCAGCAAGTAGCATTGTGTATGAGTCTATAATGCAAAAAGCTCCACCATTTATTTTTTCTGAAAGTAAAAAACTGAACTTCAATTAGGGTAACTCAGAAAAATAACTGCAAATTAAACCATAATTCCATATACAAAACACCTTCTAGAAGATAATTTCCAAACCACCTTTTCTCACTTATCTTAGTATGGGTCTACATTGGCCAGAATACTACTCCCAAAGTTGCCCCAAATTCCCCTCATTATCTGGGCACTCCTGAGTGACACCATGCTGCCCATCACCACTGGTGCAAGTCAGCTCCTCTTAGGTTGAAAACCAACCTTGATCACATGGCTGGGCACCTCATTGTGACCTCAGAGGGAGCGATCTGTGCCAGCAGTAGCAGGTGACAAAGCAGGATGCTATGTAAACAGCTACCTGGCATAGATCCAGAGTGCTTTGGATTTTCCTGGAAGATTCCAAGCAAATGATGAGTTTTTAAAATTCGATTTAAGGCAGAGATGGCCTGGATCTGCTGTGGAGCTGGCCTTCCCAGGTGAAAACAGTCTATAGTTGAATAGATTATATTCAACTTGGCCTTGTCTTGAGAAGACAGGGTGATGTGAAGGCAGGAGGAAACCAATGTAAATAGTCCATGTAGATGTGACGTTAGCTTCTATCCAAGCCTTCCTAAATTACTGTTTAAAATCAGAACCGTATCAATGACTTGTGATACCACTGACACCATTGTTGGCACTGCCACCAAGGTCTAGAAAGGTAGGATAGACTGCACTGGGGGCCATTTTGCCAATAATCTTTTCCACCTTGAGATGAGCCCTTCCTCATAAACAGACTCAAAACAGGCACAGAGCAGAAAGTCCAGCTTAATCTTTCTTCTACTGAAATCCTCTGTCACTTTTTATTGTTACTTTACATATACTTAGCTAAATAGCAGAGGCGTTACATTCTGTTAGTAAATTGAGAGGATGCATACCAGCAAGCCAGCAAGAGTGCCCAATACACAGCAGTGTGCAATATGCATTGGGCAGTTTGTAGGCTCTGCAATGTAGTAACATAGGAGCAGCCCACTACTGGATACTGATATTAAAAAACCAACCAGTTCTAATTCCCACATATGTAAGTCCACTTATGAAGATATAACTCCCATACAGGAGCCTGGTTTTCTTCTTTGGCATCTGCAAAGCTCTGATTTTAACTGAAGCAGTAGTGCTCCCCAGGGAGGAGTGCAGGAAGAGTATTCACCCATTTCTCCAATATGAGTTGTCTCACCAAAGGGAGTTGATATTAATCCTACTAGAGAAAAATCATATTTTTATTCATTTTGTTCTTTGGTTAAGCAGAACTAATAGCAGCCTCAAGGGAGGGAGGAAATGACAACATGAAAGGGTTAAACATCATGTACCACAGGGACACTGCTTCTTTTTTGCAAAAAAAAAAAAAAATAGAGTATACTATTTTGTTTGTGTGTTTGTTTTCTATGCAGCCTTTCTTCCAGAAGGGGACCCATGGCAGTTTACAAATAAAATCACTTTAAAAAAACTTTACAATAAAAATGTTAAAATAACTGAAATCATCTAACTAAAAACAGTATAAAAATACATAAAACATATATAAGTTAAAATAATAACTAGAGCACTATAACTTTCAAAAAATTGTTCTAAGGCTTTGAAAATTTTGATCACAGACATTTTGCATCACGTGTTTTGATCCTTACCTATTTACTTTGGGTTTCTGCAGATTTCTGACTAGTGACAACAGTTATAGGTCTAACAGTTCTCTTGCTGAAATGGTGCTTATATGGTGCCCTTCTCCTCTCCCCTTTCCAATGTCAATTTATACCTTAATCTCATCTGCTCTCAGCGGCTCCTGATAATTGAGGAGATTATCGCAGTGCTAATTAAACCGGCTTACCTGAGCCGGCTTAAAATTTAAAACAGGTAACATCCTGATCTTATCACTAGGATTTAGCCACTGAAATCACAACCTGGGTCCAGTCCCATTCCCAGGGTCGCTCTGGCAGTCATTTCCTTAAGCTGGAAAATTCCCGGCTTTGAAAAGAGACATGCTGAGCAACCCTGTGAGCGGGGATGGACCCATGCTGGACCTGGGTGGTGATTTCGGCAGCTAAATCTTTGTGATAAGATCAGGATGCCACCCATTTTAAATTTTAAGCCAACTCAGGCAAACCAGTTTAATTAGCACTGTGATAATCCCCTGAAGCAAGTTACTTCCACCTGCTCCAAGAGAGACCTAATATCCTCCAGCATTTCACAGATGAAAACTAGGATGCATGTGTCCAAGCTACATCAGAGTATAGTCAAAATGGGGGGGGGGGGGGATTGAGAAAGAATACACAAACTAGGAGACACTGCAGCACTTTGCTTTTGCCTGACCCAGAAGGAAAGGAAAGATTTCATCCCTTCCCCCCACAATCAATTGAGTGCAAACTACTTTTGGACTTTGAACTCAATTTTCACCAACAAAAGCCAAGGACAAAGAGGGAAAATGGGAAGAAGTGAGAAACAATGGGATATTTTAAAAGCAGCTGAAAATGATGAAATATTAATCATGAAAATGATGAAATATTAATCATGAATATACCTGACAAATTGAGACAGTTGGAGGGTATGGAGCTTTCCCAATAAAAGCTGGCTTTGATATTCCCAAAGAGAGAACAACCATTGCTCCTTTCCCCCACATGCCTTACTTCAGGCTGCTTTTTGTTTTGTTTTGTTTTATTATTTTACTTCATTTCATTTTGTATAAAGCACAGACTAACCTAATGGAAGGCATGTCTGCTTGGTCCCACTGATTCAATGTGGTTTACTCCCCAATACACAAAAGACTGAATCATTAGTCTGGATAAAACTCTGTTTCTTCCATTTTAAGACTGTAACAAGCCACAGAGACTTGGAACTCCCCCCCCCCCCCCCCCCCCCGTTTATATTCAGGAACATATATTCCTTTCAAGAATAACACTGACATAGACAATATAAAATCATAATAACCCCTCTTTTATTTCTCACTGACCTGTATCAAATTGCTCAGACCTTTCAGATCACCACAGAAATCTATTTTTGCTCATCAGCAGCTTGCCTCAGAAAAAGGTTCCCACAGTACATAGGAACCTATTGTTGCACTGCACTTTCCCCATCCCTCCTTTCTTAGAAATTTAAGGCCCACAACTTATTTTTATTTTGTATCCAGGTTACACTTATAGAACTTTGTGTTGCTGATCTCAAGCAGATTTTTTTTATTGTATTTAGTGTTTCCTCCAAGCTAGGGAACATTTTTCAAAATATTATCTAGTGATTTGTGCAATTCGTGTCACTCAGTTGACATAAATATTTGATAAAGTAAAACATGTTCATAATAAAGAAGTACTCTTTAATACTGCAACACATTGAAGATGAGATGAAGGGAGGGAAAAGATAGGAGTCATAACTGGTAGTTGCAGGCTGTGTTACTTGTGGATGCATTTAAGAAAGTTATAACCAAAGAAAAAAAACAGAGAAGTTTGTTTTCCCATATGGGTACTGCTAGGGCCCCTGGCCAGTATCTACCTTGGATTTTAATTTATATGCTCATCTAGTCCACAGTTAAAATGTAAAATTGCTTTTTTCTATCCCCATCTCCATGCAAATCCCTGAGCTGATGTGCAAGGAAGGAAAAATGTTTTTAATATTCTGAGCTATGTGTTTGTGAACAGATGTTTGAATTACCATCCTGCAGCAATAATTGCAAGATGGTGGTTCGGGAATAGAGCAATATGGACTAAAGGACATCCATGTTGTCAAGATGTGTTTTTAATGCTAATAGTCTCTCTTTAGTGTTTGGTAATTTGTAAATAAGTAACAATTGTAGTCTCTTGATATTCTGTGAAAACACTCCCACATTCTTCATATAGTTCTCTATTTTAAAAGTACATTCATAAAGAAATTAATCCTTACTTTTTCTTCTAATTATTTACTTTTTGCATTCCAACTCTGAAACTGAAACCAAGAAGCAAACAAGGCAAACACATGGAAAATCGAAATGCCAGGGATAGCCAACTGTTTATGTATTATGGATAACATGTCATATATGTCTTAAGTAACATTCACAGTTCACTTGCTTTTAATGAGGAATCCAGATGGCATTGCCAGCCTATAGCATAACAGTTTCTGTGTTGTCCTCCTATCTATTTTCAGGGCTGATTCATGATAATTTTTGAAATAAAAAATAATTGCAGTAACATTCCATTTAGTGTTGTTTAGCAAAAACAACATTGAGGCATCTGAGAATGCCTGTGCCTTTAATTGAAAGCTTCCTTCTTGTAGCTTCTGCTAAATTTATTGCTTCCTTTTGAGGATGGCAGCAGCATTACAAATTATTGTGTTCATAACTGCTCATTAAACATCCTCTAATTGCTCCTTTTTGTCAGTTCCTATTTGACAAGAGGACAAGTTTAATTGTTGGTTTCCTTTCTCTATTTTCTGTTCATGTTTTTATTGTGAAACAAAACACAATAAGTATAAATTCTAAAACATGAAGCTAGGCATAGCTTGACAAAAGACACTATATTAAGTGCTGTGGGAAGATATAATCTGGATTTGGTTTCCATCTGATTGTGGAAAATGTGCTACTAAATATGCACAAGATGGAAGCAACCAGGGTGCTCTTCTTCCTACACTTTTGGAAGTGTCACACACAGAGATAGCTTAGCAGATTCATATAAGGATGAGGGATAATTCCACGAATCCAGGGAATGTGATCAATAGTCCTCTGTAGCACAGAGAGAATTGTTAGGGACACTTTATATGTAATGACAGGGGTCCATAAGTTAGTCATAGTTTATGTGCAGGGAGCTGTCCAGAAATGAATATTATAATAATAATAATAATAATAATAATAATAATAATAATAATAATATTTATTTGTATACTACCCTGTGGCGAACCAATCCGAGCAGTTGACAACAAAATAAATTGGATTGGAGAAATGAAGAAAAGTCCGAGCTTTCTAAATGAATACCCTAGCAATTTATGCATTTCTACCTAACAAAATGAATATGCACTAGAGCTTAGTGCTTAATGTTGGTATTTGCCTTGCATAAATCCCAGTCCTTTTCCCATTCTAAGATAGTGTAAACAATTTCTATTTTTTTAAAAAAAAATTATACAACTCACTCTTTTCTTCCATATAGCAGATAATCCAATAAAAGACAATAAAATAATTACAAGAACAATCCATTTAGAAGGTTAGGACTCAAAATTCAAGCAAGACCATTCAATATCCATTTCTCTTTATTTAGCTTCTAGATGTCAACAGAGTGGTGCAACTGGAAAAATTCCAAATGATTATTTTATGAAATTTGTACATGTTATTTTGTACTAGAAAATGAACCACTGGAACACCCAAGGAAATGAGAAGGAACAAAATCAAGGATTGGCATCAAGGATCACATGATCCACCTGCTTAGGGCCCACATTCTAGCTGCAAGATCACTGGATCAATGCTTTCATACTAGAAGTGGGGGAAAATGTGCTCTATGGGCTGGATGTGTCATCAGGGCCTTTTTGTGGTCACTCCACTTCTCTTTAGACCTGTAAAAGCTCTCACTAACTTTTCCTCCCTTCTACCCCTACAACTCAGAAATAGAGAGGTGAAAATTGCCTTCTAAGTGGCAAATAACCTTCCAGAAATGTTAACAGGCTAAGAAAAAAAACCACCACCCCTCCAAACTGCAAAAAAAATCAATCTCCAAGAGTCAAAAACAGAAACCAGAAGTCAGTTCCAGAACTGTTTTCAACCATGTGGCAAATACCGGTAATTTTGGGGCAGTTATGGCCTGCCAGAAAGCTCAAGGGCAAAAATTGGCCCTTACATTTCCTGCAATTCTCCATTCCTGTTCTATGCCATTGCAACCTAGTTGTTAACATACATTTTGCTCTAGCACATAAAATGGTGGTGGTAGTTTTGGGACAAGAAATATAACTGCTTCTACCTCCTTGCTCACTGATTCTCTGCCTGGCAAGCATTCCATTGAGAGCAAATATGAGGGGGAAAAGAAGCAACTGAAGATGATGACGGTGAGAAAGTAGGCTGAGGGATGGAACCTATTAAGCATGTATAGTTCAAGGGCTCTCCAAAACCTGGGTCTAGCCCTACAGAGGACTATCATGAAACAAATCTGTATTTATAAAAGCTCAGAAATTTAAAGAAGCTGTGAAGGAAGTGGGAAAATGTGGTAAAGAGAAAAATTTGCTTTCGCTGCTGTGGTTATTCTTGCAGAAAAAAAGTGGCATTATTCCTGAAAAATATAAATATATGATCCTATGAACACTTCCTTAGGTGTAAGACCCATTTAACAGAGATAAAGGGCCTCGGCAGACGACTAATAGGGTCGTCTTGGAGGCTTGGAAGAGGAGGGGCAGCCGCACGTTCGGCGCCCCTTCCTCTCCCTGAGGTCGCCCTCGGAGTCGCCGGCCCTCCGCACGGCCGGCGCTCTGGGGAAGACCTCACGCCGCGGCAGCCGAACGCGCCGCGCCGGAAAAGACAGCGAAAGTGCGCCCGCCGCTGTTAATGCGCACTTTCGCTGTCTTGAGGAAGGAGCGCTGATTTAGCGCTCCTTCCAGGGTCGCCGCCGGTGCGCCGAGGTGCGGAGGCTGCGGCCCCGCGGCGCGCCGGCCCAGGGCGTCTGGGAAGCTCTCGTCTGCTTCCCCCCAAAGTTTCCATAAAAGTTCAAATATATGTCCATTTGTAAATATTGGGCCTCAGCACACGGAGGCCCTGGAGCCGCCGCCGGACGGAGCGCCGGCGGTGCGGAGCCTCCGCACCGCGGCGCACCGTCGGCGCATCTAAAAGGAGCGCCAAATAGGCGCTCCTTTTAGATCTAAGGGAAAGTGCGCCCCAAAAGCGTCGGGCGCACTTTCCCCGGCTCAAACGGCGCAGCGCATGTGGGCGCTGCGCCGTGAGGTCATCCCCAGTGCGCCGGCCGTGCGGACGGCCGGCGCTTCTGGGGGCGACCTCAGGGAGAGGAAGGGGCGCCGCTCGTGCGGCTGCCCCTCCTCTTCCCTGCCCGGAAGACGGCTCTATTAGCCGTCTGCCGAGGCAGATTGTCTATACATCAGTCTTTCAAAGGTTGCAAGTGTTGTTAGACATTGGATCACAAATGGAGAAAAAATTATCTTTCTAGAGCAAATATTAATATTTTAGCAGTCAAAAGGGCATGAAAAATCCACTTCTATTGGCCATTTGTTAAATTTAAAAGAAACAGGTAAATGATTCAAAAGAACATACATATTCCAGAATATCAAGTTTTCCAAAACCAAATGTACTTGTGTGATTACTTCTTTCCAAAATGTAGCTGCTACGGGACAACTCCAAATGCATTAAGGAAGCATTAGAAGTATTACATCACCAACAATTTGCTCATTTAGAAAGCACTTTCTTGAATATACATTGTGGCCAGCATTATACCCAAAAGAGTAATTTCTGCTGTATAAGACATAGCCGAAGATCCATAGCCATACTATTTATAAATGTTAAAACCAAAGGCCATTGATTAGACAGAACTGGATAGTCCAATTCTCCATTCTATTCTTACTGCAAACCTCACATGTCATATTTATTTACAGATAACAGATAAAAAAATATTTAAATACATTCTGCCACAGTCCGAGGTTATATAATCCATTGTCGAATAAGTCTTACTGTCAGGAAGTTCTTCCTAATGTTTAGGTGGAATCTCTTTTCTTGTAGCTAGAATCCATTCTTCCATTATCCTTGGCTAGCTTCAATTGATGTCTCTAATATTAAGGGAACCTCAGATGCACATAAAGCTGCAAGGCCAAATCTGGATTGTAACAAACATTTCAGTTGTATATATGGTATTGCAATGCAGAGGGGCAGGGTATAAATTATTATTATTATTATTATTATTATTATTATTATTATTATTATTATATTGCCATTTAGAGGTAGTTTAAACTGCTCCTGCAAAATTGAAAAAAGGCAAAACCTAATCAACAACATTAAGTATCTGATTTAAGGTAACTATCCCATTATCAGCCCACACCTTCCATAAAAATGGTTCCTTACCAATTTTCAAATCTAGATTCTGCCATAAAGTCAATTTGGCATGAGAGTATGGATCAAATTGCAATTCATGAAACAATATTTGCCACATCATTCTAATTGCTGAAATTGTTGGCAAAACACAACCCCTTTTAAATAAAATGAAAACCAAGTACTGCCCATTTGAATAGAGGTGCCAGAAATGAAGACTCTATTATTATTATTATTATTAAAGTTTATTTCTAGAGCGCTCTCAGTGTACTCAGCGCTGTACAAAAGACAATCAAGAATAAAACAAATAAAACAAATAAAACCTGCCAGAGGCATACAATCTAAGTTAAAACAATGAGCAGAATAATAAAAGTCAATTTAAACAAAGACAATTACAACAATTACTAACAACATCCACTGCAAACCAAGTGCAAACTCCAAGGCTCACCATGAAGGATTACTTGGTTTAAGTGGATATATCCAAAAATTAATACAAGATAATAGACATGGTATCTAAAAAGATCTGGAAGGCCAACCCCATCCTCTGATTGGAATTTGTATCCTTTTCATTTAAATTTGAGGAGGAGATGAGGCCCCCACAAAAAAAAATCTTCTAAACAATGCACTTAGTTTTTGGAAATGGTTGCAGGGTATAAGTAGAAGAACTCCACAAGTAACATAAACAATTGGAGGTATGGCATTCATTTGAATCATATTTTCCTTACCCCACAGACTCATCTTTAAGTCTGCCTGTCTCTCTAAATTTTGTGCAATATCATTTATCAGCTTATATATATTAAGATTAATCATCTGAGATAAGTCCTTAGGGATAATTATATCCAAATAAGTTACAGAATTTGGGCAATATTGAAATTGCCATGCTTCAGAGTCAATCTTGTCTCCCAAATATTGTATAAAACTCCAAATTAGCCAATACTGTGAAAATAAACAACCAGTAAATTTTATCAAAAGCTGATCAGTTGTATCTGAGTTTAAAACAATTGGGTTCACAAAAAAGACAAATGAAACCAGTGGCAGTTTCTCCTCTGGAATCTTTTCCAATATAAGCAACAATTCATTTATAAATCTTTCTTAGTTCATTAAGTACAGGACAATCCAATAGCTTTTGCACTAGTGTAAATCCCATCTCAGTTGTCTGCACAGGCAAAAAGAAGTTGGTTCAACCCAACCTGCAGCCAATCTGTTTATATGATGCACAAACTGGAAATGGGGTGAAACTGGAAAGAAGTTGTGCTCCAGGGTGAAAACTGGAGCAAAAAGCAAAACAAAACTGGTTGTAATGAGCAGCATTTAATTTGCAAAAACCTCCACAACTAGTTCCCAGGTGGTTCTAAATGTGGTTCCAAATGTACAACTACATAAACTTTTGATTAATTCCAACTTGTCACCCACACTCCAAACTGGAAAAAAACATGAACTTTGTACTTTGTAACACATAACTGAATTGTGTTATTAACAGCCCGGGAGACCAGCCCCGGGAGACCAGCTGAGCGGCCTGAGCCACCCCACCTCCACTCTACCTCCGCGGGTGCCGGAAGAGCGCCGGCGGCTATATAACACTGCCTGAGAATACCCTCGCCGGCACTACACTATGGCCATGGAGGACTGTTTTGCCATCTTGCAGTTCTCGAAGGACCATAAGACAAGAAAATTATGTATTTTTTAAATTGTATTATTGGCTACTATTATTTAATTTGTTTGTATGTTTGGGGGGATGGGGGGGTGAAGGAGGGATGGGATTTTATTTTGATTTATTCTTTGAAGTTTTGTAATGTTGTGCGCTGCCCCGATTGCCTGGCAGAGGGGCACGATATAAATAAAAATTATTATTATTATTATTATTATTATTATTATTATTATTATTATTATTATTATTATTATTATTATTATTGTAACGCACAGTGATGCTGTCTACCAAGTCCATTGCCTCTCCAGCTTTTCAAGCAAAAAGTGCACATTATCACACTGGCATTTAAACAGCACAACACAAGTGCAATTATGTGGGAAGACCAGGCAGCTTATGGAAGCAGTCTGGAGCATGCACCCAGTGAGATGCAGCTGCCAGTGTCATTGCTCTCCACATGATGTTTTTTTTTTCTTTTTGTCCAGCATACAGACACACAAGTGGCCAGCTGCACCACCATCCATTGCACCATTCATCCATGACACACTGCATGACATGGAGTTAAGACAAAAATGGCAGATTGCCAATAAGGCAATGGATGTAATAAAAACATTAACTAACTAGACAGTCCAACAGAGGGGCTTGGGGTAAAGGGGGGGAAAGAGGGCACGTATGGCAGACCTCCATGATTGTGTTTTGCCAGTGTGTCACTGGGTGCACTGATGCACTATATAGGTGGTATATTGCTTATGCGACTGTGTGGCCGATAATATGGTCAAGCAGGGCAACCAATGGGATGGCAGATGGATGGGATGAGGGAGCTAATTGGCAGTTATAGATGTCGTGTTCATGCAACACGCACATGCATTGGGGAGGAGGCCAAAAAATAATAGAGTGGAATAGCTTCACATCACATGGTGCAGATGGCCTGTGGGTGTTCAGCCTGCCTTAGAAGAGGATGGAGCCAACAGTGGAGGTTCTTCTGAATTCAAGAAACCCTGGGAATGACCCAGTATTTCCTCTCTGTCTCCTCAGCCCCTCATTAACACACCAATATAAGGGGCATTTCTACTGCTTCATCAAATTTGTGCTCCCAGGCATACTATCTTTCCAAAACTGCAGTTCTCTTTTTTTGCCAAGACTGCCTGGTAAATACAAGCTCAGATGACAGCTTTAAACTATTCCATTTTACATTGTAATCAAAAGGGTCTACAGTACAGTCTTTCACTAATATGCCAAGTAGGTTCTCAGCAGGCTGTTTTGTATTGGCTGTAAACAAAAAATGAACAGAGGATTCAACATAGACTTAAGGCACAAAAACAAGAGTACTTTGAGGTTATTTATAAGGATACAGCAAAGTATTACCTGCCTGAAAATGGAAGTAAAAAGTGGGAGATTTTGGTCAAATAGAAGGTGTTTTAATATCGTTGGGCGGTTTGTTTTGAAACTGCATACAGTCCAATCCCCATATCCATGAATCAGTATCCATGGTTTTACTTATCTGTGTATTTAAAAAATATGTTCTCTCCAGGCATTTCTAGGCCCTTCAGTGTGATTCTGTGGTATGCTTGGGCCAGAAGTCATTTGTCTCATTGAAAATAATAGAGTTCCCTATTATCTGTGGATTCAGGTATTCAGGGTTCTTGGAACATAAGCCCCATGGATATAGTGGTCATATTGTACTAATTTGTGTGCACACATTGTTCTTTTCATTTAAGCTCAATGTACCTACTTTTCAAATGTGAGTTATCAGGTTTCCAACTGTGCATGTTGTGGCCAATTGAATTCCCAAAAAAAATCTGCTTATCCAATTGTCTTATTATTCCCAAGGACACCTGAAGTAGGGGACAAGGACAAGTTACATAGATGAATAAGAAACAGCCTTAACCTATGGGCAGAGCAGTACAGAATTGGTAGGGGGGGTGGCAAGATATAATATTAGGGAGGACTTAAATAGATGGTCACAGCTTGCCAGGAATGCATGTGGGCCTGAAACCTAGAATTTGTCCAAGAGCTCATGTTTTATGCTTAAGGAGCTGGTGGCCCATTTTAAAACATACAGTGTATCCTACTCTCTAAATAACATAAAGCAAGTAATAATAATTTCATACACAGTGTAATTTTAGGATTTTAGGATTCTGAGAAGCTGAATCACCATTTTTAAACACTGGGGAATTAGTTATTTTAGGCTGATCTAAAGTCAGTAAAATTTCATGTTTTCAAACAAGCTAGGATATGAAATTAATCCAAAAGCAGAATTAAAAGGTGTAGGGATCATGCAGAGAAATAAAGACTGCTTCATGACAAAGAGTTTTCAGTGCTGGAATCCAACACATTTTTGAACAGGTTTAAAATGCTGGCACTGCCAAATGGAAGCCTGTTTAAGAACCAGTGAATCTAGTGCAACTTGGTGGAAATTAATCTCCCTAAGGACAGCTGACAGACCTGGCAGCCTGGGCAACTGGCCAGTCTATGAGAATTTTTCCAGACAGACTAGATACATATTTGCTGAAGAGAGAAAAGGGTGGCTCTGCATTTCTCAAAACCTCCTTTTTTCATAGCAAGTGTCCCTTGCAGACTATGTGAGTTGAAATAACACCTATATAATCCATAAATAATAGTTTCAGTTTCTGCATGTGTGTGTTTTGGTGAGGAAGGAAGTACATTTCAAACAATCAAGCCAACAAAAGGGAAAAGATGGCAGGATCAACAAAGGTCTAAAAACAGAAGCCACCATGGCCAGCTGATGCTCTTAAGACTTCCTACACATAACCCTATTCAAAACATTCTCATTCAGAACTCTTACATAAGTAATTACGTTGACCCACCCAGGATTACACCTGGGTAAAATCTTACATTATTACGATCATCAGGTAGTATCTGAGAATACAAACTGAATGTGTGTAAAACAAACAACTCCAACACTGCAAACATCAGAGATGGCTTCCTTTTCCATTCATCCACTGTTGTAGCTGTTCAATGTGACGAGAGAGCTCTCTAAGCCATTCTATGTGACAAGTGTGTGACACAAGCTAGGCACATCATGTTGCAGCAGGATTGAAGGAGTTGGACACCACTTAATGGGTTAACATTTGGCCACAACTTTAATAGTTACATAGAGGAGATGTGTATAGTTGACCAATGATGTGATGGCATAATCGCAATAGAAGGGGTATATATAATAGCTTATCCCAACAAGCATAAATCACTCCAGTGACAGGGTCATAAATCAATCAAGCAGGTCATAAATCACATCACCATCAATCATATTAACCATAATCATAATCCAGGCCATAAATGAATCTCGTTGAGATCATAAATCATTTGTGACAAGTGATCATAAATCAATCATAATGGTCATACATCATTTGAATTACCCCCTCATAAATCATTTGCCAGCTCATAGAGGGATAACCAACCTGAATCTGCATACCCTCAGCAACAAGCAGTTGTGACAATGCATTGCAAGCATCTTAACTAAGGTGGCATCAGAATAACTACAAAGCTTAGCAAACCGACCTGGTCTAAGGAATAATAATTAACATAGCCTAAGCATCCCCCCTCCCAGCCAGCTGGCAGTAGGAGATAAACACATACAAGCCAAGGCAAATAAACATGAAAACAATCCATATAATACAATCAGTAATACAAACAACAGATTTCACTATTCTCCACAAACCCCATGGAGGGTGAAAAACCCATGCTTTAATAACATGGGAAAATTCCCTTCCGGCCCCTAAAGGCAATCAGCCAAAGCCTGGAGATGCAGCTCACAAACTATAAACATATGGTGGGTGGGATGGATCGCTTGGCTGCCAGGGGCTGGAGTGGCTGCAGCCATGTGTGTCTGTCCTTAAAAGGCCCATCAGTCCCCTGGCCCAGTCTCGCAATGCTGGCCAGCATTTTGAGCCTCAGATGGCCCCTCCCTGGTGCCACATGGAGAGAAGCAAACAGTGGGCGTTGCCTCCTAGTGGCCCCTCCTTAGGTTGGGACAGGCTTTCTGATGGATGTCTCAAAGACACAATCACAATGGGCCTAATCGCATTGCATAAGAAAGACTAGAGCAGTGAGATAGAAGCAGCTTTTTGTAGTACATCTGTACTCTCTCCAGAGGAAGATGATGGCAAGCATGTGGCTTTGCCATATAGATTTTTCCAGCAGGATAAAAGCCACATGTTTACGATCATCTCCCTCAACAGTAGAGTGGAAGTGTTTCATGGGCATGAGGAAAGGTAACCATAAAAGTACTTCTATCTCTCATCTTTCTTTTGTAATATGATAAGGCCCTACCCCCTTCCTTGGAAAATTACCCAGTTCTGAAACTAGATTTTTCACTCAAGTAGTAGCACAAGAACCATTCTTCAGCATTGAAGGAATATTTCATATTGCATTTTGTATTTTCATTGATGTACTTTCTCAGTGTTATAAATCAGAACTGCAAGATACAGAACAGAGACCTGTTTGTTTTAAAACACTCAGCATCTCCTAAAAATGAGCTTTAGGACACACAAAACAAGAGCCCCCAACAAAATAAAGTATGTCTTATATGTTTAAAAAAAAGTCTTTCAAAGATTTAAGTTGTGCAGTGTGCAGAACAAACAATCAGCTATAAATCCCAATGAGTCATGGCCATACATTGTTTAAGCAGGGTGATCATGTAGGAAAAATCAGTTCTGCAGACAGACTGTCTAATAACATTATTTCAGTTAATCTACATACAGAGTCATACTAAATTATGCTTTTAGTGTCATTTGTGCATTCGCTTCATCCATTAAAGGAAGACGTCAATTGTTATCTTCATGGACCTGATGATCTCAGTGATGCAAATATAATCACTTAATATTGACTTGCTGTACTGGATTGCTTGGCTGGGATGGCATTAATCTTGTTTTCATTTCTGTGTCCATGAAGGTTAACTTCAGAGTGCAAAGAGCATAAGCCTTTATTTTACAGCATGCAAACTCAGTTGGTCTTACATGATGATAGAAATGTACTCTAACCTTGTTGGATCATTGTGGAAGCAGCTTTTCCTTTGCTGACAAGGGAATGTATACCAGTTAAGATAATTTATTCACAGTTCTTCACATTTGTTTGTGTTTGCCAGATCTTATTGATTCAGTAGTGCAGGAACACATATTTGTTACCACACTCAGGGAGAAAGTATCTTTTTCTTCCAAGCAGTCTGCCCACCTCAGTTGTGGCAGAAAACCCACAACATGAATACCATTGCTAAAATGTTGTGGCAAGTACATCCTATTCACTCAGGTGGTGCATCTGTGCCTTCCAGATATTGTTGGAACCCCACCCAGCATGGCCTAGGCAATTGTAATTGATAATGAGAGTTAATCCAGAAACATCTGGAATGCAGCCTTGTGCTTCCTATCCAAGCTAAGTACTTTACTCCTGAGTTTTTGTGTCTATGCATGTATGTTAGGGTGTCTTTGTATGTTTGATTCACTGTGTGTGTGCTTGCTTGCTTATTGATTTATTTTTCTCTCTTAATAAAAGCACTATTCTCTTGGAAAAAATGCTGTCTCTGCAAGAACTGTTCCCCCTGCATACAATGGATTCAGATCCTATTTATTATTTTTGAGCTAATTATAAATTTCCCAAAGTCAAGCTCTTATTACAGCTCTTTGGAAAAAAGAACTGTGCCTTCTCTTTATAGCAGACTTTTTGGAAGCAGCATGGTGCAGTGGTTTGAATGTTGGACTATGACTCTGGAGATAAGGATTCGATTCTCCACTTGGCCATGAAACCCAATGCATGACCCTGGGCAAGTCACATGCTCTCAGCCTCAGGGGAAAGCAACAGCAAATTTTCTCTGAACAAATTTTACCAAGAAAACCCCAGGAGGACCCAGGAAGCCCATGACTTATGACTTTAGAGTTGCCATAAGTCAGAAATGACTTGAAGGCACACAGCAACTAACTTGATGGGAGCTGTAGTCCAACACATCTAGAAAATATCTAGTTGTGGGAGTCTGGTTTAGTAGTTCTGTTGTAGAAGCTTGCTTATAGTGAAACCAATCCCAAACATATTTTCAATACAGTTTGAGTTTCCTTTATCCTGAATTCCAAAACCCAAAATATTTCAAAACAAAAACTTTTTTCATGGGTGGCTGAGAGAGTGACACCTTTGCTTTCTGA
>JAIPUX010001880.1:42390472-42407440 GCA_020142125.1 Phrynosoma platyrhinos | reverse complement strand
CTTAGGTTGCCTACCCCTGGTCTACACTATGTTCTCTACAATTAATTAACCCACTGGGTCCTTTTTACCACTTTTATATACACAATAACAGAACATTTTACTTTTTTCTCTGGCTTCTTACAAGACTTGTCAAAGGTCTTTTCTTCACAGCTGTTTCCTATGTTAAAAACATTACATCACAGAAAAGTGGCCGCAAGGCAGTTAACATTTAAGAGCCTGCATGGGAAAGCTTACAAATTTTTAAAAGAAAAACAAGTCTGGCAAGAATAAAAGAATACTCAGCAACACTCATGTTCTCCTTATTGACAATACTATGTTGGTTTCCTTCCCCTATTTTTTTACCAAATAGGAATGATTTGCTAGAGTGCTGTTATATATAAAACCATAAATGCTGGAATGGACTTTAGCCCATGAGTGGCTCTTTCATTGGGCCAGTTCTTAATCAGCTCAAAACTGCAGAAGGAAATACATAATCAGTTATTTTAAAAGAACAAATACTTACAGGATAGACACCTCCAGACAAGGCCTTTCCAAGTAAGATGAGATCTGGCCTAACATTTTCATGGTCAACAGCCAGCATTTTCCCAGTCCTAGCTAACCCAGTCTGAATTTCATCCGCAATAAAGAGAACCTGTTTTGTTTTTAAAAGGATCAGTGTATAAGATTAAATTTAGAGAGAAATTCATTTTTGGTATAATTCCAAGCATTCCCATTTTTCCAGACATTAAATATGACCATTTATCAAACAACCCCTAGTGTTTAAGGACTACTCAAAATCAACAGTATCATGTAACATCTGTAAACAATTAAAGTAATGATTCTAGTCTACAGTTGTACCCATACTGAAAAAAAAATGTTGATGGTGGCTGGTCAGCAGCTGAGAATGCTTTACAGCAGAAATGGAGAATTCTATCCAGCCTAAGGACAAGATTGTTTCTCTGGTACAGTTCTGAGAAACTTCATGATTTCACACTCCTTGTCACTGTGAAGCCTTTCTTTGTGGAGATGAAAAGTATCACCACCATCTCCCCCTCCAAAGGAAAATGCCAAAGAACAGCTCCAATACAAATTGAAATGTTGTCATATGATTCTCTTGGTCACATTTAAAATCCATGTTTATATTTATCTGGCCTTCAGTGTCCAAGTAGGGAGTATATTATAAAAATTCCACAAGATAAGATTTACCACTGCTAAACCCAAAGGTAAACAGGGTTGTTATCTCAAATTAGCCCTATTGACAGGCCAAGAAATAAAGAATAGTTGGCCAACAGTAGGATAAAGTCCAAATTTAAAGGGTACATAAAGCATAGTCCAATAATTTTACTGTCTACTCAAGATAGACACAAGACTGATAAGGTAACAGGGTTAAGCAGTGGCTCACCTTTCAGAAAAGTGTTCTACCAGGACAAAGCTGGCGTCACTGGTGAGAAAAAGAGAGCACTGATTTCTCCAAAAATGCTGTATCCCTTACTGATGTCTCTTTGGCTGACTGATGAACATATATATTAGATGATACGCTACTAAAACACAGGGAGGAAAAGACACACTAAAGCAAACTCAGAAGTAACTAACATGTGTTCTGAAATATATGATAGTATTATATGGCTGCTAGTTTTGGTCTAAAAGAAATTATTTTTATTTGCTAGTTAAAAGACTGGGACACTTTCCAGTACTTAAATATTCTCTTTTTATTGCAGTGAGACTTACTTACATTGTGCTTTGTGCAAAGCTCTCGCACACCTGTTAAATAACCCTTATCAGGAACGATCACACCAGCTTCACCCTGAATGGGTTCCACCATGAAAGCTGCTACATTTGGATCTTGAAGGGCACGCTAAGGAAGAGCAGAGAACAAAATTACTGAATGTAATTATAGAAAGATGTCATTTCTGCCCCATAACAAAGTGCAGAAGCCTATTGCTGCCCTACAAGGATATGGAAACACCAGCACACACACTAGTAACTAGAAGAGAAATATCACATGTGTAGCGACCATGAAGGAAGTAAGAAGAGGGGAAACTGGCTACTCAAAACCGTTAGAATTTGTCTGCCTTCCCTTAGTATTGCTGTGTGACCTTGGAAAAAGTGTTGGTCACCAACAGGGTTCCAGCCATTGCACCAAACGTCTACATAGGCCTGCTTACATTGATCTCATGTGATGATAATTCTTAATGTAAGCTACTAAAGGGTCTTTTTAAAATTATTTCAGCATATATTCCTATTTATGTGAAACACCAACTTGCTTCAGGCTAGTAAAAAAAAAGGATTCTACCACCCTAGGCATAGGAAACACAAAAACTACTTTGATTAGATTCTTTCCAAAATGTGCTAGCAATAAAACTCTTGAGAAGCATATAAATGGCACAGTGCTGTATATTACCTTTCTCCCCATCCCTCAGTTCCACTGAAGTGGAAAACAGAATTGCATATTTTTTCCTGACCATGCTGCTACCTATACCATCCTTACTTATATCTGATCTTACAACTAGAAAAAAGTGAAACCTGCAATAAAATACCATATAGTACCCTCAGTTCAACCAACAGAGTTCCTTACTTTTGTCTCTCACTTCTTGTCTGCTTTTCCTCACTCTTCTCTGTTCTTCCTCTTTACCACTTGTTTTTCTCTCCTACTTTCCTTCTCCATTCCCACAACTCTCCCTTCTAACCCTACAGTCCTCTCTCTTCCATCTTCATTCACTGCTCTTCACGATGGGAGCCAGGAAAAGATTCCTGCTCCAGGACATTAATTCTTCACACACTGCCACATCACTGCGCTGCAAGTGTGTTTAACCTCTTTCCCCCTCTCCTTTATCCCTTTCACATGCATAGACCACATTTTCCAGCAGTCAGCTTATTGACTAGGGGTAGGCAACCTTTCCCCTTTAAGGGCCGAGGGACTTCATCTCCCAGAATCCCAGGAGCTATTGGCCAACATGGCTGAGGCTTCTGGGAGCTGAAGTCCCTTGGCCCTTAAAGGGGAAAGGTTGCCTACCCCTGTTGTTGACCCTTACTGTGTAGGTTTTTCACTCTATGATTTACCTCTATGTAATCTGGAACTCCAACAACAAACAGAGACAATTCAATAGGGCATTAGAAAGAGTGCTCGTTTTCTATTAGCCAATGAAAAAAATGCTAAGTAGTGATCTTTTTACCAAGTAATGGCTCAAGTATGACTACTGATTTTCAAGACTTGTCCCCCATAATGAATCATGAGCTGCCATAGCCAAACAGATCAAGATTTTAGAACTAATTCACAAAAGCCAAAAGGCTTCAAATGAGCAGGATCATATAGAGAAACCTCAATGCAAAATGGGCTTCATTTGGATGCAGTCGTTGTCATTTCAACAACTGCATTGACACCGCTGTCATTTACTAGCCACATTTTATAGTGTCCTTCAATCAAACCCCGAAGGGGCAAAAAAGAAAACAAAAGAAATACACAAAACAAAAAAGGAATGTAACTTTACAGGGGAATGTAACTTTACAGAATGGGAAATGATGTGATACCTCAAGACCTGGCAGGTCATTGTATGGAATAACTTCAAAACCTGGCATAAATGGTCCAAACCCATCGTAGCTTGAAGGGTCTGTAGAACTTGAGATAGCAGAGAGTGTTCTTCCCCAGAAGTTGCCAGCTGCCATGAAAAAGAGAAAGAAACGGAACATGAGATGCTACCTACACATTTAATGTTTAGAAGTGTTATGCAACCCAACTAGACTCACAATCCAAAGAGGCTGTAGAGAGATCTTGTAGCACCTTTGACACTAAATGGAAGAAAGAAGTTGGCAGCATGAGCTTTCATAGATTTCAGTCTACTTCCTCAGGTTGTCACATACCATACATTTCAAAAAGGTTGAGATGTTTACATTTATCAAAACTGAGCTTCAATCAAGTCTCTCTACCAGTTCTGCTACATGGCTGTGTGTGTATTCAAATCACCTGTCAATTTATAGCAGCCCCATGAATTTCATAGGGTTTTCTTAAGCAAGAAGTGCTCAGAGATGGGCTTGTCAGTTCCTTCCTCTGAACTATAGTCTACAGCACATGGTATTTATTACCAGTCCCCTATTCAAATACTAACCAGAGCTGAAGTGCTTAGCTTCTAAGATCAGACAAGATCTGATACCTTTAGGGTATTTATCTACTTATTACATAATCTCGATTCTTGATTCTCTATGAAGCAATTTTGGACATCAAGTGGGCACAACAGTATTTAAGATTTAAATGTAATATAAGGACACTGCAGTGACTAATGGAAGTAGGTAAATTTCTCAACTGAACTATCTGAACAATAAACTGCTGGATTTTGTGATTTCAAAAATGAGGTTGAGCCATGAATGCAATCTGAAATCTGTGCAGTGCCTAAGAGAATTTAATGCAACCAAAGGTGCAACTGCACATCCATCTAAAGGGTCCTCTAGAAAATAGTAAAGTGCTGCACTGCTGAAGGGAAACTTATAGGAGTCTGCAGCATGTACTGGAAGTGGTGTTCCATTCACAGAGGAAGAGGAAGGGACATGTTTGGAAGGGGGATATCAGTCCTGGATACAAAAGATCCCCTAAAATATCCGATTAAATAACAGAACTATGTTAACACATGAGTTGGCATAACTGATTTTCTCATGTGGAGAAGGGGGAAAATACTTGCACACTGAATAAAAAAGAGTAAGCTGCACCAGCCAGAAAAGCATATGAAGTGATGCTAGCTTCCTGGTTCTATTCCACCCATATCCATCAGATTGCTTCCTCAGACTCCAATCTTCTCTCACATTCAACAAAATGGTTGTGACTAATTCAAGGCTTTATGACTTCAACAGCAATCCTGGGTTTTTTATTCCATAACTTCTCAGCTCCCTTTTGCTTAACATTCAGCTTGAAAAAGAATTCTGGAGAACTCAGAACATGTATTTGTTCCTATTAAATCCATTGTCCAGCTGGGTGTTTTACCCCTTCTAATAAATGAGCATGCTACAGGGGAGACATCCCAATTGCTTTTAAGTCAGATGTTCCTACCTAATCCTGAACTTTAAACAGCATTTAAGTTTAATTCAGTTGCAAAGACACAACATGTTACAGATGATTATTTAGCTGTCTCAAGTACTGCAAATTTATGTTAGCTGTAGTGGTAAGAAGTCAAAATAGATGATTTATTAATATGCCTTTTAAAGATGAGATATTATACCATGCTGCCCAGAAGAGCTTGGAATACAGCCCATCCAATTTCAGTCAACTAATATGCAAACTTTAACATTCTACATCTACACCTACCGAATTCTGTGGCATTTGTTCCCTAAAAAGCACACTTACAACTGCAGTTGGAAGATAACAGCACCATTCCACCCCAAGGTTCATCTTCTCACTTGGGTACAGGCTCTTTATGGCACCAGACAATTCATGAACTAATACTTTTTGTACAGAAATAGAGAGAAGGCAACCTTTGTACATTATTTTGACTTAATAAAGCAACTCATGATGAAATCACTGCAACGAAAAACCATGTCACATGAGATATTTAAATAAACAGCAGAGAAACCCTACTTTAGCACAAAGGTATTCCTGGTACATATGTAGGGTAGTTGTTTTTTTAGATACAGTCTTTGATAAGCAGCAATTTCCACCATCTGTCTTACTCAGTAGCATGAAGTTCTTGCAGAATTATGCTGACATACCTGCAAAAATTATCTTTGCTTTGTATTTTGGAATTCCTTTCACTGTATACGCCCACTTACGAGCCAGCTTACAAGCTGTTTCTCCAGCCTCCACACCTAAGACAAAAGAGCGCATACAATGGAGATGAGTTTAAACAAGGAAATTACAGTCATTAATATCAGAAGCCATGCCATTGCCTACCTACATAGATATATTATGCAGAGCAGATAGGACAAATAAACTCCTAATGGTAATCATAGTATGAATACTGAATGTTATTTTTGTCCCTGGGGATATGAAGAAAAGAGAAAGTATCACTGTTGTTGTTATGTGTCTTCAAGTTGTTTCTGATTTATGGAGACCCTAAGGCAAACCTACCACATGGTTTTCTTGGCAAGATTCTTCACAGGGGGTTTGCCATTGTCATCCTCTGAGGCTGAAAGTGTGTGACTTGCCTAAGGTCACCCAGTGTGTTTACACAGCTGAGCTAAGATTCAAACCCTGGCCTCAAGAATCAAAGTCTAATGCTCAAATCACTACACCACACAGGATTTCAAAGCAGCACTGTTCCCCATCAAAGGGGAGGGGAATCTAATTTTGATCGGACCTTTTCTCCAGTGGGGAAATTCTACCAAGGACTCAGGAAATATTTGGAACATACAAGTGCTACAACCATGTAATTAGTGACTGTAAGCTTTCTTAGCATAGCCAAGACAGACACAGAATTTTATGCCAATCAGAACTTTAAACATTCAGGAAGGAAATTCAAACTTTGAGAATCCACAAATATCTGATATTGCATTCCACTTAAATAACAAAAATACATATGGTTTATGAAAGACAGGACAGGCAATGTTACCTGTGTTCACTGGAAGTACTTTGTTGTACTTGAACATTTTAGTGACATACTCTTCATATTCACCAAGCACATCATTGTAAAATGCTCTTGAAGTAAGGGTAAGTTTTTCACTCTGAGATTTTAGAGCAGCTACAATCTTTGGATGACAATGCCCTTGATTGACAGCACTGTAAGCACTTAAGAAATCAAAATATCTTTTGCCTTCTACATCCCACACATAAACACCTAGAAGAGATTAGAAAAACAAGGTTAAGTTATTAGGAAAATACTACAAGATAATTTTAGAACATTAATGGTTTGAGGAAATTAAAGACACAGAAGTGTTTAGGACTTCAATCTGATACTTGAATCCAATCAGTCTTACTTGTTGTAGACATATATAAGACTGTGCAGAGATGCAAATTATAAGATAAACTTTGGCCAAATAAGTTTCTGCATAGCAGTTTTCCCATATAGATACATGTTCTACTGGCTAGTTTAGAAAATCTTAATCAGCATAACATCAGGACATAGTTGAGATTTCTCAATTTCCCTGATAGGTTTTGACAAAAAGGATTAAGGTTTGTCTTTCACAAGCTAAGAAGTGTAGTCTTGCACTTACATTGAAATACACGTATTGGTAAGTAGGTCACTTACATATTTTAAGACACAAAGGTGGCTAATGTGACAAATATTATAGTAACAACAAGAACAGACTGCTGTATAAAAGCATAAACTGGTTAAATTAAGTGCAACAAAAAGTATCCTCTTCCCTTGCAAATGGCTACTGTGCTACATTTGTCTGGTGTAACCTGTAGAAAAATTTTTTGATCAATTCTGCACTGCTGGCATTTAACTAGAGAATATGTTTTTGGCATTGTTTATGATGTGATAACTACCGTGGCTGTGCTAACTTCAACTAGAAAAGACCACTGCTAGTTGACATACACATCACCTTTGCATCCTTAGCACAGTTTCATGAAGCCAGGAATCTATTGTTATTTGTAAGTGCCAACTTTCAAAATGACCAGCATGCAGCAGATCTGCACACTGAAAAAAAGGATAGGAAGTGATCAGAGTTTTTTAAAAAACCAAAAGCTTTCCCTAATGTGATGAGCAGATTTTCCTGTTGAGGCCACACTGGCATCTTCTGCCCAAACTACCTAGGTAAACAAGAATAAACTCAAAGACGCAGCCATGTTAATCTGGAAATCAGTATGCAAAGGGATTTTATAACACCTTTGAGATTAACTGACAGCTTCTTTCTTTCAGTTAGTCTCAAAAGTGCTACAAAATCCTCTGTATAAAAATAAACCTGTAAGAAACAAGGACAAACTCATGGGTAAATTCACTTATTAAAGTGATGAAACCTTCTCTAGGCCCATGGAATGAATCCAAGAGAAGACTATTTTCAAGTTTCCAAGGAAAACAGAAGGCAACAAAGTTCCCACCCTCCCTCCCCACAAGTGATACATTTCAGCAGGCTGCAAGATGTCAAAATGAAACAACTGTTTACTTGTCCTCAAGGAAGCACTTGATATGGTTATACATTACTTTGTTACACTGATCTACCTGTCAAACATATATTCACTGAGATAATATTGTTGTACAAAGCTACTAATTTGCAGCTGTAAACCAATAAAGAAGTTGACCTGTAAATAGTTTCCAGGCACATCACTCCAAGCTTTAATTTAGCATTATGAGGTTACATAGTAGCAAAAACACAGTTAGACTTTGACACTATTTAAGCTTCTAATTAGATTAATTATTAGATGAGGTGAAGCTTGCTGAATGTAATAAAACTTCAGAGACAAATCTAGTGTGGCAAACAGCTGGGGCCCAAATGTTGAAAAGCTCTCTAATATATCCTCAGTCAACTTCAAGACATAGCCAGGGATCCATAAGCTTTTACAAGGGAAGTAGGAAAGGAGGTGCTAGATCCTATAAGTGTGTCCTCCATAACAATGATTCTGAACATAATTCTACAAGAGAGAAAAAGGTGCGAAACACAAATTTTAGGAAACTATCATACTTATTAAATTTATCTACTTATTATAGTTTATTCTGATTTTGAGATTTAGTGAGTACTAGACCAAAATATGTAGTGCAATGTAAGCATCTGGGGGAGGGGAAGAGGAGAAAGCATTTGAGACAAACTCAGATACTCAGAGCTGTGCACATAATATCTACTATGGATAGCTATAGCTAATGAGGAGTTGTAATTGGTACCTATTACTACACATAGCTTGGGAAAGTTTTTTTTTAATTCTTCCAGGAGCTGCACTCCCAAAAAGTTTTCCAAGCTATATCTGCATTGCTCAATCATCTGAGAATCAATTATGAACACCACATTGACCAGATATGAAACTTCCCTTCAGTGGCTCAGCTGAGCACCAGCAGATCATTTTTACATGTGAACCTACTTGTCAAACTTCTGTTTGTCTGGACTCAAACAACAGCACACCATATTCTCTCCCACTGTGAATTTCCATTTGCTAGATTTTCTATCTACTTACTGATAGAATGTTCCTATGCATAACATCTTTTACAGTAATACAATAATACTAAGATAAATTCATCAGAATAATATGGTTGACTACATAATAAAATATAGTACAGTGGGTGCTTGGTATCCATTCGGGTTTGGTTCCAGGAACCCCCGTGGATACCAAACTCCATGGATGCTCAAATCCCATTAAATACAATGGCATAGTAAAATGGTGTCCTTTGTATAAAATGCCAAAATCAAGGTTTGCTTTTTAGACATCCTTTGAACATTTTCAAGCCATGGATGTTTGAATCTGTGGATAAAGAAACCGTGCATACAGAGGGCCAGCTCTAGTCCCTGGGGGCCTTTTGTTTTCTGTTGAAAAGCATGCACTTGTAAGCATCACTGATCTCATGATGGTAACAAAGAAATACTAGGAATCCAAGGCAGCTCATACCATGGAATTAAAACTTTATATTTAAGTAGATTTGGCCTACATTGCCTATACATTTATTTGACTGTAGATAAGAATTTGTCTTGCACAACAGGCAGAAGCTGACGACCGATATTCTGATTTAGAAAGTTAATTCTGCAAATGCATAAATTCTGGTTGGCTCAGGTACTCTGATTCAGCGAACACAAGCTATATATTAATATAAATATCAGCAAAAGATGGAAACAAAATAAGGAGGTCACATAACTAAAGATGCTAAGGGCAGCAGCTAAAGTTTGTACAGTATTTCTTTTCTAAAGTGAGCCCCACACACAAATAATTCAGTACAATCATAGTGCTATTTGGCATTTGCAAGGGATTAGAAAGAATTTAAAAGACCAAGTAGAGCAGGGTTAGGAAAAGTGAAGTCCTCCAGAGGATACAATTCGCAACATTCCTCACCATGGTTATAATGGCTGAGTCTCCTGGGAGTTGCTTTGTTTACCTAGAGTTTAAATAGTTATGAAGTGACTTTATGATTCAAGAGTAACCTGAGACCCTTCAGTTGTTGGATTGCAACTCCCTCCATCCTAAGACTGATGAAAGTTACAATTCAGCAACTTAGATCTTGGGATATAAGTATTCTAATAAATAAAAATAAATAAATTGGATCCCCTACCCCTGTTTTAAGGACTTCAGGAAGCCATGTTGGTCCATCAGAAAATGCAAAATGCCACCAGCCTGCCAGGTTCTTTAGGCAAGTTATGCATCAAGCTGTGCATCTGGGGTGATCCAGCCCCATCTGCTTGGCCACTTCCTTGCTATGTTGGACTCACAAAACAGGGCAACAGCAAGCTGGTGACAAATCCGCCTGCTACCCTGTTAAATTGGACCCATATGGAGTGAAGCTTCTTTGTATGCACTCATCACAGAAACCGTGGACTGGCAGCAGACAAAGGGGTGAATTGCATTTCAGGATCCACGGAAAAGGATTAAGTTGTTTGTCCTTGTTTTTTTCTAACTCCTACAAGGGCCCGACAAAAAAAAAGAGGGGGGAAGCAAGGCCAGTAGAGAAGAGCAGTAATTTTACAACAGAAATAAGCCACAGGCATCAGTGTAATACAATTATCTCTCCTCTGCAACTCAGTGGAAGTATGACATTTAGATACTCAGAACTTGCCAAAGTCTTTTAGGATTCAAAGGAATTGATACCATCTCTACTGCTAGTCCAAATGTTACATAATACTCCGTCAGCCAGAAATAGACAGTCTCAGATCTCTTTCAGCTACCTGCAGCTGTAGGCTACTCCTCACAACTCTTATAAGACTAAATACCCTAAAGACACTAAATCCAGTCTGATCTTGGAAGCTAAGCAGGTCAGCCCTGATTAGTACTTGGATGGGAGACAACTAAAAAATACCAGGTGCCTTTGAGTGTTCACATTAACACAAAGTTAGAAGAGACCATCCAGTTCAACCCCCTGCAATGCAGAAATACACAATGAAAGTACTCCTGACAGATGGTCATCTGGACTCTCTTTAAAAACCTCCAAAGAAGGAGACTCTGCCACAGTCCGAGGGAGCGTATTCCATTGTCAAACAGCTCTTACTGTCAGGAAGTTCTTCCTAAGGGTTAACTGAAATCTCTTTTCTTGTAGTTTGAATCTTCAATATGACTCCCTTCAGGGCTATCATGTCATCTCTTAACCATCTCTTTTCCAGGGTAAACATACCCAACCTCAAGCCACTCCTCATAGGGCATGATTTCCAGAACTTTAACCATTTTGGTCACCCCGCCTAGGACATGATCCAACTTGTCGATATCTTCCTTGAATTGTAGTGCCCAGAACTAGACATAGTATTTCAGGTGAGGCCTGACCAAAGTAGAATAGAGTGGTACTATTACTTCCCTCATCTAGACACAATAATCATATTTATGCAGCTTAGAATTGCATTGGATTTTTTAGATGCTACATGATAACTGTTGACTCACATTCAGCTTGTGGTCTACTAAGGGACTTTGCAGACTGCCAGAAATAGTGCAAATTGAGTCCACTTTAAATTGAGGCACTGCCCTGGCTCAGTGCTAGGGAATCATGGGAACTGTAATTTATTGTGGCATCAGAGCTCTCTGACAGAGAAGGCTCAATGTCTCAGAAAAAAATACTATTGCCGAAATTCTGCAGTTCTTTCATCTTACTCTTATTTCACCTAGGAAATATTACAAGGAAGGTAACAGTGCTTAGATTTACCACCATGTCACTCTGGAGAAGAATATGGTCTTTTAATGCCCAAACAATAATAAAAAGTGGGCCATGGTCAATCATTGATGACCAGAAGTTAGGGTTCTGGAGCCAAATCCCAAGGATTTCAGCACCCAGCAAAGACTGACATGGTAAGCATCAAAATTGTTATGAGGGAAGCATCTAATTTCCATTCTTTTACATTTCTCAGCCAGCCACACAATGAAAGAAAGTTGTCAGTACACATAGCTCCCTTTCAACCTCTTCCTCCCACTCATTTCTCCATTCTGCATACTAGAATCATACATGAGCTCTCTTCGATATAGGAAGAAGGGCAAGCGCATAGGCAGCAACTACAGAGTCAGCTGTGTTTCTCAGCTGGATGAAAGACAAGTGATAGATGCTCAGAGTCTTAACATCCTCTCAGTACAGAAAAAGCAGCCATGAGCCAGGAAGAGAAAACATCCAGCAGTTCTAGTATTCCACAATTTATTTTCCGCAAAGAAATATCCCTGTTGCACTGAGGGTGCATTTGTCACTGGAGGGCAAGGGGAAGAAAATAATGATCTATATGGCTGAATTAAGAACATGCCTTAAACCACTATTCATTTGAAAATATCAGATAGTTTAAAAATAAGTACCTTTCCCTTTTTCAAGCGCAACTGGGAGTGGGTGGTAGTTATGTGCACCATACTTGGCCTCTCGTTCATATATATATTCAGGTGACAAACAGCCTTGGACTGTTTTCTTAGTTGCAATCGATGTGGCTGAACTCACAGATGCATGAACACCCCGACGGAGAACAGCAAGTGATTGGGGGCAGGCCAGTTTGGAAAACATGATTACGGTTCAATGTAGCTCTGAAAACATAAAAGTGCACATAGAAAAACATGTAAGAAACCAAAAGATTCTTAGAAATATAGGAGCTTTTGCAAACCAGAATTCTAATGTTAATTCATTAAAAATTATAAACAGAAACCTACAAAAATAGTTAGGATTACATGCAGTACTTTCAAGAGTCTTTTTGTATCTATACAATATTTTAACGTAGTTATGACAACCAAGGTCCAAGTGTTGTGTTAGGAAAAATTTTTTAATGCAGAACATCCAATACAGCTCTTACTTCAGATAAGGTAGACAACAATTTTCCAAACATTGGCTAGAATATAAGGGACACAGAGAGAACCAAGCCTGTGCTTCCATCTCAAGCCTAGGTATGAAGATACAAACTGATGTAATGCTGCTGAGAAAGTTGTGTTCACTAGTAATAGCAAGATATCATTATATAAATATCATTAGAAGTGATACAGAAACTAATTAATAAATTGATGAATTTATTAATAGGTGTACCGGTAATTGCATACCAGAAGAAGACAAAAATGGAGGCAGTCAGTAAAGAAATTACAACAAATTATTGTCAATTAAACATATATGTTTAACAGATCTGCCTTATCATTCCAAGTCAGTTGCATTACATCTCAGTTTCTGCTCAGTCTGTTAAGACCAACACAACCACCCCTCCTCCACACATTTCAGTTTGTGAGTCATAAAACAACTCTTAATAATAATAATAATAATAATAATAATAAAATTTATTTATATCCCGCTTATTGAAAAAGACAATCCAAGCTATTACACAGCTTCTGTGACATGAGAAACAAGGTTTCATGCCTAGCATGAAACCATGCCAGGCAAGTTTCAGCAGCCAATTCTCATTTCACGCATCCCAACAAACCTAGAAGTTTGGGTTTTTTTAGCTATGCTCTACAAACAAAGCTTCAACTTTAGGGGCCAGTAAATTGGAATGATGGTTAAAAAATTAACTTTGACAATAAACTTGGGGGATTAGGGAAATATCATATACCATATGTTAAAAGGGGGAGGGGGAATCACAGCTTTAAAGACAGGCACATTTTAACGTAAGAACCCTGTTGAATGGGATCAAAGATAGATACAATGCAGTATTATGTTACCAACTGACCTTCATCCAAATCCATTGTGGGCACTCATAAGCCAGGTATGTAAACAATAGCCCTCCCCTGTCTGTACATGACATCTCATCCTCAGAAGTATACTTGTGATGGCCTTTTCTCCAAGTGCCATTTTCTACTTTGCATGTTAGATCAGATGTACATATACTTCAAGCCAACTGGAAGCTCTCAAACCAGCTTTGTTCCTCTAGCTTTGACCAGGGACCTCTAGCGTGATGTGCTTTTTTTTTTTTCTTTTTCTTTGAGGGAGAGGAAGCTCCTGGCAGCAAACTTCTCTTCACTACTTCAGAGCTTGAAAAACTGAAAAATTGATTTTCCTTTATATATCTGCCAGTGGTATTCTAGCTGATGGATTTATAGTGTTAAAAAGTGGATTTTACAAGCTCTACACTACTTTAAGCAGGCAACTGGCTTTCTTCTCTTACTTTCTGTTAAGCATAAATCTCCATGACTTGGTAGTGAGGTGTAGTGGCTAGGAAGGTGAGGGGAGAGAAAATACTCACTTAGGGAGTACTCTAATCTCCAGCTATGTGATGTAGAGGATAGATATTTTTCCCCAATGTGCCAGCAACTGGCATCATATTTGGATCCATCAGCTACAATTGTCCCGGGGGGGTTTCTTTCCTGGAAACTCAAACAGCGCCAGACAGACAATGGCTTAAAGTCTAGAACTGGTCCAGAAAGCACAACTTTGAGTAGATTCCAGATTAAGCGAAGATGCTTGTCAATTGAATATACATGAGAGAAAGGAAAGCAAAGTAAGTACAAAAGAAAATAAAACAGCATTGCTTTTAACCAATGCTAACTCTAAGTCAAACTTACACATAGTTCAAGGATCATGACTGCCTTGCTTAGTTGGGAAGGGACATTCAAGGGTGACAAAGGAATAAAGCAGGAGGGGACAATGAGATACTGGGGTGGCACATTAGCTGGTCAGGAGACCTTGGAAGTTCTTACTTCCCCCATCATTTCCCCAGCATCAGCATCATCGCCTCTAAATCCCCAACAGGGGACATGGGGGTATTTTAAGCCCCTCATAAACCATTTTAGGCCCAGGAGAAGCCTTTTTTTTTTTTTTAACAACAGGAAGTAACCAGAAATTTCCTATTTACTTCCTATTTTTAAAAAGTTTTAAACTGGCCAAGAGAGCCCAAAAATGTAGGGAAGGTGCCCCTCTAGAGGACATTAGGTGCATTTTGAGACACCCCTTGGGGGTGCACTTTGTCCACCCCAGGAATAGAGGAACATAGTCCACATGTATTAAATTTTGCCAGGTTAAGAAAAAAGAGTTACCCAATCAGGTGTGGCTAATGTATTTAAAAAAAAAATTGTCCTTGCCTGCTGATGCTATAAAAGCATGAGCCAGAAGGAGATGGCTTTGCCCATCTTGCCAGGCTGATTACATCAAGAAGCTTCCTGTTTTGTAGATTTAGAAACCCAGGAAAGACATGTGACCTTCAGGAAGACCTACTGATGGAATAAATGTAACTGTAGAGATGCTCAACAGCAGCTCAATGCTCCAGTACTGAAATTTCTGTACCATATTACTAAGACACATTTTCACAGCTGTGGATTTAGCAACAAACAAGGGGGGGGGAGACTGGGAGAACAGAAAAGAGCATCATTACTTGGGACGTTATCACACGGGGTCTAAAGCAGCCCCATCCGTGCGCCATCGCTGCATCATTCCGGATCCTTTGCCTCCGTGATCAGACGACGTCGCAGCAAGCCCCGCCCATCCCTGCATCATCCTTGCGGCATTGCTGCATCATTCCGGATCCTTTGCCCCGTGATCAGACGACGTCGCGGCAAACCCCGCCCATCCCTGCATCATCCTTGCGCCATCACTGCATCATTCCAGCTCTTTTGAATTCCTCTTTCAAAGAGGAATTAGGGCTGCGCGACCAGAATCATTCCGGTATGGCTCTGGATTGATTCCTTGCCGCTTTTCTTGCCGCTGGTGTGATAACGTCCTTGGAGGCCTAACATTCTGCTACTGCTAACATGGTATTAGAGTACTTTTCCATCCCGCTGAACTTGGCTGCATGTTTTCATATATGGAGCTTCTAAAGAACAATTAATCTGAGTTACAATGCAAGTCCTATTGCTAAACCATTACAACCTGACACCGACTAATCCTTAGACAAATACAGCCTGCTTGAACTTTCAGTACCACTGAATGGCTTTTGCAAAGTTACAAAAACTGGATAATACATGCAGTCAGAGTTCTCCATTCAGCTAAGAATTCACCAGGGCTGGGGAGTAGTGGTGAATTTGGGATTACTCCTTGTCCTACTCCAGAGTAAGATATTTTTTTCTTAATGTTACTCCTACTCCTGTAAAAACCTCTTACTCCTTACTCCTACTCCCCAGCCCCGGAATTCACAAGATAACTGTAGGCATATTGTGGCCTCTCCAGTCTTATTCTCCATCTTTAATATCTATATTATTACAACAGCATCAGATTTATTTCTTAAACCAAAGGCTAGAATTATATTGTTCTACCAAGAACTCCTCTACTTTCAGGGGCACTTCAAGTATGGAAAGCAGACTACCAAACCTCTAATTGTAAATTTCTCCAATCTTGATTATTTTAATTGTTCTGTTACGATCAACTTTGAATTAAATTGTTTTAAATTAGATTTTCTGATGGGGGGAAATTCCTTGAAGGACAGAATAGGTTATAGAGGAGGGAGACAAACCCAAAGTGATGCCTGCAGGGAGTTAAATACTATATAAAACCTTTAATCTTCCTTTACTAGTTGTAGATGTTCCCTGAACTAGCATTAACCTGGATGGATGCCAAAGAGAGCAGTGCCTGCTAAATGAGTGAGGAACATCAATTTTGAACAGTAGAGAAACATTATTTAAAGGCAGTTGATCACTCTTTCTATTTGCCTCCATGTATGTGACGCTTGCACATTTGTATAAGAAAATAAATACTGCCATACATTTCCAATGTGAAGGAACACTGGAAAAGATAATGTTACTCACAGAATGTCTCAGCATGAATGGGAGGGGGAAATTAACAATACTTTTGTTTCTTAAGAAAATTTCACAACTTCAGTACAAATAGGTTAACAGTTAAGTGTGCTACACTTAAGTGTGCTAGATTATAAAACTACAGAGCTTAGATCTCCTTGTCTTCCAGATGCTGCACATCATAACTATCCTATCAAGTTATCAGGAAGTCTCTTCCAGCCATGCAATCATCTTTATAAAAGGAGAGGAGAGGAGCATAAATAACAGGTTACAACTCCTCCACAATTTTATTTACCGTCTTTTCCGGTGTATAAGACGACCCCCAACATTCCAGTTAAAATATA
>JAIPUX010001880.1:42313794-42345228 GCA_020142125.1 Phrynosoma platyrhinos | reverse complement strand
AGCACTGAACCAGGGCAGTTAAAGTGGTCTCAAGATGGATTATTTCTGCCAGTCTGTATAGGCCAGGGGTAGGCAACCTTTCCCCTTTAAGGGCCAAGGGACTTCAGCTCCCAGAATCCCAGGAGCTATTGGCCAACATGGGACTATTGGCCAACATGGCTGAGGCTTCTGGGAGCTGGAGTCCCTCGGCCCTTAAAGGGGAAAGGTTACCTACCCCTGGATAGGCCCTTAAGAAGCATGGATTTTTATTTTTATTTTTTTACATGTATAGGAGTGTTTTGAGCTTTTTATTTGGGACTGTGGCACACTGTAGGCCCTCCATTTTGCGGTGCTTTGTCCTCCTTTGCGGTTAGGAGGACACAGAGGTCACCCTGGAACCAGAGTCTCCTCCTCAGGGCTAGAGTTCTTTTTATTTGCCTCCTGTGAAGAGAGGACTACACTTCCCAGAGGCCATTGCGCGCAGGAAGGGTTCGGGAGCCGCTGGTCAGCTATTGCCTCCATTCTGGGCTATGGCTGCGTGGGCAAAAGGCCTGGCAGGCATTCAAGGGCTGCTCTTAGACATCAGCGGGGTCCTTTATGATAGTGGAGGCCAAGGAGGCGGAATCCCCATCCCAGGATCTGTAGAGGCAGTCAAAAAGTAAGTGGGGGGCTGGTTGGGGTACCCCCTTTTTAGCCTAGGTTTCTTGGCTCAGACCTCTCAAAAAGCCCCTAGGCACCTTAGTTCAGGGGTAGGCAACCTTTCCCCTTTAAGGGCTGAGGGACTTCAGCTCCCAGAAGCCTCAGCCATGTTGGCCAATAGTCCCATGTTGGCCAATAGCTCCTGGGATTCTGGGAGCTGAAGTCCCTCGGCCCTTAAAGGGGAAAGGTTGCCTACCCCTGCCTTAGTTATTCTGCCAGAGATGTTGGAGAGGTTGTAGGAGTGCTTTCCCCCATCCTTCTCCAGCAAGCAAGGAGTCTGGTGCGTCTACACTGCAGAATTAATGCAGTTTGATACCGCTTTAGCTTCCATGGCTCAAAGCTACGGAATCCTGGGATTTTGTAGATTTGTGGGCTGCTTAGCCTTCTCTCTCTGGTGCCACAACAAACTACAGACCCCCCCAGGATTCCCTAGCACTCAGCCATGGCAGTTTAAAGTGGTGTCAAATCAAACTGCATTGTTTCTGCAGTGTAGATGCACCTGCCCTGCAGAAAGCATCCAGCCTGACACCACTCTGCCATGGCTCAATAGTATGGAATTCTGGGATTTTGTGAGACAGACTTCTCTTTTAACAGAGCTCTTGTGCCACAACAAAGCACAGATCCCAGGATTCCCGAGCACTCAGCCATGGCAATTTAAAGTGGTGTCAAACTGCATTGTTTCTACAGTGGGGATGCGCCCTATGGCTGCACCGGCCCTGCAGAAATCATCCAGCCTGACACCGCTTTGCCATGGCTCAGTGCTATGGAATTCTGGGATTTTGTAGATTTGTGGGCTGCTGAGCCTTCTCTCTCTCTGAGAGTACTCTGGTGCTACAACAAAGTACAAATCTCTGGATTCCCTAGCATTCAACCATGGCAGTTAAAGTGGTATCAAACTGCATTGTTTCTACAGTGTGGATACACCCCATGGCTGCCTGTACCCTGCAGAAATCATCCAGCTTGACACCACTTTGCGGACAGCAACTCTGTCATGAGGTTTTCTTGCCAAGTTTCTTCAGAGGGAGGTTGCCATTGCCATCCTCTGAAGCTGAGAGAGTGTGACTTGCCCAAGGTCACCCAGTGAGTTTACATGGCAAAGCAAGGATTCAAACCCTGGTCTCCACAGTCGCAGTCCAACACTCAAATCACTACACTACACCCACAGTTTGAGTTCTAAAACTGAGTAAATAAGTTTCGAGTAAATAAGTTGCTCAATTTTATGGAATTCTGGGATTTTGTGAGACATTTAGCCTTCTCTGTCAGAGAGCGCTGGTGCAACAACAAACTACAGATCCCAGGATTCCACAGCACTAAGTCATGGCAGCTAAAACACTGTCAACATGGATTAATTCTACAGTGTGGCAAGTTGGATTCCCTATTAGAGTTCCTTCCTGTATGCATTTCTATGCCTCCCTCCAATTCAGCCTCCAAGAAGTCAGGACAGATAAAGACTAGGTACCTGGCATAAGGTGGGCTTTGTTATTGTGTGCCTTCAAGTTATTTGGGATTTACAACAACCCTGTCATGGGGTTTTCTTGGCAAGTTTTTTCTGAGGGGGTTTGCCATTGCCATCCTCTGAGGCTGAGAGTGCGTGACTTGCCCAAGGTCACCCAGTAGGTTTACATGGCCGAGCCAGGATTCGGACCCTGGTCTCCACAGACACTCACAGTTTGATTTCTAAAATTGAGTAAATAAGTTGTGAGAATTTAAAGTTGTGATCTCTGATCTCACCCTTGAGTTAGTCGCTTTTGGTGATAGTAGTAAGTGATACTCAGCAGCATTTCCACTGTAGCTGACACACATGGCAGTGACATTTTCAATGTCGCTAGTGATGCTGATCAGATATAACTACAGTCGTCCCTCCCCATTCGCGGACTTCCAGTTCACGGTTTTGAGTTTCCGCAGATGGCAAGCCAGAAGGGACAAAATGGCATGTGCACCTGTGGCACGAGTGCGAGGCCACTTGCAGGAGCACACCGCCATTATAATCAATGAGGCTTGAATATCTGCGTTATTTTTCTATTTCGGGGGGGGGGGGGTCCGGAACAGATCCCCCGTGAACAGGGAGGGATGACTGTATAGTTAGTATTTATAAATAACATATGAAACCCTATCAGAGGTTTTTCTTGGCAAGATTTATTCAGAGTTTGCCATTGCCTTCCTTGTGGCATAGTGGTTTGAGTATTGGACTACAACTCTGGAGACCAGGGTTCGATTCCCAGCTCGGCCATGAAACCCACTGGGTGATCTTGGCCAAGTCACATTCTTAGGGTTGCCATGAATAGGCATCTTAGGGTTGCCATAAATTGGAAACAACTTGAAGTCACACAACAACAACAACAACAACAACAACAAATTGAGATGCATGCTTTGCTCATGGTCACATGGCAGCTTTCTATGGCTAAGTGATTATTCAGGCCCTGGTCTCCTGGAGTCGTAGGGTCTATTCACACTACGGAATGACAGCACTATGATTCCACTTTAATTGCCATGGAATTCTGGGATTTGTGGTTTGGTGAGGCATACGAGCACTCTGGCTGAGAATTGTAAATGCTCCTCCCTAAACTGCCAGTCCCAGGATTTCATAGGACAGACCCATAACAAGTGCTATGCAGAGGGGGGTATAAATAATAATAATAATAATAATAATAATAATAATAATAATAATAATAATAATAATAATTTAGAATAATTTTGCTGTAGTCTGCCTTCCGTAGTCTGCTCTGGAGACCATGGTTTGAATCCTGGCTTGGCCACCCCACTGGGTGACCTTGGGCAAGTCACACACTCTCAGCCTCAGGGGGAAGGCAATAGCAAACCTCCTCTGAAGAAATCTTGTTAAAACAAAAATCCCACGATAGGTTTTCCTTAGGGTCGTCATAAGTCGGAAATGACTTAAAAGCGCACAACAACAATAAACATGATGGCCAAGGACATAAGAGAAGTCTGGATCCTGTGAATCTAATTGCAGGCATGTGGAAATAAATGTGATTAATTTCACCAGAATTTACACTCAATTTAAGATGCTGAGGCAAGCGAGCTAAATGTGTTGTCTTTTGTCACCGCAAACTTTTTGATGTGGAGACTTTTTGTGTTTGCCCATACTGTTATGGTTCCAGGGTGTGTAAGATTGTAAGATGCCCTGCAACTCATACCTGCTCCATCATCATAAAATAAGGAGTGGCAATACCTACAATAAAAGGCAAATAGAAAATAATAGCACATAAAGGGAATTTGCTGTGAGGTAGGATTATCTATATATCAAACCCATGGAAGCCAAAACATCACATGTCTCAAGCAAATAAGGGGGGTTGCAGACTGCCAGAAATAATACAAATTGAGTCCACTTTTAGGGTTAGGGTTAGGGTTAGAGAATCATGGGAACTGTAGTTTATTGTGGCACCAGAGCTCTCTGACAGAGAAGGCTCAATGTCTCAGGAAAAAAACAATTCCCATGATTCCCTAGCTCTAACCCTAACCCTAAAAGTGGACTCAATTGGCACTATTTCTGGCAGTCTGCAACCCCCCCTAAATGGCAGGGGAACAAATGCTTTGAGGTTATTCATGTAATAAGTAGACCATTCTATATAAACAGGAGGTAGGACAGAACAGAAAAAGAAACACAAGGTTTGCTGTCTCTGGAGAACATCATTTTCTGATGCCAAATTCGGTAACTCATCATATCCTGAGGACAATCAAACCAAATCATATTCTTGTAGGAAATTGCTGTACACCTCTTCCTAGAACTCTAAGCATTTTTGGGATGAGGCATTCACCTGAGGAAGCCCAACTGAAACTAATGAGAGCTTCATAGGAGCACTAAACATTCTTGCATAGTTCTCTGGGGGATGGCACTCGCTGTGGTGGAGGCTATTGGCTCCAATACAGCAAGGTGTCCATTTACATTACAGAATTATAATGCTATTATTCCACTTTAAGTGCCATGGTTTCATCCTATGAAATCCCGAAGTTTGTTGTTTGGGGAGGCACTGGAGAGATCCGCCTGAGTGTCCTAAATGCCCAGCCCTAAACTCCCAGTCCCAGATTCCATAGGACAGAACCATGACAGTTAAAGTGGTATCATAGCACTATAATTCTGTAGTGTTAATGTGCCCTTTGGCAGTTAACCCACACGAGGTGTTCAAGGAGCTATCCAAGGTGCTGAACATTGGATAGCTTTTTGGAGATGCGGTTCAGTACTTTGGACATCTCCTTTTGTTTAATATCTTTTTAAGGAGTGGGAGGGTTTTGGGGTTTTGTATGTATTTTATCTTGGTTTTAAAATTGTAGGCCGCCCCAACTGCGTCGCAGAGGGGCGGGATAAAAATAATTTTATTATTATTATTATTATTATTATTATTATTATTATTATTAAATTTCTAACTAAAACACAGAGCAGATCCACTGCCCTGATGATACTGGAGTCACTGGCCTCCTCTGACTCTTAATAGGGCATTTCCTAATGCCTGAAATAAAAAAGGAAAGGAGTTAAGATTACAGGGAGGTTGGAACAAAACTCTGACCCAAGTGGACCCCAAGTGATATATCAAAATGGAATCAGATGTTCTTCATATATCATGTTTAATAAATCACACTTCATGCTTCTAGAAATCTACTAAGTTCTGGCTCTTGAAATGAACCCTTCTAAATGTTAAAATAACTCTTCTAATCCATACATTTCTTAGCATCCAGTTCTTAATCATTAGTTTTTAATGTTCACAGCCCTCACACCCAGAGCTACCCACAACCCTAGAATATAATTTGGTGGAGGGCCTAAATACCCTAAAGGCACAAGATCCTGTCTGATTTTGGAAGCTAAGAAGGGTCAAATCTGGCTAGTGCTTGGATGGGAGACCACCAATGAATACCAGGTGGTATAGGCTAATTTCAGAGGCTAAAACTGGCAAAACCACCTCTTGTTGCCTAAGAAAAATTCATGGGGCCACTGTAAGTCTCAACCACTCATTCAGTTGAGGTATTCATCGTACTTTGCCATATTATATTTATTAGCATGTTGTCTAGACAAAACTACAACATATAAACTATAACAATGCTATTGTAGATTTTTGTGTGACATAGGCATTTACTTGAGAGTAAGCCTTGTTGTGCACTAGAGTTTACTTTTGAGTAGATATGCATAGAATTGCACTATTAAATAGAAAATGAACCTCAAATATAGCTTTGTACTTGGGTAACTAGCAAAACAGAGAGTGCACAGATGTTTTGCTAACCATTTTAGTTTGCTCCAGACACTGTTGAGACAATTATAGTTTGCTTTTTTCATGCATATGCCTGGTTTTTTATTGTAAAAAGTCCTATAGCCTTCTCTGCACCCTTTAATAACACTAGAGAAATACTATAAATTATCAAAACTGCTGTCACTTAAAGAGGATCATCAAATCTTAATTTGCCTTTATTGGGCTTCTGAGATCCCTCTTCTAGTCAGTCTGCAAAATACTGCTGTTTGCAACTGTATTTACTGTAGTTTATTTATTATAATCTATGCAGACAATGTAAGCTGCGATTGAATTTAGGGTGATGTCAGGCCACCTTGGTTGAAATGGCAGCAACACTGGAGCCTTCAGGCAAAATGTGACATGCTGGAGTCCTGTTTGAAATGCTGGAAAACCTCTGAGTCCCAGTTGTTCATTAGCAATCAGTTTGTTTCAGCAGTTAATTTGACTTCTCCGCTTATTTGACCCAAGGGAAAGAAGGAGAACATATTGAATCTTCAAAGTGTGCCTTGACATGCTCACTAATGATGGTCCTCAGGATGTTTAGTCCAAACAGTCGAAATACATTTGGGCTAGGTCTATAGCAGTAGTTGAGGGGATGAAATCTGCTGAAAGGCCTCTGAGCCCAAAATAACAATTGCATCGCCTATAGCTGGGAGCTTGCGTTGGGTTCGAGAGGATGCCTCATCTCTTCTCTTCATTGTACCCAGAGTTTAGTTGTTTTCCTGTCACTAAACCTAAAGATTGGTCATGAATACATACTGCAAAGGACTCTCTTCGGGTGCATCTACACTGTAGAAACAATGTAGTTTGACACCACTTTAAGTGCTCCTGCTCCATCCTATGGCATCCTGATATTTGTAGTTTTTACAAGGCCTTTAGTCTTCTCTGCCAAAGTGTGCTGGTGCCTCACAAAACTACAAATCCCAGGAGACAAAAGGATGGAGCCATGGCATTTAAAGTAGTGTCAAACTGCATTATTTCTATATGCACTCTTAGAGAGAAAATTGTTGAAGTTGCATATCTTTGTAATGGGAAAATGAAAAGAAATGTACCGTATCTAAATGTTTTTGTTTTGGTTTTTAATAGAAGGCTGGGTGTCAGTGATAGTGCTGAACTTCCATGCTGAGATATTCATTCTTTACTTATTTTCTACAAGAGCCTAGTCCTTCAAATCAGTGAGCAGTTACATCACTAGGGTTGGCATTAACTGGTATGGAAACTCATGGTGTTTCCCCACTATTGACCTCCTCTCATACCACATCATACAGAATCCTTAGTAATGTTTCTTATCCTAATGTTATTCATCGTCTTAATTCCCATGTATCAGTGAATGTAATGCCAATAGTTGTGACGTAAGCAACTAGCAAAAGTAAAATTATACTTTTAAATTGCAATATCATATGTACATGTGCATAGTTTCATGTGGTTAAAGTGAAATTTTGGTGAGATGTAATGTTTTTAAAGAAAATTTAAAATGAATAAAATGTTTTTTTAATTAAAATAAATTTTAAATTTAATTTTTTTTTAAAAAAAATATCTGAGGTCTTTCCTTTCTCCTTCCACTGAGCCTCACCTCACTCACCCCATCTCTTCCATTGAGCTCCAGTGTTTTAAAGGGACACAGGTGAACACCACAGGCCATTTCTGCAGATATTTGGGAAGATGTGGTGTAAGCCTGCCATAGTGTGTCACCTGGTGTGGGCTACATCCTTGGCACTCCCTAGTCATGTTCCTGCCAGTAAGGAAAAGAAGCCTGACATTGTTTACCTGAATTGTTTATGGAGTAAATATTATTGCCTTTCCCTCTCTTTAGGCAATTGATATTTCAGGTGCAGGGAGTGGATTTTGCCATACCCATTTTTGATTATATCTTCTTACCAGCATTTTTCACATATGCATAGTTTCAGCAATTGGGTTCTTTCTTGTTTTACAGCTGACATGCTTTGGATTAAGCAGGATACATGCTGTGTCATGGGTGGCATACATGATAATTACTCCTTTGCAGTTCCCCACGTATGATTAACATTGCGTTTATGGCAGCAGTGGTTGCTCTAGCTATTTTAGCACTAGTTGTCAATTTGTGTCCATCTCGAGAGCCTTGGGGGGGGGGGGGAAGCCTTCTCAATTGTACTACTAATTGTTAATTTATTATTGACCTGTTACTTAATGATACCTTGTTCTGCTGCATTACGCCCAACATAAACAATTTACAAATTCTTTTAACAAGGAAAACAAGACTGTGGCATCAAAAGCATCTGGTTTCTCCTTAATTCTATGACACTTTAGTCTTTAGACACATTTAGGATTGTGTTCTAAGGAACCTAAATAATAATAATAATAATACATTTTATTTTTATACCGCCCATACATTTGGCATGCAAACTTGTACAAGATTTGGCATGCAAACTTGTACAAAATCTTAGGATTTCACTTTACTGGAAGAAAAATAAAACCACATGTTGAATAAACAAAGTAAAAAAGACATTCTCTTTATTCTTGATTGTGCTCCATATATTATCTTTATTGTAGAAGAGTTCTTTATCTGTGAAACTGAATTGCTGTAGTGGTTTTTTACAGTTGAACAAGTGCTAGGATATGATTGTTGTTAAACTGACCTGATCCTTAGTGTAAGCATGAACAATCACATGGAATTGCTGGACTATATTTGATATTAAGGTTGGGCTTATATATAGCTTACAAAAGTAGTTAGCTAATACTTTCTTAGCAGGCCATCAGCTTATTCAGTTAAGTGCACAGTAGATCACCAAGAACCTCAACCAAAGAATAGTTTGTCTGAGTTAATGAACTGATATCCACGAAAGCTCATACTAGAATATAAATCATAGTCTTAAAGGTGGTTTAGTTTAATCTTAAAGTTTAGTTTAAAGATTCTTTTTACCCTCCCATTCCTCTCCCCCCCCCTTTATGCAGAAAGACACTAATGCAGCTATTTCTTTGAGTATTGCAAAAAAGTTACGCTGCTTACTATCCTTTACTAACTTACATTGATGAAAATGGCATTATACTCAGTTGCATTATACTCAGAGTCATGAATGAGTAAGATTCAAACAGGATTTTCCCATGAAGAGAATTTTCTATCTGTTCCATTCTTTTATTAAAACAGCTATGCATAGCACAAGGCTTTTTGTATTTTTAAAGATAATTTAGAATGAAGTGTTATGTATACTTTGCCCTTGCTAGCAATTACTTGGATAGCTCAGTTTATTGCCGGGATAGGCAAGAACACTAGCAGACGTCTTGGTTAAAAACCTGTATCAAATCAGCCGGAGCATCTCCTCTGTTCTGTACCATTATTGCCCTGAGTGGTCTATATACATCAACATGAGGCAAGCTATTTGCTTTTCATGTTGCAACCAGCAAGGAGCTGGCCACTTACAATACAGAAGGTGGTTACAGAGCAATAAAACATGTCCTCCTGCCTGAGACCTGTTCTTTGCATTTACAGCTGTATGCTGATAGCATACCTATTAGCATATACATCTGAAAAGCCCACCTCGGTTGGACATTTACAACATCCTGTTGTTTGGCCACTATAGGGCATCTGTCAGCACAACTTTCAGCTGGAGACTTTTTAAAAGAGGAACGGAAATCTAAGGCATCATGAGGCAGCAGAGCAGCTGGACAGTTGTGTTAGGATAAGCTACCTGCAGAGTCTTACAAGGACATCGCTGCAAGGAAAGATAGCTCAACTGGAACTGTAAAACAATTCAAGGTGGGGATGGGTTGAATGGTGGGTGAGGGGCATGACACTGAGATTTGGTATAGATAATTGTGCAATTTGATCTGCAGAAACCTTTTGGGGGGGATGTGACATCTGCTAGTTCCACGTGTGCCTGGTGATGATGATACTTTCAAAAATCAGGCTGTAGTAAGTAAATTAATAACTAACAAGATTAAGTAACCATGCTTCCCACCTTCTTTTTGTATGCCATGTGCTGGCATACCCTTCATTACTATTTCTCCTTTTATTTTTGTATATAGAACACATATGTGTACTGTATTCTCAAAGAGAACAAGAATTCAAGAGGAAGCCACACGAAGCATATTAGCCACAGTAGGTCCTCAGTTCCATCTTCTTTCTCACCCCTTTATCACATATGTCCAAAGTCAGGAAGATTTTTGGAACAGAACAATTGCTCAGACAACAAAGATGCACACATCAAAATAAAAGCTAGGAAAGGAAGACTGGCAGTAAGGAGAACCTGAATAGCATATTGCAATTAACTTTATTTATATCCACTTTCCCCCTCAGAACTGGGACACAAGAGGGCCTTAGAGATATTACAATACTGAAGATGCAAAGTAGCCTTCAGTCTTTCCTCTCTGAAATGTGAAAAAAGTTATACATATGCAAGAACAGTATTGTTCTTGCATATGGAATATAAACTTATTAACATATAGAAATCACAGTGAGATTAACGTAATAGTAGTAATGGTAATAGTTGCTTTAAGTAATTAAAGCTTATAATGAGACAAAGGCACCTAGTTATGCTTACTTCTGCTTTATAATACATGACCACAGTATGAAATTTCCACCAATTTATTGAGTCTTCCTTAACCGGAATTGTAAAATTCGAAATACTCCAAAAACAATTTTTTTTCCCATGGGTAGCCAAGATCATGACACCTTTGCTTTCTGATGGTTCAGTGTACACAAACTGTTTTATGCACAAAATTATTTAAAATATTGTTCAAAATTACCTTCAGGCTATGTGTGTAAGATGCATATGAAACATAAATGAATGCTGTGATAGACTTGGGTCGCATCTCCAAGATACCTCATTATGTACATATATGTAAATATAGATATTCTAAAATCCCAAACACTTCTAGTCCCAAGCATTTCTGATAAGAGAGACTCAACCTGTAGTACCATTGTGCCTCCTCTGGGTTGTATCTCAGGAAATACATGTCAGCGTTATGATCAGTTTTTATCATTTTTTCATATACATTTGTATTTTCCAACTGCAATACACAAACAACTGCAAATAAATAAGATAAGCAATAAGATATAGGTTGAAATCCTACATGTGCATAGAGGTCCATGCCACAGCTCCACATCAATCTGTCAGGCCCTGGGAGGGTCCGGCTGCTCTTGTTTACCAAATAGGGAGGGGAGATGGGGGAGGCAACTGAGACCATTAAGAAGTGGCTGGTCTCAGGTTACTTGGAGAGGAATGAGGTTGCAGTCTCAAATGGAGTGCACCTGTCTTTTCCTTCACCTAGGAGCTCAGAGTAGCCAGATCTTCATGTCTGAATTGTCTCCTGCTCCTTCTTTATGGTGGAAAAGAGCAATAGGACCCATCCTGTTGCAAGCTGTGGGAGACTGTTAGATGGGCACAAAGGCAAGAGAATAGCACCCTATCCAAACAGGGATTTCCACATGCATAAGCTGCACTTTGTTGTTGTTGTGTGCCTTCAAGTAATTTCTGACTTATGACAACCCTAAGACCACCCTATCATGGGATTTTCTCTGGCTAAGAGCGTGTGACTTGCCCAAGGTCCCCCAGTGGGGTTTCATGGCCAAGAGGGGAATCGAACTTTGATCTCCAAAGTCATAATTGGACGCTTAAACTACTACACCATGCTGGTTCTCTATAAGGTGCACTTACTTGTGTGTAAGTCGTTAACAGGATGCCAACCTAAGTGTGCCACACCATGTTACAAAAAAATGTCTGTCCATGTGCAAGTCTACAACTTTGGAGCATTTTTTCCAGTGAAATGCTTAAACAAAACAATGCCTTTAAAAACACCCAACACTTTTCAGTACTATTCTATCATTCTTGGTTCAGACTTTTTTTGGTGGTGATTGTAAGCAAAATTGTACTTGATATTGTAAGCAAAATTTCTTGTTTAACATTTTCCTGTACTTAATCCTGTTCCAAAAACTAATAAAAAGATTTTGCTTTTTCCGGTAAAGAAGCAGTGTGCTAAATCTACCCTCTCAAAGCCATTTATAATGACTTATGATAATCATCAATAACACCTGCCAAGACCATCACCTTTATTCTTCTACAACTGGAGCGCATTCTTGTGGGGTTTTTCCCTTCCTTCCTTCCTTCCTTCCTTCCTTCCTTCCTTCCTTCCTTCCTTCCTTCCGCTGTTGTCATCTGTATTGGAATCAATAATTTACTCACCCGTTCTCTCTGTTCAGATTTTATGTTCAAAATTTCATTTTCAAAAATCATAATGATGCTGTTTAGAGGCTTGTGTTGCTACACTACACCAACCATTTCTTTCTTAGCTTGGCATCCCTCCAATATTGTATTACATTTGGAAATTGCCACTACTCATGCAAGAAAATGTGCTACATCCTTATTGCATCTCTGTCATAGTTTTTATGCAGTTCAGTACCTTTAAACTTGTGAGCCATAGAAAGATATTGGTGAAGCATTTTTGAGGAATTGCTCTTGCATTAGTAAACTAGTAGAAAATCTGGAACTTGTGCTCTGTATGCAACTCAGCATGGACCCAAGTCCTTTACATGCATTCATACATTACATGATTGGAACCACAGGAATGGGAAATGTTTGACTGTATTGTCTTCTATTTGCTGGAGATGTAACTTCTGATGTGGGGCTTCTAGTCTGCTACTGAATTTAGCTTGCTCTTATTGAATTTAGCTTGCTCTCAACATAGGAAGAATGATGGATATAAGCAAAAGAACTGCAGGAGAGGTGAGGGGCAAACTTCTCCTTTGCCTGCCTTGTATTCAAATTCTGTGGGAAAAGAATATATGAACTGGGGTAGTGTAAGTTGGACTTCTAAATTTTCCTCACTTTTGCTCTTATACCTGAGATTTGTGCACACTATTCACATCAAAGGTTCAAATTTTTGACAAGGCTTTTTTACTTCTAGTTTTCTACAGTATTAGACCTCTAAATTTAACAAGCCTTCTGTTTTTCCTCATTAATTAATTAATTAATTAAACTAATTAGTGGGGGTTCATTAGTAGATTCTTGATTTGCAATAGCATGTAGAAAAACCAAAGAGATTGTATCCAGTTTTGTATTTTGTCTTTCTAGAAAGCACATTTGTTTGCAAAAGCTGAGATACTTGAATTTTGATTCATAAGCCCTTCCCTTATGAATTGTATCCTGTTCTTTTCTGGAAGATCCTGCAAACTATTTTAGGGTGGCGTGCGAGTTAAATGGGGAAGACTGCAAGCAAAAACAGATGCTCTGAACTGCCTGAACAGCAGCAACTTTAGCTAAGGCTGTGAATGTAGGGCCTCATACAGCCCTTGGCCACTTTTTCTGAAGCCTTTGGGGCTACACGAGGTCTCACCATTTTTCTTTTCTCAACTGAAAGGCAGGGAAGAGATCATATAGGTTTACTAGCAGGATAAAACACTGATGTATCAAGGTCAACGTGGAATCGGTAGGGAACTTTGGGATGAAACAGACCACCTCTTTGTGCCATTTTCTGGGAGCACGGTGTTTACACGCTGAATGCTCCCAAGCCGCCTGGAAGCCGACTAACCGTTTACACAGGGGCCAGCTTCCAGGTGCTCTGGTGGCGCGGCATTTATATGCTGCGCACCGCTGAAGCACTTTAAAGTTGGTTTCTAGCCATGGAGGGGTGGAAAAGCTGGCTTTTTGCTGTCCCAAAAAGGAGCGGTTCCTTGCTGCTCCTTTTTTCGGTTGGCAAAAAGTTGCCGCAGCCCCAATCCGGCTTTGGAAGGGGCGGCCTGTTTCACCCCCTTGTTTCCACTTTCTTCCCCAGTAATCCTTTTTAAGATTACTCTTTCTTTGATGCTAAAAGCAGAGAGAAAACAACAATCCAAACAGGAATTGCTTTCTTTCTCTGCCTTTCTGTCTATCTATGTATGTGTGCATGCACGCACACAATTCCCAGTCCAGAAATACATGTGACATTTAGGACTCAAAGTTAGCTCACCCCTGCAATAAGATAAGGGCAGCATCCTCACTGCAGAAATTCCAGTTTGACACCACTTTAATTACCATGGTTCAGTTTTATCGAATCCTAGGATTTGTGGTTTGTTCTCTGACAGAGAAGATTAAATGTCTTACAAAATCACAGTTCCTAGAATTCCACAGCATTGAGCCATGACAGTTAACTGGATTATTTCTGCAGTGTGGATGCAGCCAAGTTCGCCACATGATATAAGCTGTGTTTCAACAGTGTCTCTAGAGAACATCAAGGAATATCTTAAGGCCATCTATCACCATATGTGAAATGAAGAACTGGCCATGCTGAAGAAGCAAACCATGGAAAGAAGCAAAGAAATTCAGAGACTGGAAATGGGTAGGAGCCAGCCCTACCCTTAATAGTTGCGTTTACAGTCTTAGATCAGAAAATATATCAGAAATCCACAAAACAGATTTGATTTTTTAACATCTTTGCCTGATGAAGAAACCATTGGGCTTCAAAACCTTGCTTTATGTATTTTGTGTGTTTAGGTTGGCTCAATGAAGAAGGTATTGTTTTTTATTGAATCTTACATGAGGTTGATCTTAGTTGGACTTAACGGTATCTCAGTGGGCTTTTATTTTATTTTCACCCATACATCTCCATTCCTTTTCTTCTATGAAAACTTCTCTATGGCTGAGAAATAAGTTATCAGAAGGAAAAAGGGATGCCTGCGCCTCTAAAATAAAATATAAGTATAATCCTAGGAACTCCGTAAGCTGATTTGATTCAGCTTGGCTAACTGATCATTTGGACTGTTGTTTTCAGATGCTGCATCAGTCATCCTGGTAGTAAGCATTAATATGCAATGCACTGGGTTCATATAATGTTATATCATTAATATTAAGGCAATACTCTGGGTTCATATAGTGTTATATCATTAATATTAAGAATCATTTCACTTCCTTAGGAATTGGTTGGGAAATCACCACACAGCCCTATAAAAGCTGTTTCCAATGGGTGGCTAGCTGTGACATTAGCAGATCTGCACATTTAAGTGTCTGTTTGCTGTAATCCAATATAAAGTGTGGAATGCCTGGTTTTAAGGATCACAGGAGCACAGAGCTTATCACCCTGGAGACTGCCTTTCAATGTTATTTTACCTTTAACCAAGGACCAAGGGCTGGTTGTGGAAGTAAGCCTGGCAGGAATGAAAGTACTTCCAGCATACTTAAAGCTAGGGTGGCCACCTTCCCTGCTTCCAAATGCTGCTGTACTGCAAAAATGTACTGGGACACTACATATTCAGAGTTTGTTCTTGTTGTGTGTCTTCAAGTAATTTCTGATTTATGGCAACCTTAAAATGAACCAGTGTGGTTTGAGTGTTGGCCTACAACTCTGGACACCAGGGTTCGATTTCCAGCTTTCCCACGAAATCCACTGGGTGACCTTGGGCAAGTCACATGCTCTCAGCCTCAGGGGAAGGCAATGGCAAACCTCCTCTGAACAAGTATGTAGAGAGATCTTGTGGCACCTTTGAGACTAACTGAAAAAAGGAAACTGGCAGCATGAGCTTTCATAGACTTCAGTCTACATACTACACTCTCTACATACTGATTCTACAGACTAACATGGCTGTATTTTTGAATTTCTCCTCTGAACAAACTGTGCCAAGAAAACCCCATGATTGGTTCACCTTAGGGTCACCATAAGTCAGAAGTGACTTGAAGGCACACAACAACAACAACAACAACAACAAGGTTTATTGTGTCCCTATTGCTGTTTATTTTGCACTTTATATTGTTTATTGTTTTGTTGTTTTATTGCATTGTGGTATTTTAATATTTTCAAGTTTAATCCTGTTTTAAGGGGATGGGAGGGTTGGATCTGGGGATGAGGGAATGTTTTTAACTTTGTTTGTTTTAAATGTTGTAACCCCCCCCCCCCCGATTGCTGTGCAGAGGGGCGGGCTATAAATAAAAAATTATTTTTATTATAAGGTGAACCTACTATGCGGTTTTCTTGGCAAGATTTGTTCAGAGTTGGTTTGCCTTTGATTTTCAAACTGCAAATAGTCTTAAGCCCTAGATTCTGTTGTTTGGATAGACAAATGAAGCAGTCATATTCCATGTTGCATGTGCTGGGTTGGTAGCTGATACAATCCACATAGAAATATACAGCTGCAAAGACCTTGAAGATCATTTTGTTCCAGGCCACTGCTCCATGCAAGATGACTACAGGTAAAGCATTCCTCTGTATCCAAATAGAAGCACTCTTAGTTTTAAGAGTTTTTGCCAAATCCATGTTGCATATGCTAGTAGTCCTATGCGAACATTCCTATCTGACAGTAGCTTATAATTCTCACACACACCCCACGACCACTGGCCTAATTGCAAAACAATGTACCTTGGAAGGCAAACCCTTTGGTGTCTAATATTCTAGTCCCAAAAGAAATGAGCAAGGCACACTGTCTATAGTGAGCTTCCAGGATTGTAGTAGTTGGCATTTCTTTGTAGCTTTTAAAAAGGAAGACAGCTGGATGAGCCATCCACTTTACTTCCTGTTGCAAAGCATTAGCTAAGCAATTATTAAAATGAGGCAAAGAATTGCTTCCTTTCTGTTAGTCTCAAGTTAATTGTTTACCAACAGATGCTCTTTAAATACAAAGTATAATAATGATTTCACAGTGGAAGTGTTGTATTGGATTTGATTGGCTTTTATAGATGATAATTAGTGGCTTCAAAGGCAAACAGTTAACTATCCATCAGTATTAAACAAAGGCTAGTGTAATATGATTACCAGGTTATATTGCCCATAAAAATGTTGTGATTAAGGCAGCTCAGTATAGTAGAAATGGAAAATAAATTTATTTCCTGGGCGGTTCATGGTAATTAAATAATAGTTGAATGGGCAAGGTTCATAGGTATCTTTGGGCTAAACACAGGCAAAGAAGGAATGGCTTTACAGTGATATGCCTATAAAAATAAGCTTTTTCTTGTAATTTCAATTTACAATTAAATCCCCTTTCAGAAAGATCAGAGAGCTAATTGGTGAACTTTTAAGCAGTGGGTTGCAGTTAATAGATAATAAACCCTGAGGCTACTGTTTTATGCTTTGGGTAAGAACAATAGAACTGGGGACCCAGTATTGTTAGAAAGTTTTGCATGTTAGTCAAAGCTGAATTGTACATTTTCAGATTGCCACTGGTTGTATGGTTGTTAAGACATGCTGCTTGCAGAATTTCTTTCTAACTTTTGTTGCTTGACTTTTCCTTTCTGTCTCTGTAATGTTGGACTGCCTCCTATGGCATTCATTAATAGTAGAGCCATACCTCTACACCCACCAAAATGTTCCTGATGCAAAAACATGAGAGACTTCTTGAGAAATCCATTGTTATCTGCCTGCAAAGAGGCCTGTGACCTCACTGAAATGGAGGCATATTGGATTGCAAAAGAGGGGTCCCTGTTGAAATACAAATGGACTTTAAATTTCCTAGACTTTGAAAATCTCCCTATGGCTAGAAGGAGGAGGATCCTGCCTGCAAAAGATATCCTCCCCACCATACCATCTTAACTTAAGGCTGAAACAACATGCAGGCATCTAACTAACATCTCCAGTTATTTTTTTCCTGTTTGGTTTGTAACATCTTGCCTGATGAAGATGCCCACGGAGCTTTGAAAGCTTGCAACAAGTATATTGTATATTTCGGTTGGCCAGTAAAGGTATCACTGATGGGTTTTTGTTTGAGTTTGCTAAATGGCCAACATACCCCTGCATGTTATTAATAGTACAGGTTGAGTCTCCCTTATCTGAAATATTTGGGACCAGAGGTGTTTTGGATTTTGGACACCTGTGCCCACAGATTCAGCTCCATCCTCTAGAACAGAATGATCTATTAGCTGTACTGAATCAAATTTTTCTCATCTGGAAATGAGACTAATAAGTAGTGCAGAGAATGCGTAAATAAAGCTGATCTTAAACTGTACTACATCAGAAAAAGAAAGCTTTGGGGACTGTCCTCACTACAGAAATAATCCAGTTTGATACCACTTTAACTGCCATGGTTCAATGCTATGGAAGTTTGGAAATGGTAGTTTTTTTGCTTTGGATTTATTTCTCACCAATTAACACTGAGTTACAGGATCTCTCAAATTTAGGCTTCCCACCTTATTTCTCCCTTCCCTAGTAACCAAAGGTATAAGTTTTTCTCTCTAGGCATGTGCAAATGTGTTTGTATACTTCTAAGCTAAAATTGAATAATGAGATACTAGGGATGGTCAAGCAATTCTCATTCTGTAACATCTACCTTTGCTCAACTGCTGCTGTCCATTTTGTGTGATTGGTGGACATTTTTTCAGGACCCTTAACATTTAGGACCCTGGTATTGCCTTACTCTGGGATGATATAATTGTATCTTGTCACAGGGGTTGCATTTACACTGTAGAAATAATATAGTTTGACAATATTTTAATTGCCATGGCTCCATCCTACAGAATCCTGGATTTGTAGTTTTGTGAGACACCCGCACTCTTTGACAGAAATGGCTAAAGACCTTGTAAAAATACAAATCCTAGAATTCCTCAGGATGGATCTACAGCCCTTAAAGTGGTGTCAAACTGCATTTTCTCTACAGCATAGATCAGGGGTAGGCAACCTTTCCCCTTTAAGGGCCGAGGGACTTCAGCTCCCAGAATCCCAGGAGCTATTGGCCAACATGGGATTATTGGCCAACATGGCTGAGTCTTCTGGAAGCTGAAGTCCCTCGGCCCTTAAAGGGGTAAGGTTGCCTACCCCTGCCGTAGATGCACCTAGGGTGTATCTGTGATACTGACAGAAGTGTTACGGCTCCATGCTGCAGGATCCTGAGATTTTTAGTTTGGTGAGGTACTTAGAACTACAGGAGAGCTTTAGATCACTCCCATGAGCTTTAGTACTAGATTTTCTTAAGCAGCAATTCTACGTACCTCACAAAACTATACACTTAAGGATTCTGTAAGATGAATCCTTGGCACTTAAAAGGGGTACCAAACTGTTCTAACTGTACAGATATGCCGATAGCGTCCAAACATCTCCATGCTATAATCCATCTCTTCACTGTTCTTTTTTTTGGTCTTGAAACTGCACGTGACTTTTATTAACTGGTAACCTTTAGTTGTTCAGTGGTGGAGGCCATGCTCATTAAAAATTACCCTCTTAGTTGCCCTAGTTTTCTGTCCTACATAGTAAAATTGACTTCTTGTCCTTGTGCTACACTCAAGATCAACCCAACTCATCACCTTTGCTCCAAACATCTGTGTTGGTCTATCTACTGTTTATCTTGACCCTTTTCCCTTTCTGCTACTTTTGGCTTTTCCTTGCTATTAAAAATGGGTAAATAAGAGAGAGGTTAAAGAAGTTGAAGAAAGGAGAGGAGGGCATTGCGGTTTTGAGAAAAGACAAAAGAGCCACACACAAAAAGATTGAGAAAGAAATAGAAGGTTATAAATTAAGGTTACTGGGAAGAGAAGAAAGAAAAGGTTGGTGGCATGAGGATGCTGAAGTACTAAGAGAAAGATCAAAGTAAACACATTTCTACTGTTACAGTTCAGCATCTGCATATTTGCTTGTGTTTTTTAGAACTATTAATGTTCAAAATCTAAACTTTCAGGTAACCTGTTTCAAGTGTTTCAGTACCTTCCCTTATTTATTTCAGTAGTTTTTGCCATTGTAATCTGGTAAGCATATTTTCACAAGAATGATGTCTATCTACAATGTGGGAAGCTGGACCAAGCTGTTAAGGTCCAGGAGTCCACTTCCAGCTTGCTAATGGCAATTTAAATGACCACCTGAAGAGCCAGATATATTCATAGTGAAGACAAGCATGCAGTAGAGTCTCATACATCAACACCAGACTTGTGCTCTGGTAGAAAATGTACGATGTGAGAGATCTTCCATTGTGCCAATGTAGATTAGAGGACGTTGCTTTAACCTCTTGAAATTACCCATGTGTAGAACTTGGAAGTTATGCACTGCCAGTAACAACCTGTAGCCTGTTACTTTTGAGAGTAATGAGGGCATAGCAAAATTCCCTCTGCAAAGTGAGGTAATGATTAGTAATATTTTTAATTTTTGTAGTGTATAATAAGTAAAATGTACTTGATACTCGTAAATGTTGATTTTGGAGACTTTTCCCTGTTTTTTTAAATTCCATGCGAAAAGGAACTAACAAATCACCTCTGAGTATTCCTTGCCTATGAAATGGGGGTGCCATAAGTCAACAGGTGACATGAAGGCACATACAAACACATACCATTTCGAAAAAGCACCTGAAAAGTAGCAGAACACTTGACACTTTGCTTTTAAAGCAATGTGTGACAAGCAGCAATGAATGTGTTCCTTGATGGGGGAGATAAGTAACAGCAAATATTTTCCTTTAAAGTAAAGTTAACACTCCAAGTTCTAGCAGAATGTACTTGACAGGTGCTTTTGATTTAACATTCTCCCTGTCTGCCATGTCAGTCACTTTTCTGCCAGCCTGCTATATATACAGTATGAAGTTTGAGGAATGCTGAGCCACACACAGCATTTTCAAAGCACATTAAACCCTGAGCTTCTGTAATGTCTGATCTAGAAGAGCTATTTCTTCAAAGCTCGGACTCTGAAATCTTCATTCACTGCCTGCAGAAAGTGGTGTGTAGCAGTATTTGGCGATTATTCAGACAGTCAAAATAATCCAGATAGAATCTGAGTTGAATCTTTGTTGTTCAGATGCATTTTGAATGCATCCAGTTAAATTGGGGGGGGGGGGCTGTCAAAAACCCCACTTAACCTGAGATAATCGGTGTCAATTTTCCTCCTGAGTTTTTTCTAAAATTTAGATTTGCACTCTCAGCTGTGTGAATAACCGATGAAAATAGACCCAGGATAAAAACCAGGATAAAACTCTGCATGCCTTGAATGTGCTTTGAGTACATTCACATCATCAACTCTATCTTTATTTGAGTGCTGACACATGTGAGCAACTGAATTTGCAGAGACATGCAAAGATGCGGTTCCATAGTGTAAACAACAAACCCAGAATGTGTGAGATTATTCTCATAGTTGAACTAAAAGCAACGACGTGTGAATGACTCCTTAGAAAGCCCTGGAATAAAGACATAATGCTGAAATCACCTGGTTGAGAGGCTTAACCATGGCATGACAATTGCAACTGTGTCTTGAACTTCTATTTCCTCTTGTGTACTTTTATTTTCTTCATGACTTCCTGATTCATGACAAACCAATGCTTGCTGTGATATCTGAATTAGGAAACTGTAATTTTTGCAAACCACAACTTGTCTCCCAACTAGGATTAGAAATTGTAGTTTGAATGGACTTTCCAGTTTTAGGTAAGAAACCAGTCATAGGCTGCATCTACACTGCGAAAATAATCTAGTTAGAGACCGCTTTAACTGCCCTGGCACAGTGCCAGTGAATCCTGGGAATTGTAGTTGATTCTGGAACCAGAGCTCTCTAACAGAGAAGGCTAGATGTCTCACAAAACTATAGTACCCAGAATCCCCAAGCAGTGAGCTAGGGCAGTTAAAGCAGTCTCAAACTGGATTATTTCTCGAGTGTGGTTTGGACCATAGATTGTTATTAGCCATTGAAAGAACTGGAAGCCTTCAAAGGAAGGGAGAGGTGTAGTGGCATGTGAATCTGGGTATAGTCTTGTCTGCATCTGAAAAGGGACAATCAAACACCCCAAATCCCATAATCTGATGCTATTATCTCCAAATAGGATAATCAAACCTAATCCAAGGCAAACAAATCCATCACTTGTCAGCCAAACCTTAGTTATTTGACCTCATTATGTGTTTCCCAAGGATCCCTGGATCATGCATTTTCATTGCATTTCAGGCTGCTGGTGTGTTTATGGCAATGTCTTTGAAATGGAAGATAATAGGCAATGGGAACAGATACAAGTTTATGAAGTGAGACTTCTTTGGGCCTAGAAAATATTCTGAAGGTACCAGATGTAATTCTGCATGTTAGACTTTGTTCACCTTGGCAAATAAGTGAGAACCCATCTACCTCACTCTGAGCTTCTTAGGGGAACAATAAATAAAACAATAAAAAGTTATTTTTTTAAACGGGGAAAAAGCAAATGGGAAAATTAATGAAAGCACACATCTACAAATGAGAATTAATAGTGGTTTGTATATCTGCTTGTATATTTGTGTATAAAACTCTATTTTCACAGTTTCCCATTATTCTTTGTAAGTCATAATACAGTATTTGTGTCATTCCTGTGCTTCCTGGTGTTGTGAGTGGAAGATATAGGGGAAATATGGAAATATTTTTAATTTCAGTGAGGAGCTGTCTCTTGTGCTATGCCAGTTCTTTGAACTGACCTTTACCTCGTTCTGACAGAACAGGACAAGAGTCTGAGTGACAATGTCCCACAATGCAATTACTGTGCGTCAGATGAGCTGGTCCCTTACAAATCACCTCGAACTTTACACATCTGCTGGCTGTCAGCATCTGCCAGGTTCATTCACCCGAAAATAATGAAAAAAAACCTCTCATTATTGTGCCATAACAGGTAAAGTGTTAGGACAATTATTGGACATCCTGAGTGACCTTGTATAGTCTTAGTCAACTGCCCTTGCCAACATTTTTTGGGGTCAGTCTATGGGTATGTAAAAATGTAACCCCTTTTTCTCCTTTCCCTATTTTTAGATGACACAAAGGTTGTGACATGAGTTGGACATGGGGAGGCAGGGGGAGAAATCAAGGGATCATGTCAAAGCACCATTTACTTTCTAAATTGTTGTTGCTGTCCCTTCTGGGGGGGGGGAACAGAATGAAGAAAAGATTCGAACTCATGAGCTGAGGGGAGTCCACCTGCAAATCTAAAAGCTTCAGTATCTGAAGTTGTATTTGCAGTCAAGCATGCCCTAGTTCATTTCCTTGGCTTCCATTGTATTCACAGACGTGTATATGTATGGGTCCATTTTTTGTTCTGTTGGTTTTTTGGGTGGTTTTTTGTTTTGTTTTGTTTTTTTGCAGACTTGCTGATATATTTACTCATGGATATATCCTGTAGCCTGTTCTTTGAAGCGAAATGCTTACATGGCTACTACCGCCAGAATGGTATATACAGCCAAATGGAAATGCAAAGAGTGCCCTGACTTCAAAGAGTGGTTGTATAAGTTGCTGGACTGTGTGGTGGCAGATACGTTTACCTCACTACTAAGAGGAGAATCATGGGAAAGTAAAAAAATAAAATAAAATCTGGGAGCCACTAATAAATTTTTTGAATACCTCTGAATATTTTGAATTATTTAAAGATCTAATGAAATAACCTGGGCAATACATTATGTTGTTTTTGATTTGATATTGTAAAATTGAGATAATTTGACTCACTTTATAAGAAAAAAGGCAGAAGTCAGGGGGAATAAACATTTAATTTTGTTGTAATACGTAAGTACCAGAGATAAGGATAAGTGATGGGGAAACTTACCTCAGGCTCAGGAAGTTTTTTCTTTCTTTTTCTTTTCTTCTCTGGTCTTTGTTTAGGTTCTAAAGACCTTTGCAGACTGCCAGAAATAGTGCAAATTGAGTCCACTTTAAGGGTTGGAGTTAGTGCTAGGGGATCATGGGAATTGTTTTTTTCCCCTGAGACATTGAGCCTTCTCTGTCAGAGAGCTCTGGTGCCATAATAAAATACAATTCCCATGATTCCCTAGCACTAACCCTAACCTTTAAAGTGGACTCAATTTGCACTATTTCTGGCAGTCTGCAAAGGCCCTAAGTCTTTATGTTTTAAGTGATTGTAAATGTGGGATGTGGTTGATGGTGGAGCGAGGGAGAAAGAATATATATATGTGTGTGTGTGTGTGTGTGTGTGTGTGTGTGTGTGTGGTTGCTTCTTTTGTTTGTTTGTTTGTTTTGTTTTTTCTACTTGTACTGTTGTATTCCTTTTTTACTTTTAATAATAAAAAGGAAGTGAAATGCTACAGCATGGATGCATACTTTATTGGCTGCAAGGGCTTCATTGGTGTTGGCAGGATCCACATATGAACTTTACAACATTTGTTTGTCTGGATTTATGGATAAGTGATCCAACTTGCTATTTCATTTTCCATTGGACAGTATAGGAGATTGATGGAACAAACAGATAATAGGTTACTCCAACTGAATACTGAGTTGTTATTCAGTCTAATTTTTTCCAAAAGGCCAATTTTTAGAAAAGTTATTCTCCCTAAATAGACTTTCTACCTGAACTGGAGCAGCACCTATCCAGTCCTATGGAAATGGCATGCTAGAATTAATTTAGTAATCTAATACAGGACAACAAAGTCAAGTTTAAATGTGAAATTACCAATAGGAACATAGGAGGCTTGCCCTAACTCTCACAACTATTCTTGAGTCATTGGGGCTTAATCCTGCAGTCTGGTTTACTGTCATGGTTTGGTTGTGAGGATGGTGATAAAGTAATAAAGAAAAATGTCTTACTGATACAAGATCCTGAAGCCAGTCAGTGACTGTAATCAGATATACAGGAATGCAATGCCCTGTCCCTTTCCATTTTGGTTCTCTGTATAATTCTGTGCTTGTGCTTCCCAGATAATGAGAACGATTTTGTTCCGTCAAAGTGAGAGAGAAGGAAAATCTGGTGATCTTCATAATGTGTTGAAGGCAAAGCTAATGCTCCATGTGTGCTCAATGTCTTTTTTCTAACCATTTCCCCTTACCTTGATTCCACATTATTTTCTGGAAAAGTTATTAGGTTGCTTTTGGATGAGAGCTTCTTCGGTCATGGAGAGTAGCAATCAAACAGGAAATAAACAGGAAAGTAGCTCAAGGAAGATGTACTCACTAGATTACGAGTTTGACTTGTGTCTTCCTGAACCAGAGATGGGCAGATCCTCATCATATAGGGTTAGCATACTGATTTAACCCATTCTAGCCAATCTTTTACCTTTCAACTGCTGATTATACTTTTAATCTGAATTAAAGTATTGCTGTATTCAAGGCCAAGTCTACCATTAGAAAGAGGGAAACATCTTGTTGGTCAGGAAAACACATACACAAAAAATAGTTGTTTATTTTTACTGTGTTTTTACTTAACAAGGAGAGTCACTTCTGCATTTTACACCTTGGGTGCCAAAAGAGCTTGGCCAGCCTTTGTGGGTAGGACACTATTTGATGTTCTATCCCAGATGTAGAAAAAATGTTTTTGGCTAGCCTTGGCTGCCTCTAAAACAATCCATGAAGGTGCCTTCATACGTGCATACAAGTTGATTTGTTTGGTCCAGATTGCTATGGACTGACCTTTTAAGTAACCAACTTTTAAGTACGGTAACCAGATTTATGAAAGGTCTGAAAGCCATGCCCTGTGAGGAGTGCCTTAGGGAGCTGAGTATGTTTAGTTTGGAGAAGAGAAGGTTAAGAGGTGACAGGATAGCCATGTTTAAATATTTGAAGGGATGTCATATTGAGGATGGAGCAAGCATGGTTTCCACTGTTCCAGAGGTTAGCATACAGAGCAATAGATTCAAAGTGCAGGAAAAGAAATTCCACCTAAACATTAGGAAGGACTTCCTGATGGTAAGAGCTGTTCATCAGTGTACATGCTGCCTTGGAGTCTAGTGGAGTCTCCTTCTTTGGAGGTTTTTAAACAGAGGCTGGATGGCTATCTGTTGGGGGTGCCTTTATTATGTATTCCTGCATGGCAGGGGGTGGATGGCCCTTGTGGATTCTTCCAACTCTATGATTCTATGATTCGGTGAATAGCATCTAAATAAATGATCAAATGACTGTTCAACTCAATCATGCCCTACAATCATTATTTCTAAGGGATGACCATTTTAAATAAGATTTTTATAAGTATTTGTAGAGCCCTTGCTGAATATAAAATACATTATTTTTATACACTAGTTTAAACTATAGTTGGAATAACAGATGTGAAGTGTTGTCATTTAACTGTCACCCATTGTTCTGAGAAGGTCACATCATAATTCATTAACAATAATTATTCCCTGGGTACATTCTGCACTTCTTTATTCAATTGCTTCATTAGCTCCTGAGTGATTCTCACATTCATTGCTCCAATCAATGAAGATATATTTATAATATACAAGTGGATGCTATTAGTTACAATTTATTAGCTGCTTAATTTAAAATAAAAAATGCTATCTTTATGAAGGGCAATTAACCACTAAGTATAATTGATAATTCACATACCTGTGATTAGGAAAGACAAATAAGAGAAAAAGAATGAATTTGGAGGCAACATCTTTGGATATGTTAAATGGTCGTAAACTGTTTCCCCCCATTTTAGAGCATTACTTTTGATGAATATATTTAGTTTGGCTTGATCTGATATTTATGTATACCATATTATAAAAATAAAGCAAACCTTTTTTTGTCAAACAACTAGAGTTCTTAGGGGGGGTTATCTCTGTAATGAGATAGGCAGTACAGAAATGTAATACTGTAAATGAGATACAATAAACAAAGAGATACCATTTTCAGACACATGCTAAATCTGACATACTTACAACATGGCTCTATTACTCCAAAGTAAGCCTTGCTGCACGGAATAGGACGTATTTTCAGGTAAATGTAACATTGCAGTTTCAGTTTCTGAATTCTGACTTGAATTGGCATATTCTTTTTAAACTTCCACTGGACTTTACTGCTAAAAATTGCTGTTGTATAGTCAGAGATCAGGGTTAGAAAACCTATGTATCCCCAGCTGTTGTTGGACTTCAGCTCCCACAAATCCTAGCCAGCAAATTCAGTAGCAAAGCACAATGGGAGTTGGGTTCAGCAACATCTGGAAGGCCACAGGTTCCCCTTTTCTGTCATAGATGAAACTAGAAAGTTACATCTTTCAGATTAGCATAACACCTGGTTGGTTGGTTGGTTGGTTGCAGTGTGCTAGTATCCCACAACACTAAGAGTGCTGCTTTATACCCAGAAATTCCAAGAACTCAGGAAATAATGTATATTTATGAAGAATGTAAAAGACTGAAAAGTCTCTTGAGTCTTCAAGATTAAAAGACAAAAGGGGGATATGATTTGCAGTCAGTGATGCCAGATTTCTGAATCTGAATTCTAATTGTTCAGTCTTCAGCTCAGTTTGCAATATACTGTACCAGTTCAAATTTTATTGAAAACTAATGATGTTTGATTAATTGAAGAAGATTTAATGCAATTAATGAAGGATACAGCTTTTTAAAAAAAAGATTTTGTACTACATCTTGTGATTTGGGGTGATATTAAAATTAATAATCTGGATTCGAATCAATAGAGAAATGAATTGTAATATGCTTGTGGCAATCAGCCTGAATATGCTGTATATATATTTCTATGCTGATTAGCAACTCAGTGGCCAGGATCCAAGTGAGTGGTCCTCCTGTGATCTCTCTGTTTCTGTCAGCAGAACTGGGAGGGAGATATTCCCCTTCTCTCCTGCATCCCCATAGACATTCAAAGCCTATCCTGGCGTGCTGGGAAATACATCCAGATCACATCTGAGGACAGAGGAGATGAAAGGAAAGTCCTGCTGCATTTGTAGATATCATTTAGTGGAATGCTGGATTTAGGTCAGATTTTAAAATTTTAATAATAACTACTTTTCACAATTGGAATCTTTGCATCTGATGTCTAATAGAGCCCTCTAACCTAGCTCTTCTTTTACATATGTTAGCAGCCATATGCTTTGACAGAATGATTCCTTTATCATTTCTAAAGCTGACTGGTTTTAAGGTCTCCTCATTTTGCTTTGACAGGATCAAGGCATCTGGTCTGAAGCTGCGATTCTGCACCAATGAAACTCAAGCTACTCGAGAAAAGTTTGTACAAAAGTTGCAGCATTTGGGTTTTGACATTGTAGTGAATGAAGTCACTGCTCCAGCACCAGCAGCCTGCCGAATTCTGAAGGAACGTCACCTGAGACCACACCTCCTTGTCCATGATGGTTTGTTAGTTTTTAGTGCTACATATATATTTACTATCAAGTATGGGATAAAGGGAAATCTGAACACACTATGTTCTTTCCTTTTATTGGAGAATGAAGGCATTTCAGAAACCACTGAGTATAACTGAAAACAGAATATTGGCTAGTTTTATGCCATCCTCTGTAGGGAGAATGTGAGCAATGTGTTTTCAGCTCATAGTAATGCTGTTTTGTCATTTGTATTGCCTTCCCTACCCTGTTTTCCTCCAGAGGGGTGGGATGATGATGCTTATGAACTCTAGCCAACAGATAGCAACCATCTATAAGGCATTAGGTTGGTGATGTCCGATTAAAGTATTGCAGAAGGAAACAAACTTAATCCAAAAATGTGCTTCTGCAAGAACTTGCTGCCATTTTTTTATGGATAGGTGGGCACTAGGGTTCTCAGGTCTCAGAGTCTGGACCCTCTTTTCCTCTTCTTGGGGTAAGGAGGAGAAATCTCAGGGTGAAAATGCTATCTTGAAAAATACATGGACATCATAGAAGGCTGTCCCTAGGTCTCAGGTCTCAGCCCTGAAATCTCTGGGTCTAGGATAATCCTGACCCAGCAACTTTAGTGGAAACAGGTATAGCAAACTGTCAGATTTCACACTTGTCTTTCTTAAGTATTGGCAAAGTCAGCAGTGGTGGCTACTTTTCTTTCACATACAGACCCAACCTCTGTTATGAACACTTTCTTAAACAAGGGATAGCAGTGAAATTGGACAATCAAGATAAACTTTTAAGTGAGCCCAATTAGTCCTGAAATAAGGAAGCATTCCTTTTGCTTTAAAAAAAAATCACAATAATGTACCTGCTTCAAACTTCATCCCCAAATGAGTTCACCTGGCATGATGAGTCTTTTTGGTTGGGATAGGGAACTTGTGGCCTTTTGGGCATTTTAAACTACAACTTCCACAGGCCCTTAACACTGGCTATGCTGGGGAAGTTTATTGGTGGGCTGGGTGAGTGTATACATTATCTGTTCCAGTGCCAGAGGTTTCAGAGATGTCAGTTATTTACTCCTATGCTAGTAGTTTTTCTGGTTTTTCACTGTAACATTTTCATTCCTCCCAAATCATTGCATAGAGCAATGTAACAGTTGTTGTCTTGTAAGACAACAGAGAATTTTCTTCCCCCCTCAGTTTTCTTGTCTGTATTTAAAGCTCATTATAGCCTTATACCTGCAGTATGATTTTCTTTCCTTTTTCTTCACACAAGCCTATTGTTGGTCCTACATTCCAGGTCCTGGACATGTCTACCTCTTATCTCCGTTGCTCATGGTATTTCAAGAACTAGCTTTCCCTGATCTAAGAGTTTGCTGTTACCTGTTCTTCTCTGTGTTGAATTCTTTTGCAAATCCAGTCCAGCCAAGCCTCATTCTTAGCTATGTGTCCACCCACAATAAGAGTAAGCTGATCACTTTGCTAACATGAAAATCCCTAAAGATTGAGGTCTGAGGGCCCCAGCTGGTCTGCTAACAGTTAGGTGCATCTGGTCCATCAAGCTGCAAATGAAAGATTCAATTGATTTGGTTTGAGAGATTTAAACAAAAACACATGGTTGTTTTTGGTGCTCATTACATTAATCCTTCATGTCACCTAAATTGGGTGGATTTGACCAGTGTATGTATACAATGTCATTGAAAATAAATCCTTCCTTCTAAGCTGAACAACAATAACAAAAACTCAGATTTCTGAATAAATAGAAATGTTCAATCCATTATGGATATGTGCCCCTCACAGGAACAGAAATTTAGGGGCTGTACAGATGGCCCCTAAGGGGCTGCAGGATGCCGCCCCTTTCCTTGCCAAATCGAGGCCATGGCAACCACATGTTACGGCCCCAATCTGTGCTTTTTGCACCAAAGAAAGGGTGCCCTACCTGTGACAGCGGTGGCTTTTCGCCACTCCTTTGGTGTAGCGCATGTAAATGCTGCACCAAAGACATGCCCTTTTGCTGCCCGCCATGTGGTTGCTTGGGCAGCGTGAAGACAGCATGGGGGCAGATTCAGGGTGGCTGGCGCGTGGTTGTCACGGCCCGACTTCACCTCCAGGCCGGCCCTTTTGACCAGTCTGTAGAGGCCCTTAGTGATGATAAGACGATATATATGGATGTACTCTACTGAATCTGCACATTAAAATAGAAACGTGAAGAAAGAAACATCATCAAATTCAGGCAAAAGAAAAGGAGTGGGAAGCCAAATAAAAGAGGCGGTGCCTCAAAATGATGGTGAAAGTGGGGTGTAAAGGGGGAAATAATTTGTGAATATGAGTGGCCCAGTTCAGAAAATCACTCAAGTTTGTGAATTGCCATATTGGTAGAGCTCATATTAGTCAGTTTCAGGCAGACCCTGTTTTGATTTCCTCGTGTGTTAACCATTATTAAGCCAACGTTTCCTAATGTTGACTTAATGTAGAACACAGGCTTCGTGCAAACTGAGATCTTTGTGCTGAAGCTTGTTTATGACAGAAGGAGTGAGTGGAAAGTCAAGACGCTAAATACAAGCCAAGGTGCTTTGTGTAACAGGGAGAGAGGAGGAATGAGAGTGCTGATTCCTGATGCCCACATCCGGCTTTTATAACTCATGGTTTACAAAGTCTGCAGTGATTATTTAAAATGTGCCATTTTTGTTATTTGCTGCCAAGTCATTTCCAATGTATGATAAACGTATGAATGAGAGACCTCCAAGATCCCTGGTCATCAAATATTTTGCCTTGATCTGACCAGGTCTTGCAAGCTCAGGGCTGTGGCTTCCTTGATTGAATCACTCCACCTGTAGTGTAGTCTCCCTCTTTTCATAAAATGTGCCACTACTTTCTTGATATTGCCAGAATGTAAAAGGTGAATGAAATTAATACTAATATAGTTAATAATTCTGCTCCATTGTTAACTGCAAGGAATAAAAAATAGAAATAATAATATAAAAACTCAAACTCCTTCATAAAAACCTTAAGAAAGTGTCATTATTTTACCATTAAACTTGTACAGAAACCAGCTGCTCTAGTGGTGACCTGGAGATTCTGATCTGATAAAAGATAAATAAATAAAATTCATCAGCTTTTCTGTAAAATCACAGTAATAAACGTAAATTTTACTAAGAATAGTATAATTTACAATATAGTAAAACTTACCCAGCTGTTTTGACTTTCCCCACCTCACAAGGGCACAATTGCTGTTAATAAAGGATCCATCCTCCTGAACTTCATTGCAAGATGCTGATTGCAGAACAGTGAATCTTTTGGTCTAAACATAAACTTAAATGGTTTTGAAAGTCTCTGTCCAAAATATGCTCTGGATAATAGCTTTAACCTTCGTATGTTGTTGTTGTTGTTGTGTGCCTTCAAATCACTTCCAACTTGAGACCCAAGGGCAAACTTAACATGGCATTTTCTGGGAATGAGAAATTGTGACTCACCCAAAGTCACTCATTGGGTTTCCATGGCCGAGCATGGATTTGAACCCTGATCTCCTAATCCAACACTAAAACCACTAGACCACATTGGCTCTCAACTTTTGTATATCTGAAAAGGGGTTCAGGAGTAAAATCAAGGTTCAATATTTTCTCATTCTATGTCTTTTCCTGTTTTGTATGAAGGATGAATCTGTGATGCAGTGGCTCAGGTGGTTAAGACGCTGACTCTGTTGATTGCAAGA
>JAIPUX010001880.1:42263029-42274940 GCA_020142125.1 Phrynosoma platyrhinos | reverse complement strand
CAAGTCCAGAAAGCTAACTTCACTTCTCCTTCACCTTTCTCATGCAGACAAGGTAAGGGCAAGTGTAGCACTGCCGGCCAGTGCACTGAGAGCTAGCAGAGCTAAAAATATCCACTGAGTAGATCCAGATTTGCTTCTCCTCTGCCTTGGGAGGTCAGTAACACCTGATAGAGAATGTTCAACTGAGGATCTGGGGATGTCAGGAGACAAGGTCATAACCCCTGATGTTATCTGACCCATGGGGCATCAGTGGTGGTAGCAGGAATCTGTCCCACCATTCTTGGGCTGGAGAGTGCTTTTAAATATATAGATATAACTGGATCAAACAAACAAAAACAAGGTCACCATGTCTTTGTAAAGGTAAAAATGCATGATAATTGAATAAAGTTGTTTTTTAAAATAGTGCAGCAATGATCGAGAGGCCACAAGAATGAGAAACTAATGGATACTGAATTTTTGCAGTCCTGCTGTGATTTTTTTTAATTAAAAATAAACCAAAAAAATTAACAATTATTAGTCTAAGCCTAAGGTAATAACTCACCAGCTCGAAAGGTATATAGTGTTTCCTGTAGGATTATTGTTATCTTCCTTAATTTCCAGCAACTGTAAATACACCAATTAAAAATGGCTAGAAAACATATGGCACTATATTAACCTAGACAATTCACTTCTGAAAAACTTCCATAAACATATTCAGTGGTGAACTCAGGCTCCCATCCGTCTAGACATTGTAAAACATTACATACTTTATTATACATAATATGTAATGACGAAAAGTTGAGTCAAGCTATATTTCCCTCCCCCCTTGTGCCTGAATGATAAAAACCCATAGTATTCTAATCCTATAGCCATGTTGGCAAACCTATGGCACATGTGCCAAAGATGGCATGTGAAGCCATTTTTCCTGGCATGTGGAGCAGGGAAGAGGAGGAAAAGGTGTGCACCTGGGAAGGTGTGTGTGTGGGGGAGAAGTCCTACCCCCCCATAGGCTGGAAGTCCCACCCTGGAAGTCCCATTCCCCTGGTAACACCCAGGGCTGGAAGGCCGTTTAGTTTGGGCACTCAGTGCCTAAAAGGTTTTCCATCACTGTGCTATAGTATTCAAATTTTCATGCTAGGGAGATTGTGATGCTGCTACTTTTCAGATACGATGGATGGTAATGTGTGTCCATAGTAAAAACACATAATGAACAATTTGGGAACAAATTTGCCTAGTCCACAATAAGCCCACATACTAAAATTAAATCTTCATTATTTTGAACTCATTGGTAAGATCTGTATTTCTAATATGTGTGTTAAATAATTTTGAAAGTTTCCAGAAGAGTAATTAACTCTAATATTAACTATACCAAGAAAAAAAATTGGTGAGTTCTCCTGCTAGTAGAATTGGAAAGAGATATTACTATATGATAATGAAGTTTCCAAGAATCTGCATGATTAGAAACACTCCCACTCAGATTAAAACTGGCAGAAGAAGTTGGCAAGGGGTTTGAGTTGAAAGAGTGAATAAGTGAAGTAACAAAAAGGGAATTTTGGTGATATGAAGAATGAATGAAACTTTTGCTGTTACAAAACAAACAAGCTTTTAAGCTCTTGTGATCCAATCTCCTGTTCAGTGTTGTGCTAGCTGTGATAATCAATGCAAAAACAACTTCTGTGCATTGTCACCAGTCTTGATCAACATACCCACAGTGCTATCTTTCTTTTTGGTTTCAACTGGTATAGACTTGTCAAGATCTACTTACAGATCTCTGGGTGATTTGCAGTTCTTTAGCAGTGATAGCAACAAATCTCTCCTCCTTGCCTCTAGGGACTGAAAGAAAGAAGGTAGGAGGTAACCTTCACCCTCCCTTAAATTCTAAGTATGTCTGTTCCACTGAGCAATTATACAAATACTTGGCTCCAGCTGGTAGATCTCAAGTGTTTAGTGTGGAAAACAGCAACAAAGTAGATCCCTGAAGCCTGGTGAGCCCACTCTTAAAATAGTGGGTGTTCTGAGGATGGAAGAATCTACTGATGTACAAACCAGGAAGCATCATTGCCTCTGATAGCTAGTGCTTAAAATATATGAACAATATATATTTGGGTGTTGAGTGTTGTTTTTGAGCAATTTGTGGTGTACAAATTCTTTTGTTCCTTGACAGTCAGATGCCTACTCAAATTGTGTTTCAATCTGTTCCTAACAAGCTGCTTGTGTTACTTAAATGTGAATTCCAGTATTTATAATTGAGGTACCCTTTTCTTTCTTTCTTTCTTTCTTTCTTTCTTTCTTTCTTTCTTTCTTTCTTTCTTTTAAAAAAAATCATTTAACTTAATCAAGCAAGATCACATTATAGCACCATCTTTCTCTCAATCCCACCACCATCACAGGCATGTTTGGCAAGGACATAGGAAAGCGCCTTCTCAGTGTTTGCTCTCAGATTGTGGAATTCCCTCATGGGAAGCTAGCTTGGGCCCCTTTCTGCTCTTTATCAGCTGAGTGTGTTCTATTTATATTTGTATCACTATAGTTTAATTGCCTTTTAAAATTTGTATTCAATTAATGTTTTCATTTAACTTTTGTATTTTTTTAACTTTTGTACAATCGATAGTTTTAACTATGTTTTGTTTTAACTCAAATTTATGAGCTGCCTTGGGTGCCATACTTAGGGAAAAGTGGGATATACATAAAATAAAATAAGTATTCAGACTTCTACATATTATGGTGTGATGATCAATGTCTTCTATAAAGTCAGTATCCTTTTATTTATTTTTAAAATAGAAATATCCCAAAAAGTGTGGTCCTCTGAGCTACTTCAAGTTGTTTTTCTAGAAGTAGAGATGAACCAGTTACAAAAAGAAGTTGAATGATCTACCGTTTCTATGGGAGAAGGATGGGAACCAACTTTTCAAGAAACAATCCAGCTTGACTGTGTGTTACTTTTTCAGCTAGATCCAGTTTGTGTTGTCTAGTTCAATGCTTCTCAGGTTATATATGAGGTGGGGGACCACCAATTATTGTTTTCTCATATGCCAAAGACCAGTACTAAATTTGTGGCTGTTGGGTAAAATTGTTTCTTTCCTGGGAACTTGCCAGGGACCAAATACTCAGGGACCAGCACCAGTCAGGGTCCACCACTTTGAGCAGCACTTGTCTAATTCATGCACACCTCAGCTAAGTGTCCTATAATTATTGTCAGTCTGTTTCCCATAAAATTCTACTCTACAGTGCTTTTGTCTCTGTGGCAAGAAACATTTTTGGTGGTGGTACCTGTAGCCTCTCCTGCACAGCTGTTTTCCTACACTCTCATAACTGCCAGTTTAGGCTTCTGCATTGTATAGTATGTGAGGAAACTTCTGAAGACTGTTCAGAAATGGCCATTGAGAACAGATTAGCCAGACTACTAATTGGGTCAACACAAGAGAGTGTATTTCATCCTCCTTAAAACACCTGGGATGCAGTGGCTCATGTGGTTAAGACGCTGACTCTGTTGATTTGCAAGATCAGCAGGTTGGCAGTTCGAGTCCCGGGTGCTGCATGATGGGATGAGCTCCTGTCACTAGTCCCAGCTTCTGCCAACCTAGCAGTTTGAAAGCATGCAAATGCAAGCAGATAAATAGGTACCACTTTGGTGGAAAGGTAAACAGCATTCTGTGTAATCATGCTGGCCACATGACCACAGAGTAGTCTCTAACAAAGCTGGCTCTTCGGCTTAGTAATGGAGATGAGCACCACCCACTATGGTCGGACACGACTTGACAACCTTGTCAATGGGAAATACCTTTACCTACTTAAAATACCTGTGCTAGCTTTCATTCTCCCAATAAAATTCATAGTGCATTTTTTAACACTTTAAAGCACTTAAATGGCTTGGGACACAGGTACCTCATTGACCACAGTCTCCCATATGAACTTATCCATGCATTAACACCTTCGGAGCCCTTCTCTGGATTGCTCTCCCAGTGGAAAAGGCGACTGGAAAACAGGGCCCTTTAGGTTGTGACACCCTCATTTGGCACACTCCTGCCTCTGCTGCCGCCGCACGCATGCACAACGTGGGGTGCTATTTCCTGTTCCAAAATGGCTCCTGGCATCACGCGCGCATGCGCACGACTCTGGACACCATTTTGGAACACAAAACGATGCTGGAGTAGTGCGCATGCGCGCGTGACACAGGGCACCATTTTGTATTCCAAAATGGCGTCCAGAGTCGCGCATGCATACGCACTACTCCGGCGCCGTTTTGTGTTCCAAAATGGTGTCCAGAGTCGTGCGCATGCACACACAACGCCGGGTGCATGCGCATGACTCCAGGTGCCATTTTGGAACACAAAATGGCACCTGAGTAGTGCGTATGCGCGCACGTGCACCTCCGGCCACAATTTTTCTTTTCTTCAGCCCTCCAAAGATCTGGGGGACAGCAAACCGGCCGCTGACTGAAAAAGTGTGGGCATCCCTGGTTTAGAGTTTAGGTTTAGGCTGTCTTGCCATTTCAATGAACTCCTCTGCTTTTATGTTTTATTGCTGTATTGCCTTTATTGATTTCAATGGCATTATTGTAAGCCACCCCAGGATTTTTTCAGCTGTTGTGGTGATGGTGGGGGAGATCTATCACTTATCAAGTATCTCAGAAGCCCTTCAGATACATAGTTATAGTTTTAAGTATGTTTAAGTGTTATACTTCTTTTAAATTCACAAAAAGTCTTCACCCTCCTTGGGACTCTATTGGCATGGCTATATATCTTCAGTTGGCTAATTTGACTAGGGGTTAGACAACTGTATTATTGCTTCCAGTACATAAGAAAACACCATAAATATTTAGTCTAGGGTCAGGCAGGCAAGCAAGCAAGTTTAAAACTTGCATAAAGTTTTTTTTTCCCCATCTGTGGTTTCCCCCCCTTTTCCTCACACCTTAAGATTTACCACCTAGAGACTAATGTAAAAGGTGTACACAAAAACAGTGAGATAAAATATTATTTTAAAATGTTTCATCAACATTTTAAATGAGGAGGTTCTGACTCCTTCTTTCATATTTTCTGCTACCCTTGAAATGTCTGTGATCTATGGAAACTCTCCACATGATTCAGCATCTGTGTTCTGGATTGCATTAGAGCAGGGGTAGGCAAACTTTTTGAGCTGGGGGCCGGGTTGCTGTCCCTCAGACATTTGGGGGGCCGAAGCACCAAAAATAAATAAATAAATAAATAAAACTTTTTTTAAAAAATTAAATTTTTTTTTAAAAAAAATATGCATGCACTCCCTCAGCCCCAGAAAAGCCATGGCAAACCCCTGTGGTGATTTTGCCAAGAAAACCCCAAGAACAAGTAATTACAATAATCAATATCATCATGGCGGGCGGCAGCGGCAGGACTGGCCTGGGGCCGGTCCAAAGGCCTCGGGGGGCCGCATCCGGCCCCCGGGCCTTAGGTTGCCTACCCCTGCATTAGAAGATGGATAGCAGGGACTCTACTCTTCAGACTATTGCCCTCCATGTCTAGAGGGCAATGGAATTGGGGATGGAGCTGGTGCACTCTGTCTGCTCAAATGTTGAGTAAACATTATGAACCCAGGAATTTGTTCCAAGTACCAGAACTTGGAATTCATGCTCCTTCCATATGAAAATCCCATTCTGTTTATCTCAACCTTTCTTCTTTTAAGCAGTATCATTTAGAGTATATTTTGATGGAAATAACTGTTTTCTTGTTTCTTGGAATCAGAAATCATTTCTGACCTTCTGCAGATCGACCTTCTATCCATCCTGGTTAAGTCTTCTTTAGACTGTTCAATATAGTGGACCCTTGATATCTGCCATGGAATTTAATTCAAGGACCTTCCATGGAAACCTAAATCCGTGGATGTCCATGTCCCATTATATACATTAGTATAATAAAATGTCCCTTATATAAAATTGTAAAACCAAGCTTTACTTTTGGGAATTTATACATATTTGGAATATTTTCAAGCTGTGGGTGGTGGAATCCGTGGATAGGGAGGGCCGACTGTACTAAATTACTTTTTTAAAATATTCAGATCCCTTTGAATGCAAATATTACTTTAGCCACTGAGTTCTTTGTACTACCGTATGAATGTTCTACCCTTTTGGGAGGTTGACTGTTTCCAGCTGCTACATGATGCAAAGTATTTCTTCTTGTTTGTGACCCTGCAGAACTGTGCTAAGCATAATGCCTTCGTTTGAAAACTATTGCATGTCTTTCAAGCCCCCACTTAGACTGTGAAATACAGTTTATGAGCAGTGGGACCTTCAGGGGTTTCTCATCATCACATGAACTGCCAAACAGAATGGTGAGTGAAACAGCTGCACTGAGCCTCTCTAACCTGTTACAAAGTGAACCTTTGTTCGCACTATGAAAGACATTTTGCAGTTGAATAACATTAGCTTCTGCTAAACCATTGGCTGGAGGGGACTGAATTCAGCCCTAAAAATAAGGGGAATGTTTAAAAGAGTCTGTCCAAGAATTTGTAGTTGTAACCAAGCTTGACATCTGCCTGAAGATTACATCATCTGGAAGGGAAGCTGGAAAAGCTTTCAAAACTATGCTTTTCTAAAAAGCAATAAGCAGTTGTGTCAGCTAATAATCGTGAATGTATTTGTAGTAGACTATAACATTTTATTTAAAGGAAGTGTGGGAAGAGAAGTGAAAGGAGCTTTGAAGAAGAAAATAAGTTGGGATTTTCTCTAAATACAGTCCACATACTGCAAGTCGCATAAAGTATTGAAAATAGTCAATTAAAGAATCAATGGCATGCAACATTCTTGTGCTAAAGGATGCTGATAGGCTTCATTTTTCCTACTGGGAGTCATCATGGTATAGTATTTAGTTTTGGACCAGTATTTGGGAAACAAGTTTAAATCCTCACTTGACTGTCAAATTCAATATATGATTTTGGGCCAGTCACTATCCCTCAGTCTGACTTACCTAGAGTTGTTTAGAGAATAAAATTGACAGGGGGGAGACATGATGCCTTCAGCTCATTGGGAAAAAAAAAGGGCTTCTGGGTTTTTAGTCTTAAGAACTGCAGCCACACTGTGATCGTTTTAAAATTATTGTTGTATTTTATTGTACGTTTTAATTTATAATTGATTAATAATTTTTTAAGAGGGGGAATTAAATTTTACAGTTGTATGTATATTTTATTCTTGTTAGCCGCCCTGATTGATGTCAAAGTGGCGGGATATAAATAAACCTTATTATTATTATTATAAAAATGCAGCAAAATAAATACAGTTCAGAGACATAGCCATGTTTGTCTGGAATATCAGTATGCAAAGAGATCTTGTAGAATGTTTGAGACTAACTGTGTAAAAGAAATTATAGTATAAACTTTCATACACTTGCATCTGAGGAAGTAGAAAAAGGCTGCTGCCACACTGCAGAAATAATGCAGTTTGACACTACTGTAACTGCCATGGCTCAGTGCTATGGAATTCTGGGATTTGTAGTTTGTGAGATAGTCAGCCTTCCCTGTCAGAGACCTCTGGTGCACCACCAAACTACAAATTCCAAAATTCCATAGCATTGAGCCATGGCAGCTAAAGTCTTGTCAAGCTATTTATTTTTTTCAGGGAGGCAGCAGCCTACATCTATGAAAGCTTATGTTATATCTTCTTTTGCACCATTAATCTCAAAGGTACTACAAAATAACACAGTTCTCTAACAAAATGTAATTGACTTCAACTTTTTCAATTTTCAGTTATAAAGAAAATCCTCAGGTTTTGATTCCTGAAAGGGTATAGAAGAAATGGAAAATCTTGGCTTCTTTTTAAAGTTGTGTTTTCCCTCCTACTTCACTCTTGCAGGCTACTGTGAAACACTTTCCCTAGTCAAACTATGTGGGCAGGAGGTTTGGCACCATAGAAAATAAGCCAAGATGGGATACAGAAATCTGTTGCCACCTGTAATTAAAGAACAGGTAGATACACAGGCTCAGATTGGTTCATTTCAGCATCTTTAGCCAAACTGTTGTATTCATAAACTCGTTGCAAGGCATGTAGATAGCATGTTTGAATGTGTTTCAGTCCATTTTGTGGCAAATCCATGAGCATATTCATAGGTAATAGTGTGATGTGTAGACTTGCCCCACCAAATTGTGTGTTCTGTGCTGCCTAAATAACCCTGGAAGCAGTGTGGAATGGCATAAGTCAAGGAAGTTACCGAATATAGCTACGTATACCATTGGTCAATATAGTTCAGGAATATTGATACCAGTATAATTCAGGAATAGTTCAGGAATATTGATGTTCTCCTAGGTTGGTGGTAGAACTCTTTCCCAACCTGACCTGGAGAGGTAAGGGATTGAACCTTGGATCTCCTCAATGCAAACTGTGGCTTCCAATTCTGGGCTACATCCCTTCTTAAAGAGTTGGTCTGCATGGCAAGCTACTACACTCCAATTGCTTGCTTCTTATAGCAGTATCCATGTCTACCCAATGTCTGCTAACCTAAGCTATATGACGATAATTATGAATTTTACCAGTCAGTTTGATGTAGGAAGTTCTTGTACCTATCAAAAGAAAAAAAAATTTGCATTTTAAAGAGAACACCTTCAACTCACTGATTTCTATAACAGGGCAGGTTTATCCTCCCACAGTCCCAGGCGCTGTTTCACAAGAATCATAGAATCATAGAAGGTTTTGCTTGCCAAATGAAAGTGATCAGATAACTATGTGATGACTAAGTTGCCCACCGTGATGTGTATAGAAGTGACAATTATGAAACACACCCTTTTGTTTTAAGAAAGGCCTAGAGCAGCTTTCCTCAAACCTCCAGTTGTGTTAGCCTACAACCTATCCATTGGCTATGTCGGCTTGGGACGATTAAAGTTGTAGCCAAAAGTTTGTGGAAGGACCACTTTGGGGAAAGCTGGTCAACAGATCCTTGCCCAATTATTATAAGAGGCCGCAGAAGACTCTTCTTTCACACCCTGTGTATACCCAGCAGCCACATGGAGGAGAATGATAGTAATGGAAGAGACCTCAAGGGCCATCCAATCCAGCCCCCTGCCAAGCAAGAATACACAATCAAAGCTCTCCCAACAGATAACCATCCACCCTTTGTTTACAAAGCTCCAAAGAAGGAGACTCCACCACCTTCCAAGGAAGTGTGTTCCACTGTCAAACAGCTCTTACCATCAGGATATTCTTCCCAATGTTTAAGTGGAATTTCTTTTTCTTGTTGTTCTGTGCCTTCAAGTCACTTCCGACTTATGGCATCCCTAAGGTGACACTATCACAGGTTTTTCTTGGCAAGTTTCTTCAAGGGCAAGTTTCTTGCCCTTGCCATCCTCTGAGGCTGAGAGAGTGTGACTTGCCCAAAGTCACCCAGTAGGTTTACATGGCCAAGCTGGGATTTGAACCCTGGTCTCCAGAGTCATAATCCAATGCTCAAACGACTACACCATGAATTTCTTTTCCTGCAATTTAAATCCATTGCTCTGTGTCCTAGTCTCTGGAGCACCAGAAAACAAGCTTGCTCCATCTTGCTACCAACATTGCTACCAAGCCACCTATTAACCATCACCAGGCTAAACATACCTAACTCCCTAAGCTGCACCACATAAGTCATTTCACCATTTTGGTCATCCTTTCACCATTTTGGTCATCCTTCTCTGTTGGCATTCCAGCTTGTCAATATTTATGAATTGTGGTGCCCAGAACTGGACACAGTATTCCAGGTAAGCTCTGACTAAAGCAGAATAGATTAGTACTATTACCTCCCTTCATCTATACCCTTATTCAGGGGTAGGCAACCTTTTTGAGCCGGGGGCCGGGTTGGTGTCCCTCAAACAATTGGGGGGCCGAAGCACCATAAATAAATAAATAAATAAATAAATATTTTAATTTTTTTTAAATTAAAAAAAATGCATGCACACACTCTCAGCCCCAGAAAAGCCATGGCAAAACCCCTGTGGAGATTTTGCCAAGAAAACCACAAGAACAAGTAATGACAATAATCAATATCATCATGGTGGGTGGCGGCGGTGGCGGCAGGACCGGTCTGGGGCCGGTCCAAAGGCCTCAGGGGGCCACATCCGGCCCACAGGCCTTAGGTTGCCTACCCCTGCCCTTATTGATGCACCCTAGAATTAATTGCATTGGCTTTTTTAGCTGCCACTTCACTGTGTTGACTCAAGTTCAACTTGTGGCCTGCTAAGACTCCTAGATTCCTTTTCACATGTACTGCTGTCAAACTAGGTGTCTATATCTCTGCATTTTTTTCTGCCTAAATGTAGTATCTTACATTTCTTCCTGTTGAAAGTCATTTTGGGGTGAAACAGACAGGAAGGAAGGAGCAGCCAGAAGCCGCTCCCAGCCTGATCACCCCATGGCTGTAGCAAACACACATCATGGCACCAAGGGCGCCTCCTGTTGTGGTCCCAAATGGCTGGTTTTAGGCTGCCCTAGGCGGCGCTGGGGCAACTTCTGGGTGCTCTGGGGCATGCTTCATCTAAATGCTATGCCCCAGAGCAGCCGGAAGCTGCACCTGTCTGCCCATCTGTTTCAGGCCATGCAGTTATGACCTAGCTCTCTAATCGGTTAAGGCTATTTTGAATTCTGATCCTTTCCTCTGAGGTATTAGTTGCCTCTCCTTGAGTGTCATGTAGGCCACATTTTACTAGCTTCTTTGCAAGAATATCATGGTGGACCTTGTCAAAAGCCTTACTGAAACCAAGATGCACTACATCCACAGCATTCCCTTTGTCTATCAAGCTTAAAACTCTTCCAAGAATAGAAAGATAAATCTGACATTACTTAGGTGGGGATTACTATGTTCTCCTTCATTCCTATTAGGTTTTATTTCTCTGGAACAGGTTGCAACCCTCTATTACTTCATTCCAATTATGAGACCCATCTCTCCAGGTTTGAAATGATGCCTATTATATCATATTTGCTTTGCTATGTAGAGTTCAAGTTCATCTTGTTTATTTCCCATGCTCCATGCATTAATGAAGAGATATCTAAGATCACAGGTCATTGCCCCTAGCAACTTAGTTCACCCCCCCCCATTGAATTCTTGTGCTATTTACAGAGTTCTCTCTGTAACATCCAGTATACTATAGGAATTGGCCTTGATGTCTTTGTAATAGCAGGATATGAGCAAGTCGGGCAATTTATTTTTTATTGCTTTTGTGCTAAACCAAGCAGTGCATGTTCATCTGTTAAATAAATTACAGACAGACTCCCATCCACCCTTTTGACCAAATGTAAACAGATATTATTCACTTCATAAGTCACAAAGTGGAGTGTAATTGGCTGCTGATGAAAGCATTTCTTTTGACCTAGCATGTCTTGGATTGGGAAATTAAAAAGCCTGTTGCTAATGCTTACATAGGATAGTGCTAGTATGATGGCACAAATGAGTCAATATCTGATGTTAGGGGTGGGCAATATGTGAGCTGCATGCAGCTCCACCTTTTGTTTGGTGACCCTGGAGCCCTTCTCCTACTACCAACTTTTTATTAAAGTAAAGAATAAAGAATTGTACTTCTGGGAGCATGATTCGCCTTCAGAACCCAGATTGTTGATCCTTGTGGCTTGTTTTATTGAAAAAAGTGAAGGGCTGACACAAAGTTAGTTCCAGTTTTATTTGGAAAGGGTATATCCTGTGGCTAAACTGCCCCTGAACCCACAGAGGTTCCCTTCCGCATCCCTTGACATCAATCAGTGGCCCTCCCCTCCCCCCAAAAGGGCTGCAGTCTACATTGACATGCCTGTCAAAGAACCCCTGTGTGTCTAGTAGGGCACTGTTATAAATGAAAGAAGATTCTAGGGCATGTTCTATGATGTTGTTCATGTGGCATGCTGGTCAAGTTTATTGGATCTGAAAGTATGGCCTAGAACAGAGGTTTCCAACCTGTGCTCCGAGTAGCCGTTAGGGCCCTGCGTGCACTTCCCAGGTACTCCGTGATTGCT
>JAIPUX010001880.1:42229441-42242619 GCA_020142125.1 Phrynosoma platyrhinos | reverse complement strand
TACTATAGCTGGGATGGGAGTGCATGTGTGTGTACTTGAGCACAAGCCCTCACTTATCCACCACCGCATGTGACTCTTGACCCCAAGGATGTTCCTCACCGTTGCCTTGAAGTTCCAAAAATTAGCATTATTAATTCCAGAATACCAAATATTCACCTGGTCTGGTGGGAATTTTTCATGTCCTCCTTGACACACAGTGGGCTTTGCCTGTGTGCTTTGGAATCACAATGAAAGCATGATTTGAAACCATGTGTCTAATATTAAAAGTATGGTGTAGATAAGTAGTGGGTGGGGAGGTAGTACAATGGACACAAAAAAGCAGAATTAATGGGGTTAATGTATTAATAGCCTGGATTGGAAAATAAGGTTTACATAATTAGGATGTCAAGATGACAGAATGAAAAAGTCAGACCCAACAAAGGTTCGTATGAAAAGCTGCTGTTCATATTTGCTCTTAAGGAAATAAAAATGGCAGGCTTGGGATCTGTGGATGCCCTCGAGGTATGACAGATGTATATGGAAGTAATTTAAAATAGTTTTTTGTGGGTTTTTTGGGCTGTGTGGCCATGCTCTAGAAGAGTTTCTTTCTGACGTTTTAAAATACTTTGTAGATCCTGGTTTTGCCTGCCAACTTCCTACTGATTGAAAGGCAGTTTGGGGAAAATTAGTTACTGTAAAGTCCACGTAGTTTATGCTAAATCATACATTAGCTTTTCCGATTAGAACATCCAGAAACAGCCAGCCAGCAAGATGACTGGCCAGGTTGATTCGGGGATTGGGGAATTCTAGTCCAAAAAACTAACTTTTCCAAACTCTGGTTTATATTGAGAGAAGAGACTAGGATATAAGAAATAGTAAATGAGTCTTTAAATTTATACCCTTAAGAGAAGATCGAGTCCCAAGTGACATAGGGTACATCGACACTGTAGAAATAATGCAATTTGGCACCACTTTGAGTGCTGTTGCTCCATCCTGTGGAATCCTGGGATTTTCAGTTTTACAAGATCTTTAGCCTTCCCTGCCAATGTGCCTCACAAAACTACAAGTCCCAGGATTCTGTAGGATGGAGCTATGGCAATTAAAATGATGTCAAACGGCATTATATCTACAGTGTAGATGCACCCATAATTACAAATCTAGTTACCTTTGCTTCAGTGCAGTTACAGTCGGCCCTCTATATCCACTGAGTCTGCATCCATGGATTCAGTTATACACAGCTTGAATTTTTAAAAAAATCCCAGCAAATGCCAAGGGTCCACTGCACAGTACTTGATCTGAAAACAACAGCAACTTAGAAATAGAAACATAATCATAATAATGGAGAAAAGTAGAACTGAGACAAGCAGCATAGTCTAATCCATTTTTGTTCACTCAGGCTTATGCCTTAGTAAGTGCATTTAGAATTGTAGCTTTCATGTTCAAATACTGTTGAGCATTATGCCATAAGGCTCCCTTTAATTTGCCTGATATAAACTGTAATATGAATGCCACTAATGACAGTAGGGCCCAGCTATTCTTAACAAAAGAAAATGTTGGCTTTTGTTCTAACATACAATGGAGGGAAAATGGCAGTTGAAAATTAATAAGTAACCATGAATTCATTCATTGAACGTCTGCTGGAAGGGAAAGGATTTCTTTCTCCCTGTAGTGGAGCCATGTTACTGAAACTCTGTTTTCCTATTAGGAGTGCCAGGTCCCTTCACTGTAGATGTTTAAGTGGTTTGAAAAGAGCCATTTGTGTATTATTGTTTTCTCTTGAAATGATTCTATCATGTTTTATATATTTAATTAGGTTTTAGTTGCAATCTCTTTGATTTTATTGTTTCACCACAATTCATGCTTTTGTTTGTGTTGTTATTGAGTCTTAACTAGTAATTGTAGAAAAGGGGACAGATTTGCATTAAATTTGAATATACTATTTTATATATGTATGAACATTTGAAAATTGTTGTTGTGTTGTTGCTGTGTGCCTCAAGTTCATTTCCAACTTATGGCAACACTAAGTGTGACAAACAAGGCAAGGGGCTTTCTGAGGGCTGAGAGTGTGTAACTTGCCCAAGGTCACTCATTGGGCTTTCATGTCCAGCACTCAGACCACTATGCCACGCTGGCTCTTTTGGAAATAATCATTTTAATGAAGTGCATCTCACCATTATGAAGAAGACTGTAGCCAGGTGCTTAGGTGCTCAGTCTGCTGTTCTACTGCTTGCTTGCTGATTTAAGGTATGTCCCACCTTTCTTCCAAGGCAGCTTACAATATACAATGGACTTTTCTCATCTGCAGGAGTTCAGTTCTGCGCCTCCCCATGGATGGCAAAATAATGCGGATGATCATGGTCTATATTATTTAATGACCGCGATGTGCAAATATGTCAGCACGTCGGTGCGCATGTGCCACCATTAAATAATATGGGACTTGGTGATCTGTTCCACTAAGTATTTTCCAGAAATGTATTTGATATAAATCCTTTTGTTGGATGAAACCTGGTTAGATTTTAATTTATTTTGGGTGTTGGGATTAGCACTATCTTCTGTTAAAGATCTCTTTTCCAATGTAGATGCAGTTCTTGAAATGTTTATTTGCAGAGTAACACCATACACTCTTGCAGTGATGGAGGATTCCTTCCCCCTACCCCCACCCCTTGAGTCTTCTGGGACAAAAGCTTCTTGCCTTGCTTGTCACAAGCAGTCCTACTATAATAAATGTTCATGAGTAAGACAGGCTCGGTCTGGCTCTTCATGCATTTAAGAATGAATGAATAAATAAATAATCTTTCTTGGCCTGTGCAATTCACCATTTATAGTAATGCAGCAAGCCCTTGTAGTTTGATTTTCCTAGAGCGACTGCCATCTGGGAGATTAAAAAAATCTCTTAAATTGACTTGTGATTGCAAGCTTGGTCCCTGAGCAGCAGCAATTCATATGCTAAAAGGAGCCCATTCTTTCCTGAAGCTTTATGGACTTACATATACTTTAAGATGCCCTGTCACATATTTCTATGGTAATCACATCACAGCACACAACGGTATTAGAGAGACTCATTTTTCCCCCTATCACTTCTGTACAAATGCCCAGAAGATATAACTATGTGCTTATGGGCTGCCCTGTGCATGGACTGCATACACTAGTGTAGATAGAGAGCCCTTATTAGGGCTACACTAGTGTAAGTTGGCTGGAATCCATTTTGTACATTGTGATTGTCAAACCACTCTGCTGACATCAGTCTTATTAATTATGCAACATTTGAGAATAGACCTTCCCTGGTACTGTGCTTATCATAAGATGCAGACTTTAAATGTTACAGTTATACTCAGAGATATGTAGTTATTCAAATGTTATATGAGTATACATTTTATATAAAAGGATTTAAAATTTATAAAAATGTTGCAGGTATATGTATAAAATAAATGTTTATAATATGAAATCCATAACTTAATGCATACATTTTATATATCATCATTTGAAATACATATACATATCTTAAAATAAACTAAGCAAAGGTAAGTTACTTTATAACAAAACTTGATCATAAGAGAAAAACTACCCAATCCAATGAATATTTAACAGGTTTCTTCCCCTGTAATAATCTTACAGTCTGCTCTGTTTTCCTGGGAAACATGGGGGCGGGATTTTAAAAGGGGAGTGTTATTACTTTAAAATGTTCCTCTTCACCATTAGGTTTTTACTTAGAATATAAGATATATTTAACCAGTAAATTGAGCTACAGTAAAGCTATGTTTGTAGCTCCGTTAGCTTATCTATGGTTTCTTGGGGAAATGATGTGATCTTTATATCTAAAAATATAAGGGTACAAAAATTTGATAGATTTGGTATGTGGGTTATTGAAGCTGTATTACGTCTCATCTCATTGCATGAATACTGTTGGTACTAGGATTACCATGCCCAGTGAAAATCTAGATTTCCATAAAATGTATAACTTAACACGATTTCTGCATTAAATCATATTGTTAGCATTCATACAGTTGTGCCCTTTTGGTAGTACATCTGCCATACGCCTTTCAATTCTAGATGGCAGTCACCTGGCATTAATAAACTCTTGGATATTCTGAAACTCTTCCTAGATAGTATGTTCATAGAATCATAGAACTGGAATGGGGAACAGAGCAATCTAGTCCAACCCCAGGCTATGCAGGAATACACAGCTCAGGCACACCTGAAAGATGTCTGTTTAAATACTATCCATTTTAGGTCCATTTGAAGACTTGCCTATTTAAGGTTTGTTTAAAGATATTCAAAGAGTCCACCACCACCACCACCCTGAAGCAGTCTATCTATTCCACTATAGAATAACTCTATCCATCAGGAAATCCTTTCTTATCTCTAGATGAAAACTATTTTGTTGTGATTTAAATCCAGTACTTCAGGTCCTAATCTCTACAGCAGCAGAAAATTAGCTTGCTCCATCTTCTATATGACATTCCTTCAGACATGTAAAGATAGACATCATATTACCTCTCAATCTTTTTTCTCCCCTCAAAGCTAAACACACCTAATTCCATAAACTGTTCCTCATAAGGCTTGGAGAAGTGTTGCAGAGTAGAAATTATTTAGGGACTTATAACATCTTTGTTTTGTCTTGATGCCTAAAACTACCAAACAACATGTGCAGTCAGAACTGGAGCAAGGGATTTTGTTGTCTGGAGCTACAGACAAAACACACCCCCAAGCCAAGTACAGAAGCAGATTGGACCAGCAGATAGACCCATATCTTCAACTGCATCTGAAGGCAATCAACACTGGAGATAGGTCCATATCTTCAACTGCATCTGAAGGCAGTCAACCAACTTAGTGGGGGCTATGGCCACCTTTGCAGGATCCACAGCAACCTGCATTGTGTATTGTCCTCTAAAATCTCATTGATGCCCCTCCCATTGTAGGATGTTCAGCTTTTCTTGGTTTTATTTAAAATTTGCTTCTTCAGCATAGAGAGAGGCATGTTTGGAAGTACTTAGGTGGTATATTTATGTTCTGTTGGAAAACTGAAATATCTTCCTTCCATCCCTTCCTCTTTCACTCTCCCTCTCCCCAGATACACAAACCAGTTATCAGACTGAACTGTTGAGGGCATCAGGTGGGGCTATTGGAGAGTGTGTTTTGTACCATAGCCAACAGCTTATACCATTCAAGATTTTTTAAAGTTTTTTTAAAAAACAGAGAAAGCTACTGGAAGGTGTATATCCATAATAGTAACTAACTATTGAGGAAGGGCTTTGAAGTGAGGTCTAATCCCAATTGATAGAGTTATGGAATCAGTTGGAACTTGGTAAGTTCACACTTATCCAAACTTCAATTAATTAAATGCATCTACTCTATCTGGAGTTAGCAATTGGATTTAGGCCACTACTACTGGGAGATTCTGTTCGAAGCTATATATTTTAAATATACAAATTCTTTAGAATATTTTCTGCAGGCAGCATCTGGATTGTTGCTTGTTCTGAAATACATCATGGAGATATTTCAACATGGAATTGGTTTTGTGAAGCTCTTTTTTTCTATCAGTGTTTCTACTGAAGCATTCAGTCTGCAGATGGTTAAATCTTTTCCTGTGGCTTCTGAAAAGTTTGGTGAAACTAGGTCACTTCCTTTGAGCCCTGGGTAAAGAGGGTTAGCCCTGGTTTGAACCGCAGGCTGTGTAGAGGCCCTGCTGCGTTCTGTTCTAGCTGTTTGTCTGATGCTCATTAATCCCGACTGCAAGTTTCTTGCATTTTGATCAGTACTTTATTCTTATGATCAGGGCCTTTGTATCTAATATATATGAAGTGTAAAATCTTCCCACAGCTTACTGGGTTACACATAGTCTTTGTAGCTCAGAATAGTTCAGTATGACCAGTGAATTGGTTGTTCTTCTGTACATGATGAAAAGTGATGCTCAGTGCTCCAAACACTTTTGGTGTTGTGTGAAAATGAATGTATATTATTTGTCTATTAGTGATCTTGGATATAAGAACACATTTTTCTCAATGAGCCACTGTCTATCTTGAGGAAACAAAGTTAATACTCAGATGTACTTCCTTCAAAAAACAAACCCTTCTAGATATTTCTTTAAGTGTGAAAGAAAAGCTTCTCACAGGAGACCTTAGACAGCCTATTAATATGGTTTAACAAAATGACGCTAAAGAGCCATTTAGTCTGCTTTTGACTGCTAATATAAGCTATACATCTTATTCTTTTTTTCTCTTTTGGTTAATTGGACAGTGATTGTAATCCATACTTCAGTGACAATAATTGCACTTTTGAACCCAAGGCAATCAAACGATCAATCAGTCATTAGTTAATTAAGTCATTGTAATTAACATTTACCCAAAAAAAGCCTTTTAATTGCCTCCATATCCTTTCAGCTGGCCTTCGCAATAGATAATGAGAGCACTGGAGCCACAGTACTTGAACTATTGGCTTCTGTTCACAACTTTTATCTGAAAAGTGTTGTTTCTACATGTCACTATTTCAGGATAGTCAAGTTTCCTCATTTTCATTCCCTCCGTTAAGAGAGACCTATGCATTCTGTGTGATTAAAGCATTGTATCACACAGCAGCATAGCACATGCATGCAATTTTACTTTTTTGCAGCACTGTTGATCTTGAAAATAAGTTGTAGAATGACAGCAGTTCTGTGCAAATTCAATACTTATAACACCACAACCCACTTAACACACAGGCCTAAGCCTTTATTTTTGATGGAATATGCATGGGCCTCAAGTCCCCTCCCCACAAGAATGAAATTAGAAGGTTTTATTTCCTTTTTCCCTAAGTGGATTTATTATATCTAAACCTGGACAAAGTGGTTAGTTTTAACTACAATTAAGGGATATAAATGAAGATCATTAACCATGATTTGAAAATGGATTTCCCCCCTCTGTATCACTGTTACCACTACCCCCCCCCAATTTGTCTGGTTTTGCAGATATTCTGTATCTTGAGCTAAATTGAAACCTTTGAACTCTTCCACCAATCTACATTAGAGAAAGAGGAGGAGGAGGAGGAGGACATAAGCCTGAAACCTGATACTGCTCATAGAAATTTTTATTGGAATATAAAATTTATATTTATGATATAAATTCCTCTCTGTGAAGGAGGATGTGAAACTGTGTTTGAAGTGGGCTTTGCATTACAAGTGGTTAAACCTATACACTGAATAAACATTACTTGTGTGTCTTCTTCCCTCTCCATCTCAAAAAGTAGCCAACTGGTTTACTTGTGCCATCTTGGCCTGGTCTCAGTTGTGCTGTGTTTCATAGACTTCAGATAGCTGAAGTATTCTCCCCTCTTTTTTCCCCTTGGCTGGAGGCACTCTTCAATCTTCCAGACACAAATATTTACTTTTCCAGTGTGTACATTTAAAAATCCTATCCTGAGCTGGGCAGATTTCCTGGCTGGAAGGAGTTGTCTGAACTAGGCTGTGGGCATCAGTCTGTTGTGAGCCAAGAGCCTTGTGTAAACCAGAGTCAGGACTAAAGGGTAAGGCAAGACTAGAGAGTAAACTAGGAAGTAGGATTAGGGAGCAAACCAGGAGGCAGAGTCAAAGCACATAGAGCTGAAAGACCTTGGAGATTATCGTATGCAAAAATAAAGCTACTTACCTCTGGTGGGATGCAGTCATTTACGGGATGCAATTGAGAATTATCCCACGAAAAATGCTGCCAATGCTGCCAGGCGACTGCATCCCAGCTGCATCCTGGTTCCCAGCCATGCTCAGCTGGCCAATTTGCATGAGATAATCTCCCAAATTGCATAAGGAGGGCTTATTTGGAATATGAAACTTCCTTGGCAAGATGATCCAAAAGATCACCTGGGTGGGTGAGGTGACTCCAGGGTCTGAGCATATAAAAGGGCCTAGAATGGAGAAAGGAACCTGTAGCCCTCCAGATGTTGGATTGCAACTCCCGTCATTCATAAATATCCAGCATAGCCAAGTCATTGGTGAGAAATGCTGCAGTTTGATAACATCTGGAGAACCATGTATTTTCCATCACTAGCTGACTCAGGAGTAGGAGTTGTGTTGCTGAACAGATATTGTTGAGGTGCAAGTTCTATCAGTCTAACCCAGCACAGCCACTGGTGAAAAGTACTAGAAGTTGCAGTTGCTGCTGTTGTTGTTGTTGTGTGCCTTCAAGTCATTTCTGATTTATGACAACCCTAAGGAGATGCTACCATGATGTTTTCTTGATAAGATTTGTTCAGAGGGGGTTTGCTTTTGCCTTCCTCTGAGGCTGAGAGAGTGTGATGTGCCTAAAGTCACCCAGTGGATTTCTATGGTTCAGCAGGGATTTGAAACCTGGTCTCCCGAATCATAATCCAGCACTCAACCCGCTACAAAACATTAAAATCAATACAACTTGAAATACAGTGGGCCCTTAGTATCTGCTGGGGTTTGGTTCCAGGACCCCCCATAGATACCAAAATCTGTGGTTGCTCAAATCCTATTATGTACGATAGGGTAGTAAACTGATTTCCCTTATATAAAATGGCAAAATTGAGTTTTGCTTTTTGGAGTTTTAAATATATATATATATATATATATATATATATATATATATACACACACAATTTTCAAGCCATGGATGTTTGAATCTGTGGATGAAGAATCTGTGGATACAGAGGGCCAACAGTACAAGTCAGCACACAGTTAAAGCCTCTTGCAGTCAATTCCTAAAACCTTGCTGGAGTAGAAAAGCTTTTACTTGCCAGAGGAAAGATAGCAAAGAGGAAGAAGGGCCTCCCCTGAAAAGTAGAGTTCAGACAGACTCATTTAGGTTCAGCAACATCTGGAGTGCTGCACAATTTCTAGCCCTGGGACAGATCAGTGCAGCAACATGCATTTGTGGCTCATCAGCTGGAGCAGCCACACATGGCCTCAAAGCATCTGCTATGAGCCATTGCAACCCCTGACAGTAAACAAGTCTGTTTTGCCAGGCGTGTGTAGTGGGCAGACTCCTCTCTTGGTGAGCTGGATTCACATGGGCCTTTGATGGATCAGATTATTTAGTATGACATACTGGCAGCTCTAGCACAGAATCTCATTGGGTGCAACAGTGAACTATGGTCTCAGATTACATGAACATAAATTGGCCTTATCTGCATTCCTTCTCAGGAATAAGCATGAAAATGAGACCATCTGATTCTACTTTTAAAATAATTAAAGTTTTGTCTTAGGTCAAGACTTGGGGAAATTTGGGCTGCTTTAAAGAATTGCAAATTCATATTAGGGATGCAAATTCTAATTTGTCTCATCCACTCACATGAGGATGAGGAACCACAAAATTACTTCCCACAAGAGGGAAAAATATTTGGAAGCACCATCGGTAAGAGATTGGGAATGATTTCTTACACAAATGAAGCAAAACTATATAATTGCAACAAGATGATATTGACTACTAATTTGCTGAGGTTTCATGTAGGAATTAGAAACAGTGGAGGTTTGTACTTTTTAAACAATCCATCATTTCTTTTGTGATTTCTGCATGTCTTCAGACAGGGTGAGGACAGTTTTGCACACACAAATTGCAAACTACAGACACTCTGAGGAGGAAAGAAAATCTTATCTCCTTCTCATCTGCATGATAAAGCATCTTGTGATAACTTGAAAAATATTTGTTAAAGTGTCTCATCAATGAGAATAAGGATTTTGATTTTTGATTTTTGGAGTATTTTTACATCTCTTGTTCAAACAAGACAGGGTCAAACTATCACAGTGACAACAGGAAACCAAGGACATGAAATATTAGAAGGGATTTCCCTCTGTATTGAGAGGTTGTTTGAGGCAATCAAACAGATGACTGTATAGATGGGTATCACTGAATTGAGGGAATTCCTTCTGATATTGCACAAGAGAATGTGGACATTGGCTCCCTCAGGATGGAGTAATGACCATGTCAGCAGAAGAGAACTGATAGTTCCAGTGGTGAGGATAGCCAAGACGTTCAAGAAGGAAAACTACTGATCAGCAGTAGAAGCAGTGGGAAGTGACACTGGTGGAGGATCTCTCAGAAACAACAGTAATGGTGCTTTCGCTTATAATTGTTAGGACTTCACAGAAGAAGGCACTAGTAAAGCACTCCTGAAGGCCTTTTGTCTTGAACACACTACAAAAAGACAATCAAAATAAGGCAAGAGACGCTGGAAGATGAGACTCCCAGAATAGAAGGCACTCAACTGGCTACTGGGGAAGAGCAAACAACAATATAAACAGAACTAACAGTCTAATCGTACAACTGAACTTAAGCTGGATGAACATTCAGCTGCTCATGTACTCAGATGTGAAAAGAAAGTCCAAAACAGCACAATGGACATAACAGGAACATGACTGTGAGAAGCCTGAATCAGGGAAAACTAGAAATCATAAATCACTAGAAATGAATGCATAAATATAACAATACTTTGTGTGAGTGACTAAACTGGACAGGAATCGGACATTTTCAATCAGATTACATAATGTTTTACTCTGGAAAAGATGTTTTAAGAAAAAAATGGGATATCATCAATACAGAGGTGCGGTGTAGCAAAAACAGGCAAGGGATATAATACAGATTCTGACCAAATAATGGAACTGATAGAGAAAACCCTTCAATATAAATATATACCAAGTTTATACTCCAACTACGGAGGCAGAAAAGGAAGAGATCAAAACAGGTTTCCTGGAAGAAACTGACCACATACCAAAACAGGACATACTGATAATCATTGGCGGCAGGAATGCAAAACAGGAAACAGAGTTGAACCTAACATTGTTGGAGAATTTGGCTTAGGATCAATAAATTAAACAGAATAGTGGCATCACAAATTCTGTGAGGCCATCAGTTTGTTCATTGCAAACATATTTTCAGGCAACCAAACAAACCACATAAAGAAACAGAAACTCATCATTATTTTAAAAAAAAAAAGTGTTTTACCTTTCCTCGGCTTCAAGCATCTTCCAGGATACACCCGGATGTTATCTCACATAAGTCGCTGCCGATTTTACCACAATGCCACTGGCAAAATTCAGCCTGGGTCAAACGCAGGCCAAAGCCACATTCAGCCGGCAAATTTTAAAAGTCAGTGCTATGGAATTCTGGGATCTGTATGTGTGTGTGTGTGTGTGTAGCCTTTTCTCCCAGATTTCTCTCAGGATTCCATAACCACAACAATTAGGGAGCCATAACAGTTAAAGCCGTGTCAAATTGCAGTGTGGCAGTAGCCCCAGACTTGGAAGGACAGCTATGAAGGAACTAGGTAAGATCCTCAAATGTAAAAATATATAATTAAATACCAAAGTCAAGGTCATCAGTACCATCATATTTCCAGTTTCTGTGTATGGATGAACAGGCTGGTCAATGAAGAAAGCTTACATGAAGAGGTCAATTCATTTGAAATGTGGTGGAAGAGGGTTCTACCAATATATATTGACAAAAAGACTCATAAATTGATTTTAGACCAAATTAAGCCTGAACTGTCACTAGACACCTAAATGGCTAAACTGAAACTATTGTAATTGGGACACAGCATGAGATAACATAGGGCCTTTGCAGACTGCCAGAAATAGCGCACATTAAATTGAGGCACTGCCCTGTCTCAGTGCTAGGGAATCATGGGAACTGTAATTTATTGTGGCACCAGAGCTCTCTGACAGAGAAGGCTCAGTGTCTCAGAAAAAAATACAATTCCCATGACTCCCTAGCACTGAGTCAGGGCAGTGCCTCAATTTAATGTGCACTATTTCTGGCAGTCTGCAAAGGCCCATAATCCACTGAAAAAGACAAAGTGAAGTCGAAGGCGGTAGAAGAAGAGGAAGACTGCACTTACAGGTGGATTGACTCAAGAAAGCAAATACTATCCTGAATCTGTAAAACCTGTACAAGGCTGTTAACAACAGAGTCTCTTGGAAATCTCTTATTCATAGTCAACAGGAGTTGAAGCCCACTTGGTGGCACATAAGACCAATTTGCTCACTAAGCACAGTTTAAACGAGTGATTCCCAACGTTGGATCTCCAAATGATGTTTGACTCCAGGTTTTAGGCTGCCATGAGATCTTGTGATATAGGGCTCCATCCTGTATAAATATTTTAATAAAAAATAAAATTCTCCTCATTTACCATGCTACTGTGTGATATCAGACTTATAGTCCAACAACACCTGGGCACCCAAGGTAAGGTTGCTCCCAATTGGGGTAAACTAGTAGTGGTTCCCTGGACTTGGACATAGGGATGAAAACTTCCTGATTTACTATATTTTTAGCTCGTTATAATGAGTCATAGAATCATAGAGTAGGAAGAGACCTCAAGGGCCATCCAGTCCAACCCCCTGCCATGCAGGAACTCCCAATCAAAACACACCCAACAGATGGCCATTCAGCCTCTATTTTAAAAACCTCCAAAGAAGGAGACTCCACCACGCTCCGTCTTGCTATCAGAAAGTTCTTCCTAATGTTTAGGTGAATCTTCTTTTCCTGTAGTTTGCATTGTTGCTGCATGTTCTAGTCTCTGGGGTAGCAGAAAACAAGCTTGCTGCATTCTCAACATGGCATCTCTTCAGATATTTAAACAGGGCTTATCATATCACCTCTTAACCTTCTCTTCTCCAAGCTAAACATACCCAGTTCCCTAAATTACTCCTCATAGGGTATCATTTCCAGACCTTTCATCATTTTGGTCACCCTCCTCTGGGCACACTCCTTTTAGGAAAAAAGATGATGTGTACATTTTTCAATGAGAAACAGAATGGTTCCCTATTAGCAAAAAGTCAGACAAGATTTCATACTTTCACCCTATCTGTTCAATTTGTATGCAGAACACATTATAAGAAAAGCAGGCTTGGACACAGAAAAAGGAGGAGTGAAAATAGGAGGAAGGAATATCAACAATCTATGCAGATGACACCATAATACTAGCAGAAAACCTCACAGACCTAGAAGACTTAGGAAGATCAAAGAAGAAAGTGCTAAGGCAGGCTTAATGTTGAACATAAAGGAGACAAAAATAATGACCACCAAGGACCTTCACAAATTCAACCTAAACAATGAAGAAGTAGAAATAGTAAAAGAATTCCCATACCTGGGATCAAACATTGATAGAAATGGGGACTGCAGTCAGGAAATCAGCAGAAGATTAAGAATGGGGAGGGTGTCTATGATAGGACTAGAAAAGATTCTAAAAGGCAAAGATATACAACTCAGCACAAAAGT
>JAIPUX010001880.1:42211171-42229341 GCA_020142125.1 Phrynosoma platyrhinos | reverse complement strand
GATGACCAAACTGAGACTGTCGTACTTTGGTCACATCATGAGAAGAGAAAACTCATTAGAAAAAACAATAATGCTGGGAAAGGTAGAGGGAAGTAGGAAGAGAGGAAGACTACATGACAGATGGGTGGACTCTTATTAAAGAAGTCACGGGTATTAAGGGGTTGCAGGCATTAAGCAGAGCAATGGAGGATAGGGGGTCTTGGAGATGTCTCATCCATAGGGTCACCATGAGTCAAGGTCAAATTGAGGGCAGGTAACAACAACAACAACAATTTTCAACAAATCCGCTCTCATTGGTTTAAAAGTCAAAGCTTCTTGTCTCCTCATATCTCTTGTAGACGAGGACTAGGAAATGCTTGAATTTGTGGCTTGTTTTGTAATGCTTATATGTCCAATCCATGTCACTGTTTGGAATTTCTGTATTATTGTCTTCCAACTTACACACCTGGGGAGAAGGACTGAGCTTAGATAAGCTAACATTTTCCACACAAAAAAGTCGTATCTAGTTGAATGCAACACTCCATGGTTAACACTGAGAGTCAAGCATTACGTTATCTCTTTTTCAAGCAAGAAATTTAGCCACCTGACCATTACTTGAAAGTTATGAATATACAGGAAATGTAATGTGTGATGTGAACCATGTACTATTAAATCTTGGATTTCCCCCCATATCCTATTTGTTTTGAAAAAAGAAAGCAGAAATGTATAAAGCATCTATAAAAACCTATGTTTATATCAGATATGGAATATAGAAGATTGAAATCAATTGACTTTTTTACCGAGAAAGTGCATGCAGAGTGGATATTTATTTTTCAGGTGCCTGGCTTAATTTCTGTTTTGTAAAATAGCTTGCAGTAAATCATGGCTGTGCTACGTGATTTGACTTTGTTAAAGTCTACAAAGATCTGAAAGCCCACAGAACAACTTGAACCTCAGTGGAGCAGTATTAATGTACTACTCTTTACTGTTGTTCAGTCATCTGTTTTCATGCTAATATTAAAAACAGTTTCTTCATGGATGCTAGCTGAATCATCTGTTTTCCCTTTCAGGATTTTGCTTGGCTAAACCTGGGGCTATTTGAATAGAAAGGCAGGGGCATAAATAATATCAGCATGTTGACACATAAGGGCCTTGTTTTGATCACACCTAGACACAACATAGTGGGTACAAGCCAACAATTCCTTTATGCTAAGGATATTTGGGATCCCATTTCTGCCAGCACAAGAGGGAATTAAATCAGAACTGCCATTCGCAGGCAAAATAAGATGTTGAAACAACAGACGAATAGTATACATAGAATATTTTCACCAGCAAAACGGATTAACTTAAACATTTGTTTATGAATTTTCACTGTTCTCTACATTGTTCATACACTGTTCATTGCTGCAAGGAAAGTTCCCCATACTCTCTTTATGCCTTTACAGGAAGGACAACTGAATCCAAGTTGTTTGCTTTTGATTTTATACCTGACATTTCTTCAGGACTTTTTTTCAGTAGTAGTCTTTCAGTAGAAGCCTTTGGACACTTCAGAGGCATTTACTGACTCTGACATGATCTGCACTGCAAAAATAAGGAAATACCACTTTATACCACTTCATACTACTTTAACTATCATGGCTCTGTGCTATGGAATTCTGGGATTTGTAGTTCTGTGAGATATTAAACCTTCTCTGCCAGACAGTTCTGGTGCCACAACAAGCTACAAATCCCAGAATTCTATAGCACTGAAGCATGGCTGCTAAAGTGGTGGCAAATTGCATTATTTTTGTTTAGACCTTTGTCATATATGTGCAGTACTTCATAGCAATAGAAGATGGCATATTGCATTCAGATGGCAGGGCTCTTGCTATCACTATGCATAGTGCAGGAGGTGGCAGTTGCTGGAGCCAGTTGCAATGGCAGCCTCCTAAGCATTGCCCACTCTTGAGGGACAGACTTGTATATACCACGCATGTGTGACCGAGGAGGCTGTTCATTTATCAGTATTGAACAGAGTTCAAGTATCAGCTCATTTCTGTATATGGAATTTGTGTTGGGGAGTGACACCATCTTAACCTTATGCAACAAAATGTTTTGAGTTGCCCATACAATCATAGAGTTGGAAGAGACCACAAGGGCCATCTAGTCCAACACCCCCTGCCATGCAGGAACTCACAATCAAAGCACCCCGACAGATGTCCATCCAGCCTCTGTTTAAAAACCTCCAAAGGAGGAAATTCCATCACACTCTGATGAGAATCTACTTTGTCTGTAAAGAAAAATCTTGATCATGATACTTGTGCCTTTATGCTGTGTGTTGAGCCTGATACTTTTAGGCTTAAAATAACATTCCAAGGCCTGTTTAAAGGCATCCTTCTTTAGCTGAATAAATGTTAATCTTTCACTATATAAGCAGTTTAACTTCACAAGCCCATTCATTAACCACTCTTGGGTAATTAATTCAAAGCTGAGTTTCTCTTTTATGAGCTTGAATTTTTATTGGAATTTGCAGAGGTTTGTTCTGAATGTTAAGAGAGCGCAGATGTCTTAAGAAAACAAAAATAGATCAAACCTGAAAATGTTTTTGCCATGCACATTCTCAGGCTGCCTCTGCAGACTTGAGGTTGGCTGCCAAATGTGATTTCAGAAGAAGCCTGGAAGAAATGTCAAATTTGGTTCTGTATTTTGTTCATTTCCTCCTTCAAGGCAAGTTCTGCTGTTTTTGTGCTTGAAGTGAAAGTCGAAATGAAAAAGAGAGCATTAGCTCAATTTTTACAACTGGACAATTATCCAAATGGGATCTTCTGGTTGGAGCCAAAGTCTGAAGTCCTTCTCATAACTGAACAGCTCCTTCAACCTCATATAGCAAGGTATATATAATACATACCTTTTTGTGCACATAATTGCACAGCTGTATACTTCACAGGGAGCAAAGGGTCACTTTTAAAGTCCTTTGGTGTTCTGCTGCCAATGTACTTATAAGAGAAGTCCTTTCTTTGATGCTGCATTAATATATATAGTTTATTTCAAAGAAGACAGAATCCAAAATTGATTAGATTGCAGCTAAAGCTGACCGCTGCCAATTTTTTTCTGTGGGATTGTGAATGGTGATATCTTGGTGTGTGTATGAAAAAGTAAAAGAGAGAAAGGGAGACTCTGGGCTTGTCTACATGGACCAAATAAAACTGTCTCACCTCCTTTATTGTGAGCTGTCCAGACAACCTATGGGATGATTTGGGCCAAATCCAGGCCTTTTCATCACCTCAGGGCTTTCCTCTAGAGCAGACCTGCACAACTTGGCAGTAGATAGGCATATTGCAAGATTAATATTGCCAAAATTAAAATAGGCTAAACTTCTTTGGGCCACAGATAGGTTTTAATTAAATATATATTAATTAATTAATGATATTAATATTAATTAATATTAGTTCCATCCTCCTCCTCTGCCCAGCCTCAGGAGAAAGCCAGGTGGTGGAGGAGCCTTGCACGGTGAGCATTTGCCTTTCCTACTTCTCCTCTGTATGGCCTTCTCCTCAGGAGAAGAGCAAGCAGTAGAGGAGCCTTGAAGTTGTTCCGCATTCTCATAGGCCACCCCAAATCCCTTGGCGGGCCGCATGTGACCCCCCCCCCGGGCCGTATGTTTTGAAGGCCTAATCTAGAGGGGGGATATGGGAATTTCCTCCAGATTTGATAGCAGAAAATGGCTAGTTCCATTGATGAGAATTATTGCTCTGCAGAGGGACAAGATATAAATTATTATTATTATTATTATTATTATTATTATTAGGAAAGGGATTAAAAGTGAGCAGCCAGTATCAAACTATCTCATATAGCTCTGCGGTGTTGTTACCTTTAGAGTACTAGATATCATATCAAGAAGGATATCAATGAAGAAGTGGTGAAAGAAGCTAAAATGTTGAAAAATTATTTTTTGGAAAATATGGATCCCAAAATCCCTATAACTACAATTTGGGACGCTTCGAAGGCGGTGATTTGAGGTTTTTTCATAAAAAAGGGATTCGAGTGTAGAAAAAGAAGACAGAAGGAACTGGTTGATATTCAAAATCAATTAAAACTCAAGGAAATTCAACTTTAAAAAGATTTTAAAAATGTGACGCTAATTAATGAAATTAAAGGCCTATAACAAAGAATGTCTGCATGGTTAGCTAAGGACATATAAAAAAAAATGAAATATGTTAAACAAAGACTATTTGAAGGGTCGAACAAACCGTGGGAAATTACTGTCATATCAATTAAGACAGGGCAAGGCAAAGAGAATGATACATAAATTAAAAGAAAATGGTAAGGAAATAACGGATCAAAAAGGGTTGAAGCAAGTCATCTGGAAATTTTATAATGACCTTTATTTAAAAAAATGAGGTTAATAGAGAAGACGTTGAGCGATATCTCCAAAATTGCTCTATCAATGGTTTTACGGAAGAACAGAAAGAGAGATTAAATAAAAAAATAACTTCACAAGAAGTTCTAGATGCGATTAGGAAGTGTAAGAATGGGAAAGCCGCAGGACCTGATGGATTTCCTGCGGAGTATTATAAAACGTTTAAGGACGAATTGGCATTGCCTTTGCTCAGTCTGTTTCATAGTATTGATCAGGTCGGGGGGCCAGATACTTGGACAGAGGCTAATATCTGTTTAATCCCAAAAGAAGGTACAGATGGGAAGGACATTAACAACTATCGCCCTATTTCCCTTTTAAATGTTGACTATAAAATCTTTAGTGCAATCTTGGCAGAACGTTTAAAGAGGATTTTTTCCGAGTGGATTACGTATGATCAGAATGAATTCCTGCCAGGGCGCAATAGTAAAGAAAATGTTAGATATATTTTGAACGCCATCGAGTTCCATGAAAAAGATATAAATCGTAAACTGGCCATGATCTTCATAGACTTTGAAAAGGCTTTTGACAATGTCCAGTGAGACTTTTTGTTGAAATGTCTAAATAGAATTAATGTAGGCTTTAAATTTTTAAAATGGATTGAGATGATATAAAAAAAACCAAAGTGCCAGCGTAATTGTGAATGCGGACAAGACTAAGCCTTTCTTAGTCTTGTCCGCTTTCCCCACTTCTATTTCTGATAGTATTGGAGACCTTGAATCATAATATTAGAGAGAACACAGAAATAGAAGGCATTAAAATAAAAGGGAAACAAATGAAGTTGAGAGCCTACGCTGAGGATTTAGTTCTGACTATAACTAACCCTGACAAGATAGAGATGGCTGTTAAAGAATTGGAAGTTTTTGCCGGGGGCACAGGGTTAAAGGTTAATAGGAGTAAAATGGCAATGCTGACTATGAATTTGGAAAGAGCTGAAAAGTGTAGATTGGAGGAAAAAACTGGGTTTCAAATTTAAAAGGAAGTAAAATACTTGGGTGTTATTATAATTGTTAAGAATGTTGATCTATTTAAAAATAACTATCAAAAAATGGCTGGAGATTAAGAAAGATTTAGCGAGATGGAACAATTTAAAACTGTCGTGGTTAGGTAGAATATCGGTAATTAAGATGAATATTCTTCCTAAGATTCTTTTTTTATTTCAAAACTTGCCGATAATTCATAGCGAGATCCCATTCAAAAATTGGCATCAGGACCTTTCGGAATTTTTGTGGAGCGGTAAGAAACCCAGAGTCAGGATGAAGGTCACTCAGGATAAGATTGAAAGAGGCAGACTGGGCATGCCCAACTTAAAAATATATTTTGAGGCATGTTGTTTCACTTGGTTGATGGATTGGTTTACGTTAAAAAATAAGGAGGTACTTGCCCTGGAGGGTGCAGAGTTAAAGATATGGATTTCACGGATATTTGTTTTACGATAAAGTCAAAGTCCACAAGGAGTTTGAGAACCATTTTGTTCGCAAAACACTGCTAAGGGTCTGGAATAAATATAAAGATGTGTCGTGTAGAAAGGTCCTGTTTTGGGTATCAACGAATGAAGCTCTTTTTAGAAGAGAAAGATTAAGTAATAGTGAGTGGGTAACATATAATAAATTAGTTAAATTTAATAATGAAAGGAATGATGTAGAATTTATATCACATGAAGAGATATTAAGAAAAGGATATAATTGTGGGTGGTTTTTGTACAGTCAACTTAGAGCGAGGTTCATGAGAGATAAAATCATTAAAGGGATCGGGAAAGCTGAAAAGGATTTTGAAAAAAATTTGGAAAGTGAGGACAAGCCTAGGATAACTCAGTTTTATGAATTGTTGCTGAAATTAGAACAGGAGGATGAAGTTATTAAAGATAACATGATAAAATGGGTGATGGACTTAAAACAGACTATACCTCTTGAGCAATGAGAAAAATCATGGACCTATAGACTTAAATATTCTTTGAGCTATGACCTGAGGAAGAATTTTCAAAAAATGCAACACCGCTGGTATCTGACCCCTGTTAAATTGGCAAGAATGCATAAAGGCATTAGTAATTTATGTTGGAAATGTCGCAAAGAGGTGGGTTCTTTTATACATGTATGGTGGCATTGCAAAACTGCAAAGAGATATTAGTCAATTGTCCATAACATTGTTACTCAAATGGTACCAATAAAGGGAGGGAGAGATCCTAAATTTTATTTGTTAGGTATAATAGAAGATAATCTGTTAGAAAGAGAGTATGGTAAGTTGCTTTCTTACTTAACTACTACTGATAGGATGATATACGCAACTAAATGGAACTGTAGTGAGCTACCAACTGTAAAAGACTGGTTGTATAAATTGACGGATTGTGTTATTTTAGACAAATTAACTTTATGCTTAAGAGGGGAATCTTGGAATAAACAAAAGAAGGCCTGGGAGCCGGTAAATTTTTTTTTAGAAAACAGTGAATATTCTGAGTTACTGTCAAAAGTACTGGAGTAGAATTTAAGTTTTCTTTTTGTGCTTAGCTTTTCTATTCCATAACTTTGGAGTTAAAGGAATATGTTAAGTACTAATTAATTTGAGGATACGTTGATATTAATGTAACTATGTTGCTATTCTTTATGTCTTGAAGCCTCTCCCCCTAGAAATTGATGGTTGAAGGGAAGAAATTGATGGTTGAAGGGAAAAGGTTAATAAGAGGTAGTAATAATAGTACCTTAAAGCGTCGGCGATGAATAGTAAGATTTATATTACTACTTGAGTCAAAGCTCAGGAAGTTTTTCGTTGTTTTCTTGTTTATCTGTTGTCTGTTTGTTGTTATAATTGTTTTGTATAGTTTTGTACAGTTTTGTGTAGTCTGTTTCTTGTTATGTGATGTATGTGTATTGTTTATTGTTTTTAAATATATTATATTTAATAAATATATTAATAAAGTATAATATATTTATTAAAAAGAAGAATATTATATAGCTGAAAAAGGTGCAGAAAGTGGCAGTCAGCATGTTCTGGGAACTGAAGCACCTTCCATGAAGTAATATTCAATTTTAAAATCTTAGAAGTATGATGATTTAAGAGGGGGTGTTCTAAGGGTATATACCAGTGATAGTGAAACTTTTAGAGACTGAGGGCCTAAGCAGACCAGGGCGTCCAGGACGCCCTGGTCCAGAGAGCCATGGGGCCATGGCAGCCACACCGCGGCGCTCCTGCGACGACCCTAAAAGGAGCGCCAAATTGGCGCTCCTTTTACTAGTCAGGGAAAGTGCGCCCTAAACTCATCGGGCGCACTTTCCCTGGCTCTTCCGCCGCAGCGCATGAGGACGCTGCGGCGGGAGGTTGCCCCGGAAGCGCCGGCCGTGCGGACGGCTGGCAGCTCCGAGGGCAACCTCAGGAAGAGGAAGGAGCGCCGCGCGTGCGGCTGCTCCTCCTCTTCCTGGGCTCGAAGACGGCTCAATAAGCCGTTTGCCGAGGCCCTGAGTGCCCAAACTGCAATCCAAAACCTACTTATTTATTTCAAAGTGCCACGTCCCTCTGGCTTTTTAGTAGCGAACTCTGGCAAACTCTGTGTTGGGGTGACAGGGTCATAGGTTCGCCACCATTGGTCTATACAATTAACACATGATGTAGAGGAAATATTTATTCTACTTTTGCAAGATATTAGAAGACAGATTAAATTAAATAAATTGGCACCAAACATGGAATATACAGAGGGAAATCATTTCATACAATGTACAGTAAGCTAACAGAATTTCCTGCCAGAGGGTGTTATGGTGGCTTATATCGGAGGCATATAATTGACTTTTTTGTAGACTTTCCAGAGGTTCTAACTGGCTAGTTTTGCCAAAAGGATGCTGGACTAGATGAATATTCAGTCTGATCCAGCAGGGCTCTTATATTTTATGTTTTTATATGAAAGCACTAATATACCCCAAACAACGTTCCAGTTCTCTTCCTCTCACATCCTGCACTAAGTCTTACTACCATGTGGCGAATCTCAAAATCCTCCTTTGGGTCTCACCATCACCACTAGTTGCTTTTTAAAAACAATGCTGCTCTCTCTTTTTGGCTTTTACAGAAGCATTTTTTTATGTGAAGAATTGCCTTTAGCTGCATGGTATTTATATAGGAGTCCCACTCCTGCAGTGATGGCACTTCCTCAGAAACTGCCATCTTGAAAATAGGATGCCATAGAAAGACAATCCATATTGAGAAGTCGCTGTACACACATCTTTGTTAGTGTTAACTGTGGAGAAATGCTATATCTGAACCTGACCAGGCATAATCCAGTTTAGCTCCGCACACTGTTGATTGCAAGGCATGGAAGCTACATCGTATGTGAGTTGATCCCTGGTCTTCAGGGATCTACTGTGGCACATTAATCAAAGTTGGTTGCTTTAGGCTTATAGTACAGTACAGTCACCCCTCCATTTTCACGGACTTGGTGTCTGTGTCCCTCACCCGTTTGCAGGAGGCAAACAGGGGGACAGAATGGGGCATGCACCACCATTCAAGCCAATAGGGCTGGAATAGTTGTGATTTTCCATTTTCAGAGGTGGGTCCAGAATGGATCCCCCCTGAAAACGGAGAGGTGACTGTACACTGGAATGCTCTTGTTTTCTGTTTTCAATTTATTTCAGTATAATATCAATCAAGATTGGAATGAGTTAGGAATTACAATCCTGGAGTAAACATGAGCAATCTGGTTTAGTTTATAGATAAAAGAAACATATTTATTAAGTGGCTGAATGCAGGTAGAAATTAATATGCTTCCATTTAAATCTGATTAAATTGGCAGTTACACAGTATTGATTCATGTGCTCCCAATTCAGTATTCCCACTAATTCATCCATTAAGCAGCCCACAGCTCAAAGTTCCCATTAACTCTTCATGTACCAAAGGATCAGCAAACCCCGGTGGAGCTAGACACTTCAATTAACAGACTTCTAATAGTTATAAAGCAGTGAAGGCAGTGTGATTGGGGATGCAATCTTGGGTTAGCTTATCAGTTCCTGGTTTAGTGCCATACATTCAAGTACTACAGGACAGGGATCATTTGTTTCTGTTGTCCATAAGAACAGGGAAAGCAACTTTATATACCTATTATCAAGCCTTCTGAAGAGGTTAATTAGTAAGTACTTCATGGATAGTGCTAAAAGTCACATTGATAGTTTTATGTACCTTCCAGAAAGAATGTAGTGTAAAGGAACTCAGTTTCTCCTGAAGTGAATCTGCAGATCTAAGAAGGAATCCTGCTTCCAGCTGTGTAAGCAACCATTAAGTGTTTGATTTGAAGCAGATTAGGATGGTCTTTAAAAAGGGATATTTAAAACAGAAATTTTAACTGCCAGGGACTATAACATACTCAAAGAACTGCACACACTAAAACATTCTTTGTTCTTCTAAATGTCACACATTGGACAGTTTGCCACATATAATTCAGGCAAGAAATAACTAGGAACCAGTTGGGGAAATCATGATTTAAAGCAGGGGTAGGCAACCTTTCCCCTTTAAGGGCCGAGGGACTTCAGCTCCCAGAAGCCTCAGCCATGTTGGCCAATAGTCCCATATTGGCCAATAGCTCCTGGGATTCTGGGAGCTGAAGTTCCTCGGCCCTTAAAGGGGAAAGGTTGCCTACCCCTGATTTAAAGTAATTTCACTAGCTTCAGTTTGTAATGTTAACAAGGCTGGAGAGGGAGTATCATATTTTTGTGGATCATGTAGAAACTCCCAGATTCATCACCTTGCTGCTCCTCTTAAAGCATATCTGAGATCCTGAAGATTCTGACCAAGACCCTGTTCAGCAGTCATGTAGCATAAACCTATGGCAGCATAGTTAACACTGAAGATAGGCTATGCTGGAATTATGCTGAATAGCATTGTTGTATAACCATTTGAACAGCAGGCAACAATATCTTGTACTTACCTGTTGTGTAACAATGTAATAACTCCCCAAACAGCAAGGAGTTTATCACACCAGCTTTTTTTTTCATAATAATCACATTAGTGAAACAAACGGGAACATAACAGTATGAAAACATTTAGTACCACACTTCTCTTCAATTGTGTGAGTGTGCTGCTTTGGCAATCCGTGGTGCCTTCCATACTGGCTCCATAACCCCAACTTCCAGGCCTTTCAGTGCATGCGTGCCCTTGCCAAGGTTGTTTTTACTCCATTCCTTTTGTTTCACTTTTTTTTTTTTTTGCTGTAATTATGCAAACATAGAAAAAAATAAAATGAAAAAAATGAAAGGCATGGAGAGAAGAATCAAGTCCCCTTATTCCACATGACTGCCATCAGTTGCTACTGCTGTGGAACAGATCTATTGCACTAGGAGGACTAATGAAATAGGAGTGCTTTGAGAGCCTATAATTGACGGGGTTTTCCTCATCAGTGAGAAATGTGCTGCAGAAACAAAGGAAATGCAAAGCAGCAACTGAATATACAATGTTATGTGATAAGTACTGGCCAAAAATGCTAATATCTTGTTTTGGTTCCTATTTACTACCTCATGTGATAAAATCCGTGAAATCATGTGAAAAGGAGCAACCTAAAAGCCTCCTAGAAAGTGCAGCCAGTTGACACAACCATTAAGGCACAACGCTGCTTGTGCAACCCTAATTACGATACAAACCACATGCATCCTCCAATAAAGCACCGCTACTTGTTTAACAACATTTTTACCAATTTTAAGCCACCAATAGGATTTTGACTCCAATACAGAACAATATAATATAATAAAAAGCAGTGGAACCTTTGGCTGGTGAACGCCAAAAATTGTAGTCCAAAAAAGTAATTTTGCTAAGGTATAATTAAAAAGTATTAGGCCTCTACTGTAATTGAATAAAATGAAGCTTTGTACGTTCATGTTTATATGTTTTAACTGTTGGAATGTTTTAACTGTTGTATTTTTAACTTGTTGTAAGCCGCCCCGATTGCTGTGCAGAGGGGCGGGTCATAAATAAAAAATTTATTATTATTATTATTATTATTATTATTATTATTATTATTATTATATAGAGAACAGATAAAAGGGCACAGTGGGCCTCTTATTGGGAAGTGTTGGAAAGTAAAGAACCATCTCCTTAAACCACAGGTAGGTGTCTGATGAACAGATTCTGCATCAGGAAAAATAATCTGGTTGACCTGGGTTAGTTTTTAGTTCCTCATCCCTGCTTGCCGTTCTCCTTTTCTGAGTTTGAAACATCCAAAATGGAATGCTTAGTTAAAATAGTTGTTTAGAGGACAGTGTCAAGGATTTGGACCTTTTAGAGGACAGTGTCAGGGATTTGGACCAATGTAGAATAATGAGGACCTTATTCAAAGCTAAGAAATGATCATTCTGATTATTGAAAGTTCCGTCCACACCTTCCTTTATTTTGCAGGTTATAATCCTTTGCACAGTTATTTGGTAGCATCTTCAATTGAGTCTGTTCATCTGGTATGTGGTCTTACTCTCTTTCTATTGCCCTCCACCTTTTCTAACATTATCATCTTTTCTAATGAGTCATGTCTTCTCATTATATTGTAGAAGTATAACAGCCTCAATCTTGGCTTCCAGGGAGAGTTCAGGTTTGATCTGCTCTAGGACTCATTTGTTTGTCTTTTTGCTGTCCGGTATCCTCAGCTCTTTTCTCCAGCACCACATCTGAAATGAGTTGATTTTCTTTCTATCAGCTTTCTTCACTGTCCATCTCCAACATCCATACATGATGATGGGAATACGATAGCTTGGACAATTGTAACTTTGGTATTCAATTTAATATCATTGCACTATAATATCTTGTCTAATTCTTTCATAGCTGCTCTTCCTAATCCTGGTCTTTTTCTGATTCTTTGACTGCTCTGATCAATGATTGAGCCAAGGTATAGGAAATCTTTTAACTATTTCAATTTCTTCCCCATCTATATGCAATCTATTAATTGGATTTATTTAGTGCTCTCCAATCCCAAAGAACCAAAACAATGACCAAATGTCAAAAATAACATCAGCATTAATTTTATATGGAAGCAAAGAGCAACCTGATTTTGTGATGTCTATTGAAATATCTTGGAGCTTAGATCAGGCCAGGCAATCTTGGTTATTTTTCATATGCCCCTGCTGTTTCACATCATGCTGCCCTTAATGGTATAAGGCAGATGGCGAATGTGAACATTTTAGTGTGCCAGTCCCACCTGTTTTATCATGTTCTAGCTCTAAAATTAATAAGCTTCAACAAAACAGTTTCCAGGCAGCAGAATGGAAAGAGGTTGTACACCACTCCTTCTTTTCTAATTCAGGTGTTTTATCTTTCATACTGAACACATGTTCCACATTAGAGGTCATGTCTTTGCAATGCAAACATGGCTAGAGGGTTTCCAAACAAAACAATTGAATTGGCTCAATGTTAAATATTCATGCCTTGCCTCTTTATAAGAGCCATATTCCCCCCTCATCTTCTCTGTTTTCCCTCCTCAAAATGAATTATTTTAGTATCCAGATATTGTACCACATTTCTTGAGAATTCTTGATACAGAAATTCTGTTTCCAGTGAGCTCCTATATGACATTCCTCCACATGTACTTACCATTGAAAGTTTATCTAGAGAAGATTGTGTTTCTGGCAGTTTCACATTCACCAGTAACATTCAAGTCTGTTTCCCCATTAGTTTACAATCTTTTTGTCAACTGCAGCAAACTTTTCATTATTCTTGAACATATCCCCACCACCACACACAAAATATGTCCTTTTCACATTTTACCCTAAGATATGCAATTGAATGCATTTCATCCTAATGCATGTGTTGTTGTATGAATTTGAACCTAAAATGTCAATGCATATAAAACATTTTATATGCTTTGGCCTTTGGGTCTGTTTTTTGAGCCAAGAACCATATATCACAAAATTCAGAGAAGTATGAAAGCCTAAGGAGAGGTAGGCTGTGAGTTGCATATTTGTCCAAGCCGGTTTGCTGAAAAATGTGGAGCAAACAAGCACCCTGGTCTTGCCACATGCTTGTTATCCAGCCAGCTGGAGCTAAAAGGCTGGCTTGCTCTGAGAGGGGTAGGGGAGGTAAATGGATAGTATTTTTCTGGCAGTAACTGACATGTTTCTTTCCTTACCATTTCCATGCATTAGCCAAAAGCAGTTAGTGGTGGAGAGGCTGAGTGTGTGCTTACTGTAAATGTTCAGTATATTATAAGAGGCAGCTGCAAAACCTAAGTAAAGGGGCTGAACATGAGTATTAAGGGGATCTGTTTTCTGTCCTGCTATCCATTTGTTGTTGATCCATTTTAAAGACTGGCACAGTTGAAAGTTAATATTAATTAACTTAGCTACATAGGAACCAAAGCTTAGGGAGTGACCATTAGTCCTGCTGGCTGGATAATTCCAAGAGCTGGAGTCCAAAAAAGTAAATTTTCCAAGCTTTACTGCAAGATTATATGATGTAAGTGTTTGCTCCAGACCTAGGCTGTCCCCCAAATAGAAAGTTTATCCCTCTCTCTGCTGTGCTTTCCTCAGGAAGAAAATACCTTGTTTAGAAAGATATTCAATTGGGTGTGCTGTTTTTAATATATAATATATATTTTATGTGGGAGCCAGCATGATTAGTGGTTTGAGTATTGAATTAGGACTCTGGAGACCAGGGTTTGAATCTCACTAGCTCAGCCATGGAAACCTACTGGGTGGCCTTAGGCAAGTCACACTCTCTCAGCCTCAGAGAAAGGCAGAAACAAAACCCCTCTGAACAAATCTTGCTAAGAAAACCCCATGATAGGCTTGTCTTAGGGTTGCCATGAGTTGGAATGAAAGGACACAACAACAACATTATTTAATGTAAGTTTAATTTAAGTTAGGTCCAAAGCACACTGCAGAAACAATCCAGTTTGAGACCGCTTTAACAGTCCTGGCTCAGTGCTAGGGAATTCTGGGAACTGTAGTGTTTGTGAGATATTTAGCCTTCTGTTAGAAAGAGCTCTGATGCCACAATAAACTACAGTTCCCGGGATTCCCTAGCACTGAGCCAGGGCAACAGTCTCAGACTGGATTATTCCTGCAGTGTGTTTTGGACCTCAATTCAATTGATTTAATTTAAGTCAGTGTGATAAACATAGTTTTAATTGGATTTATGGTTATAAAGCTTTTCAACATTTTGCACTCCATACTGTTTCAGCTGTTTTGTTCCCATCTTCAAGAAGGAAAAAAAGAACTCAAACAATTACTCCCCAGTTACCCTGACATCAGTACCAGGAAAGGTTCTGGAGCAGATCATTAAACAGAGAGTCTGTAAGCATTTAGAAGGAAATGCCATAATGGCACTTGTTTTTGGGTTTCTCAAAAACAAGTCATGCCAGACTAATCTTATCTCTGTTTTTGATAAAATTACCAGCTTGGTAGATGAAGGGAAAGCTATGGATGTAGCATATCTTGATTTCGGTAAGGCCTTCTGCGCGATCCCCCACAATATTTTTTCAAACAAGCTAGTAAAATGGGGGGCTAGACAATGCTACTGTTAGGTGATTTTGTAATTGGTTGACTAGCCAAACCCAAAGGGTGCTCAGCAATGACTCCTCTTCATACTGAGAAGTGACCAGCGGGGTGCCACAGGGTTCTGTCCTGGGCCCAGTGCTATTCAACATCTTTATCAATAACTTGGATGAAGGAATAGAGGACGTGCTCATCAGATTTGCAGATGACACCAAATTAAGAAGAGTAGCTTCTCCGGAAGACAGGAGCAGAATTCAAAATGACCTTAATGAGCTTACAGTTGTAAACTACTTAGACACCCCATAGCATGGTGTGAAGCAGTATATAAATGAAGCTGCTTTGCTTTGCTTTAACAGCTTAGAAAACTGGGCCAAAACTAACAAAATGAATATCAACATAGAGATATAGGATGAGGACACCTGGCTTAACAACAGTACATGTGAAAGGGATCTAGGAGTCCTAGTAGACAACAAGTTGAACATGAGTCAACGATGTGATGCGGTACTCATTAATAACTCAATATATTTGGGGGAAAACCTTAAATATTCTGCTCTTTAAATACTAAGTATTTACTGGGTAGGTGTGCACAGACCTGTATGTTGCACAAGGGCTTGTTGCACAAGGGCTTACTCCTGAGCAGAGAGATACTGAATCACTATTTATAAAAGGGCCCTAAGCATGGCAAAATCAATGTAGAGAAATGTCCACATTGATTCAATTTTGCACCAGTTCATATCTGTCCACATTGATTTTGCCCTGCTTGGGGCCTTTTCATACTATATTACTATAGCTATATGATTCCACTTTAACTGCCATGGCTGCATCCTCTGGAATCTTGTTTGGTGTAACACTAAAGAGCTCTGTGGCTGAGAATTCTTTAAAAACCCTCTCTAGACTGCAAATCCCAGGATGCCATAGCATGGAACTATGCCATTTAAAGTGGAACTATAGTGTTGTAAATGTGTAAGATGGAAGGGCCACTGGTCTGTGTTTATCCCTGGCTCCATGCCCTTAGCTATGCTCAGTGCTGAAAGTACCCTCCTGAGGCATGTCTATTCACATCTTTTTCCCCACTTCCACCTCACATTGCCCTGTCCACACAAAGCAGGGCCAAAGGCCTGATGCAAGTGCAGACTTTCTTCATGTGGGAAGGCCAGTTCTGTAATGAATCTGGGTCATCCCTGCATTAATCCAGTTTTTAAAAAACCCTCACCATTTGCTTCAGATCTTCCAGGAAAATCCACAGCACTCCAAAATGATGCCAGGTGGTTGTCTACACACAGAGTTTCCCGTGTGATCAACACTGAGCACCTAGTTTTTGACCTCAGAGAGAGCGGCAATGACAGTGAGTGGCATGGAGTATTCTGGCCAGTGTAGATCTGCCCCTAGTGTGTGTGTGTGTGTTAGTGTGTATGTGCGCTTTCAGGATGCCTGTCGACATGCTGAGCCCATGACGTAGGTCAGGGGTAGGCAACCTTTCCCCTTTAAGGGCCGAGGGACTCCAGCTCCCAGAAGCCTCAGCCATGTTGGCCAATAGTCCCATGTTGGCCAATAGCTCCTGGGATTCTGGGAGCTGAAGTCCCTCGTCCCTTAAAGGGGAAAGGTTGCCTACCCCTGACGTAGGGTTTTTTCAGACAAGGAAGAGAGGTGGTTTGCACCCCCTGATCAGACAAAATGCTGCTAGTGTGTCAGACATGCCAGCATTGTCTTCCTTTTCACAAAGACTGAACCTATCTGGAAAGATATTAATTATATTATCTGTGAATATTCTACCTTTCACTACAAGACAATGCTTTGAAAAAACTACCTCCGATAAGGGTTGCTATATGTTGCTCCTTCCCCCCTCAAATATCTGTTGGAAGCATGAAAAAAAAATCAGATATTCCCCGTGACCAAAATGGCAATGTTTTGGTTTTGTTTGGCTGGAAGAGGAGAGCAAAATTATTTCTATCTGTTGCTTTCCTCTGAAACACAACTTCATTAATGAGAACAGTGTTCTGTGATGTATTAAAATGAAGTAGCTTTCCTTAGAAATATGTGAATATGATCAAAGGTTGCATGTGTTATAACTTTTTGCTTCCTTCCTTTTTGTTTTATATATAATAAAACTTTGGATACCTGGAAACCTGGTTGAAAGCTGTGGCCTAAAATGACATAATCCCACAAACCCAAACAAAATTATTTACACAGATGTTACTTTAGAACACATAAAGCAGTCTCTTGTGACATGTGCATTGTATGGTTTCCAAATATTCACTATCATCACTGTTAGAGGATTATGTTCTCTATCTATTACCTTTGAAGACAGAACTCAAGGATGTAAGAAATCCCATATATTGTATCCTCTCTCTTGTTTATGTGATAGTTCCTAGAAGGAATGCTTTTTATGCTGCTGTTTGCCTGCTTTATTTTCCTAATATATCAGTGCACTGACTGAGGAGAATCACTTTGCTCTCTACCTGTCTGGAGAACCGACAAGTTTGCCCGTGGATCAATTTCCTATAAAATAATCTCTTAAAATGTTACACTTAATTTCCTCACACAGAAAGTGTGATTTCAGGTACATAACAAGTGGCATAACTCTTTTGAGGATTATGAATAGTAGGGTGAATAGTGAGGTATGTGTTGTTACTATTAAGTAACTGTGGCTATCTGTTGCAGTACAAACTTAAAACTATTGCAATATGTATATATCGCTATCTGTTGCAGTACAAACTATCTGTTGCAGTACAAAGTTAAAACTATTGCAATATATATATATATATATATATATATATCTCGCTATCTGTTGCAGTACAAACTATCTGTTGCAGTACACACTTAAAACTATTGCAATATATATATATATGTGTATATATGGCTATCTGTTACAGCACAAACTTAAAACTATTGCAATATATAGTTTTAACTTTGTACTGCAACAGCCATATATATATATATATACACATATATATTGCAATAGTTTTAATTTTGTACTGCAACAGATAGCCACAGTTATTTAATAGGTAGCATTCCCAACACATATATGTATAATGGTTTTCTTTTCTCTAGTGTTTTTGAAATGCTTGGTCACTGAAGGATGAAGGAACTCAACTCAGAAATATATTACATGCTCTTCATGCAAAAGGTTCCAGGTTCAGCATCTAGTATCTTTTTCAGATGAAACTGAGAAAACCTGGGGGGGGGGCTGTTGGAGGAGTCAAGAGGTAGTGTGATGTCCAGCCTGGGCTGTTTAAATTCTCCCCTGCATTTTCCTTCATTTTAGTTCAATTAGTTTTAGTTTTAGTTCATTTTAGTTCTTAGCATGTTTGAGCATAGGAATGTTCAACTGTATTAGTTTGTGGGAGGAGCTG